>CM066043.1:223040539-223640539 GCA_033557465.1 Ichthyophis bannanicus | reverse complement strand
CCCAGGTTTGTGGATTTTAGTTAGCATGTAGAAGGTGTCTTGGTATCAGGTTTTCCAACTATGATTGTTGCTGCTTGGGAGATATGTTGATATTTTTCAGTTCTTTTCCACATTTCTATGTCGGATCTTTGTCATACTTCATGTAATATATATTAATTGAGACTTGCCTATACCTCGTGTTTTATATTTCTACATGTCACAGATATATTAATATAATAAAATAAATGGTATCACATATGACTTGTTAAGTCTTATTTCTATATATATAAGTGGATTAAAATGGCGACCACACAACTCACTGCTCACCACTGAAGTAGAGTGTTCTTTCCAGAAGATTTCAGTTCATAACATCAGGTAAGCCACAATACCATCTGTTGCCAATTCTTTAATATAATTAAATAATCATGAAACCTTTAACCAAGGGTGAAATATATTGTCTAATTAATCATCCATGCATAATACCCAGTTGAGTAACTGGGATAGCCCAGACTCCCAGCCTCTCCGAACACCCCTCGCCATTACATACCAGACCCCCCCCCCCCTTTTTGTTTCCTATCCCAATTTTTAGCTTAATAACCATAAATGACAACACACTCTTGAATGGAGAACAAAACATAATCTCAGCTTTATTTCAACATCATCACCTTATGCCACAACCCGAGCCAACACAACACAACCTTCCAACAATGCTCCAGCCATATTATTAGCAAACTGGTGCATCATCCTCCCCGCCTACCCCACCGCTGGCCTTGCAATATTTTTAGCAAAGGCCTGGCCTCTTTCCCCCCTCAGATCCGGATGAAGATCCCCACTGAGATCTCCGCCTACCCATATAGTCCAAGAGCCAAGCTCCCTTAGCCCCTTATACCAGCCATTGGGCCCGTGGTAACTGTGTCAGTTGGCTTAGGACCTTGTCCCCCAGCTGTAACAGTCTGTACTGCTCCTTAATCCCCCCCATGATTAGACGGGAGGACGGGAACACATCTGTCACCTGCCCGATCAACCGCTGAGATGGGGAGGCTGCGCCTGCCACACTGGATATTCCAGTTGCTCTTCTTCTCTTCCCTGCCAGCCCCTGCATGCCTCCTTGACTTCCGATCATCTTCCCCTGTGTCACTATGCAGGGAAATTTCAAACCGCACTGCCCTGCTATGACAATCCTTGATCCCCCTCCTCTCTTCCCCACTCGGCCTACCGCCGTGTTTCCTCCTCTGACCCTACACCCCCCCTCATGCTCCCTCTAGGTCTGCAGATGACGGGGCACCCAGCTACTGGTCGACCCCAGGACCTTGGCCCTGCAATCTCTTTTACTAACCAGGGTAGCCCGGACTCCCAACCTCTCCGAGCTCCCCTCCCCATTCCATACCAGCCCCCCACCCATTTTCGTGTGGTGGAAACTAGCCATCTGCAGTGCTGATACCTGTGAAGAAAAAGAAACACCACCCAAGGCACCACTCCTGGGAGGCTATCTGCTGCTAGAGCTGACCCACCTCCCCATATCCCCCGAGGTGAGGACCCTTGTCTCTCCACTGCCCACAAGGACCCACCTGCAAACATTCTGGACTATGACTACCCTCTTGGACCACTATGCCAGCCTCCCAGGAATGCCAGCTGCCAAGGGCCGAGGCTGGGATTTGGAGGTAATGGGGATATACACCCTTGTGGGTACATGGGGGATAGCTCCCCCACTGGCCAACATGGCCAACTCCCACCCTCCTGGCCAGCCAAACCTCCCATCCTTCAGAAAATGGCCTATCTCTGTACGTCCCAAAACCTCATCACCACTATGGGGCCTTTCACTTTATTGCCCAATGCTTTGTAGGACCCCATTCAACCCTGACCGCACAGACCCCCAGTCATGTGTAACAACAACCACGACCCCTCCCTCTAGCCCATCATCTCCTGTATCTCCAACTGTCCCTGGCAAATCCCCTCCTTCCTCACACTCCATGGAGCCCTTCCTCCTCATTGCCTCTCCCTTGCACAGCTCCCCCAACCATCAGAGCTGGTACACCCTGCATGCTGCCCCTTAAAGCCCAAAAACAGCTCCTTTTCAACCGAGCACCTCTCTTCCTCCCCATAGATACTCCCCGGGTCTAAACCCCAATCCCCCTATCTGCCACTGCGCTATGGGGCTTTGTCATTCCC
Organism: Ichthyophis bannanicus; assembly: GCA_033557465.1. Lineage (NCBI taxonomy): Eukaryota > Metazoa > Chordata > Amphibia > Gymnophiona > Ichthyophiidae > Ichthyophis > Ichthyophis bannanicus. The sequence goes on along the minus strand of CM066043.1, from coordinate 223,638,391 downwards.
ACTCCTGGACTCATCTGGCCTCTCCCTTTACCCTTCCCTGATGGCTGCAAAGCTCTGGCTTGCCCCCATGAAGTCATCCTCTGCCCCAGAGTCTCTCTGCCCCCTGTCTGTCATCCTGATGCTAAATTTGGTCTTGCACTATGTCCAGCTCCTTGCTGCATACTTCCTGATTCTCCCTGTATGCTTACCTGCTCTTCACGATGACGGTACATGGCACTAATTGGGAGGGGACCAGGAGCAATGCCAACAATACACTCCTGCAGTCAACATACCTGTCACCTGCCCGATCAACCGCCAAGATGAGGAGACTGCCCCCACCATGCCAGATATCTCAGCTGTTCTGCTCTTCTCCCCTGCCAGCCCCTGCATGCTTCCATGGCCTCCAATCAACTTCCCCCATGTCACTATGCAAGGGAATTTCAAACTGCGCTGCCCTTCCATGGCAACCCTCGACTCCCCCTTCTCTCCCTACCACTTGGCCTACCGCCACATTTCTTCCTCCTACCCCATGCCCCTCCACATGCTCCCTCTAGGCCTGCAGGCACCAGGGCACCTGGTTACTGGCCAGCCCCGGGACCCTGGCCCTGTGGCCTCTTTTATATATACTGTGTATCTTGCTTTAAAGTTTACAAAGCTAGCAAGCTCTAGCAAGTTCAGACAGATCCCAAGTTTTAATTCAATGTGAAGTTTGAATATTTTCCAGAGTTTTTAGTAATTGTTAAGACAATAGGTAAGATTTTTTCAGGTTTTAATTATATTGTATGTTTTGTTTTGGTTGGTTTTGGAGTTCAATTATATTTTGTTTTTTTCCTAAATAATTTGTTTTATATATGTTGTATGCATTGTATTTTAGTTTTATGTTGGGTGTATTGTGATTTATTATGTATGTCGTATAAATTGCCTGCCACAGGTTGTTGATAGGCAGTCAAGAAACAATAAGACATAAGATACCAATGTTTAACCCTTAAGTGGACCCTATCTTTTAAATTCAAGCAAAAGAGCCACTAATTTTTCTTCAAAAATATTGAAAGGTAAAAAAAAGAATGCTTAAAACTGCCATACTTCTTATGAACAGCTGATTCTGTCAGCATTTCATTGCATAATAGGTCCTTTCCACTTCAGCCTGTGTGTTTTAGAACAGCATGTGCCATGAAAATTGTGTTCATGCTGGGGAAGGGAGAAAGCCAGCCAGCCAACAAATGTATTTATTTATTTGACAGGCTGGGGGGGGGGGGGTTATACTACTTTATCATTTCAATAAAAGCAGTTTACATTGTAACTTAAACTTGGTAATGCACATTGATAACTTGGAATTTTCTGAGGCAATGGAGGGTTAGGTGACTTGCCCAAGGCCACAAGGAGTGCTAGTGGGAATGTACAGACGGTCTAACCCTTAGGCAAGTGTACGTTCATCAAGTTAGGTAGACATGTCTTCTGGGTTTAAGAAATCAGACACAGAAGAAAAAGGCAACCCCTACCCCTATCGCCACCCCATAGCCTTACACCTATGCAGCACAGAAACTTTCTTATTAATATTATTGTTGCTATAGTATGATTACAACTCTCTCCTATCTTATCTCTGAGTGCCTTTATATACAGGTTTGTACATAGTAGCTGTGGTAGGAGGGAAGCACTATAGGCCCATTAAGAGCTTGCCTTTGGCAGGGATCTCTTTTAGCATTAGTAACTTTGACAATACAGCAATAGAAAGAAGAGAAAAGGTTGCGACATGATAGGTAAAATAGTGTAATTGCCATGTTAGTCCACTTGAATGCATGGAAATAAAGGTCAATAAACAAAAAAAATATTAAAAAGTAAGATAATAGCTTCTGTCATCCTATATTGTTCATTTATTGACCTTTATTTCCTTGAAGCCACACTGAGACTTCATAAAGTTTTGTGAGATTTCACTATTGTTAAACAGCAAGCCATATTTCAATAAACTTTGAACGCCTTTCATTTTTCTGCTGTATCTAGGCAGATAAATCGCATTATAGTAGGGGGTTTACTTCTTACTGTCTTTATATTGTATTTTCTTCTTTTAACCTGTAATTTGCATTGTTCAAGTCTTTTTTTTTCTAAAGATGGAATATGAATTCTAGAAATCCAGTTAAGAAGAAAGTTAATACATTCATTACACTTGTCTAAAATCCACAATACATTTTTAAAATGTAGCAACATTTATATCTCTGCACTGCAATATCTTCTTTTTTGAGCATGTTTTTATGAATGGTAGTTCCACTGTTTATATACAGAGAGAAATAAACATAGGTATAAATACATACGTATAGAGGGCCTGATTTTCGAAGGCCTTTATACAGGTAACCTCCCTAGTTACCCATGGAAATGCCTTATCCGGGATTTTTGAAGGGCACCTACACAGGTAGTGCCATTCGAAAATCCCGGATATGTCCCTAACGTGCCCAAATACTATCCGCATAGCATTGGAATGTGTTGGGGCATTCTGGGGTAGAGCAGAGGCGGTCCATGGCGCTACCCCTGTAGCACCGAATTTCCATGCTACACAGTTAACGCTCTGGGCCTTAAAGACAGGCATGGGAAAACCTTGCCTATCTTTAAGGCACTGGGGCTAACAGTGTAGCATAGAAAATTGGTGCTACATGGGTAGCTCCTGCGGTTTCCTGTCTGTGCAGCGACACCTGGACTTTCGATGCCCTGGCCGCATTTGACCGCGGCATGGAAAATCTGGGTTAGGCGGGAGGTGGACGGGCTATGCGCCAACACGGCACATGGCACTACCCAGCTCAAAATCTGGCCCAGATAGTTTATATTATATAGATACATACACACGCACACATACTTTTATATGCATGTGTGTGCATGCCTGTTTTTTATCCTTGTATAGCCTTCTGTATTTTTCAGTGTGCATGTGATTCAATATATTCAGCATGTGACTGTGATATTTTCTCATTGTTAAGACTAGCGATAATATCTAGAGGCCCCATAAGAATTTTGTAGCCTTTGAAGCCACAAAATTGAGTCTTTGTTGATTGTTGAGCCTTTGAAAACACAAAATGACCTTCTTCAGATGATTTTTTGTATGCTTGCTTCTGCATATTTGTTTTCATGTCTGTTTTGTGTTCTTTATGTGCATTTTTGTGTAAATTTGTGTTTCAGGATTAATGCAAATGAATGATTTTAGTTGTTCATAAGACATTTTGAGGTAGATTGCATATAGGCCAGTTATCTTCGGCGAACACATTTAAATTGGGCATGGGCGTGATTCCACGCTAATTCTGTATCTGCAGGTATAGACACACCCACATTTCTAGGATTGCCTCATAGACATGTCTGGTATGGCACATTCAACATATGCTGTTCAGCCAGACTGTGCATGTAGTCACAGCGAGAACTGCTCAGGAGTGCAGGCATGGCTCATGCAATGAAGCGAAGAAACGTGTCCCCCACTATAATATGAGGCATGAGCAAATGCCGAAATGGTTTTGGACATCCCCTCACTCACCATATTCTGAACAGTTGCCTGTTTCTGATTGTGCTCATCTCTGCAATATACCTGTGGATGGCTCTGATAGCCACACCTCCTCGGTTAAAACATGCATCTTCTAAGCTGCTGTTCTCACTGGCAGTATTTTGCTGATGCAAACTAGAAATAAATATTGATGATAAATAAATGCTGATGCAAACTAGACTGTATATACTAGTCTTTTTCATACCCAGAAAAATGCTAAGTAATCACAGTGCACTCTAATATATTAGAAGATAAAAGTAAATATTAACATGTTTGCATAACATACATTGCACCAAAAATTACTTGGCAGTATAAAATGCTTTAGTTATTCTTGAATTGGTCATTTCTAAAAACACTCTTTAAAATGCTAAGTGTGGACCTTAGCCAGGTTTACAACAACCTAAACTAACTTTACAATTCCCCAAAGGATGTATAATATTGCTGAGCTACAAAAGTATACTCTGTCAATGACTATGGCTTTCTTGCTATGGCATCTATTTCCCCACATATCTGGGTACTGGCATTTCTCACAGCAGCTCCCTACATTTAACTACACCTGTCCCATACAATGTCCACTTTCTGTCTTGGCTTATTTCGGTCTGTAAACATCTGCTATCTGTGGGGCAACAGGTCCTGCCTTCCCACAATCTGCTTTGTGGCAATGCTCCACCAGTCAGGCCTGTGTAGGCATGGAAGGGGGGGACTCCTATGCCATCATACCAGGTAGCCAGCCTGCAGATATATCACAACTCTCGCAGTTTGCCTAGATCCTGGAATGGGTAAGGATGTAGGTTTCATGGAACAATCTGGGGAATGTTGGCACATCAGTCATGTCTCCCAGTGCCTGACACAGCTGATGTATCACAGTGGAACCTGGTGACACTATGGTCATTTGTAAGGTCCAGGTACTGGCTAGGTATTCATGTCCTCCTTGAATTGCAGATCAGCACACCAGATCCTCCTATGCAACCCTCAAACCACACACACACACACACACACACACTTGCAGGGACAAATTGTAGAACACAGGAGAAAACTTTTTTAAGTTCTGGCCTGATTCCACTTCTCCGGCAGGAATAACCGGCACGTCTTTGGTAAAAACTGTAAACATGCTGGCCATGCCCACATTCCAGCCCCTCAGGGATACGTGCAGACATCCCCATTCAAGTGAGATAAACATGTGCAGGCGCTATGTACCGGAATATGTTTGTAGATGTTTTCAAAACATAAACGTCCCTGGCACACGTCCAAACACTTATTCGGCTGCTGGAATGACACTATTTGTATCTATTTGTGCTGATCATATTTGTATGTGTACCACTGGTTGTTTTTTCTTTGTATTCATCTCTATAAATCTCTGTGCATGCAAATTATAAGAATAAATAATAGAAGCATAGATTTGTTCTAGTATGCTAACCTGATGAGCGGATTTTATCCAAGATCTAAGTCTTCCATCTACCCAGCACATCAAGGATTTACTATGTCTGCTTCTCTCAGCAGCAGTCATGTTTAGAAGTTGCTCATCTGTAATAAACTGAGCAGTTTATTTTATTACCATGTTTTTAGTGCCCATTCTTAAAATAACCAAGATTCATGGGTTTGATTATCTCAGCTGGAGAATTAATGAAAAGGGTCTTGTTGAAGTTCTGTATGCTGTGACATACAAAAAAAATCCTCTAGGGTGTTTATGTAGTCACTATGAACCTCATTGTACATCCTATCTGCTCTACAAATGGGAAATTAAGGTGGTTCTTTTTATGGAAGGAAAGGGAGGATTGATTAAAAATTTTCATATAGTTAGGCAGGCCTTGACTAATTATGTTTCTAGCTGGGAGTTGGACAAAAATCTTAGAAGTCAGAGGCTGACACAAGTTTCACCCCTCCCTACTGTTCTAACCAAAGTTGAAGAATGACCTAGCAGAGAAGGAGGAAGGGAGAGAGATCCCTGCTAAAGTTTATCATAGTCCTTTAGGGCTTAATTTGCTAAGGCTGTTTTCCCATACACATGTCTAAGGGAAAAGACACCTTAATAAATTTCGCTCTCATGCGCCACTTCAGAAGTACACAGCCAGCAGACCCCCCTCCATCCTGTCGTCACTCAGTGTCTCTCTTCTCTTGTCCCCACAAGTCTTACACCCCCTTTCCATAATCTCCCTCTTCCCTAAATTAAGTTCCAATCTAGGCAGCAACCCTTAAGCTGCTCTAGCCATAACCTATACTTCAGCCACCCATTTAACCATCTACTCCCTCCCAGTAAGCCCTCACCACCCAGGAACCCAGCCAGCCAGCCACTATCCTATCTAGATGAAGTGTGGAAAAGCTGCTGTTGCTACCACTGCCAAAGTAGAAACTTTGCCTTTAGCTTTCCTTTCTTGAATTAGAGCCACATGTCCCAGGAACTCCCATTCTGCTCTCATGTTCTGCTCTCATGCTCTCCTGTTCACATCATACTACGGATCTATGCCAAACACACCTCCCCTGCTAGAAAATGGATAATACCAAGTAAGTTTCCCCATAACCAAACTAGAATTGACAAATGATGTGAAACTCTATATGCTTATTATCCTTAAATGTCACATACAACACTGTATCTGTTACTTATTTTGTTCCCTGTAAATAGTTCTTGCTTGTTCTATTATTGTAATATAGTTGTTATGGAGCTAAGATGTTCACTGTAAAAACAGACACCTGTCTGTTATGTTACCTTGTTCTATGTAAACCGCATTTGATCTTGGGAAGATGCGGTATATAAGAAACTGTTAATTAAATTAAATTAAATGAGACTTGAGACATTGAGACCAGAGCAAGTCACTGAACCACATTGTTCAAGTTCACTAAGAGCAATGTTGTGCCAAAAGGAAAACAGAATTTCTGTTTGGGCAGGGGCAGGAAGAAATTCTCAGGGGTATGAAAATCTTTAGCACCACAGGGAGATTTCTACTAAACATAGAGACCTGGCACTTGGGATTTGTGGAGCCCTTGTTGATGACATTTTTCAGGATGATGAATTAGACAATTGGATGAACTTTGGGAAATCCTCAGAGAAGGGCCAATGTACTAAACACCAATTTAAAGCACTTTTAAAGTATGTTTACTTGATTTAAAATGTGTTAGCACAGTTGTTCCCAAACCTGAGGTTGGGATCCCAAATGGGGTCACATCATCAGTGGATGGGGTCACAGAAACATTTATTTATTTATTTATTTATTTAGACAGTTTTTGTATACCGCCTTATCCTTCAATCAAAGCGGTCACAACACAATTGGGGGATACATTGAACACGCGGGGATATGAGACACATATACTAATACTTACAGGGAACATGGGCTATGGAGGGTTAAGTGGCTTGCCCAGGACCACAAGGAGCATCTGTGGGACTAGAAACCCCAGTCCTTCCGGCCCAAGGTTGCTGTCCTCTAGTGGGATTTGAACCCCCGACCTTCCGGCCTGAAGTACCTTGCTCCAACCACTAGGCTACTCATGGCCATTTCCCCTTCTTCCCTTCTTTCCCCTTCTTTCTCAACTTTCAATGAGACCTATGCCAACTTAAGTAGTGGGAGTCACCAGTCAGCATGGGGCCTTTGAGCAAGTGAACATTAATAGGCCTTTGTCCCTTCCTGGGTAAGCTTCCTATTAACCTATGCTGAGTACTGGGTCTGTAAGCACATACTGCACACTGGCACAAAGGACCTTGTCCTGTGCTGCTGCTGATGTTGCCATTACTGTTGCTGTTGCTTTCTGCTTTAGATGCATGGAGGAAGGAGAAGAGCTTGGAGATCTGCTATCTTGATTTCATCACCATCTAGGGTCACTTGAATTTTCAGTTGTTAAAATGGGGTCATAATGGATAAACATTTGAAAAGCACTGTGTTACCACATTAACACACCTAAAAAAGTGCTTTCTTGAGCACACATCCATAGTGAAGGGCCCTTTTACTAAAGGGTGCTGTAGTGTTGCACCAAACATGCTCATAATGCATGAATTAGGGCAACACACAACATTAACTACCGAGAACATGGAAAGCATGTTAAGAACAAAAGAAATGCCATACTGGGTCAGACCAAGGTCCATCAAGCCCAGTATCCAATAGTGGCCATCCGGGTCACAAGTACCTGGCAGTTTCCCAGAAAGGCAAAAAGGTTCCACAATGCTCGCACCAGGGTTGGCAGTGGATTTCCTGGGTCCTCTGCACTGACTTCAAAAGGATATAAACAGGTTGGAGTTGGTGCAGAGGGGGCTACTAAAATGGTTAGTGATCTCCATTATAAAAGCATATGAGGACAGACATAAGGATCTTAATATGTATACTTTAGAGGAAAGGCAGGATAGAGGAGATATGATAGAGATGTTGAAATATCTTCGTGGCATACATGCACAGGAGGGGAGTCTCTTTCGATTGAAAGCAAGCTCTGCTACGAGGGGACATAGGATGAGGGTGAAAGGGGATAGACTCAGGAGTAATATGTGGAAATATTTCCTTACAGAAAGAGTGGTAGATGCATGGAATAGTCTCCTAGTAGAGGTGGTAGACATGAGGATAGTATCTGAATTCAAAAAAGCATGGGACAAACACAGAGGATCTCTAAAGGAATAAAGGATCTCCAGGAACAAGCAGGAATGAGTCTTCACATATGGGTACGTCGGTACCGACAGAGTCCGCGTGGGAACGCTTCCCAGCATCCAATCAGAAAGCTTTTGGAAGCATCCCAACACGCCTGCGTGCTGCCTTCCCGCCTTCCCAACTGCCTCTCCTCAGTCATTACCATTGCTGTCGGTACCTTCCATGCTTCTCTCGTCAGGCTCGCTTCCCTCAGTGCCGAGTTTGGAATCGATCCCTAGCATGGACGATCTGTTACCGACTGTCGCTGGTCCTGATCTACAGTACCAGCGACCACCATCTACGGATCCCATACTGCACCATTCAGGATCTTCTATTCCTATATACTTAGATAGATCCCTCGGTGCCAACGCTAGTTCTTCATCAGATCTAGCCTATCCAAGGGAAGTTCCCTCTGGGGATCCTTCTTTCCACGCTTTCCTCTTGGATATGGCAAAATCACTTGCCATTCCTATTCCTGGACAGGATCCTACACATGGGAATACAGAATACCTCTCTGTTCCTAGCAAAGCAAAGGAGAACATAATGCTTCCTTTGCATCATTCTTTGCAGGATCTCCTTCTACGAATGTGGGAAGCTCCTTTAAAGGTACCCCCACCTTCCAGAGCAACTGATCTTCTATATCAGGTGCCCCCCTCTCCAGGGTTTCAAAAGACTCAACTTCCTCATCATTCCATTGTGGTAGAATCAGCAATGAGGCGAGTGAAGAGTAATAAAAAGCACTCTTCTTGTCCGCCAGGTCGTGAGTCTAAGACACTAGATGCCTTTGGACGTCAAACCTTCCAGACATCCATGCTTTCAGCAAGAATTCTCTCATATATTTTTTATATGGGTCTATCTCTTGAGGAGGTCACAAAGCAATTACATCTTTTGACTCCTTTTCTTCAAGAGCCCAGGTGTGCAGACTATTCCTCACTGGTTAGTCATACTCAAAATATCTCTAGGTTTCTTACTCATGCTACCCTAGACTCCTTTGAGTCTGTTAGCAGAACTTCTGCTATAGCTATAGGGGCACGACGTAGAGCCTGGCTTCAAGCTTCAGACTTGGACAAATGGGCACAAGAAAGACTGGGAAATACCCCTTGCACTGGAGAAAATCTCTTTAATAAGGAGTCTTTACTCCAGGTTACTCAGTTATCCACTGACTTTCCTTTTTCCAGAGGCTGTTCTACGCCTTCTTCTTTCCCAGTAGGTAGGAAATGTCCTACCAAACTTTCTTCCCCTAGGGGGAGAAGGTTTTACCCATCATCTGCCCATCATACAGATGTTCCCAAACAGGGGAAACATCGCCCTAGTCTGAAGAATCCACATCCTCAACAGGGTCAACAAACCCAGCAGTCGCAGGGTTTCAAATAGATCATTGTCCCTCTTGGTTGGGGGTTAGGGTGGCAGTCTGCTTCTTTTCACTTGAAGAATCTGCACTAATTTTTATCCTAACCTACCTAGATATCCCTTCATGAGATATCTTTTCTCTAACTCTAAGAGTCTTTATGATGATCATGCCCATCATTAACAGATTTTCCTCTTCCTCTTGGAGGAAAGAGAGGTAGCAACTATCAATAGACAGTTGTTTCCCTGTACTGGCAAGTATCATCTCATCTGTCCGAGACCTCCTCCATAGTCGGTCTCTTGCAACTCTGTCTTACCTCCATCTTACTACAACATTTGTTTTGTAAGAGTGGCTCTTTAAACGAGTAAGCCCCTATGGTCCTCTACCTCTTCCACCGGGGGATTCTCCTTTCTGGAGATGTCTCCCCCCCCCCCCCTTGTTACCTTAGATCAAGCTCATCAGACAATAGGGACTCCTATTATGTCTGTTGTTTCTTTTTCCCAGTCTAAAAAAGGAGCAGGGAAAATAACTTTTCAATGCTGCTCTGGTAGTTGCTGCAGATACAGCAATTCCTAGTGGTTAAGCCACTGGTTTTGTTTCACTACAGAACCAGGGATTCCCCTCCACTAGCAATCCTCTTTGCCTCAGTGCTAAGTCCCAAACAGGTTATCAACCTCCTTTGGGAAACCCAATTATCACAGTCTGGTTGGTTAACTTCTATTCTTCGCCCCCTTGTCCTTGGCAGAATAGCTGGTTACCTGCTGGCTTTTCACAGCCAGTTTTTCTTCTAACCAACCTGCAGCATGCTCTCTGCATCTCTACAGAGTAGCTTTGCACTATGGGCCCTTGCTAGAGAGCATTAGTATCTTGTGTCATGCAGCAGACCCTCTTGAAAGAAAAGAAAATGTTTTAAACGGAGAAAAAGGTGTGCACAAGCTGCATTATTTGGAGGAACCAGCTAGAGGGAGCCAGAGCGACTTCAGAGACACTGAGGAGCCACGCCCCGCTAGTCACAAGGTAATGCCAGCCAGCTTCCAATCCTGGAAGGCAGGAGTGCTTCTTAAGGAGAGTGTGGAAGACTGGAGACAGTTGGGCAAGAAGGAGTTCGGCAGGAAGGCGAGAGAGAAGAGCAGCAGTGGAGAAAGAGAAGTAGGCCAAGGAGGCAAGTCCAGCAGAAGCAAGGGAAGGATCACTTGCAGCGCAGAGAGAAAGAGGTTAGAATGGAAACCTGATTACTCTACCGCTAGCAAACCACCCCGAGTGGAAGGTGATTTCCCTGGAGCTAATGAAGGACCTGGGGAGGTCTCAGCTCAAACAAGAGGGAGAGCTGTTTGTCCAGAGAGGCGAAAGCATTGCTGCGACTGTAGTCTAAAGTCAAATGAGAGACAGCTGGAGAACCTAAGCTGTGCTGCACAGGCAAGCCAGAAGCTAAGCTGGTACAGGCCCAGACCTTCACTTGGAGAAGGGACTCCAACCTCACAAGGTAAACCATACTTTCCTGGAAAAATACTTCAGAAAGCTGCTGTATGGAGAAGACAGGCAGTAGAAGAAAAACGTTTGTCTGAAGGTTCCTACGATACAAGGTATGAAAAATGTTTACCTAAGAAGAAAGTTCTGAATGAAAAATGTTTATATAGAGCTGCTATAAAACCTCTGAATAAAGAGGAATCCTTTCAGTATAAAACAGCACATAGCCGACGCCCTAGGCTTAGCCCAGAACATTGGGAGGTGATACAGGAGCTGTATAAAAAGCCTGAATATATTTTACCTGAAAGCAGGGACACAGATTCAGAGGCTTCAGAAGAGGAGCCAATGCAAGTGGAACTAGCAGGGGATATTTCAGATCCAGAAATGGATTGTACATACTGTGTTACAGGACGCCTAGAATCCTTGCCAGGCTTGTGAGCTGTGTGAATTGCTGAATTGAACATTCTTGTTTTGTGTAAATAGCACCAGTCCTGTGAAAGTAACAGTTTTTGGTTTAAACCTGAGTTTTTCTTTTCCTCACCTGAAGTAAGGACATTTTGCTTTATAGTTGTATTCCAATCATTTGAACCATTGTGAAGAAGGGAAATAAAAAGCCTTTATTTTTCCCACCACTCTGAGCAGTTGTTTTCATTGAAGATTGGTATCAAGGAAACTACTAGGACCAAAAGTCAATTGGGCCTTTGGAATACTTGCCAATCTCAACTTTATAATTTTTGTGTCTGACCTGCCCTGACCTCTACTAGCCACCAGGGTAGCCCTCACGACACTTGCCTAGAAGATAACTCCAGATGGTTAGAGGGGGCTCCCCCAGTCATGTTCATGTCTGGCAGATATTCCCTACCCTTACCATCTCATCTTAAATCTCTTTGAGGCATACGCCTCAGGCCTTTCATTGCGAGAAAGACTTAAGGAGGGCCAAATCCCTAGCTTGGCCCATATCTCCTTGGGTCTTCTCGTCAGAGGTCAATTTCTTCAATGGCAGCTAGAGGACGCCTAATAACCTTCTTGCCCTCATATGTGGGTCACTAGGGTATCTTCCTCCAGAGGCGTCCTCTCTCCATTCTCCATACTGCAATTCTGGAGATACCTGGACTTCCTGTCTGCAGACTGAAGTTATCCTCTGCCATTTTCACGTAGGCCATCCTGGTTATTCAAGAGCTCAAATTCTGCAGGGAATTCAGACTTCTTCTTGTCAGGGAGACCTCTTCTCTGACTCTGTCAGTCATAACCAGGAAAAGAGGATTCTCTATGTATCTATTCAAGCAGGTATCAACCTTCTTGCTCTCAGATAAATCTTTCTCTCTCCCTATACTCCTAGGGGGGATAAGGTTTTATGGACATCTCTCCACCCTTATACCTGGAGACATGTGTCTATATGCCTGCCTATTCATATAGGTATGTATATATATATATATATATAGATACATATATATACTTATCTATATCTATCTGTGTGTCTTCTGCCTATACATATCTCTTATAGTTATATGCCTATATACCCTCTAGGTGTATATATATATATATATATATATATATATGTATATGTGTTTATAGCTATAATGAGATATATTTTTAGATAGATCTGTATCCATTTACTTATCTATCTGTCTGTCAGGTTCAGATATCCCTACATTCCTATATCAGCCTGACAGATGGGCACTACCTCTATCAATGCTGTACCAGCATTCTTAGAGGGCTACAGCTATAACCACTTCCTGTGGTAATTAACAAATTTTTTCCTTGCCATAACCTGAAGCTCTTCATGTACCTTTTTTCTTTCCTAATTGACCCCATTTAGGAAAGACATTGCGGAGCTTCAGTTACTCTAAAGCTTAGCGCTCCTGAGTCTGTCCTTACTTTCTTATCAGATACAAGGGTCTCCATACCCTTTCTCCCCTACATGGACTGATTCCAACCCCAGTCCAGTTAGGTCAGACTCATTTTTTTCTCTTGGTCCAAGGTTTGTACTGTTTTTGGACCAAAACAGCTTAAGCTTTCTTTCATGGTACCTTCTGCATCTCCGCTGAAGCTCTGCCTCTTATACTACCCCAGTTTTTTTCCCTGGGTCTATTTCTCACCCTGAAGGGTTCTGACCTCCACTTGTTTTTGTTCTACTTTACTATCTCTACTTCTCAGTGAGGTACCTCTTGAGCACATTCACTGGCTCTTCTAACAGATTCATATGTAGCTCAGTGGACTTGTGCAATGACAACAAAGGAGGCCCAGATTACAATATTATACTACTAAATGCCTCTATACAGGGTCTTCCCCTTTTGAAGCCCTGTTCTAGCCAGCTGTTCCACAGCTCCTTTTCTGTATTCAACTCCTACCCTCCATCCCCAGGATGCCTGAGGTCCTGAGGAATAGCATGGCTCATTCTAGACTTGCAACATGCTAGGACTCCCTCTGGGCATCTCAGCTTGGGAGTCCCCATATGTGAAGACTCATTCCTGCTTGTTCCTGGAGAAAGCACAGTTACTTACCTGTAACAGGTGATCTCTGGGAACAGCAGGAATAAGTCTTCACAACCCACCCACCTCCCCTAGGAGTTGCTTTTTCTCTATCTCTATCTTTCCCTTCCTTGCTCTCTCTCTCTCTTTGTCTCAGCTTTAAAACTTAACTGAGGAGAGGCAGTTGGGAAGGCGGGAAGGCAGCACGCAGGCATGTTGGGATGCTTCCAAAAGCTTTCTGATTGGACGCTGGGAAGCATTCCCGCGCGGACTCCGTCGGTACCGACGTACCCATATGTGAAGACTTATTCCTGCTGTTCCCAGAGATCACCTGTTACAGGTAAGTAACTGTGCTGTACTATGGTAGTAGATATGGAAGAGCAGATTGGATAGGCCATGTGGTCTTTTTCTGCCATCATGTTTCTAAGTTTCTATGACCTTTCCTCTAGGAACTTGTCCAAAACATTTTTAAACCCAGCTACACTAACAGCTTTTACTCCATCTTCTGGTAACGAATTCCAGAGTTTGATTACGCGTTGAGTAAAAAAATATTTTCTCTTATTAGTCTTAAATAGGTTAAATTGTAGTTTCGTTGCATATCCTCTAGTCTTTCTATTTTTTGATGGAGTAAACAACCAATCTACGTTTACCAGTTCCATTCCATTCATTAATTTATAGACCTCTATCATATCTACCCTCAGTCATCTCTTTTCCAAACTGAAGAGCCCCCAACCTTTTAAACCTGTACTCATAGGGGTATCCGTCAGCCTCGTTTTGCCCACATCACTCCTCTCCTCAGATCTCTTCACTGGCTCTTTCATTTCTCCGTATTTCCCCCCTCATGTACTCCATTCTTTTTCCCAGTTGCTTCTTGCTATGCCCTTCTCCTCTACTGCCAACTCCAGATTCCGCTCTTTTCACCTTGCTGCTCCTTATGCTTGGAATAAACTTCCTTTGTCTATACGTCAGGCATCTTCTTTGCCCCTTTTCAAACTCAGTTTAAAAGCTCATCTTTTCGCCTCTGCCTTTGGCTATTGATTTTGCTGTTCTCCTTCCTTCCCCTCTTTTATTTCACCTTTCTTTCTTCCTCTTACACTTGTTCTTACCTCGTTCCTTTGTCCTGTCTCTCCTGCTCTTGTCTCTTTGCCCTTGTTCTTATCTTTTTTTCTACTCCTTTTCTTGCTTTGTCTTTTTAGATTGTAAGCTCTTTTGAGCAGGGACTGTCTTTTTGTGTTTTCATTGTACAGTGCTGCGTGCGCCTGGTAGTGCTTTATAAATGCTTATTATTATTATTAGTAGTAGTAGTAGTAACCTTCCATCACCTTTATCATTTTAGTTGCTCTTCTCTGTACCTTTTCTAATTCTGCCTTATCCTTTTTAAGATAGGGTGACCAGAATTGCACCATGGAATAATGCAGAGGCATTATGATGTCGTCCTTTGTTTTATTCTCCATTCCCTTCCTTATGATTCCTAGCATTCTAATTGCATTCGTGGCCGCTGCTGTACAATAGTCGGAGGGTTTCAATGTATTATCCACAATGATGCCTAAATCTTTTTCCTGAGTGGTGGTTCCTAAGGTGGTACCTTACATTGTGTAATCATAGTTTGGGTTGCTCTTCCCAAGGTGCATAACTTGCACTTGTCCATATTAAATTTCATCTGCCATTTGGACATTCAGTCTTCCAGTTTATCATGGTCCTCTTGCAATTTTTTAAAATCTTCTTGCATTTTAACAACTTTGAATAATTTTGTGTCAGCTGCAAATTTGATCACCTCACTCATTCCTATTTCCAGGTCATTTATCAATATGTTAAAAAGCAGCGGGCCCAGCACAGATCCCTGGGGTACTCCACTATTCACCTTTCTCCATTGAGAAAACTGGTCATTTAACCCTATTCTGCTTTCTATCTTTTAACCAGTTCCTGAACCACAATGCTACACTGCTTCCAATCCCATAATCTTTTAATATCACCCTCATGAGGGACCTTGTCAAAGGTTTTCTGAAAATATATTGATCGGCTCACCTTTGTCTACCTGTTTATTCATACCTTCAAAAAATATAACAGATTAGTAAGACAAGACTTTTCTTGGCTAAATCCATGTTGTTTTTCTCCCATTAAGCCATGACTATCTATATGTTCAGTAATTTTATTCATGATAATGGTTTCTACCATTTCGCCCAGTATTGACATCAGGCTCATTGGTCTGTAGTTTCACAGATCACCCCTGGAACTCTTTTTAAAAATTGGCTTTACATTGGCCATTCTCAAATCTTGTGGTACTATAGATGATTTTAATGATAGTTTACAGATTACAGTAAACAGTATGCAGTCTCATATTTCAGTTCTTTCAACACCCTTGGATGCATACCATCCGGTCCAAGTGATTTGCTTCAGTTTATCAAATAGTTGTAATACATCTTCCTGGTTTATCAATATTACTTTCAATTCTTCCAATACATCACCTTTATATACCAGCAGTTATCACAGTATATGTAGCCCTGCCACAGAACTACAAGAGCATGGGTGCACTCAATGCTACCTATGGAGGTGGCAGTGAGAGTACCCATGCTACTAGCCTGGCATGCAGGTAGTGCTGGTGTGCAACCTTTGTGATACTCGCTCCACCCACTCTGTACCCCTAAACCTCCCACTTGCAGCCCTAATTTGCCATGGTCAGTTAGCACCAAAATCTAGTGGTACTAACTGTCATGGCCTCATGCTCAGTGCTACCATTAAGCAAACTAGGCAGTCTCCTGGAGTGCCAGCCTTCTGGGGGCATCCATTACTGCCACTGCCACCCCTCTCTTTATACAGCAGTTACCTAAGACTCCGGCAGTACATCATGCTTCCCGCCTGCTATTATTTTATGCTTCTGCCCCCCTTCAATGCAACTTCCAGTTTATGCCAAAGATGGGGGCAAGAGCAAGGAGGACCACTCCTGCACCTTGCCCACTGGACTACAATGAATATTGTCGATAAGGGCTGGGTGGGTTAGGGTGTGGGGAGATGGGTGATTGCCTGGCTGGCTATCCACATTTGATTGTGTAAAGGGGGGTAGGAGGGATACTGGTGGCTAGTAATATGTGATTGTGTTATGTGGGGTGCCCCAATATCTCCTGGAGAGTTTCCCATAGGAATTAGGAGTTTTTCCAGGGGTGGGTGCTGAAGGGGGCCATTTAAGGGTGCTAGTGTCCCAGACTGGTAGATCTGAGGCATTGAGACTCCTTTTGGAAAGGGAAGTGGACCTGGTGGAGGCTGGGGCATATTGGAAGGGTGTTGATTCCTCGAGGGGGAGGAGGGTACAGAGAAACAACATGCTCAATCCTCCTATTTCTCCAGCCCTTTATGCTGCATCGATAGGCAGGGCAAGAGTACTCATACTACCTGCTGATGCTGAGATCGCAGGTCAGCACAATAAGAACTAACTTTATATGGTATCTGCAGGGTTGATGCTGTTTACTCCCCGAAGACAACACACAAGTTTTGCAGCTACCGCATGGCATTTTTACATATGCCATGCGGTAGCTGCAAAACTGCTTACTGCACTTTAGTAAACATGTCCCTAATTGTTCATCTTCATATTAAACTTCTTGCCAATATTCTTTCTTTAAATTACATTGAAATGCTGAACAATATTCAATAATTCTTTTTTTTAATAGATCTTATGGTTTTACCGATATAAAGTTTCCAGCAAGGACAGCATTGCATACATAACTCCCGAAGTCTCACATGTTGTACTTCTACAAAACTCTTAAGTGAACCCCACATTTGTATGTGTAAATTAAGTAATCTCTAAAGAATAATAGCATATGCTACATTTTTATGGCCCAGAACATCACCTTTCATGGGTCATTGTATAGAACATACACTTGAATTAACCAATTGGTCTGGTAGATTCCGTCCACACTGATAAGTAAAATGTGGTGGTATAGCAAAAATTGAATGAACCTTTAGCATGTTCCAATATTGAAAAATAGTTTTCTTGATTGAAAATGCTTCTGAAGAATAGGGAAGAGCACAAGCAAGTATTAGCTCCTCTATTCGATTACAGTAGTTTAACAAAATGTCTCTGTTTACATTCAGGGCTCTCATACGCTCCATTGACAACCTGAACAGGATATTGTTTAGTGAGGAACTGAGATTTCATTTAGATACATTGATTCATAAACTCATCTTTAGATGTACAAGGCCTTTTCAGTCATAAAAACAATCCTATTGGAATATTATCCTGCATATGCTGCAGATAATAAGTTTTATAATTCAGTAATCTGTTAAAATAAAGAAATCAGATGACACATTGCTCTTGGCAGAATAGCTATGAAGGACCTAGACAAGATTCTTGAGAGCAGAGATGTCTATCTCCATACAAAGATTTAACTCATTCAAACCATGGTATTTTCAATAACATCATATGGATGCGAAAGTTGGACAGTGAAAAAAATAGACAAGAAGAAAACTGATGGCTTTGAATTATGGTGCTGGCTATGAATATTGTGTATACCATGGACTGGCCAAAGAACAAACCAGTCAGTACTAGAGGAGATCAAACCTAAGCTTTCTTTAGAAGCTCAGATGACAAGACTACAGCTTTCATACTTTTGACACATCATGCGAAGAGAGAGATCATTAGAGAAAGACATCATGCTTGGCAAGGTAGAAGGGTAATGCAAAGAGGAAGGCCAGCAGTGAGATGGATCAATACAATAACAGCAGTTATAGGTGCCACTCTGTCAACAATGCCTGAACACAGTTTAGAACAACTATCCAGAGGGTCGTCATGAGGGTCGTCATGAGTCGACACAGACTCGACGGCACTTAACAACAACAAAAGGAAGGATTCCTAATAACCTGTGTGATTGTAAATTCAATGTTCATGAATGTACATAAAATACCAATAGAGTAGGCAAATCAATCGGCACCATGACCGGAGCACTTTAAATACTATACAGTATAACATCTATACTGCACTCTATCTGCAATCGGTACCAAAGATAAAGTCCGCAACATATTCTGCCATCAGCAGAGATTTAATTATGCACTCTGGAAGACCTATACTGTATGCAGCCAGGGCCAGCCCATCCACCAGGCGAGCCACATGGCCTGCGGCAGTGGCAGCACACATGGGTGGCTGTGCCGCCAGTTCCGTTTGGGGAGGAGGAGTGCAGCACTAACAGTAATACTGGAAATACTGCCACTGCCGCTGCTTGTCTCCCCCTCCCTAGATGGAATCATTGGCACCTGGGAGGGGGGCGGTGGAGGCAGCGACAGCTGGGGGAACAGCATGGCTGGGGTTTCTGCCTAGGGCAGCAGAAACCCTTAGGCCAGCCCTGTATGTACCACACTACAATAATCAAACTGACAAATTACAAGTGCTTGCACTATAGCCTTAAAATGAGATAAATAAAAAAATAACTTCATCTTATGCATCATCTGAAGCTTAAACACAACTTTAGCAACATGGTGATTGAAAAGACAGCTGTGAATCTAATAACATGCCCAAATATTGGACTTGATCCTTAACAGAAATTATATTTCCATTAAATAATATCGACACAGGAGGATGATAATCTTTATCCTGACAGATGATCTGAACCTCTGTTTTTTTATAATCGATCATCATGCCATTCCCCTTCAGCCAAGCAAACAGTATATCAGTCATATCAATGCCAATATTGAGAGGTCATCATTAACCCGATACGGCTCAAAAATCAACATTGTCTATATATTCCCAAAATCCCAATGTCAAATTTCACTGCAATGGTCAAAACTGAATCAAATATATATTAAACAGCACATAGAAGATAAGGCTGAGCCTTGGCGGAATTCCCTGTGCTAAACAATATTAAGCAGAGAAATCACCTTGAAAGCCACTTGCTGCCCGCAATTCTGTAAAAAGGCATAAAACTACTGCCACACAACTCATTCTATCCCACAATCTGCCAATCGCTTTAACATGATGGACTGTACATTCTATGCTTATTTAGCTGCATACCTAGATTACTGTATTTAGGCCCTAGTTGGGGAAGATATGGCTAGAGGCCACTAAGGAATATTTCATTTTCATATTTATATTAAGAGCATTATAGAATAACTCTTATGCAAGCATTTCCAAGCTTTTCAGGGCCTGTGTACTAAGGAATATATACTAACAGGCTTATTCCGTTTTGGACATAGATCCCCTCTGTATGTCCAGCCTGAGCCGGATGTACAGAGGGGATCGTGATTCTGATCCCGCAGGGCACATCTAGCCCCGCGGGATCAGAATCGCAAACAGACCTGTACGTGCAGGCCGAGACTGCGATTCAGTCTGGCCTGCACATGCAGGACCTCACTGGCTAACTCAGTCAAGGCTCTTCAATGGAGCGGTGGCGCCATGGTGTCATGTTGCCATGGCACCATGGCTCGATTGAAGAGCCTCGATGCCGGCTGCTAGAAAACAAAGCTTATTCCCCACAGCCTGACCCCTGATTCAGCCTCCTAAGACCAAGGTCCGGCTGCGGGGAATGTCCTCCAGCCCCCCCATCCCATCCACGCCTTGGCATTGAAGAAAAGACACGTCCAGGGAAGTTATTCCACCTTGGAGGTAGAATAACTTCCCCACACATGTTGCCGGCCTTGGACATACAGGGCCGACATTAGAATCGTTCCTGTACATCCAGGGCCGGCAACCTCCCACTGCCTGCCCAGACTCTGCCCCCAAGCCGCTCCTTCCCCACCCCCGTCTAACTTCCCCGCATAACTGGGGACGCGGTGGGGGAAGGTACGAATAGCGGGGATGGATTTCCCATCCTCGCTTTTTGTGGCACAGAATCGGGCCTCTGTATGGTGCAAGTTTCTCCAGCACAAATATACTATGACAGAGATTGCTGGCACCTTATAGACAAATTTATTGAAACATGAGCTTTTGAGAATACAGTTAGTTTTCAATTTAGTTAGTGTACTGGGTATGCACGTAAAGGGCATCTGCTATCTGTGTAAGAGGACTAATGATGGTAAGACAGTGCAGATATGTATTTGCAAACTGACTATGTATGCTCACTTTTCTTCCTCTGACCAGAACACTCCCCAAAAATGCCCCTTTTTAAGCCAGATAGAAGTATCCTTGTTATAAAAGCCTACATGTGCTTTTAGCCTAGAAAGGCCTTGAAAAGTGCCCTGTAAAATGTTAGTTTTCTGATCAATAAATTAAATTAATGTATAGATGTGGAAAATGCTAGGGATGTGCATTTGCTATTATTCATGATGGCCTTTAGTGCATCTTAAAGGTTTAGCGTGCACAAAATCAATTTAACTTGTATTGACTTATGGATTAATGCATGCAAAGTTGATTTGTGCACATTAAAAAGTTCTAATGTGGATAATTTTTGCTAACATGACTGTTTGATGAAAACTGGAAGAAAAGACCAAAAGCTGAAAAGAGGCCAACAATCCAAATGCAAATGGAACATTTCTTTCTTAAGACCATACTGGGGCAGACTAAAGGTTCATTAAGCCCAGTATCCTATTTCCAAAAGTGACTAATCCAGCCCACAAGTACTTGAAATATCCTAAAAGTAGTCAGGTTCAATGCTACCTCCCCGAACACATCCCTAGAAAATGCTTCAGGACTTGAAAAGAAAAAAAAATATGTTTACTGTACACAATAAACATAGCATTATTGAGCCGAAGGAAAATATGTCCTTCAGTTTCAGAACATTAATGAAGTGGATAAAAACTACAGAATCTCATGATCGGTGGCTAGGAAAGTAGCTGGTATCTTTGTTGCTGTCAATTTATGTTCTAAGTAGAATATATCAAAATAACCAAGAGAAAAGCAGAAAGGCATATAAAAATGAATACCAGCTTTCCTGTGGCCTTGGAGGCTTCCTTTAACTGTCAGCTGCAAAACTGATCACACAGATTTCCTTAGCTGAGTGCTTTGTATTTCATATTCATATTTTTGAATCATCTCTGACACTTTATGTTCCATAGCTCATATTCATCAGCCTTAAGACAGAATTTTGATTTCAAGGCCATAATTCTGCTTCAAAGTAATGAAGCTTTTTTGACAGTATTTTCTTTCATTTTCCTTTCTTCTGTTTTTGGATTATGGTCAACATTTCTGCTACCAATATTCCTCCACATTTAGCATGATAAAAAAATCAGTGAGAGACGGTGAGTTTCGAGACGTGTTTTAAAGTAATTTAAAATCAGCAACATACCTGGGTAAATAAGCCTAGTTGAAATTGCCCAGCTAAAACTGTGTGTGGGCTTCTCTTGTACATAGGTTAAAAAGAGGTATTTCTGGAGGTATGTTTAGATCAGGGGAGTAAAGCAGAATGCATTCAAAGTCCAAACTCTATTTTACACTCTCCTCACTAGAAACATAGAAGCAGAGAAACATGACGGCAGAAACAGACCACATGGCCTATCTAATCTGCCCTTCCATATCAACTACAACAGTCCCCTTTTATCCTTTAGAGATCCTCTGTGTTTGTCCCATGCTTTTTTGAATTCAGATACTGTCCTCATCTCTACCACCTCCACTGGAAGACTATTCCACGGATCCACCACTCTTTCCATAAAGAAATATTTACGCATATTACTCCTGAATCTATTCCCTTTCACCCTCATACCATGTCTCCTCATAGCAGAGCTTGCTTTCAATCCAAAGAAACCCTCCTGTGCATTTATGCCATGAAGGTATTTAAATGTCTCTATCATGCCCTTTATTTGGGCATATTTTATTTTTCTTAATTTACAAGGAGAAACTAATTGAATAGTTTGACTTTGAAAATTAGCATGGCCCCTATTTACTGACACATGAAGTGGGATTTTAGAAGACTCTGGGACATCCAGAGCATAACATCCAAAAATCTGGGGGAGTGGCAGCAGTGAAGTGCCTTCTGAAATCACTCAGTGTCCACCCCAGGGACATCTCTGTGATTTGCACATCTGAATGCCCGTTTTTAGATGTCCAACTCAGGAATAGAGCTTCTAAAATTAACCAGTTAGTAAACACTCTCTGTAGTTTACCTCAGCTGACATGGTAAAACATGTTCAGTCATGTAAATTGCCCTGATTATTGTCACATACAGAGAGTTAATTGTTATGAGGCAATTATGTATGCTATCAATGTTAATCTATAATAATGGGAGAAAACTACTTACTGAAATAGGTCCTGGGCACAACAAAAGGCATTTGTTCAGAGTAAACTTTATAAGAAAAGGGCCACAAGCGTATGAGGGGGGCTGATAAGTCTCTGGCTTTGTAACAGACAGACAGCTACAGGCACTCTTCAGTTCCTGTTGTCTGAATGATCTCTCTGCAGTTTCACTTTATTTGGTATGAAATAAAATGAAACGGCAGAGAGATCATTCGGACCACCGAAACTGAAATGTGCCCGTAGCTTTCCATTTTATTACAAGGCCAGAGACTTATCAGCTTCCCTTGTAATATTGAATTAAAGCAAACTGTATTCAGCCGTTAGTCTTTAAAAAACACATAATTCATTTTATTGTTCATAGCCCATTTTAATGTACACATTGAAAAATTGACCGCTCGTTAGCCTAATTAATAACAGTAATCAATTTCAGGGCTGCATATGTAAGTGTGATACTTTAGATTGACTATAGTTCAAGAGGAAAAATTATTCCTCTTTAATTCATTATTCTAAGCTGAGAGATCACATTGTGTTGCTGACATTCTAAGCAAAAAACAGACTTATTGTATGACATCATTAACCTTGGTTAGTTATGGTTGGCAGCCCAATTGTATAAATGTCACTCAAGGAGACAAATTCTATTGTGTCTGTGGTGTAATATTTATCAGCAGTGAACTATGAAAGAATCATCCATCTAGAGTAAGAAAAGTAAACCGATATGGCACTCTGGAATAATAATTAGTCTAGAGCTATTAACTCTGTTCTCTAAAAGCTTCAGAAAGATAGCATCTGAGCTGAACATGGGCATTCTCATAGCCTGATGCTATTTGTTGAAAATCTTTCTGAATAGCAAGCTTCTCACCTTTACTTTACAGTCATTTGAAAAAACAAAACAAAAAAAACCCAACCACCCTGGTGTTTAAGAGTTCAACACATAGACCATGATTCTTAATGCTGCAATATTCAAAAGCACTAATCTGGATAGCAGCACTGGCTCTCTGGGAATGTGCCACTAGCCAGGCCTATGTGCTGATTTTCAGAGGCATTATCTGGATAGAGCCACTGAAAATTATTATTGACCTCCTTAGCACTATCCATATAGTACTGGGGTGGAGTATGGGCAGACCTGAATAGCAGAATATTCCGTCTATGATCTGAATAACTTTAGAACAGCAAAAAGATGTGAAGGCACCTTTTAAAAAGGCCGTTCAGCCACCAGTGAGGACATGCAAAGCAAAACATGCGGGGTGCAAAGCTGTGGGGTGCAGATGCAGAGCAATTCTGAAATCAGCATATGCATGTCTGCAAATATATGCATGTACCAGGGCTGCAGACTTTGTATGTCTGAATGACTGAAAATAAGGCACCACACATGTGTAAAGTTCCCATAGAGAATGACGGCTGCAGAGACATGCAAGCTCAATGAAAATACAGGTACACGTGTTGTGTTCCCAAGTTATATTCTCATGTGGGATCTATATATGGACCCACCCTCCCTTCCTTGTGGAACATTTGCACTCACCTAGGCTTTCTGTACAGATAACAGCAAAATGACTTGCAGGCAGCTGAATTTCACCAGAGCAGAGACCCTTATGCTAGTGTGACTTGTGTTGGAAGAGAAGGAGCTGCTCTACTTTCCATACCAGTGCGGACCATCCCATGCTGCAACAAGAAGCACATGATCCTAGTGAAGTGAGAGCACCATATTACACACAAAAACACAGCTCACATGGGATGCCTAATTGCTCGCACAGTGTGCAGGTAAGGAAGTAAAGTAGCTAGGGCTGGATGAAAAGGTAACCAAGACAGGCTAGTCCCCCAAGGAAATAATCTCTGAGGGTCCAGAAAGACCATCTGCAGCCAGAATGAGCAAAAAGAACAGTGCAGTAAAAGACACACAGACAACCAGAAGCACGTTTTGAAACCAACAGTGTTAGTAGGCCCACATATACAAGCAGAACAGTAGCAAGGGGCATAAGTCATGAGAATGGCAAGGCATGGCTGACAAATGGATATGGTGCTGGGATGTTTGGGCGGTGGCATATGGGCATGGCTACCAAAGTCACGGACCATGGTCTCTGAGAGGCAAGGCCATGTTCACAGGTATGCATGAGGTCTTGCAAGGCCTCACACCCCAGGCCAGTGCACATTGAGAGCACAATGTCTACATGGTTTTAGGCAGAGCTGGCACACAGAACCACAACAGAGGGAAAACAGTCACACTGTGGCTAGACAACCGCAGAAGACAGCCAACAGCACTCTACATGGGTTATGCTAGGAACCAGAATGTCAGAATGGAGTTGTGGAAGATGAGACCTGTACTCAGAACCAGAGTGTGCCCAGTGACCACATGCCACAGCTGCTGTATACCTGGACAGGCTGACCCTCAACCCAAAGTCAACAGAGTGAGACAGGTCAGATGGAGGACAGGGAAGAACTGATGACATGAGTGTATCTATAACCATGAGGTGTTCACTTATCCCCAACAGCCACTTCCACATTCTTTAAGATCTGAAATCACTGACAACCAGATTGCAGGCCATATGGAGGACCTGGCTCCAGTTGCTGCAGTACCTCTGGTGTGAGTTGCAGCAGCAGTTAGATAAGTCATGGCTCACATGGCATAGATGTCAAATGCAAGGAGGGGACCCTGAATCTCCATCTGCAATGTGCAAGGCCATGAGATGCATTGTGACACCATGCATCCACAACATGGTGTGCCACACTGGGGTACCAGATGCACTGGCATAGCAGCCTGGGCAAAGGATATATTAATGTCATGCAGTACAGAGTCCTGAATACCTGCTACCATATGCTGTTGAGAGAACCATTGGTGCGGACAACAGGACATGGCATCTGCAAACAGTGGGGGAGGGGGACCGGAAGCAAGGATTTGGGACCTATTGGATGGTCCACATGGACAGTGACAAGCAGTATAAGGGGTACAGCCAGATTAGGGTACCCAGAAGTGACAAGTGGAGATGGCATGAGAAAGTAGAACACCGGAACACTGAGCACCAGGGCATATGTGTAGGCCACAACTAAGTGTGGGAAAATGATGTCAGGGAGCGATATGCACCAATGGCTGGGTTAAGTGCTGGCCCTTCTGACATACAGGCACTAGATATCATGACAGCTGCAGGTACAGTGGTCCCCCCTCAGGCCACCCAGTGACATGGTTCCTGAAGGTGTACATCAACCAAGTATAGCTCACTGACCTAGCAGGGAGTCACTATGGTGGCAAGATGTTCATGGGCCTGGTACAGTAACAAAGCACAGAGGCAACCAAGTAGTTTTATTGCATACATAGGGACAGCAGGACAACATGTGGATGGTGCACATAAAAGGGGCCAAACAATGATTGACTGTGTGGTACTCACGACACCTCCTTCCTCCACACAACATATTGAGTAGCAGAGGAAGGGCACCCCTGTAACAAGTCATCTATGCTATGGTCAACACCTGAACAGATCATGCCAAGGAGGCATAAATAGTAAGTAGCACAGGGCATTAGTGAGGACACAGCTGAAATGCATTCATGCCCATGACACACCTGCATGCAGCATAACCCTAAACAGGAACTCTCTGTTTTGCAAATGCAGCAGCCACTATGGATGTGGCAGCACCATTACCACCAGCACCATTGTTATTTCCACCACCACCACCATTACTGCTGCAAGCATCTCTGCCATTATCATCACTACCAACAGTGCACACATCCACTGCATATGGTGATACCAATCAGAGGAGGAGGGAGGGAAGGAGGAGGAAGGCTCCAATGTGGTCATAAGGTTCAAGTGCAAGAAGGGCAGCTGCATGCCCCAGAGTTGGTGAGAACATATATGTGGATTGGTTTAGAACAGCAACAAAAAGCACCAGAGCTGGATCTGGAAAGAGGGGTGGGGGAAGTGTTGGAGGGGGAATGGGAGGTCTTAAAAGTATAGGAGGGAAGGGAGCAGGTGGATAGGTTGGAGAAACACAGCAGCTATTGGGAGCCAGCCTGTCCATCCTGCCCCTATCCTGGACTAGATGCATCACCATGAGGTCCCCATTGCTTTAGTGGACTCCTAAGTCTGCTGTACCTGGAAAGTTACAGAAGGGCTTTGCCATGGTCACCAGAGCATAGATGCATGTCATGATTGTGGTCTTACCCCACTCATGGCAAGAATCTCCACTCCAGCTAATCCAGTCAGGAGAGGGAAGGGTGTGGATAGGGCATTAGCCTGTATATCTTGACTGTATGGCAAAATATGAGTGGCAGAACAATAAATAGTTTTTATATACAGCAACTTGTGTCCAGTGTTTTCTATGCCTTATAGCACATGACCCCAACATGTGCTATAAGGCTCCTGCCTGGCAGCTCAGCATGTGTGCCCTTCTATTCACGGCAAGCTCCATCAGCTCATCAAACCTTGAACCATGTGGCCAAGCATATAGCCATAGTAAGAGTTAGTGCCCCAGACAAGGCAGACCTCCCTCATACAGAGCTGCATGGCACTGAACATCCCCCTAGGCACATAAGCCTTTCACAACCCTCCTCACCTATGGACCTTTTTTCCCATAGTACCTATTTACTGCCAACATCCACAGTTCAATGCAAGGGTAGAAGTGACCTATGGGAAGTGCTACAGATATGAACACAGATATTCTGGGGGACAACCTACACGTACACCTGCAGACACACTATGTCCAGTGTAGCACATCATGTTCCCAGACAGTAACAAAGTACACTGCAAGACATGGCATCTGTGCCAGAGGTTGTCCATGTCTGACCACAGCTGTCAATGGTGGGGGCTGGGGGCCCCAATATCTATATCATGTAAGCGTACCACCATTGCCAACTCTACCATCCACCCACCTGTGGCCCACCAACAGGAGCACTGTTTGGCTGTCCCTGAACATACAGCATGTACAGAGTGAAGCACCAGCACATCATGTTGGGAAAATGATAACATGCCATCCAGTTAATATGCATACATGAAGAAGGGAGGTAAAAGACAGCATTCAAATTAGGTCACATATTTAATAAAGGTCTGCCCCCAGTTGAAGCACAACACAGGCAGGTCCACATGAGAATGGAAGACATATTGTCACAGCATACATGGGAGTTATTAGACATCAATGCTGAGAACCAGGTCCCCTGTCACTATCTACAGACTAAAATGGGCTGGGGGGGAGGCTGATGGGCAGCTATATATATAGTTAAAACACACATAAAAGCTGTTATCTAGGAACAAGCAGGAAGTCGGTCTTCACTTATGGGTGACATCGGCACCGACGGAGCCTGTGCGGAGCAATTCCCCAGCTTTCAAAGAAAGCCTTTGGGATTGATGCCATGCATGCATGGTCCTCTTCCCGCCCAAGGGTGCCATCTTGCTCAGTCTCCCTTTTTCCGCGGAGCCCTTCGGACGCACGTCCTCGTCCCTTGGAAAAAGTGTTTTGTTTTACGGCCTCTGGCCTTCAGTTTTCCGGTTGCACAGGTCCTCTACCCATCCTCCCTCTTGCTCCTGTCTCTTTGAGCACCTGGGACATTTTTCCCCCTAATTTTTGTTGTTGGTGGGCTTTGCGCCCTTTTTTCCTTAACCACTGGCAACGTGGGTCTTTGACCTCGCAGAGGCCCTTTTTGCCCCGATGGCCACCGGTTTCAATAAATGCGATAGATGCTCCAAGAACATATCGGTTACGGACACCCATGACTGTTGTCTACGGTGTCTTGGAGCTGACCATGATCCAGATCTCTGTTCACTTTGTAAGAAAATGACCTCCAAAGCCCTGCTCAGTCATAAGCAGAAGTCCGAAGACATCATCCGAATGGCTGCCTCCGAATCCCTGGTGACACCTCGGTCATCTCTCCGCCGATGGGTTCCCACACCTCAGCTCTGCGCTCAAGACGGCACTCTGATCAGGGGTCCCCTGAAGTGGAGCGGGGAAGAAAAAGAAGGCCTTGAAGTCACTGTTAGGGGCTCCCGACAAGTGCAAGCGCTCCCGCGCTCAGTCGCTTAGCCCCCCTCAGCGTTTCCAAGAGTTGGACAAGGAATGACCTTGTAAGGGACCCCAACCATGGACCTGTTCGCCAGCCCAGTGAACACTCAGCTCCCCCACTTTTGCGGCCCATTCCCGCACCCGAGCAGGGAGGCGCGGGATGCGTGACTTCTGAGCTGGTCCTCCGAGCTTTTCTATGCGTTCCCTCCCACTACTCTCATTGCAAAGACCCTCCACAAAGCTTAGCGGGAACGAGCGTCGATGATACTCATTGCTCCTTCGTGGCCTCGGCAACCGTGGTTACCTCTCCTGCTCGCGTCCAAGCCTCTGATTCCCCTGGGCTGTGCCCCAGGCCTGCTAACGCAGGAGGAGGGGAGGGTGCTTCACCCGAACCTGGCCTCATTGTCCCTCACAGCCTGGTGGCTGAACGGGTCATCCTAGCCATGCTAGACCTCCCTGAGGAGGTCGAGGAGGTCCTCCTTGCATCAATTAAGGACTCGACGAGACAAGCTTACTCCTTCAAGTGGTAACGCTTCTCGGTTTGGTGCTCCAAGCTTCAGATCGACCCTTTCTTGTGTCCACTCGATGGGTCCTCCAATACCTTCTCCATCTCTCGAAGGATGGGCTGAAGTTGAATTCTGTCAGGGTACACCTGAGTGCCATCTTGGTGCACCACTTCCCCGTAGAAGGCAAACCACTTTCAGAACAGCCCCTGGTCTCCCGCTTCATGCAGGGCCTATTGCTGTCCAAATCTCCCATCCGGCCTCCTCCGGTGGAATGGGATTTGAACATAGTGCTCATGCAGCTTACGCGTTCACCCTTCGAGCTGATGGTACATGCTCGCTTCGGCATCTATCCTGGAAGGTGGTCTTCCTGGTGGCTTTGATTTCAGCCTGCTGAGTTAGTGAACTCCAGGTTTTCATGACTGAAGCCCCTACACCAGTTTCTATAGGAACAGGGTAGTCCTCCGTACCCACCCCGAGTTCCTGCTGAAGATTGTCTCGGATTTTCATCTCAATCAGGAGATAGTCTTGCCAACCATCTTCCGCAGACCCCATGCCAACCAGGCGTCAGCAGTTTTGCATACACTTGACTGCAAGAGGGCTCTTGCCTTCTATCTGCAGTGCACTCAGCCTCATTGCAAGCCTGGCCAGCTTTTTGTGACCTACGATCCTAATCGCTGGGGGCAGGCAGTCACAAAGTGCATCCTCTCCATTTGGGTGGCGGACTGCATCGCTTTCGCTCATACAAAGGCCGGTGCCTCGCTGGATCGCTGGGTCACCACACACAACATCCGAGCCAAAGCGGCTTTGGTGGCTTTGCTGCATTCAGTGCCGCTATCGGACATCTGCCGGGCTGCGACTTGGGCCTCGGCGAACACTTTCGCCTCACACTACTGCCTGGAGAGGGAGTCCCGCCGGAACAGTGCCTTTGGCCAGGCTGTACTCTGTAATCTGTTCGGGATATAAGCAACTCCTGTCCTCCTACCCTTCTCGACGGCTACCAAGGGTTTCGCCCCGGGGACCCGAGTACTTGGGCTCCTTCAGGCATCGGCTTCTGCTCACACCTTCGCGGAGGCATTTTTTGGTTACAGGTTCGGTAGCCTGTAACTGGGGAGTCCCATAAGTGAGGACTGACATCCTACTTGTTCCTGGAGAAAGCGTCGTTACTTACCTGTAACAGGCGTTCTCCAGGGACAGCAGGAATCAGTCCTCACTACCCTCCCCTGATGAGTTGCTGGATTTTTATCCTTCCCTTGCCATCTGCTTGGTAGGGCTCAAGCTAAGGGACCTGACTGAGCAAGATGGCACCCTTGGGTGAGAAGAGGATCACGCATGCGTGGCAGCAATCCCAAAGGTTTTCTTTGAAAGCTGTGGAATTGCTCTGTGTGGGCTCCATCAGTGCCAACGTCACCCATAAGTGAGGACTGATTCCTGCTGACCCTGGTGAACACCAGTTACAGGTGAGTAACTACACTTTCTCCACTCCTTTCTCCCTACTCTCCACAGGGTCGCATTCTCTCCTGCTTCTAGTCATCACCTGTAAGGGAAGGAGAGACAGCAGTGTTAAGAGCTGGCATTTGACATTGCAATACAGAGAGCAATCTCACTCATCAACTCACTCTCCTCACCAAACACCCAGCCAATCTCTGTGAGGGGGCAGCCAAACTCAGCTACTTTGAATGCAGCGGTGATATTTGAGAAACTCTGGCCTATTGCTCCAGACCAATGAAGGTCTGCAATTAGCTATCTCGTTCCCTCTCCAGGGTCTTGGACTTGGTCCTCCTCTTGACTTCTGTCCATTTCCATTTCAAGTCCCCAGGCTCTTGGTTTCAGTAATAGATGACTGACAAATGCCCATTCAGAGTTTCTGTTTCTGACAAGCACTTATATGTACCCCCATGTGTTCCAGGAACACCTCCCTCAACAGACATTCCACTTCACTGTGGCAGAAATTGTCCTTTCTGATGAGCCAAATTTGTTTGGGTGCCATGACTTCACCTGAGACAAAATAGATCACAGCTTTTCTAAAATAGGGACACACACGTCTGTGTTCCCATTATATAAATATGGATAATGCAGCACCTGCACAACCCCAATGTGCCCGTGTATCATTCTGAAATGGACTGCAGCTGCACATGTGTACAGGATATAAACATTCATGGCACCCGTGTTAGAAATGGTGGGAGAGTTACGTAGATATGCTGCATGTGTTCCTTTGCAAAATAGGTATCTCATAAACAGCAAGTGCTGTGCTGCCTCAAATACCTCAGCTGCATTCAAGTAAGGGATCTTGGTACGGAGCTTAGGCTCTTTTTAGGGCAGTGCACTGTGTATGTCATGGCTTGGTTTGTGAGCTCACTTTGCCATACTTGCATGTGTCCAGGGGAAATTGCCCCCTCATGGGGTTTGGGGAAGACCATAACATTAGGACACACCTAAAAATATAAGTAATGCAAGTAGGCACATATTTGTAAAGTAGGTGTGCTCAGGGGAGGAATTTGGGTGGAGTGTGCACACATTTTCTTCAGAATTTGTGCTAGGACTTTATAAAGATGCATAGGTGCCTAAATAGGCTAAACATACGCACCTTCTCTACCTTGAAAACTATGCACCCTGTTATAAAATTACCTTCATTGCGTGTGATCTCTATAGAACATTACCATTTCTTCTGCATTATAATAACTGAAGCAGAAGATGACTAAGAAGACATAAAAGGGTGAAAAACAGTAAAATGCCTTAACTGTAGTATAGCAAAACATCAAGAAACATCGGCTCCTATGAGGTGGCTTTGAAAATAAATTCATCCTTGTCTTTCAGAATATGGAAAGCATTATGTTTAGTACATGAAACAACTGTTTAAAACATGGCTACATTTGCAACAGATTTTCTTGGGTTCCTTATAAAAGGCATCATATAAAGCAGTGATCCCATAAAATAATTCTTTAAGAACGGAAAATATTTAGTAAACAAATAACATAGTGGTTCACTTAAAATTTAGGGAGATGTTTGCTAAAGTGCATTCAACAGTTAACATGTGATTTAACTTGCAGTAACCATTAGTGCAGGTCCGTGCTAATGGCTACCATGCACTAAAACAGCTGCAGCTTAAAAACAACATGCAAACTGCTAAACACAGTGTAGAATGGGAACTGGGCAGGATATGGGCGGCGTATTGGCATGGACAGCAGAGAGAGTGCACAGGACATTATCACATGCTAACTGCAAGGTTGCCATAGTAGGGGTGCACTTAACACCATCTCAAGATAAGGTGTTCAGTGTAGCTTCACTACCGGCAGCAGTTAATGTGTCTGCAGCCCAAAAATAAGTTACAAATCCCAACATACTAATGTAACCCTGGCACCTCCAATCACATCACTCTCCTCCGATAACAGTCCAAAACCTTGAGTGATCATGGGGGGAGGGGGGGAGTTGGGGCAGCCATGGGAGGGGGGGGAGGTTGGGATGCTTCACCATGATCAGATTTGAGCAGCCCTGAGACCCAGGTTAAATACATTAACAGACAATGTTAGTACAGAAGTTGGTGCCTTCTGTACTAACTGCAGGGTATTTGCTGATAACACTTTGAACAGTGCACAGGCTTTGCACTAACCATATGTTCTTTTTTTGCACTTAATGCGCAATAAGTGCAAACATATAGCCAATTTTAGTAAGCATGCCCTTAATTATTTAATACAAGGAAAACACAGACCTAATCAGGTACCAGAATTTACTACCAGACTTTCTGACTACTTAGATGTTCCTGTGTTAGGATCATATTTCCTAAGACCTTTGTTATCATGGACCTGTATAAAACAAAACTATTAGCAGGAAGATCAGAACAATGATCAAGGGACAGAATACTCATGAATGCGACTGATAGCCATACTGAGATAATAGCCAAGAGAATTATAATCTTAATGGGAAAAAATGAGAGAGATACTGTATCTAAGGCATGGGGATAACATAAAAGTTACGAATGTTTGAACTGATTCTGATTAAATCCAAGCCCCATTCCCATCAGAGGGTTAGGATTATCTGAGTCCAAAGAGGATATAGAAGGCTTGGAAGAATTATAGCTGAAGATATATGGAGAGTATCTCCCCTCTAATTGTCAATATTGGCTGGAGTAATTTTTATAACTGCACACCTGGGCAAAAATAAGTTGTATATTTTTCACTTTGTGATCTTTCAAGACTTTCAGAACACACATAGGGGCACGTTTACCAAACTGGGATAGGCTTTTGCAGTTAACATGCCAAAAAGTGCAGCTAGGGGTATGCACAGCATTGCCCCAGCAGATAGCACACCAAAAGTGCAGAGAACGTGGAAGCAGTTAACGCCACCCATTGAAGTGGTGTTAGCTGCATCTACGCTGTCTGCAAATCCAATGGTTACTGTGCGCTATGTTCCGTGGTAACTGTCTGTTACACATATACCCACTCTCCACCCTAATCCCACCCACTCATGCAGACAACACACAATAGGCAGATAATGTAGAAAATTGTTGTGTTATCTGCATTTTGCCTGCGTTAGCTGTTAGCGCAGCCAGATAGTGTACTATATGCCACATTGGCAACTAACACAATTTAGTAAACATGCCCCATATTTTCACTCTGATAGCGGGGTAATTTTATAACCAGGTGACTAGTTTAAGGCAGTCAAAATGCACCTATTTTAAGCCTGTTTCATAAAGAAATAGGTGCATACCTTTCTTTAAAAAATACTAGCGAAAATGGCTGAAAACATAAATGACCATGCCTACATTTGCAAGTACACATGTAAATTATATTTTACTGACTTTATTAATGTATTTATTCACTTGTGCCTCATTCCCCACTCATAGTCAAAAAGACCCTATAGCAGCATACAATTAAAGTCACAATACAAGCAAATCAAAAATCATAAACCCCTATGCTTTCCACCCTGTGCACGCCCACGGTGAAAGTTTATGTCATGTGTAAAAGTAGGCACCTCCTTATGAAATGACCCTCTATATCTGCTTTAAGAGCTCACAGTTTTTCTGGGCAAAGTTAGTCGCAGACCCTCAAATTTTGAAAAGTATGCCTATGAGTGAAAACTCTGCTCTGTCTTCACCTCTGGGAATCCCTCTGCTTGCTGCAGATAGAAGTATATAGATCTGGTGGGAGATTTTGAAAATGCTCATTTCTTCAGGTATATTATTTCTGAACTAATTCTCTCTCTATTCTCTGCATGATTTTCTGTAAAGTATTAGTAAAAACAAATGCATTTGGAGAAGAGTTTAGGATCAAACCTTATTGGCAGAAGGAAGGTGGAAGAGGTGGGGCCTCAATATTCCATAGGCTTCTAACGCTGGATTGAATCTAAGCTGGATGTCTGGGATATTTGTGAAGGGATGTTTTAGAAAGGCTGTTTAGATGACACCCGAGATGGCCATATCAAAACTTCTGAGATCTTGTGGGAGGGGCAGCAGTCAAGGTGGGTACGTGTAAGTGCTTTGTGGAAGACATGTCTCCACTCCAAACAGCTAAACATGTCCATTGCAATATAAAGACAGTAGGGGATGTGCAGAATAAGAGCCCAGACAGGTGCAGAAAACTGGCTAGTTTTAAAAACGTGGATGCGTGAGATCTGGGTGTTCACAATATCGGTCACATAAACTACTAATTACTACTACAAGCACAGGTAGTCTGGAACGTGCACATGTATAGGTCACCACCTACAAGTCCCGACCTGCCATTTTGGAAATAGCGATGTGCAGTGCACAGCAGTAGACAATAAAGCCTCAAAATGTACCTGCTAGAGTTTTTAGAGTTTGTGAAAAATATTGAGAGAATGAGAGAGCATTCACCTCTTCTCTGCACTGCTGATAGCTGGCTGAAATGAGCATTTTTTCAAGTGTCTATTCATACCCAGGGCAAGGTATAGATTTGGATGTTTTCCACAGGAGGATTTAAATGTGCAACCATGATCTAAAAATGATCACATATATCTTTTGTTTTTGGAACACCCCTGTATGACATAGATGTGATCGCAGCAGACACATGTAAGCTTGTGGTGTTCTAAAATGGCTCTTGGGATAAGGATATGATTGGGACATTTGAATAGCAATTTTTAGACATCTAAATCATGAATAGGGTTTCTAAAATGACCTCCTTAGTGAAATGAGAAATGTCAATTTAAGCATATGTGGTTTCTTTGGAGGATGATCTAATTAAATAGAGGCTTCAAAAAGGAATGGTTCCGCCTCGATGTGCAGTGAAGTTCATAATGCTATGAGAATTAATCAAAGTGAAAGCAATTTCAAAGGCATTTCTGCACATGAATCCCTTTTTAATGCTTAGAAATGGTCTTTATGAAAATGGTCCACCCTGTGTATGTGGAATCCTATGTGCCTGGTGTTACAACATGCAGGTTTCTGCTCATATAGACAATGTGTTTTGGGAGCAGATGGGGCAGGGATTACACTTGCGCATATAACTTTGTATTACCAAAAGCATGCCTGTATTTTACCTGCACAGATAGTACTGTAGATACAAGCGTAACTTTACTCAAACTGAGTGGAGTTGTTCCTGAAGGTGAGCTTGGGGAGGGGTTTACATTTAGATACACGCTTATGAAAGTAGATATGTACATTATATATGTAAAATAACTCATTTTGTGTGGACAAGATCAGGTGTAAATGTAAGCATGCAAATTCTTTTGAGTAATTTTCAGAATGAAAGTATATGCATGCATCTGTTTTGGAAAGTCATTGAAGCCTGCACATTGTCTTCAAGTATCAAGAAATGGAGTCCGAGACCAAGAAAATGTGGCAGAAAGATACCAAGTTATTTCCCATCGTGTTGGGTGCCACAGCTTTGATTAAGAGGAATTTCCAAGTGCACCTTGATAAATTACCCATATATATGACATCTTACGAACTCCAGAAGGGAGCTCTCTTTGACACGATGCAAGTACTATGCCGAGCATTAGCACTAAATTTGAGAGGATGAAATCATACTCCACATACCCTGGCTTTGAAGTGAGGTTCATGACTGTCATGGTATGGCAAAACTAACCCATTTAGAGAAATTGTCCTGAAAGAATGCACATAATTTTTATATATCCATGTAGTTATAAAACCAAACAGAAAGTTTTATTAGGGATACATGGAACTTTCCCTAAGTCTCATAAGGATTTAACTTCTTTTTGACAGTGTTTCCTTCTATCTATCTATCTATTTAGCATTTATATAGTGCTACAAATGTACGAAGCGCTGCACAGACATGTAGGAGAGACCATCCCTGCTCAATAGAGCTCACAATCTAATCGAGACAAATTACAAAATACAAAAATACAATAAGCAAGACAGAGTATATAAATATTTAGGGATAAATCAAGATAGGGCAAAAAGCACAAACACAAACAGCAATTAAAACTAGTCAAATCAGAACACAGGAGTCAAGAACAGAAAGCAGAAGTGAAAAGGTGGGTTTTCAACCTGGACTTGAAGAGGGCCAAGGAGGAAGCCCGAGGAACAGACACAGGTAGATTGTTACAGGCGAAGCGTGCAGCCAGGTGAAAGGAGCGAAGTCTGGAATTAGCAGTACGAGTGAAGGGCATAGATAGACGAAGAGTGTTAAAAGAGCGAAGATCACAAGAGGGGGTGTAAGGAGAGATAAGAGATGACAGGTAAAGGGGGGCTGAGGAGTGAATGCATTTATAGGTCAGGAGAAGGAGCTTAAATTGGATACAGAAATGGAAAGGAAGCCAGTGAAGGGACTTGAGAAGAGGAGTGATGTGGGAAAAGCGAGGCTGGTGGAAAATTAGACGAGCAGCAAAATGTTGAATAGATTGAAGGGGAAAGAGGTGGCATGTAGGGATGATGGCAAGGAGAAGGTTGCAATAATCAAGGCGGGAGGTGATTAAGGAGTGGACAATTGTTTTAGTAGTGTCGTCAGAAAGGAATGGGCGAATTTTGCTGATGTTGTGGAGAAAGAAACGGCAAGTCTTAGCAACGAGTTGGATGTGTGTGGAGAAGGAGCGAGAAGAGTCAAAGATAACACCCAAGTTACGGGCAGAAGAGACAGGAGGGATTACAGGGTTGTCCACAGAGACAGAGAAAGGGGAAAGAGGAGGGGAGGCATTAGGGGGAAAAATAAGGAGTTCAGTATTGGCCATGTTCAATTTCAAGCAGCGGTAAGACATCCAAGTAGCAATGTCAGAAAGGCAAACAGAGATCTTGGCCTGGATTGCTGGAGAGATATCAGGCGTAGAGAGGTAGATTTGAGAGTCGTCAGCATAGAGATGGTAATGAAAGCCTTGGGAAGAGATAAGGGCACCGAGGGATTGGGTATAGAGAGAGAAAAGGAGCTTTCCCAAGACGGAACCCTGGGGAAGAACAACTGGGAGCGGGGTGGCGGAGGAGACACTGAAAGAGCGATGGGAGAGGTATTAGGAGAACCAAGATAGTACAGAGCCCTTAAAACCAAGTGAGGACAAGATTTATTTATTTTTATTTATTTATTTATAGTTCTTTTATACTGCACTCTTTTTCATCAGCGCGGTTTACATTAAACAGAATACTCATTGCAAGCAACAGACTGTGATGAGTTTACATATAACAGGAGAATACAACTGGGAATTTAACCATGGGAAACTTTGTACATATTTGTAAAAACTTTGTGAAACTTAGTACATATTTGTAAAGAACCTATATACTTTGAGAAACTTTGTACATATTTGTAAAGAAGAACCTATATACAAAGGATAGAATTTCTTAGTAAGATGATAAGAAGAAGGTTGTGGTCAACAGTGTCAAAAGCAGCAGAGAGATCCAGAATAGAGGCTGTTGAATTTTGCCAGGAACAAGTCATTCGAGACTTTGGTAAGAGCCGTTTCAGTGGAATGTAGGGAATGGAAGCCAGACTGTAAGGGATCAAGGAGGGCACGAGAGGAGAGGAAATCAAGACAGCGGTGGAGGACTGCACACTCAAGTAGTTTAGAGATGAAAGGAAGGAGAGAGATAGTCGATAGCTAGAAGGAGAGGTGGGATCAAGTGAGGGTTTCTTAAGGAGAGGTGTGACCACAGCATGCTTGAAGTCAGTAGGAAAGGTTGTGGTGGAGAGAGATAGGTTGAGAATATGAGAGATGGAAGGGACAATAGTGTAGGAGATGGGGTATAGGAGATGGGTAGGGATGGGGACATAAGAGCAGGTGGTGGGTTTGGAGGAAGAAAAAAGGAGTGTTGTTTCTTCATCAGAGACCACAGGGAAAGAGGAAAGGGTAGCAGAAGTAAGGGGGGGGGGGGAGAGATGGGAGAGAGGAGGGGTAATAGGGGTAGTGGGGAATTGGAGGGTGATCTGATGGATTTTATCATGGAAGTAGTCAGCCAGGGTTTGTGCAGGAAGGGAGGGAAGAATTGGAGGTGGAGGCACATTGAGGAGAGAACCGAGAGTGCTAAAGAGACGACGAGGATCAGAGGGAAGAGAGTTAGTCAGGTGGGAGAAGTAGACTTGTTTGGCAAGTGCTATGGCTGATTGGAAAGAGAAAAGCATGAATTTAAAGTGATGAAGGTCAGCACAAGAACGGGATTTGAGCCAAACATGCTCAGCAGAGCGGGCACAAGAGCGCAGATAACAGACAGTGGGAGTGAGCCAGGGCTGGGGTGACGAACACCTTACAGGACATGGGGTGAGGGGAGCAAGAGCATCAAGAGCAGAGGAGAGAGCAGCGTTATAGGAGGTCACAGCCTCATCAACAGATTTGGATAACAGAGTGGAGGAAAGGGAAGAAGAAATAGTGGAAGAAAGATCTAAGGGATCAATAGCAAGAAGGTTACAAAGAAGGTTAGTGGAAACAGGATGAGGGTGAGGCAGGGGATGATGAATAGTAAGAGTTAAGAGGTGGTGGTCAGATAAGGGAAAGACAGAGTTGCAGAAATTAGAGGGTAGGCAGTTAGAGAAGAATATCAGGTCAAGGCAGTGGCCAAGTTGGTGAGTGTGGGTGGTGGAGCAGAGTTGTAGATCGAGTGAGGAGGTAATGGAGAGGAGTTTTAAAGCATGGGGATCAGAGGGATTGTCAACATGAATGTTAAAATCCCCAAGAATAAGAGTGGGGGAGGAGAGGTCGAAAAAGACAGATAGCCAGGAGTCAAAGTCAGAAAGAAAAATGGAAACAGACATGTCAGGAGACCGATAGATAACAGCTACCCGGAGGGGAAGAGGAATGAATAGGCGGATGGAATGGACCTCAAAAGAGAGAGAGGAGTGAGACTGAGGAAGGATGAGGGGTTGGAATTGACAAGAGGGAGAGAGTAAGAGCCCGACACCACCACCACGGCCAGTGGGACAAGGAGTGTGGGAGAACTGATAGCCCCCGAGACAAAGAGAAGCAATAGATGTGGTGTCGTCAGGGAGAAGCCAGGTCTTAGTTAAGGCAAGGAGGTGTAGGGCATGGGAGATAAAAAGGTCATGAGTAAAAGCAAGTTTGTTAGAGACAGAATGAGCGTTCCACAAGGCACAAGAGAAGAGGAGAGAAGAGGAATGTGAACAAGGTTAGATAAATTACGTGAAGGCCTCTTCTCAATGCGAGAGAGATGCCTAGGGAGGGCAAGATAGGGGTTGATATGGGTGCGGAAAGACAAGTTACATGACGGGTACTTCAGAGTGTGAGGGATAAATTTATTTATTTATTTAATGTCTCTTCTATACCACGCTCTTTGAAAATCAATGCAGTTTACATGTAACATATTCGTGCAGTGCAGGCGAGCATACACTGGACTTACAATAAACAGGGGATTATATACAGGTTTCAATGGGGTAACTATGTACAAAATAACTTTCTGGCATATGTTAAGGGGACAGCTCAATTATTTACACATTGGGTAAGCTATAAACACGGTGGTAGGTCATGGGGGTATACTTCTACTCGTTGGGGGGATCGGGGTCCAGCGGGCTGGGTTGCCGTCTTTTGGAGTGGCTGTGTAAGGGGTGTCTGCCTGGGACCATGGGTGTGGCTGACTGTGGGATGTCATCAGGTCCAGTGTAGTGCTGGAGGAACAGATGGTGCTTCAATGCCTTCCTAAACTGGGTGAGGTCATTGACAGCCCGGATGTCGGGTGGCAGGACGTTCCAGCATGTGGGTGCA
Organism: Ichthyophis bannanicus; assembly: GCA_033557465.1. Lineage (NCBI taxonomy): Eukaryota > Metazoa > Chordata > Amphibia > Gymnophiona > Ichthyophiidae > Ichthyophis > Ichthyophis bannanicus. The sequence goes on along the minus strand of CM066043.1, from coordinate 223,598,275 downwards.
TATAACGCGAATGCTCTTCTCCTAGCTGCTTGTGAGCATTTTGTGATTGCCCTCGGGAGTTTCAGGGTATTGAGGGTGGTTGATCTCCTTACTCTGTTGAGGGGGGTGGTCTGTATGAGATCTGTGAGTGAGGTGGAGGAGCATCTCTGGATGGCCTTGTAGGTCATCATTAGAACCTTGAAGGAAATCCTGCAGTGGACCGGGAGCCAATGCAAGTGTTTCATGATTGGGGTTATGTATTCTCTTCTGGAGGCTCCGTGCAGGATTCTGGCGGCCGCATTCATTGCTAGTTGCAGGGGATTCAGTGTGTTTGTTTATTTATTTATTTATTTATTTAACTGTATTTATATCCCGCTTTTCACCGGGTCAAAGCGGCGGTGTTTCTTGGGAGACCGTGTAGTATGGCATTCGCATAGTCGAAGTATGGGATTACTAGCGCTTGGTAGACGGTCCTAAAGTCTTCTGGCTCTAGCAGTTGTCTCATGTTGCGAAGCATTCAAATCTTGTTATAGATCGCTTTGATCATGTTGCTTATTTGGGCCTTCATATTGAGCTGTTGATCCAGCGTAACCCCTAGGTACCGAATTGCGGGCCTGCTGAGGAACTCTGCGTCAAGTACCTTCAGTGTTGTGGGCGGATTGAATGTTGTGTTCCTCGTGATGAAGAGGACCTCCATTTTTTTGAAAGTTTCTTCGAGTGTAGCCAATCTGTGACAGCATCAAACAGGTGGTTAGTGGTGATAGGTCTGGCTGATCTATCGAGAAAGGCATGTATAGTAGCACTTCATCAGCGTAGATTAGGCAGTTAATGTTGAAAGAGTGGATGAGGTTGCATATGGGCTGCATGTAGACGTTGAATAGTAGAGATGACAGTGAGGATCCCTGTTATGCCTTTCTCTTGGAGGAAAGGTGAGGAGGTGGAGGGGCCGGTGCGAACGTGCTGCCATCTATCCATTTAGTATGAAGCACACCATGTTAGCGCGGTGCCCTGGACGCCCTTCTCACTGAGATGGGTGATGGGTATTTCGTGGCTCACAGTGTCGAAGGCTGCTGCGATGTCTAGGAAGATCAGGGCAAACCCTTGTCTGATATTGTCCAAGCCAATGGTCAAAGTGTTGAATAACGTGATCAACAGTGTTTCAACCCCATGTGACTCCCGGAAACCGTGCTGGCAGGGGTCGAGGGGTGCGCTGGCTTCAATGTGGTGGTGAAGTTGGCGTTGTACGACCTTCTCAATGATTTTTGCCAGAAGTGGGATACTTGAGATCGGCCTGTAGGAGTCCATCCTTGCTGGGTCCAGCTTGCTGTTTTTTAGTAGCGGCATGATGGCTGTTTGCTTCAGGCTCTGGGGGAAGGTCCCAGTTGAGAATGATAGTCCAATGAGTTTGGAGAGGAAAGGGCTGAGCTCAGCATGCAGGGATTTTATCCAGAATGCTGGACAAGGGTCATTAGGTGCTGTGGTGGTGTTTATGGTGGTGATGATGTCTTGTATGCTTTTTTCAGTTGGAGCAGAGAAGGCGGTGATGATGTGCTTGATATCCTGTGTGGAAGGTGTCAAGGTGGGTGGAGGGGTTGGGTTTGTTGAAATGCCCGAGGAGGGCGTCTTGGTCTGGCCTGTCTTGGCATGCAGGTAGTGAGCATATTCCTGGGGGTCAGGGAGGCTTGGTTGTATGGGAGAGGGCTCCTTCGATAAGGTCTTTATTAGGCTGAAGAGCTCATGTGGTTTATTTAAGGAGCGCTGTAGTATCTATGGAATTGCTTCATTCTTCTTGTGACTGCTGAGTGGTGTTTTCCCAAGTGAGCAATGTATAGTTCATGATTCTCCGTCGATCGAGAGTGACGCCAGCGTCTTTCGAGCTTTCTAAGCAGGCGAAGGGATGTCCGAAGCTCAGAGGAGAACCAGGGCGCATTCTTTCTTCTTCCCGCCGACTTACTGGGAGGTGGTTTGACTACGGCATCCAGGCTTGCGTTCCACATGGAGATCATGTCGTCAAGGCTCTGTGTTGGGGGGTTTTGGAGAGGCTGGGCTCTGTCCAGGATTTCTTCCTTGTTGAAAGGCCAGAAGTGTCTTGAGGATGCTTTGGTGGGTTCGCTGGAGGCATGGGTTCTATTTTTGTTCGGGTGTGATGGCATCTGACACCTTATCAGACTGTGGTCGGACCAAGGTACTTGGCTGACGGATAGATCAAGTTTGTGCATGGGGTCGATGACAGATTGTGGGGCGAAGATAAGGTCCAGTTTGTTTCCTTTTACATGAGTAGGGGTGTTGACCAGTTGGGTATATCCTAACTCATTAAGGGCATCGATGAAGGCATTGGAGTAAGTGTCTTGGAGAGCTGGAAGGTTCTAGGTAGGCTAGGATTAGGGAAGATATAGAAAAGGTTAGACAGATTACGTGAAAGCCACAGGGAAATTTCTTTTCCACCAATTGAATCTTTAATGATGCCCTTGTACAGATCATTGATGAGGCCTCATTTGGAGTACTATGTTCAGTTTTGGAAGCTGTATCTTGGTAAGGATATAAAAAGACTTGAAGTGATACAAACCCCCCCCAACCATAATGGTATGGGGTTTGCTTTAAGAGCCTTATGAAAAGAGACTTGTAGACCTAAATCTGAGGAAAGGAAGAACAGGAGAGATATAATATAAATCTTTAAATACTTGAAAGGTATTAATGAACAAACAAACCTTTTTCAAATATGTGAAAGCTATAATACTAGAGAACATGAAATTAATCTACAAGAAGATAAACTTGAAGGCAACAACAGGAAGTACTTCTTCACAAAAAGGGTGATGGATGCCTGGAATACCCTCTTGGTGGAGATGGTTGTGGGGATAAAAACAATGACTAAATTCAAAAAGGCATTGGATAAACACAGAGGATCCATATTAAGGATGTGCATTCAGTTGAAATGACATGGAAATATCAATCCCACACACACTAGGTAAAAAACAAAAACCCCATGAGCCATAAAATAAAGTTCACCAAGCTCAAGTATTAATAAGAAGCAACAAATGGTGATCTTCTATTAAGAAGTGTACCCCATAATCCACAAATAATTTTTTTGTGGGACCTGAATTCCCCACACCGAAATTACCAACAGTGAAACTGTAGCTAAGAGGAAAAGTGTCCTTTTTACTCAAAAAGCAGTAGGAGACGCGTAAACTGCCCGGTCAGAACGCCATCCACTAACCTGTTTCAGCATTTTTCGCCAAAACTGCAGATAAGTGGATGGCATTCTGACCAGGTAAATTTGCCGGCAGTTTACGTGTCTCCTACTGCTTTTTGAGTGCACCGAGGGGAAGGCAAAGAGGGATGGTGCTGTGGGGGAGATGAGAAATGGCGGAGGGCTTCTTGTTGGGGTGGGTTGGGAGTGGAGAGTACAGGTGAGAGGGAAGCGGATTGGTGGTTATATGACTGGGCTGATAATGGATGGTGGTAGGGGTGTTGTGCAGGGCAGGTGATGAGAATGAGGGTGATGTTGGGACAGAAAAGGGAACCATGTACATACTTTCATTTTGAGCATTTAAACTCTCACCTTCACAAGAAATGCATATATATGAGCTCAACTCTTGTGGTCATAAGAACATAACATAAGAACATAAGATATGCCATACTGGGTCAGACCAAGGTCCATCAAGCCCAGTATTCTGTTTCCAACAGTGGCCAATCTAGGTCATACGTACCTAGCAGTTTCCCCAAGAGACACAAGTTCCACAGTGCTTGTACTGGGTGAAGCATTGATATCTTCGGTCACTTCTTAATAATGGTTTATGGACCTTTCCTCCAGGAACTTGTCCAAACCTTTTTAAACCAAGCTACACTAACAGCCTTTACTACATCCTCTGGTAACAAATTTCAGAGTATGATTACATGTTGAGTGAAAAAATATTTTCTTTTATTAGTCTTAAATAGTTTACCCTGTAGCTTCATTGCATGTCCCCTAGTCTTTCTATATTCTGATAAGGTAAACAATCGATCTACATTTACCCGTTCCACTCCGTTCATTAATTTATAGACTTCTATCATATCTCCCCTCAGCCGTCTCTTTTCCAGGTTAAAGAGCCCTAACCTTTTTAGCCTTTCTTCATAGGAGTATCCTTCCATCCCCTTTACCATTTTGGTGGCTCTTCTCTGTACCTTTTCTAAAATCGCTATATCCTTTTTAAGATACGGCGACCAGAATTGCACACAATATTCAAGGTGCGGTCTCACCATGGAACGATATAGAGGCATTATAATATCTTTTGTTTTATTTTCCATTCCTTTCCTTATCATACCTAGCATTCTATTTGCTCTCTTGGCCGCCGCTGCACACTGGGCCGAGGGTTTTAACATGGTATCCACAATGACGCCTAAATCTTTTTCCTGGGTGGTGGTTCCTAATGTGGAACCTTGCATTGTGTAACCATAGTTTGGGTTGTTCTTCCCTAGGTGCATAACCTTGCACTTGTCCACATTAAATTTCATCTGCCATTTTGATGCCCAGTCTTCCAATTTATCAAGATCCTCTTGCAATTTTTCACAATCCTCTTGGGTTTTAACAACTTTAAATAGTTTTGTGTCATCTGCAAATCTGATAACCTCACTCGTTATTCCACTTTCCAGGTCATTTATGAATATGTCAAAAAGCAGCGGACCCAGCACAGATCTCTGGGGTACACCACTATTCACCTTTCTCCATTGGGAAAATTGGCCATTTAGCCCTACCCTCTGCTTTCTATCTTTTAACCAGTTCCTGATCCACAATAGTACACTGCCTCCTATCCCATGACTCTTTAGTTTTGCCAAAAGTCTCTGATGAGGGACCTTGTCAAAGGCTTTCTGAAAGTCCAGATACACAATATCAACAGACTCACCTTTGTCCACCTGTTTATTCACTCCTTCAAAAAAACATAACAGATTAGTCATCTCAAATGGATGGCCGGTATCCTCTTGATTATGGCCTTTGGCATATTCTTCTATGTCTGTATCTGCCATTTCCTGGTCTTCAAGAAGGGGTTGTTTCTACCTCATTGCTAGTCTTGAAGGACTAGAAAAGGGGACTGTTACTTCTGGAGAGAGATCTGCAATTGTGAGTATATACTTCTGGGAATTTTCTGAAAGGAATTATTTGTATTAAAGCTAATTAATCTGTGAACCCGCTATTTTTTGTTAAATCAGTCAGGGCCTAGTAGCAGCAGTTTAAGTTTACATTTAAAACACAGAAGAGAGCTTTCTGGTTAAATTTCATACCCAGCAGAGAGCTTGTAGTTTAAATTTAATAGTCATTCAGGGCCTAGTATCAGCAAAGTACTTTTAGTTTAAATTTAAAACACAGAAGAGAGTTTTCTGGCTAAATTTAAAACCCAGCAGAAAGCTTGTAGTTTAAATTTCATAATAAGTTAGAGCCTATCAGCAGCAAAGAGCTATAATTTAAATCAAATAAGAATATAGCTTACCTCAGCAGCACAGGACAGGGTACTGTGTAGCAGCCCTTTTTTAATAAGTGTTATTTCCCTCCCTCCCTCCCCATACCCACCCACCCCTGTAATAATCGTAGCTTTATAGGTACTTACACATTTTAAAAGACAGGAGGTGCTCTCAGGTTAAGCTCAGTCATACACTAAGGACCTGAGATTAATTAAGCTTCAGGTGAACAAGGTATATTAAACGTATTAGGTACAGTTTTATTGGTATAAATATCCATAGCAACCCTTAGTAAGTAAAGAACTTAAAGATCTAAACAAAAACTTAAAACTAAGATGCAGACAGCAGTCCAGCAGTGAGATGGGGGCTTTCCAGTCTTTTTCATTGAGTGTCACATGTATGATTTTCTCCCAGTTGGTGAGAGGTCTTATGTGTGCACTAGGTGCAAGGAGCTCTTTGCTCTCAGGGAACGAGTCCATTCTCTTGAGGCTAGAGTAGCAGACTTGGAAAACATAAGACAGACAGAGAGGTACATAGACGAGACCTACAGGGATATAGTCCTGAAGTCCCACCTCCAGTCTGGCAGCATCCCTGTTGCCATGGAGGAGAGAGGTCACGTGACAGGAGAGCATCACCCTGGTGTGGCAGGAAGTGATCCTGTAACTAGGACCTGTCCTCCATGGGATGTAAAACCCTCTCACACCGAGGACGTTTCTCCAGGGCCATGTGCCCATAAGGGAAGGGTTAGGACAGCTGTTATAGTTGGTGATTCGATCATTAGGCATGTAGATAGCTGGGTGGCTGGTGGATGTGAGGATCACCTGGTAACATGCCTGCCTGGTGCGAAGGTAGCGGACCTCACGCGCCACCTAAATAAGGTCTTAGATAGTGCTGGGGAGGAGTCTGCTGTCTTGGTACATGTCGGTACCAATGACATAGGAAAATGTGGTAGGGAGGTTCTGGAGGATAAATTTAGGCTTTTAAGTAGGAAGTTGAAATCCAGAACTTCCAGGGTTGCATTCTCCGAAATGCTTCCTTTTCCACGTGCAGGACTCAAAAGGCAAGCAGAGCTCCGGAGTCTCAATGCGTGGATGTGACAATGGTGCAGAGATGAGGGTTTTGGATTTGTTAGGAACTGGGGAACATTCTGGGGAAAGGAGGGGCTCTTCTGAAGGGATGGGCTTCACCTTGACCGGGATGGAACCAGGCTGCTGGCATTAACCTTTAAAAAGGAGATAGAGCAGCTTTTAAACTAGATAATAGGGGAAAGCCGACAGTCGCCCAAGAGCGGATGGTTCGGAAGAATGTATCCTTGAAGGATACTACCAAAAGCAGAGAGGTTCCAAAAAAGAGTAAAGTAGCCCAAATGCCCTCGAGTATGGAGCACAGAGCTTAAAGATCCCAAATTACCCATGTCTACCAATAGCCAAATTAATATGAATAAAATACAGTCTCTAAAAGCTTGTATGCAAATGCTAGAAGTCTAAAAAATATGATGGGAGAGTTAGAATATATAGCACTAAATGAGAGGTTAGATATGATTGCAATATCAGAGACATGGTGGAAGGAGGACAACCAGTGGGACACTGTGATATCTGGGTACAAACTATATCGTAATGATAGAGCTGATCAAATTGGTGGAGGGGTTGCGCTCTATTTTAGGGAGGGCATTGAGTCAGAAAGGATTAAAGTTTTGCAGGAAACAAAATTTGCTGTAGAATCTCTATGGATTGAAATTCCATGTAAAAGGGGGAAGGTGATGGCAGTGGGGGTGTACTATCAACCACCTGGCCAGAATGAACAAATGGATGATGAAATGCTCAAAGAAATCAAGGAAGCTAACAAAAGTTTCAGCGCAGTAATAATAATGAGTGATTTCAATTACCCCGGTATCGACTGGGTCAGTGTCATGTCAGGACATGCTAGGGAGATAAAGTTCCTAGATGACATAAATGACTGCTTCTTGGAGCAGCTGGTTCATGAACCGACTAGAGGGGAAGACATATTAGACCTAGTCCTTAGTGGAACACCAGATCTAGTGCAAGAGATAAGGGTGTTGGGGCCACTTGGCAATAGTGATCATAGTATGATCATGTTTGATTTAATTAGTGGAGGAGGGATAGTATGGAAATCCACAGTACTACCTTTTAACTTTCGAAAGGGAGACTATGATAAAATGAGGAAAATAGTTAAGAAAAAACTAAAAGGAGCAGTTGCAATGGTTAAAGACTTACATCCAGCTTGGGTGTTGTTGAAAAATACTATCTTGGCAGCCCAGACCAGCTGTATTCCACGCTTTAAGAAAAGTGCAAGGATGTCCAAAAAACTGCCAGCATGGTTTAAAGGTGAGGTCAGAGAGGCTGTTGTTGCCAAAAAAGCATCTTTCAGGAAATGGAAAAAAGAGCCGAACGACGAAACCTGGAAACAGCACAAGCACTGGCAAGTCAAATGCAAGGCATTGACAAAGCAGGCAAAGGGAGAATTTGAGAAGAAGCTTGCTGCGGAAGCAAAAACGCGAAATAAAGATTTTTTTCAAGTACATTTGTAGCAAAAAACCTGTGAGAGAGTCAGTTGGTCCATTAGATGATAGAAGGGTTAAAGGGGCACTAAGAGGCAACAAGGCGATAGCGGAGAGACTGAATGAATTCTTTGCTTCAGTCTTTACTGAGGAAGATGTAGGGATGTTACCCATGACTGAAGTGGTATTTAAAGGAGCGGAAGAATTGAAGGAAATATCGATACATCGGGAAGATGTATTACAACTATTAGATAAACTGAAGAGTAGCAAATCACCTGGGCTGGATGGTATACATCCAAGGGTGTTGAAAGAACTGAAATATGAGATTGCAGACCTGCTATTAGTAATCTGTGAACTATCATTAAAATCATCTGTAATACCTGAAGATTGGAGGATGGCCAATGTAACACCAATTTTTAAAAAGGGTTCCAGGGGTGATCCGGGAAACTACAGACTGGTGAGCCTCACGTCAGTACCGGGAAAAATGGTAGAAACCATCATAAAGAATAAAATTACTCAGCATGTAGATAGTCATGGCCTAATGGGAGACAGCCAACATGGCTTTAGACAAGGAAGATCTTGTCTTACTAATCTGTTATGTTTTTTTGAAAGTGTGAATAAACAGGTGGACAAAGGTGAGTCGGTTGATATAGTGTATCTGGACTTTCAGAAAGCCTTTGACAAGGTCCCTCATCAGAGACTTTTGGCAAAACTAAAGAGTCATGGGATAGGAGGCAGTGTACTACTGTGGATCAAGAACTCGTTAAAAGATAGAAAGCAGAGGGTTGGGCTAAATGGCCAATTTTCCCAGTGGAGAAAGGTGAATAGTGGTGTACCCCAGGGATTTGTGCTGGGTCAGCTGCTTTTTGACATATTCATAAATGACCCGGAAAGTGGAATAACGAGTGAGGTTATCAACTTTGCAGATGACACAAAACTATTTAAAGTTGTTAAAACCCAAGAGGATTGTGGAAAATTGCAAGAGGATCTTGATAAATTAGAAGACTGGGCATCAAAATGGCAGATGAAATTTAATGTGGACAAGTGCAAAGTTATGCACCTAGGGAAGAACAACCCAAACTATGGTTCCACAATGCAAGGTTCCACATTAGGAACCACCACCCAGGAAAAAGATATAAACGTCATTGTGGATAACATGTTAAAACCCTCGGCCCAGTGTGCAGCGGCGGCCAAGGGAGTAAATAGAATGCTAGGTATCATAAGGAAAGAAATGGAAAATAAAACAAAAGATATATATATATCGTTCCATGGTGAGACCGCACCTTGAATATTGTGTGCAATTCTGTTCGCCGTATCTTAAAAAGGATATAGCGTTATTAGAAAAGGTTCAGAGAAGAGCCACCAAAATAGTAAAGGGGATGGAAGGATACTCCTATGAAGAAAGTATAAAAAAAGGTTAGGGCTCTTTAACCTGGAAAAGAGCGGCTGAGGGGAGATATGATAGAAGTCTATAAATTAATGAATGGAGTGGAGCGGGTAAACGTAGATCGATTGTTTATGTTATCAGAATATAGAAAGACTAGGGGACATGCAATGAAGCTACAGGGTAAACTATTTAAGACTAATAAAAGAAAATATTTTTTCACTCAACGTGTAATCAAACTTTGGAATTTGTTACCGGAGGATGTAGTAAAGGCTGTTAGTGTAGCTGGGTTTAAACAAGGTTTGGACAAGTTCCTGGAGGAAAGGTCCATAAACCATTATTAGGAAGGGACTCGGGATATCAGTGCTTTACCCAGTACAAGCATTATGGAACCTGTGTCTTTTGGGGAAACTGCTAGGTACGTATGACCTAGATTGGCCACTGTTGGAAACAGGATACTGGGCTTGATGGACCTTGGTCTGACCCAGTATGGCATATCTTATGTTCTTATGTGGAACAAACAACAAGCCATAAATATTTGATATGCCCTGTTTTGGGCAGTAGAGGAATTCTCCCCTGAATCAATCAAAGCAATGGAAGTGGCATTAGTTGCACCCTCAGCAAGTTTGCCATGTTACAACCCTCCACAAGCAGTTTGGGTCATGTTATGGAGTAATAAATTACTATAAAAATTAAAGAAAATTACTCCAATGAAACAACCTTGTAGCAGAAAGACTCGGAGGGTTCACTCTTGTTATTTTAAATCTATTGCACGGAAGTTGTCTCAGACTTCACGGCTGTAGTTAACTGGGTTTTTTGGAATTCTTTATAAACACCAGCTCAGCCTTAGTACATCAATGACATTTTCCGGCTTTTTTTATATAAAGTGTCCAAATACCCTCTCTCCTCCTGTGTATCTCTGTGTATCTCTGGACGGAAAGAAGTTAGAAACAGCCGTGCTGCCAAAATGAATTGCAAGTTTTAATGTCCGTTAGAGGAAGCTGCCTAGACCGCACGTCCTAGCTGGTTAAATCTCTGGACTATATGCACTACTGAAAAATTCCCTGAAGAACCTCATTCATTGAGTGAAACGCTGTTCTCAACGTTGAAAGTGAGGCGTTGGGTGCACAAGATTCAATTGAGAAGATTTACATGAATAAGATTTATTGGAAGACTCCTAAAGTTAAGTACGAGTCCCAAGTGAATTTAAGTGTTTAAGTACGAGTGCAAGCACAGTCAATTTTAGATAAATTTGATACACAGGAGGAGAGAGGGTATTTGGACACTTTATATAAAAAAAGCCGGAAAATGTTATTGATGTACTAAGGCTGAGCTGGTGTTTATAAAGAATTCCAAAAAACCCAGTTAACTACAGCCGTGAAGTCTGAGACAACTTCCGTGCAATAGATTTAAAATAACAAGAGTGAACCCTCCGAGTCTTTCTGCTACAAGGTTGTTTCATTGGAGTAATTTTCTTTAATTTTTATATATATGTTACAACCCTCCTGCAATTAGCTCAAAGCCCTATGGTGGTAATGCAGACCAAACATGTGTTACTTTCATGGAGCCTAGTAAACATGCCCCTAAGTGTCTGCCTTGTGCGATAAATTTGGGTAAGCTGCTGGCCATGCCTTTTCAGCATTTATCACACAAGCTTTGCACTTATCACATGTTAATTTTTGTTCCTAATGAAAAAACAAAATTACTGCAGTTTAGAAATATGCCCCTAGGAGCATATTTACTATGCATGCATGCATGCATGAAGCTGCACAATTTATAGAGGCCTTTTTCTGTGTTTAATATAGACTTTAGATACTGAAACAGCTTATAATATTTGGTATTACTCCTTCTTTCTCCTAGAAATGTGCTCTGTAAACAACAACAACAAAAAGCAATTTAACTGGAAGGTCAACAACCACACCAGCAATTATTTATTATAGAGAATTGAATATGTTAACAAAAAAATAAAATACCACCTTTTAAACTCCTGTGCGCCTCTGAGCATGAATTAAAAGAAACTTTATTAAAATTAAAGGCTAAATGTTGAATTCTTACCGTCTCTGTGGTACAATTTAGCCAGATTCCGGATTTATTGCCCTTAAGTACTTAATGCAACAATGTAATAGGTACAAGATGAGCAAAGGAGATATCAACTTTAAGGATCCATATCAAATTCATCTCAAAGACGATTAAACAAAAAAGCATATGTGAGAAGAAATGTAATGTACTGTAGTGGATAGAAATCCCTAGAAACGTATTTATGTTAATTACAAGCTCAGTAAAACTAAGTTTCTTACAATAGCCTTCCTAGAGCAGTAAATTCTGCTGGTGATCTGTCTCTCAAATTTCTCTCCCCTTTCTTCCCTGAAGTCCTTTAACTTTACAATGCCTTACAGAGTTCCAATTAAAAACAAGCACTGATGTAGTTACAGATAATTTATTTATAGTAAATAGTAAAGGAACATCATGTTTAGCTCATTTTGCACTGATCTGAGGAAGGGACTCTATAAGCAGCACATTTACTAAGCTGCGTTAGCTATTAATGCGGGCTTGATTGCGCACAAATGGCCCGTGATAACAGTTAGTTCACATGCTAAACAGGCAGTAAGGGGTTAATTCTGCTCTGTCTACTTTGTGCATAAGAAGGAGGGAATTGGGTGCAGTAGGGGTAGAGCGTGGGCATGTCTACACATCATGGTTAGTGTGGGGCTGACAATGTGTGTTTGCTGCAGTTGCACTTAATGCCACCTCAGTGGGTAGCATTATGTGCATCCGCGTTGCCCCTGGTGCATGTTATATTCAAACCACTGCAGTATTTACTATGGTTATGCAGTACTTGACCCCAACAGGTAGCACATGACATTTGCGCATTCTGCACATTGATATCTATTCTAAATGTGTAATACCTACAATTTACAAAACTCTAGCACACCTTAGTAAACATATCTCTTAATCTTGAAAACTCATAAAAATATGTCTTACGTTAATCCAATAAAAAGGTCTCACTATTCCACCCATCTCCTGCTCAGGCCTGGAATCCAACCAACTTTCAAGCTCCAAATTTACGGAATTGTTTGCCTTTAGCACTACAAGAGGCTCTGAAGACCTATCTTTTGCATAAGACATTTGGGGACTAAGTCAAGTAGTGTCAGGCATAGAGTATAAGGATTTCTTTTGCTTTTTGGTTCTCTTTGACCTTCCCTTTTCCCTATCCTATTTGCATCAATGGAGCTCCTATCTGAAAGGGTGGTATATCAAACACCAAATAAACCATAACCATCAACCATACTGTATTTCTAGAATTGGGAACTTTTGTCCCAGCATGCAAATCTGCACTAAAAAGCCCCTGATCTGGGGGAACAAGATACATTGATCAATTGCTTGGATAAGATCTTGTGGGATTTGGATACAGAGCAGAAGGTGCATTGCCAAGAAGCCTCCAAAGGCAGTGGGTTAAAGCAGAAGCAGCACCGGATAGAAGAGCAGAAAACACTGAAAGAGGGTCAGCACAACATCTGAATGAGTTGGAAGGCCAAAACATACCCAAAAGAGGGCTAAAACAATACACAGATTGGGTGGATGACCCCAGAACACTTGAAGAGGGTTAACACACCAGCAAGATATGCTGGAATAGCCCAAGACAGCTAGAGTTGGTTAAGGACAATGGAGCTGTATGTCTCCAAGCCATATTACTCACACTGGGGGCTTTTGTGCCAGCATAGTAATCTGTAGTGAAAAGCTCACTAAGCTAGGGGAGCAAGATGAACTGTTGGACTGCTTGGATAACATCCTGTGGGATATAGATAGGGAGCAGATGATGTGATAAAGGTGTCAAAGACAGCAGGAGAGGTTTAAGGTGGAAGCAACATTGGCTGGCAGAACACAAAAGCCTGGAAGAAGGGAACACAGCACCCACATTGGCTAGAAGGTCTCAAAATAATAGTAGAGGTTCAATATAGCACCCATTGTGGCTGGAAAACCCTAGAATACCCAAAGAAGGCAAACACAGCACCTTAATTAGTTGGCAGGCCCCAGAACATCTGAAGAAAATCAATGAAGCATCAAGATATGCTGGAAGGCCTCAAAAGATGTGAAGACTGCCAATACTGCACTCAGATTGACTAGGAGTTCACAACATACCTTAAAAGGGTTAACATAGCACCCAGATTGAATGGAAAGTCTCAGAACAGCTGAACAGGACCATCACACCTGAAGAGGATCAAAGCAGCATCAAAATTGGCTAGAAAGCCCCAAATCTTAAAAGGGCCAATGCCACAACAGGATAGGCTTAGAAACCCCAAAGCATAAGAACATAAGATATGCCATACTGGGTCAGACCAAGGTCCATCAAGCCCAGTATCCTGTTTCTAACAGTGGCCAATCTAGGTCATATGTACCTAGCAGTTTCCCCAAAAGACACAGGTTCCACAATGCTTGTACTGGGTCAAGCATTGATATCCTGGGTCCGTTCTTAATAATGGTTTATGGACCTTTCCTCCAGGAACTTGTCCAAACCTTTTTTAAACCCAGCTACACTAACAGCCTTTACTATATCCTCCGGTAACAAATTCCAGAGTTTGATTACACATCACAGGAAGTGAAACAGCATCTGTATTGACAGTGGGACCACAAATCCACTGTATATAGGGCAAATAACCACCAAGAGGAATAGATATGGATTAGAGTTTTGTGAGAAAATGAGGACATTTGAGGATGCACAAAAAAGTATCAGAGTATTTCCAGACAGTTTTTCCTGGAAGAATTTTATGCAAAAGTCCCCTTGTGTTACACTGCCAGGAAGATCACATGAAAGAACTTGGTGCCTCTATTTTCAGAGGATCATCTGCATTGTTCCCATGTCATTAAGGAGTCAACTAAACCCATACACTACTTCTGGGGCAATAGGATTATATGATATGAAATCAATAAAGAACCAATGGTATGGAGACCCTAAAAGCATCAGGAGAGGGGTAAAACAGCATCCACATTGGTTTAAAGAGCCCAAATCAATAGGATAGCGTAAAGTGGTACTAACATTGTCTTGAAGAACCAATGCATTATGAGAGGAGCAAAGCAGCACTGATATTGTCTGGAAGATCCAAAGACAATGAGATGAAAAGTTGGGCACTAGTGCGCAGTGGGCAAGTCGGAATTACAAGTGGAATTAGTACTCAAGGTCTCCTGAGGTAAGCAGCCACACAAAATTAGCTCACTTAGGAGTGATTTTTTTTCCTGGAGGGCAGTGTCTTAAATTCTGCCCAAGCAGCACCCACAATGAGGGTGGAGGGGGCTGAGCAGGAAGGGAGGAAGGGGTTCCACAGGGCTGCAGAACAAACTTACCTTCTTTTTCCTGTGCTGTCTCTGTTCCAGACCCAGAGATGTTCCTCCCGGGTCAAAGTCTTGCTCCGGCAGCAATGGCCCCATGGCCAAACTTAATTTTATCTGTTTGCACACTGCCTCCATTCCAGGCCTGGGAGGGACACCTTCAGGCCTCGAAAAGAGGCAGTGTACAAACAGATAAAAGTAAGTTTTTATATGGCGCCGCTGCTGCTGGAGTGAGGAGGGAGATTGATAGAGGGTGTCACGCTGCTGCCGCCACTGCCGTGGGGCAAGGGTGAGTCCCTGAGAGGGGACAAAATATGGCGGCCCTCAGCAAAATTTTGCTTGGGCACCCCCCACTAGAACTTTCACTCCTGCTGGTGGGCACTTGGTAATTGGGGGCTAGAAGGTACAAAATCATTTCCAAGCAGCTTCAAATTTATCTGTGATGTTGACTCATTTACCTCTGGTATTTGGTCAAGATAAATATTTGCTTATGGAGGGTCATTTAAAATCACAAGGAGCCCTATCCCGTAAGAGGCACATCCGGACCATCTGGACAGCCAAGCACTTGACGGTACCCAATTCTGCACCATGGGAACAAGACACTCCTGTAGGATTGGGCACTGAGACAGCCCGACATGCCCCTGCAGCAGCCACGGGAGACATCCAGACAGCAAGATGGCCAGGCCTCCCTCTGCTCCCGCTGATGTTCTGGTTTCATGGTGTCCTGTCACCATGGCACCAGGATGCCTAGCAGGAACGCCGATGTCCAGACACCTCACCAGTCCAGTTTTCTTGCCACCCGACCTTTGGCGGGGTCTGCTGAGGCTGGGATCTGGGGGTGGGGACTCACCTCCTGTAGATGCTGTGCTGCTGGGGTCTGCTGGGCTGGTCCACCACCTCCAAGGTGGAGTAAGCAGCACGGCCATCTTCTGCCCACCGGACGTACAGGACCGTGACCTGAATCAGAGCTGTACGTCTGGGTGCCTGATCCACTTTCACTCTGCCTACTCTTTGCCCCGTGACAACCCCATTCAGATCTAACCGCACTGAGGTCCCACTATTTGCTTTACAGAACCGGGCCCTTAGACAGTTTTGGAAATCAATAAATATGCACATGGATGTCTAAATCACAGAGACATCTCCAGAGCTTTTTATAAATGGGATTTTTACACATCTCTGCTGTGAGGATTTCTCAATAGGCAAGGGATGTGACAAAGGTGTGTCTGAGGTGGAGCTAATTGTGGAATCTGGCTGGTTCAGCCTAGTTCACACAAACAAGTTCTTGCCACAGGCCATGATTGGTGAACCAAGCCAAAAATGGCATCCAGATGCCAGTGTTGCACTCCGGCTCTGCCAGTGTTGCACTCCGGCTCTGCTTTAATTTTAGATTTTGCAGCCTCTGGCCTACCCCTGCCTTCCCACATGGGAAATCAGAGGCAGGCCAGAGGCTGAAAAATCTAAAATTAGAACAGATCCAGAGTGCCGGCATCGGGAGTGCCGCCCCCATCAGAGTGCAGCCTGAGGCGATCGCTTCAGGTGGCCTAATGGAAGAACCGCTCCTGACTGGTGGTACTTTACTTTATCTGGGAGCCACAGTCATTGAAAATCAGGCACAACATTTTTAGCATACACTAAAACCACATGATATAAATACAAATTGATTTTGAAGATTGAATTACAAGAGAGCAAATTTCAAAGCCTTTAATGCAAGTGACTAGCAATTTACTCATACAAATTAGCTGTCTTAAAAAACTGCCCTACTTCAATACAGTTAAAAGCATGTGTGTCGTTCTGCAATGCACATTCATTTCATCGCTTTAAGAGGAAGCATTCCCTGGGGTGTTTAAGTAGGCAGAGGAAAATAACACCTTTGAAGCTTGATTTTGCATAGGGGAGTTACAGTAGGTAGAAAATGGAACATCTGAGTTGTGAAGTTCATAATTTCCTGGCTGTTTTACAAAGGCTAGCTGAACAGGGAACCTTTTCTAAAATAAATATAAGTCTGCAGGAAATACACATACAGTATGTATATGCCACAGGAGCAAGTACATGTTAAAAAAGAAAGCATCACTCAGCAGCTCGTGCATGCAAGTGTTGGTGCATAAATATCTAAGCATTTGTTGAAAGGCACAAGGGTAAGATACGTAATTACCCTTTATACATGCATATGCAACTTTACCAGCTACATAATGGTCTTAAAGTTATGCATAGATATTATAGAAGGATTATGCATAGATATTATAGAAGGATATTTATGCACATTGCTTGTGGTAAATTCAGATTACAAGTGCAAACGTGTACCCCAAAGCTACTATTACTACTATTCTTCATTTATACAGCACTACAAGGTGCATGCAGCTCTGTACAGACACATATAAAAGATGGACCCTCCCCATCAGAGCTTACAATCTAATCAAGGCAGACAATACAATAGCTGAGAGCAAGGTACAAATAGGGAAAGGAAGGAAAGCAAGGGATCAGGATCCAAAAGCAGCCGCAAAGGGGTGGTTTTTTAGGATATCCACAATGAATGTGCATGAGATTCATTTACATATACAGTCTTCATTGTATGCTGATTTATGTCATTTTGGGAACCACTGAGATGCCCCTCTCCCTTACCCTAGAATGCCCATCTTTGGCATGGATGATTTTATGGGGGACACATATTCAAAGCATTTTAGCTGCTTAGTGTTATCTGCTTAGCGGTTGAATATCGCTGCTAACTGTACAGTGCTGCTGCTATCCGGCAAGCCTATATATTCAGTGGCGGGACCAGGATATATTTTGCCTCTGAATGTTTGGGTTTTGTTAAAGTGGCAGCGGCTACGCACTTTAATTAGCCTAACCCATGCCGCTGAATATGCCCCCCCCCCCCCGCGCCAAATATATAACAAAATCAAACATATTTTTAAAGCAGCTGAAAACCCACTTGGAGTAATTTTATGACAGGATGTCTATGGTGAAAGTCCAAGAAGGCACCTATATTATTCCTATTATATATTATGGGCCTGATATTCAATGCAATTAATGCAGTTTACACACTTGCTAAACATGTTAATTGTGATGACTGGGATATTTAGTGGCACTAAAGTGGTTATTGCCACTGAATATACGTGGGTGCCACCGCTGAACACCCCGATGCTAGCCAGCTAGCATCGGGGTGTTCCGGGGATGGAGCAGAGATGGCACCTGGCAATAAGTGGGCAGCAGCGATTCAGTCCCTGCTTGGTCATTGCTAAGCTGTGAACATTAGGCACCTAAAAGGGTAGCCTAATTTTCAAACCGGGCAGTGGTTGAATATCACCGCTGCCCAGTCGGCTTCTCTGCTATCTGGCCGACCAGGAAATTCAATGCCAGAGGCCAGATATGGGCCCGGCATTGAACATCTGTGTCTTCAGTTCAGTGGCAATAGCTAGCCGCTTTACAATGGCTAGCCACTGCCACTGAATATCGGGCCCTATATACAGTATGGGAGTCATTCCTATCCACGTGTAGCAGGTTTGGACATCCGATCCGGACATCTAGACCCGCTAAACGTCCAGGCTGCACTGGCGGGAACAGAGCTCCCTGCTAGAGATTGTGGCTCCTGCATGGGGCCGCGGTGCCATGGTGACAAGGCGGCATGGCACTGCGGTTCCATGGAGGAGTCTGGCTGAGCTAGCCAGGAAAGTGCCTGGATGTCCAGGGTGTCTGAATTGGGGCGCCTCCCGGATTTCCAGCCACTGTGATGCGATTCTGCTCCTGCGGAAGTCCCAGGGATGCACAGACTGGAATTGGCCTCCACATATACATAGGCACTTATGTGTCTTTATAAAATGTGTTCCCATATCCAGTATCAATTACACCATTGCTGACACACACATTTACACCTGTCTGAAGTTGATGTAAATGTGTGCTTACACTTTGTAAGTATACTTGTATATCTTATAAAATACCACATAAATTGCAAATCTACCTCTGCTCCACCATAACTACACCCCAGGAATGCTTACAAGCACCACACGTAACTGTAGGCATGATCTTGCTAGCACACTTGCTTATATATGCATAAACAACTGCAGAATTTTCTAAAATACCTTTTCTGAATGTAAAACACGTGGAGCCCCATTCCAGGAGGGGGACATCCAAGCTGTGTGGACATCCCCACCAAAGATGGGGCCATTAAGACCCGATTCTAGTCCGCAGGAACAAAATGTCCCTGCAGGAGCCAGAATCGACCCTGAGGACGGACTGGCGTGCCCCTCCTGCCTGTGGGGACATCCTCCCCAGATATCTGCAGCTCCAGCCCCCCAAATCCCCACTGCCAGACCCACGGCTAGCCTCACACGGCCTGGATTGGGAACCCACCTGCACCTGGGCCCGGCCCAGGGGGTGGCTCCTCTGCCCCAATCCGGCAAAAAATGCTGTTTATACCACCTCTGAGGTGGTATAATCAGCATGCCCCAGCAGGCTCGGCAGCACTTACAGGGCCGTGACCTGAATCAGCCCTGTATGGGCTGCTTTATGGCCTGCCCCTGCCAGCTTTCCCCATTCTGAAGCACAGGACATATGGGGAGAGCTGGTGGGAGAATAGAGTCTAGGCGGATGTGCAACTCCTCAACCCATGTTCAAGAATGAGGGCCTTAATAAAATTATCCCCATTGAGTATTTATTACTAGGTTAAACACATAGAGGTGCCTACTTTGGCACTATATTATAAAGGAACGTTAAGTGTCTAATTTTCTTTATAAAATATTAGTTTAAATGGTCAAAAATGTGCATTAGTTTAAAGCGTATAACTTACACCAGCCCTAGTGTTGATGCAAATGCCTCCACCTAGATTTGCAAAGAATGCACATAAATTATATTATTTTATAATTTACATGCATATTTGTGTGCTCCGCCCAAACTCTGCCCATGCACATGCCGATAGTGAAAGTACACATCATCAGACTAATACGCATACTTATAAAGCATGTACATAAATTCCCATTTGCATGTGTAAATTTGATTTCAGTTCATGTATTGGATATTTCACCTGGCTTTTCAAATAGCCCAAGGCAGGAAACAATAAATCATATATAATTCTTCATACATATAATACACAAAACAATGACAAAATTATGTAACAACAAACACAACCCAACCTCCAACCATCAATATTAAAAGTCAAAGAAAATAATAGATTTAGATAGCTTCAGTTGGAAATAAGTAGGCTTTAAGTGGCTTTCTAAAACTCAAAATATCATCTGTAAAACACAGATTTGTAGGTAAATCATACTTATGGAAGGGAAGTAGATATTACCTTGTAGCCAATTCAGACAGAACACAGTAACACTTGGAAGCTGGCAGAGTCTAGCATCCTGAGAATATGTCACCCATGAGGCTGTATAAGCTAGTATATAAGCAGATAAATCAGAAATACTTACATCAGTTCTTGACAAATTTTGTGCTGATTTAGGAGTCAGGCCTAAATCTTAGGTGCAGGTGCTCATGACCTCCACATGCCTCCCTCCCCATGGTTCTTTCCCACTGGTCTCATGTTGTCAAGTTTCGTGAGACCAGTGCCAGAGTTCCTTTAGATAACAACAGTTATAGCTTCAGATAGCAAATGTCTGTGTGGGTGTGCTGTGCAATGGTGGTGTGCCAGTCTGTGTGTGGGATGTTGTGGTGTGTGCCTTTGTGTAGGTGGTGGGCAAGACTGTGGTGCATGTATGTGTGTGCTGCAGAGCTGGGGAGCTTCTGTTTGTGTTGTGATGTACCTATGTGTGTATGTAGTGTAGAGTTGGGATACATGTCTGTCCTATAGAAGTGGGGTGCCTGTGTATGTGAGTGTGTGGTGTAGTGTCCTTGTATGTGTGTGTGTGTGTGTGTGTGTGTGTTGTTGGGAGAGAGGAATTCACCTTTAGGTAAACAGACATTGTGCCCTTTTGTCCCTAATCATTCATCCCTTTAACCTTTCACTCTTCCTTCTCTGCCTTTAACCTCTGCCCACTCTCTGTTCCCCTTCCAGACTCTCTCCCCTTCCCCCTCCCCTAGTATTCCCACTCCGTTGCTCTGAATTCCCCCATCCTCTTTCCATTTTTTTTTTGTTGTTTTTGGCCCTTTAAGATTTACATCCACTTCCCCCACCTTCCTGTCTAACTTTTTTTTCAAATATTTTTATTTCAGGCCATGACTGGTTCAGATCCCTGCGGGCAGCCTGCTTCCCGTCCTGTTCTGTCTGCAGGGATCCAGTCTCCCACAGGCAGAAGAAGGGAAGGCCGCCATTGCAGCCCAGGTGCAAGCTGTCTGCCAATTACTATCCCCTTCTTTTCTGCATGTGGGAGATCAGATCACCATAGAAGCCAGAGTCAGTCCCCTGGGCAGCCAGGGCCGGTACTGCCATGATTATGGACTTGGGAAGCACTTTTGCACACTGGGGTGTGGAATCCCTGTGGGCAGCCAGGGCTGGTCATGCTGCTACATAGGTGTTCCGAAACTCAGGCACCAAGTCCTATTTTTTTTGTCACCATGGTTACCTGTTTCCTGCAGTTTGGTGAGCCCTGATTTAGATGATGGAAAACTTGAAATGCCACCAACAACAAATTAAGAAGATAAGAACATAACAAGGAAGAGGGTTTCAGATTTATTAGGAACTGGGCAATATTCTGGGGAAGGGAGGTACTTTTCTGAAAGGATGGCCTCCAACTTAACTGAGCTGGAACCAGGCTGCTGGCATTAACCTTTAAAAAGGAGATACTGTATTGCAGCTTTTAAACTAATAGGGGAAAGCCGACAGTCACCCAAGAGCGCATGGTTCGGAAGGAGGTATCCTTGAAAGATACTAGCAAAACAGTGAAGTTAGGGCATCCCAAGGATCCAATAAAGATAAAAGTAACCCAGATGCCTTAAGTACAAAGCAGACAGAGATGAAAGATTCCAAATTACTCTTATCAACTGATAACCAGATTAATATGAATAAAATACAACCTCTAAAATGCCTTTATGCAAATGGTAGAAGTTTAAAAAATAAGAAGGGAGAGTTAGAATATATAGCACTAAATGAAAGGTTAGATAAAATTGGCATCTCAGAGCAGGTGGAAGGAGGACAACCAATGTTATACTGTGATACTTGGGTACAAATTATTTCACAATGATAGGGTCAATCAAATTGGTGGCGAGGTTGGCTCTCCATTAGAGAGGGCATTGAGTCATACAGGATTAAAGTTTCGCAGGAAACAAGATACACTGTAGAATCCCTATGGATAGAAATTCCATGTTAAAAGGGGAAGGCGATGGCAGGGGGCATGGCCAGAATGAACCGAGGGATGATGACATGCTAAAAGAAATCAGGGAAGCTAACAAAGGTTACAGTGCAGTGGCTGATTTCAATTACCCCGGTATCGACTGGGTCAATGTCACAGCAGGACATGCTAGGGAGATCAAGTTTCTAGATGAAATAAATGCCTGCTTCTTGCGGCAACCGGTTCATGAACTGACAAGAGGGGAAACTATTTTGGACCTAATTCTTAGTGAAACACAGGATCTGTTTATTTATTTAACTTTTTTTATACCACTTTATCATTTCAGTTAAAGCGCTTTACATTATAACATAAATTTGGTAATGTACATTAAAAAGGGAGATTGATAATTTGTTCTGAGGTAATAGAGGGTTAAGTGACCCAAGGTCACAAGGAGTGCTTGTGGGAATCACACCCTGTTGCAAAAGATAAGGGTATTGGGGCCACTTGGCAATAGTGATCATAGCATGATCACATTTGATTGAATAAATTGAGGAGGGGCAGCAAGGAAATCCACAGTACTACCTTTTAACTTTCAAAAGGGAGACTATCATAAAATGAGGAAAATAGTTAAGAAAAACCTAAAAGAAGCAGTTGCAAAGGTTAAAGATTTACATCAAGCAGGAGCATTGTTTAAAAATAGTATTTTGGAAGCCCAGACCAGATGTATGCCTGCCTGCCTGCCGACCCCTTTAACCTAGATTTTCACTTCCGCGCTGATGGAAGTGAAAATCTGGGTAAGCCTGCATGCCTGCAAGGGAGGAGTGGCCTAATGGATGGGGCAAGGTACCACAGGCCAGAAGGTCAGTGGTTCAAATCCCACTAGAGGACAGCAACCTTGAGCCAGAAGGACTGGGGTTTCTAGTCCCACAGGTTCTCCTTGTAGTCTTGGGCAAGCCACTTAACCCTCCATTGCCCATGTTCCCTGTAAGTATTAGTGTATGTGTCTCATATCCCCTTGTGTTAAATGTATCCCCCCAACCACTTTGACCCAGTGAAAAGCAGGCTATAAATGCAGCTAAATAAAATAAATAAATGCCCTGCCAGCTGCAAAGGCTACATGGGTAGCAGTGATTTATAATGCTATCCACATAGCCTCTGCACCCTAAACATAGGTAAGGTAAAACCTTACCTATCTTTAAGGTGCAGAGGGCTTTGAGAGTAGCATTGAATAGCGCTGCTACCTGTATAGCCCCTTCCTCTGCTCCAGAACACCCCTAACACGCCCTAATGCTATGCAAATAGAATCTAGGTGCATTAGGGACTTAGCCAGGATATTTGAAGGGTACTATCCGTGTAGGTGAAATATCCCCTATAAGTCCCTTACATGGGTAACTAAGGAAGTTACCCTTGTAAGGGCCTTTGAATATCAGGCCTCATATCTTTAAAAGGATATAGCAGAATTAGAAAAGGTACAGAGAAGAGCCACCAAAATAGTAAAGGGGATGGAAGCATACCCCTATGAGGAAAAGCTTAAAGGATAGGGCTCTTCAACTTGGAGAAGATAAAGCTGAGGGGAGATATGATACAGTCTATAAAGTAATGAATGGAGTAAAATGGCTAAGCATATATAGGTTGTTTACTCCATCAAAAAGTAGATAGGGGACTCACAATGAATAAATGTAACCCATTTAAAAGTGATAAGAGAAAATATTACAAGCAGGATAATACTCTGCCTGAAAGCTCTCAAAGGGATTTTTGTGTTCATTTTTAAAAGTTAATTCTTAATGAGGTTTTGGTGTTCCTTTTTAAAAGCTACAGCCCCAATTCTGTAAGGCGGATAGCAGTGCTGCACAGCCTTAGCCTCCTGTTCCTCCTGCATGCACAGAGCCACTGTGCATGCTGCAGGGGATGGGGGTGGCAAGGGGGCAGGGAGTGAGAGGAGCTTGGGTGGGCTGGCATCTGGATGTATAGGGCAGATTCCATTCATGGCCCTGTACATCCTGGGGGCACCAGAGGGATGGCCATATTATTCCATATCGGAGGTGGAATAAGTGCTGGCTGCCTCCCGGATCAGCCAGCCAGCCTCCCGGCAGCATCAGCAACAGGCACAGTGAGTCCCCTGGCTAACCCCATTGGGAGTCAGGCAGTAGGGTAAAGGGGGGCAGCAATGTGGTAGGCCAACTGGGAGGCAGTGAGGACATCCCCTGGTCGACTGCAGGGGCATGCCAGGTCTGATCCTGCACCCGCGGGAGCATCTTGATCCCACGGTGCAGAATCGGGTACTAACTGGCCCGTCCTGTTCGGAGACATCCAGATGGCCCAGATGTGCCCCTTGCTGAATCAGGCTCCACACCTTTTTTTCTAAACTGCAAAAGGGGAATTTTTTTTGTTTGTTAGTGGTGTTGGTCAAAACTCTGTCAGTTAGGGTTCATTATCCTGGTTTCAGCTACCAGTTCACAGCTAACTCTTTGAAGCTATTGACCTCATCAGGTGTTAGATCCCTCCCTATCCACCCCGTGTGAGCATTCTTGCTTTATAAGGCTACTCCCCAAGTAGCTACACACAGGGACATAGAACAGTGCTGTTAGAATACACTTAAAAGAGGTTAACTGCTTTTTCTCTTAAAGGACAGCTGAGGAACAGGTAGGGACTTTGGTAGGTTTCTCTTTTACTTCAATACATTCCAAAGCTACATCAACTAAACAATGGCTGGGAAAAATCATATTGCTAAAGCTGTTACCCCGTTATAGCTTCTGCCTCTGTACAGACAGAGATCCCAATGCCAGTTGAAGGACAGGTTCCATGTGCAGGATGCCTGCATGCTGAGGCTCTCAGGAAACAAGTCAAGGAGCTCAGAGAAGAGGTGCGAAGGCTGAGAAGCATTTGAGACAGCGAAAGTACATTGATGAGAT
Source organism: Ichthyophis bannanicus (assembly GCA_033557465.1). NCBI lineage: Eukaryota > Metazoa > Chordata > Amphibia > Gymnophiona > Ichthyophiidae > Ichthyophis > Ichthyophis bannanicus. Next base: position 223,573,522 of record CM066043.1, on the reverse strand, counting down.
GCTTCTTGAAACATCTAAGCTCTCTGACACAGGTGAAGATGGGAAGATACAGAATAAAGAAGGTTGGACACAAGTCACCAGAGCCTGTAGTATCAACAATCCAACTTCTCCAGCCCTTGAAGTGAAGAACCAATATGCAGCCCTGGAAGTGGAGGAGGTGAAAGCATCCCTGGAAAGGGAAGAACCAGAGCTCAAGTACCCCAAAGTTGCAGAATCAGTGACCACAAGGAAGTGAAGGGTAGTGGTGATTGGTGACTCTCTTCTGAGGGGTACTGAGGCATCCATCTTGATGTCCAGAGAGGTATGCTGTCTGCCAGAATCCAAGACCTTACAGAGAGTTTGCCGAGACTCATCAAGCCCACTGACTATTACGCAATGTTGCTAATCCATGTTGGAACAAATGATACTGTCAGGTATACCTCTGAGCGTATCAAAGGTGACTTCATGGCTCTGGGACAGAAGGTGAAGCAGATAGGTGCACAGGTGGTGTTCTCTTCAATTCTCCCTGTTGAGGGTAAAGGCCAAGGCAGAGAGGCTCACATCCTGGAGATGAATGCATGTCTGCATGGGTGATGCCATTGAGAGCATTTTGGTTTCCTGGACCACGGGATGCTGTTCCAAGGGTTGCAGAGCAGAGATGGCGTCCATCTGTCCAAGAAAGGTTGACATATCTTCAATAGCAGATAGGCTAATCTATTGAAGAGGACTTAAGAACATAAGAACATAAGATGTTCCATACTGGGTCAGACCAAGGTCCATCAAGCCCAGTATCCTGTTTCCAACAGTGGCCAATCTAGGTCATATGTACCTAGCAGTTTCCCCAAGAGACACAGGTTCCACAATGCTTGTACTGGATCAAGCATTGATATCCTGGGTCCCTTCTTAATAATGGTTTATGGACCTTTCCTCCAGGAACTTGTCCAAACCTTTTTTAAACCCAGCTACACTAACAGCATTTACTGTATCCTCCAGTAACAAATTTCAGAGTTTGATTACACGTTGAGGTAAAAAATATTTTCTTTTATTAGTCTTAAATAGTTTACCCTGTAGCTTCATTGCATGTCCCCAAGTCTTTCTATATTCTGATAAGGTAAACAATCGATCTACATTTACCAGTTCCACTCTGTTCATTAATTTATAGACTTCTATCATATCTCCCCTCAGCCGTCTCTTTTCCAGGTTAAAGAGCCCTAACCTTTTAAGCCTTTCTTCATAGGAGTATCCTTCCATCCCCTTTACCATTTTGATGGCTCTTCTCTGAACCTTTTCTAAAATCGCTATATCCTTTTTAAGATACGGCGACCAGAATTGCACACAATATTCAAGGTGCGGTCTCACCATGGAACGATAGAGAGGCATTATAATATCTTTTGTTTTATTTTCCATTCCTTTCCTTATCATACCTAGCATTCTATTTGCTCTCTTGGCCGCCGCTGCACACTGGGCCGAGGGTTTTAACATGGTATCCACAATGACGCCTAAATCTTTTTCCTTGGTGGTGGTTCCTAATGTGGAACCTTGCATCGTGTAACCATAGTTTGGGTTGTTCTTCCCTAGGTGCATAACCTTGCACTTGTCCACATTAAATTTCATCTGCCATTTTGATGCCCAGTCTTCCAATTTATCAAGATCCTCTTGCAATTTTCCACAATCCTCTTGGGTTTTAACAACTTTAAATAGTTTTGTGTCATCTGCAAATTTGATAACCTCACTCGTTATTCCACTTTCCAGGATATTTATGAATATGTCAAAAAGCAGCGGACCAAGCACAGATCCCTGGGGTACACCACTATTCACCTTTCTCCATTGGGAAAATTGGCCATTTAGCCCTACCCTCTGCTTTCTATCTTTTAACCAGTTTCTGATCCATAATAGTACACTGCCTCCTATCCCATGACTCTTTAGTTTTGCCAAAAGTCTCTGATGAGGGACCTTGTCAAAGGCTTTCTGAAAGTTCAGATACACAATATCAACCGACTCACCTTTGTCCACCTGTTTATTCACACCTTCAAAAAAACATAACAGATTAGTAAAACAAGATCTTCCTTGTCTAAATCCATGTTGGCTGTCTCCCATTAGGTCATGACTATTTACATGCTGAGTAATTTTATTCTTTATGATGGTTTCTACCATTTTTCCCGGTACAGACGTCAGGCTCACAAATCTGTAGTTTCCCGGATCACCCCTGGAACCCTTTTTAAAAATTGGTGTTACATTGGCGATCCTCCAATCTTCAGGTATTAGAGATGATTTTAATGATAGTTCACAGATAAACAATAGCAGGTCTGCAATCTCATATTTCAGTTCTTTCAACACCCTTGGATGTATACCATCCGGCCAAGGTGATTTGCTACTCTTCAGTTTATCTAATAGTTGTAATACATCTTCCCGATGTATCGATATTTCCTTCAATTCTTCCGCACCTTTAAATACCACTTCAGCCATGGGTGACATCCCTACATCTTCCTCAGTAAAGACCGACTACATCTTCCTCAGTAAAGACCGAAGCAAAGAATTCATTCAGTCTCTCCGCTATCGCCTTGTCGCCTCTTAGTGCTCCTTTAACCCCTTATCATCTAATGGACCAACTGACTCTCACAGGTTTTTTGCTATGAATGTACTTGAAAAAGCCTTTATTTCACGTTTTTGTTTCCGTAGCAAGCTTCTTCTCAAATTCTCCCTTTGCCTGCCTTATCAATGCCTTGCATTTGACTTGCCAGTGCTTGTGCTGTTTCCAGGTTTCGTCGTTTGGCTCTTTTTTCCATTTCCTGAAAGATGCTTTTTTGGCAACAACAGCCTCTCTGACCTCACCTTTAAACCATGCTGGCAGTTTTTTGGACTTCCTTCCACTTTTCTTAAAGCGTGGAATACAGCTGGTCTGGGCTTCCAAGATAGTATTTTTCAACAACACCCAAGCTTGATGTACGTCTTTAATTTTTGCAACTGCTCCTTTTAGTTTTTTCTTAACTATTTTCCTCATTTTATCATAGTCTCCCTTTCGAAAGTTAAAAGGTAGTACTGTGGATTTCCTTACTATCCCTCCTTTACTAATTAAATCAAAGGCGATCATGCTATGATCACTATTGCCCAGTGGCCCCAACAACCTTATCTCTTGCACTAGATCTGGTGTTCCACTAAGGACTAGGTCTAATATGGCTTCCCCTCTGGTCGGTTCATGTACCAGCTGCTCCAAGAAGCAGTCATTTATTTCATCTAGGAACTTTATCTCCCTAGCATGTCCTGACGTGACACTGACCCAGTCGATACCGGGGTAATTGAAATCACCCATTATTATTACTGCACTGTAACTTTTGTTAGCTTCCTTGATTTCTTTGAGCATTTCATCATCCATTTGGTCATTCTGGCCAGGCACTCGATAGTACACCTCCACTGCCATTGCCTTCCCCCTTTTACATGGAATTTCAATCCATAGAGATTCTACAGCAAATTTTATTTCCTGCAAAACTTTAATCCTTTCTGACTCAATGCCCTCTCTAACATAGAGAGCAACCCCTCCACCAATTTGATCAGCTCTATCATTACGATATAGTTTGTACCCAGGTATCACAGTGTGCCACTGGTTGTCCTCCTTCCACCATGTCTTTGATATTTCAATCATATCTAACCTTTCATTTAGTGCTATATATTCTAACTCTCCCATCTTATTTTTTAGACTTCTAGCATTTGCATACAAGCATTTTAGAGAATGTATTTTATTCATATTAATTTGGCTATTGTTAGACATGGGTAATTTGGGATCTTTAAGCTCTGTCTGCTCCATACTCGAGGGCATTTGGGCTACTTTACCCTTTTGTGGAACCTCTCTGCTTTTGGTAGTATCCTTCAAGGATACATTCTTCCGAACCATCCGCTCTTGGGCGACTGTCAGCTTTCCCCTAATATCTAGTTTAAAAGCTGCTCTATCTCCTTTTTAAAGGTTAGTGCCAGCAGCCTGGTTCCATCCCGGTTAAGGTGAAGCCCATCCCTTCGGAAGAGCCCCTCCTTTCCCCAGAATGTTCCCCAGTTCCTAACAAATCCAAAACCCTCATCTCTGCACCATTGTCTCATCCACGCATTGAGACTCCGGAGCTCTGCCTGCCTTTTGGGTCCTGCGCATGGAACAGGAAGCATTTCGGAGAATGCTACCCTGGAAGTTCTGGATTTCAGCTTCCTACCTAAAATCCTAAATTTTGCCTCCACAACCTCCCTACCACATTTTCCTATGTCATTGGTACCGACATGTACCAAGACAGCAGACTCCTCCCCAGCACTATCTAAGACCTTATCTAGGTGGCGCCTGAGTCCGCTACCTTCGCACCAGGTAGGCATGTTACCAGGCGATCCTCACGTCCACCAGCCACCCAGCTATGTACATGCCTAATGATCGAATCACCAACTATAACGGCTGTCCTAACCCTTCCCTCATGGGCACATGGCCCTGGAGAAACTTCCTCGGTGCGAGAGGGTTTTACATCACCTGGAGGACAGGTCCTAGTTACAGGATAACGTCCTGCCACACCAGGGTGATGCTCTCCTGTCACGTGACCTCTCTCCTCCATGGCAACAGGGATGCTGCCAGACTGGAGGTGGGACTTCAGGACTATATCCCTGTAGGTCTCGTCTATGTACCTCTCTGTCTTTCTTATGTTTTCCAAGTCTGCTACTCTAGCCTCTAGAGAACGGACTCGTTCCCTGAGAGCAAAGAGCTCCTTGTACCTAGTGCATACGTAAGACCTCTCACCAACTGGGAGAAAATCATACATGTGACACTCAATGCAAAAGACTGGAAAGCCCCCATCCCGCTGCTAGACTGTTGTCTGCATCTTAGTTTTAAGTTTGTGTTTAGATCCAAGTTCTTTACTTACTAAGGGTTGCTATGGATATGTATATTAATAAAACTGTACCTAATACGTTTAATATACCTTGTTCAACTGAAGCTTAATTAATCTCAGGTCCTTAGTGTATGACTGATTTGGGTAATGAGCTTCACCTGAAAGCACCTCCTGTCTTTTAAGATGTGTAAGTACCTATAAAGTTACGATTATCCCAGGGGTGGGTGGGTGTTGGGGAGGGAGGGAGGGAAATAACACTTATTAAAAGAGGGCTGCTACACAGTACCCTGTCTTGTGCTGCTGAGGTAAGCTATATTCTGATTGGATTTAAATTACAGTCAAAACTCGGTTTTCATTTGCCCCGGTTTTCATACGCTTCGGTTTTCAACGTCTTTTCTGACTGAGATTTTGTCCCGGTTTTCATGCATTGCTTCGGTTTTCAACGTCTTTTGACTGAGATTTTGTCCCGGTAGCAGGGAAGAAAAGCTGTCAACGTAAGCAGGAGATGTTGCATGAATGTGGGAGGCAGTTCTTTCTCTTGCAGGGTACGTCTGAAGCTATATCATTAAGATTTTCTGCCATTCTGAAGCATTGAGCAGATAATGTAAAGGTATTTTAATGGACTGAATTCAATGTGATTCCGAAGAGAGCTGGGCACAGCAGCTTGTCAGGGGTGGCTAAGGCCAGATGTTAACATACTGTACTGTACAGTACTGTACTTAGCTTGCTTTCAGTGATGTTAAATGTTCATTTATCCATTTCATTAGTCATTTATATTTATTTCTCATTGTTTTCTGTATATAAAAATATAGTTATTCTCTATAAAATGTATTTTTTGTGAATATTTTTGGGTGTCTGGAACAGATTAATTGGATTTACATTATTTCTTATGGGAAATATTGCTTCAGTTTTCATACGTTTCGGTTTTAGTCAGACTTTTTCGAACGGATTAATCATGAAAACCGAGGTTTGACTGTATAGCTCTTTGCTGCTGCTAGGCTCTAACTTCTTATGAAATGTAAACTACAAGCTCTCTGCTGGGTTTTAAATTTAACCAGAAAGCTCTCTTCTGTGTTTTAAATTTAAGCTAAAAGTACTTTGCTGATGCTAGGCCCTGAGTGACTATTAAATTTAAACTACAAGCTCTCTGCTGGGTTCCAAATTTAACCAGAAAGCTCTCTTCTGTGTTTTAAATGTAAACAAATAGTACTTTGCTGTTACTAGACCCTGAGTGACTATTAAATTTAAATTACAAGCTCTCTGCTGGGTATGAAATGTAACCAGAAAGTTCTCCTCTGTGTTTTAAATTTAAACTTAAACTGATGCTACTAGGCCCTGACTGATTTAACAAAAAATAGTGGGTTCACAAATTAATTAGCTTTAATACAAAAAATTCCTTTTAGAAAATTACCAGAAGTATATACTCACAGTTGCAGATCTCACTCCAGAAGTAACAGTCCTTTTTTCTAGCCCTTCAAGACTAGATTCGTTGGGGGTGGGTGAAGAAAGCCCCTAGGTAAGTGAAACATTAAATACCTTTATGGAAATGGGTAAAAGGGGTGTATATGAATGCCTGTAGAATGGGAAATAAGATCCCAGATGTTGAGGCTTAAATGGAAGAGGCTGACCTGGATTTAGTGGCAGTTACGGAGATGTGGTTCATGACTAGGATGTAATTATGCCAGACTATATCTTATTTAGAAAGGACAGGGTAGGAAGAAGGAGAGGTAGAGTGGTACTATATGTAAAAAATAATATTAAAGCTATAGACTTGCACTGCTTAGAAGGAAGAGATGAGGCACTGTGGGTTAAACTAGAAAGAGGGAAAGGGGAATCCATTTGCATTGGAATTATAAACAGATCCCTCTCACAGAAAGTAAAAGTGGATGAAGATTTAATACTTCTTTATGGAAAGATTGCACAGAATAGTCTCCCAGTGGAGATGGTAGAGATGAGGATAGTATCTAAATTTGAAAAAGCATGGGACAAATTCAGAGGATCTCTAAAGGAAAAAGGGGGACTATTGTTGTTGATATGGAGAGGCAGACTAGAAGGGCCATGTGGTCTTTTTCTGCCGTCATGTTTCTGTTTCTATGTTTCTATATTTCTTCACTCAACGCGTTTTCAACTCTGTAATTCATTACCAAAGGATGTAGTAAAAGCTGGGTTTAAAAAGACATTTGGACAAGTTCCTGGAAAAAAGGTCCATAAACCATTATTAAAGAGGAGCCAGGAAATACGCTGCTTACCCCGAGACAAGCATTATCGAATCTAGTTACCTTATTGGGAAGCTGCCAGGTACTTATGACCTGGATTGACCACTGTTGGAAATAGGATACTGGGTTTTATGGACCTTGGTCTGACCCAGTATGGCATTTCTTATGTTATTATGTTAAGTGTCCATCCAACTAAAATCCTAAACTACGCACCTGATCTTTAACCTCAAACTGATGTCCATTCTTGCAAGGCTTTGTCGTTCAAACAAACCCAAAGAATCTCATACTTATGAGAGTTCATTACCTATTTATTACTCTTCATTCACTCTTCAATAGCATGTAAACAAATTTCAAATTTATTTTACTGCACCAGCCTTGATTTACAGAAGGGGACATAAAGCTGAATATCATCAGCAAACATCTGAAATTGAACTCGATGCTCCTCAGTAAGAGAAGCTAAAGGGTGAACATACAGATTAAATGATAAAGGTGACAATAATGCTCGTTGTGGTACACCATAGAGCAATGGCCATAAACTAGAAGAACTGTGGCCCACTTCTATAAACTGGCATCTATCAGTCAGAAAAGACTGCAGCCGCCATAGTTGAATCCCTCCAATTCCTAAAGAAGCCAATCTCTGCAACAAAATATTATGCTCGAGGGTATTAAATGCTGCAGAAAGATCGAGTAATAGAAGCAATGCATCCTCATCTTTTCTAAATAAAAAATGAGATTTTCCCATATTGCCAGTAACGCTGTTTCCATACATCAATGACATCTAAATCCTGACTGACAACCATGCATCTGTCTTTTTTTTTTTTAATTTTAAGTGCTGTCAAGTCAATGCTGACTCCTAGTGTCCCAGCAGCTCCTGGGCTTTCTTGGCAAGGTGTGACTGAAAAGAGATTGTCAGGCCTTGTCTTCCAAGGCAATGGAGGGTAAATTGACTTGCCCAAGGTCACAAGGAGTGCCAGTGGGAAGCAAACCCTGATTTCTTGGGTGCTAGGTTGTTGTGCTAACCACTAGACTACTCCTCCACTCTCTTTAAGAAGCCCTAATATACTTGACAGGGAAGGATCTACTGCCTATTTTAAACGTATTATTTCAAAATCAATGCTACCCTTTCCAAAGATATTCTATAAATTCTGAATTCTGATTTATGTATGTCGGCTTGCTTCCCTAAACTCACTTTCTGTCTAAGGGCATTAATCTTATTATGGAAATATCAAGCTAAACATTCCAAAATCCCCTTCCCTCAGGCACAGTCCAACGATTTCCTGGAAATTTTAATGAACTCCCTAGAGCGAGCAATAAGAAGTCATCATCAGATGTTGGAGCAAACAGCCCCATGGTGCCAAAGTTTAAAGGTAAGCGTCGTGGGGCTGTTTGTGCCCACTGCCACTGCTACACATCCCGGAGAGGGTTGGCAGCGGCAGCAAAGGGTGCTGGGAGGAGCTCAAGGGATGAGGTTTGTCTAGGGTGCCTCATCTCCTTGCGTTGGCCCTGAATCTGGCTCTGTTTTGGGATCCTGGCAGGTACTTATGAGATGGATTGGCCACTGTTGGAAAGAGGAGACTGGACTTGGTGGACTCTGATCCTGTTTGACAATACTTATGTTCTTACATTCAACTATATCTGTGAATGTCATGGCTATTAAGAGAAAGGAAACAAATCTGTTTGAATAGATTCTCTGAAACTTTCTATTGCCAATGCAAATGAGTTCAAATGTATTTTTTTTCCTGTCGGTACAATAATTTAATTAAAACATTTACAGCTTTGGCTTCTGAGAAGAGGTGTGCAAAAACTGACAAGCAGAAGAAGGCAAATAATGGAAGGCAGATTTATATACAGAAACAAAGTAATCACAGAGGAGAGAACAACAGATTCTCTGCCTTAACCCACCTGTCCAGGCAGCAGATGGGGTCTTCTGCATATTAAATGTTAACCCCCAAGAGAGAGAATACAAATAACATTTTGTATTCATGAATAATGGAATAGGATTATCAGGAAAAATGGAAAAGGTGGCTCAAATCAGATAGTCAGGAGACGGTGCTCAAGCAGATTATTATAGATAGGTGTGGCTTCTTTGACTTCTGTACCATATGTTATACTGTGCATTTTATATTAAAAAAATCATTTGGTCAGCATTAGGTGCACAATACCAAATGAGTAAGCAGATATATGTGCATTTGCCTCTGGTCAGCTATAAAAACATACAAGCTTGGCGTAATTATGCAGAATCAATGTTTGTCTAAAGCAAGAACCGATAATGAATTCAGCTAAAATGAAGTTCTTGTAAACATAATCTGCTGTACATTTGTTTAACAGCAATGGCTATCCATTCAGTCTTTCTCTATTCTCCTCAGTTTTTCATGTTTTATGGCGTATACACCAAAAGTTAATGAGACCAATATTCAGCAGCACAGGCAGGTATAATTTGAAACGTTCAGTTAAGATGGTTTCCAATTATACATATATTCAGTAGCACTATCCATTTAGGCAGTGATGCTGAATACAAAGATGACATTAGTGCCTGAATGTCTCGCTGCCATCTAAAATTGAACATGGCTAAAACTGAGCTTCTTATCTTTCTTCCTAAACCCACCTCCCTCCTTCCTCCTTTCTCTATTTCTGTGGATTACGCTCTACTCCTTTCTGTTTCCTCAGCTCGCAACCTTGGGGTCATCTTTGACTCCTCCCTCTCCTTCTCCACATACATCCAACTGATAGCTAAAACATGTCACTTCTTTCTCGATAACATTGGCAAAATTCATCCCTTCCTTTCTAAACATACTACTAAGACCCTTATCCATTCTCTAGTCATCTCTCTTCTAGATTATTGCAACCTCCTCTTTGCTGGTCTTCCTCTGAATCATCTCTCCTCACTTCAATCTGTTCAAAACTCAGCTGCACGGCTAATCTTCCACCAGTGTCACTATGCTCATGTCACCCCTCTTCTTAAGTCGCTTCATTGGCTCCCTATCTGTTTCTGCATCCAGTTCAAGCTTCTATTACTGACCTATAAGTGCCTTCATTCAATTTCTCCTCACTATCTTTCATCTCCCTACACCCTTCCTCAGTATCTCTGCTCTTCTTGCAGATTTATTTATTTATTTACATTCTCTTATATGCCGTGCTATTCTGCATCAGTGCGGTTTACACTGAACAACTGAAATTGCATTGAACAGGGCATTATAACTTGGAGATAACTATTTTACAGGGAACATGGGCTATGGAGGGTTAAGTGGCTTGCCCAAGACCACAAGGAGCACCTGTGGAACTAGAAACCCCAGTTCTTCCAGCCCAAGGTTGCTTCCTCTAGTGGGATTTGAACCCCTGACCTTCTGGCCTGAAGTACCTTGCCCCAACCACTAGGCCACTCCTCCAATCCAGATCCCTTCTATCTGTGCCCTTCTCTTCCACTGCCAACTCCAAACTTTGATCTTTCTACCTTGCTGCTCCTTATGCTTGGAACAAACCACTTGAGTCTGTACGTCAGGCTCCATCTGTGGGCCTGTTCAAATCCAAGCTAAAAACTCACTTCTTTGAGACTATTTTTGGATCCTGATCCTCTTAGTCTCCTGTTCACCTCCTTTGTGTTTCCTTACCATTCCCTTAGATATATCCTAGTTACCAGTTGTTGTGTTGTCTATCTTGAATGTTGTATTGTCTGTCTTGACTAGACTTTAAGCTCTTATGAACAGGGATCTTCTCTTACATGTCTCTGTACAGCGCTGTGTATACCATGTAGTGCTATACAAATGCTAAGTAGTAGTAATAGTAGATTAATACATGTGAAAGGTAATTTTATAAAGTCACACCTATGTTATGCACAGTTTAACATACGTCTATCATGCCTATATTATACAATCCAGTACTCGCTTGCTTCACTTTATAATATAGGGTAGGCATGTCCAACTTCGAGCAGGTCATGATCTACTTTTTCCGGCCAAAAGTACCGGTGATCTACCACCATGAAAATTAAGTTTCAAATTAGTTTCAAATTAAATGTTAACCCAATAAAGTTGGAGGATCCCCCCCCCCCCCCCATTTTTAATGAACTTTCTATCATTTACTTGGATGTGATCAGCTGTTAAGCAAATTAAGCAAAAACAAAACAGTGAGATGAAGATCCAGTAAGAACTGCGAGGGGAAATGGAAAGTACATTTGTTCTTAACGTTTTATTGAGTAATAACTTTCTTTAATTGTCTTAATAACTTTCTTTAACTTTGTGTTAAATTTAGGTCGAGTATTGATCCAGGCTGATCTTGCACAATCTTTAATATGTTGCTCTTGCTCAATAGTGAGACGTCTGAGCCTGTATTTCATTTCCCAGCTGTTTGAAGTTGGGTGAATATTGCGTGAGGGCCATTCTCAGGGAATCCTGGAAATGTTCATCTGTCATGTTGGAACGTTGTATACTCTTTGTCATTTTCAGATGGGAAAACGCAGATTACATAAGAACATAAGATATGCCATACTGGGTCAGACCAAGGTCCATCAAGCCCAGTATTCTGTTTCCAACAGTGGCCAATCTAGGTCATATGTACCTAGCAGTTTCCCCAAGAGACACAAGTTCCACAATGCTTGTACTGGGTCAAGCATTGATATCTTTGGTCACTTCTTAATAATGGTTTATGGACCTTTCCTCCAGGAACTTGTCCAAACCTTTTTTAAACCCAGCTACACTAACAGCCTTTACTACATCCTCCGGTAACAAATTCCAGAGTTTGATTACACGTTGAGTGAAAAAATATTTTCTTTTATTAGTCTTAAATAGTTTACCCTGTAGCTTCATTGCATGTCCCCTAGTCTTTCTATATTCTGATAAGGTAAACAATCGATCTACGTTTACCCGTTCCACTCCGTTCATTAATTTATAGACTTCTATCATATCTCCCCTCAGCCGTCTCTTTTCCAGGTTAAAGAGCCCTAACTTTTTTAGCCTTTCTTCATAGGAGTATCCTTCCATCCCCTTTACCATTTTGGTGGCTCTTCTCTGTACCTTTTCTAAAATCGCTATATCCTTTTTAAGATACGGCGACCTGAATTGCACACAATATTCAAGGTGCGGTCTCACCATGGAACGATATAGAGGCATTATAATATCTTTTGTTTTATTTTCCATTCCTTTCCTTATCATACCTAACATTCTATTTGCTCTCTTGGCCGCCGCTGCACACTGGGCCGAGGGTTTTAACATGGTATCCACAATGACGCCTAAATCTTTTTCCTGGGTGGTGGTTCCTAATGTGGAACCTTGCATCGTGTAACCATAGTTTGGGTTGTTCTTCCCTAGGTGCATAACCTTGCACTTGTCCACATTAAATTTCATCTGCCATTTTGATGCTCAGTCTTCCAATTTATCAAGATCCGCTTGCAATTTTTCACAATCCTCTTGGGTTTTAACAACTTTAAATAGTTTTGTTTCCTCTGCAAATTTGATAACCTCACTCGTTATTCCACTTTCCAGGTCATTTATGAATATGTCAAAAAGCAGCGGACACAGCACAGATCCCTGGGGTACACCACCATTCACCTTTCTCCATTGGGAAAATTGGCCATTTAGCCCTACCCTCTGCTTTCTATCTTTTAACCAGTTCCTGATCCACAATAGTACACTGCCTCCTATCCCATGACTCTTTAGTTTTGCCAAAAGTCTCTCATGAGGGACCTTGTCAAAGGCTTTCTGAAAGTCCAGATACACAATATCAACCGACTCACCTTTGTCCACCTGTTTATTCACTCCTTCAAAAAAACATAACAGATTAGTAAGACAAGATCTGCCTTGTATAAAGCCATGTTGGCTATCTCCCATTAGGTTGTGACTATCTACATGCTGAGTAATTTTATTCTTTATGATGGTTTCTACCATTTTTCCCGGTACTGACGTTAGGCTCACCAGTCTGTAGTTTCCCGGATCACCCCTGGAACCCTTTTTAAAAATTGGTGTTACATTGGCGATCCTCCAATCTTCAGGTATTAGAGATGATTTTAATGATAGTTCACAGATTACTGATTCACACAAATAAGTTGAACCGAAACAGGAGTGTACAGCGTCACTGCATTTTCTCAAGTTGGGAAATTTGTCTATAGGCACAAGCTTCTAAAATGATTCTTGCTCAACACAGGTCTTGAGAAAAATGTCATTTTTAAGGGTCAATATTTTGTTTTCAAGAGATGGCTTGTTCAATGAGTAATTTTGTTACTGATAGCAGCTGCAGTTTTTTTAATGTCCACATCTACTTTGAATGGGTATGACAAGTACTCCACAACTGTTCCAATTTTTTGGAAGTCATAGAATCTATTTTCGAATTCCTGGATAACAGAATAGATTTCTGTCACATTCTTCTCGTTCTGAAAAACAAAATTTGGATATTGTCCCAGATGGTCCTGCGTATTAGGAAAATGATCAAAAGTGTTGTTTGCAAGGTCAGTTATCATTAGCTCAAATTTGCTCTTGTAGGATGAAACTGTACTCATCATCTTGCCAATGCATTTGTTTTTACCTTGTAGTAAAGTCAGCGAGAAATGTCAGATCACATAACCACTCCTCATCTACCAACTCTGCTTGATCATCTCCCCTCTCCTTCAAAAAACTTATTTCATTCAGCAAATCACAAAATCTTTGCAGAAATTTGTGCCTACTTAGCCACCTTACATCTGTGTGCAAAATGATTTCCGCTGCCCCTTCATCAAGAGTAAGATTGAAAAGCCGTCTTTGAAGTGATCTTCCACGAACTGAATTTACAATTTTGAAAGTGATGTCCATGACAGTCTTTGTATTGAGTCTCTTGCTTGCCAAAACTTGCTGGTGAATGATGCAGTGGTAAGAAAGGAAATCTGGGAAGTCGTCATGCTGTCTACAGAGGGCTATGAAACTGTTAACCTCATCTGTCATTGCTCTTGCTCTGTCAGTAGTGATGGAAACAAGTCTATGCAATGGAAGATTACACTTTGTCACAAAAGAATGGAAAGAACTGAATATTTCCTGACTGGTAGTTCTCCCTTTTAAAGAAATCATTCCAAGTAGTTCTTCTTTAACACTGAAGTCTTCAAAAAACATCCGGATAAAGACTAGTAACTGGGCTATGTCTCTTATATCTGTAGATTCATCCAGTTGGCGTGAGAAAGCAACACAATTTGAAACATCCTCCAACAATTGTTCAGTTGTGTCTCCACACATCTTTTCTATTCGCCACATGATGGTGTTTCTTGACAATTATACATCTTGAATAGCAGCTATGATCTCTTTCTTATTTTTAAATCCTTCAAAAAGATTGTCAGCTGCTTCAAGAAAACAATCTTTTACAAATTCCCCTTCAGTGAAAGGTTTGCATTTCTTTGCGATCAGGTTGCTGACCTTGAAGGATGCTACGGTTGCATTGACCAAATGTGACCTTGGCTTCACCATCAACTGTTGCTGAGTAACCAATTTCGATTTAAGTTCTTTGAGCTTCAGTTTACGAATTTCACTTTTGTGTGGAAAATCAGCATCAAACTTATTGCTATGCAGAGCCTTATAATGACGTTCCATATTACCCTTTTTGGGCAAGGATACTGGGGCATTACAAATTAGACAACACCACTTGTCTTTCAACATGATGAAGACGTAGTCCATTTCCCATTCATCATGAAAGTGGTAGGTTTTGCTCTTCTTTGGAACACTCATCTTCGTTATACTGGGGTGGCGGGATGTAAGAAGGCCAAATCTGCTAAGTTAGTATAAACACTGGCTGAATCAGGTCCAAAACTGTCACTGTCCCAAAGTATTAAAGATCAACAGGAACTGAAGACCTCTGGATGATGTGCAATCCAAGGACTTGAGATGCCAAAACTACACATGCATTTCTAAAAGTAAAAATAAGAATTCATCATACTGGCACCAATAATCAAATATCACCAAACAATCATCAAAAAAGCTCTAACACCTGTCCAGCAAACCAGAGAAAATCAAATACCACCAAACAAGTTCAAATACCACCACACGCGATTTAATAAATTCTGCACACAGTGTAGAATCAACGCAAAGGCAAGGCAAAATAAAATTGCAGTGTAGAATCAACGCAAAGGTTGTTGTTGTTGCTGTTAAGTGCCTTCGAGTCGGAGTCGACTCATGGCGACCCTCTGGATAGCTATCCTAAATTGTGTTCGGTCTTCAGTCAGGCGGCTCATTGTTGACAGACTGGTACCCGTAGCTGCTGTTATTGTATCGATCCATCTCATTGCTGGCCTTCCTCTTTTGCGTTGACCTTCTATCTTGCCAAGCATGATGTCTTTCTCTAATGATCTCTCTCTCCGCATGATGTGTCCAAAGTATGAAAGTCAAAGTCTTGTCATCTGAGTTTCTAAAGAAAGCTTAGGTTTGATCTCCTCTAGTACAGACTGGTTTGTTCTTCGGGCAGTCCATGGTATACACAATATTCGCTGCCAGCACCATAATTCAAAGGCATCAATTTTCTTCCTGTCTATCTTTTTCACTGTCCAGCTTTCACATCCATATGATGTTATTGAAAATACCATGGCTTGAACAAGTCAAATCTTTGTATGGAGAGAGACATCTCTGCTCTTCAGAATCTTATCTAGGTCTTTCATAGCCATTTGCTTCTCATGATCAAGGAACATAGTCTTAAAATGGGCCTGCACCTTAATGTAAAGAAGACAAAGATCATGACAACTGGCAAAATCAATAAATTCATTGTTGATGGAAAAGAAATTGAAATCGTGGACAACTTTAACCTACTTGGATCAACTAACAATAAAGAAGCAACAAGTAATCAAGAAATCCAACGATGCATTGCTCTTGGCAGAATGGCTATGAAGAACCTAGACTAGATTCTGAAGAGCAGAGATGTCTCTCTCTATACAAAAGTTCAACTCATTCAAGCCATGGTATTTTCAGTAACATCATATGGATGCAAAAGTTGGATAGTGAAAAAGATAGACAGGAAGAAAATTGATGCCTTTGAATTATGGTGCTGGCAGTGAATACTGCATATACCATGGACTGCCCGAAGAACAAACCAGTCAGTACTAGAGGAGATCAAACCTAAGCTTTCTTTAGAAGCTCAGATGAAAGACTTTGACTTTCATACTTTGGACACATCATGCGAAGAGAGAGAGATCATTATGCTTGGCAAGATAGAAGGTCAACCCAAAAGAGGAAGACTAGCAATGAGATGGATCGATACAGTAACAGAAGCTACAGTTGCCAATCTGTCAACAATGAGCCGCCTAATTGAAGACCGAACACAATTTAGGACAACAATCCAGAGGATCACCATGAGTCGACACCGACTCTATGGCAATTAACAACAACATCATATCTCCCCTGTCCCGCCTCTTCTCTAGGATATACATATTTAGGTCTTCAAGTCTCTTCTCAAACGTCTTTTGGTGCAGGTTATAAATCAGTAGTCGGATTCAGCTGGTTTGCACCACTACAGCAGAACCTGTCACTAGAATTTCCAAAGTTCGCTGAACTGCTCAGCAATACCCAGCAGGACTTTTAAATTTAAAGGAGGCTCAGGCACACTCAAGACTGCAGCCATATTTGCTCCTTCCCACCTATCATGCCTGCACAGTTTGCCTTCTGCCAAAGTGGAGGCAGGGAGGAGATGTGTTTCCAGAATGCAAGGGTGAACTGTTCTGGTCATTGGAGAAACTGGTGGCACCCCACTCTATCCATTGCGGCAGTTGCAACCGTGATATCTATGATGGAAGGCAACGCAAGACAACCAAACAGTAGGTTACTCCCGTGGGGGTCATTACACTCATAGTGGTTCCCACGTCACGTCTGAGATGTGTCCCCAGTAGAGAAGCTGGAGCTTCAACTTTGGGAGATCCTGCAGTAACCACCAAACCTCCTGTGCTAGCACCAATGCACACCTTGCTTCTAGGGTCTTTGTCAGGTATCTCTTCCATCACTCGGAGTTGTCTGTGTCATTAAGCTCCATTTGCTTTTTTATTATAGGTTTTGCTTGTGAGAATTTTCAGACTGGGTATTTGATTCAAAACATTTCACTTTTTTTTATATGGGCCTACTGTTGACAAATACACTGGGTCTTCCGAGTTTGTAACTTTTTATTTATAACGCTGTTTACAGTATATTTGGATACACGTGGTCCTGTATAGTTTAGGTTAATATTTCTATAAATTCCCCTTTTACTCTTTGCAACATCTAATTAAATAGTTTGTTTGAGAAGTCATTCTCATTTTTGTTTTCCCTGGCCATGCGCACACGCTCTTTGAACTCTTAGTGGTGTGAAATGCTTGGTATATTGTCTCTTGAGTTTCCTGCAAGTCATCCTTCCTTTGGACATTATGGGCCTCATTCCGATCAGGATGTCCAGGTCCCTGTGCACCCGATCAGAATTGGATGCACAGGGGCAGATACGATCCTGATCCCACAGGGCACGTCTAGCCCCATGGGATCAGAATTGCTACTAGGCCTGTACATGCAGGCTGGGAACCAATTCCAGTTGGCTCTACCCAGCTAACACAGTCAAGGCTCCTGAATGGAGCTGTGGCGCCATGGCGTCCAGTTGCCAACGCACTGCAGCTCCATTCAAGAGCTGCGATCCCCGGCTGCCAACCTATGCTTTCATTCCCTGCAGCCTGACCCCCTATCTGGCCTCCTAAGGCCAGGGTCGGGCTATGGGGAATCACCTGCACGCCCTCCGACCCCTTCTGCCACCCAGGCCTGCTGTTCCCCCTGGCTAGGGGAACTTATTCCACCTCAGAGATGGAATAAGTTTCCCATTCAGTCTGCTGGCCCTGGACATACAGGGCCATCATCAGAAATGGCAGTGTACGTTCAGGGACATGGACCACCCACTACCCGCCTAACTCTACCTCTACACCACCTCTTTCCTGCCCCTGTCTTTTCTCCCCATACAAACACCTTGTTCGTATGGGGAGGTTAGCCGGTGACACAGAGGGGGCCGAATAACAGGGATGGACGTCCCAACGCGTCCATCCCTGCTATTTGTGGATCAGAATACATCCCTATGGATTTAACTTTCTTTTAATAAGCCTCTAGTTTAATAAATTTTTATGGTAAAGGGCTTATTTTATCGGTGGTACACATTCACTTTTACATGTCTTCACAAACATCATATATCTTTTTCTCATGAACTTTTTTGTCTAGCTCTGTTTAATTAATATCTGTTGAACACTTTTACTTTAGAGGATTTCTACAGCAGAATTAGGCTGTTTTATCTGTTTTATTTACTATCTTCCCAGTTGTAGTGTTCATGTGATTAGTTATTGCTTAGGCTTGCATTTTTAACTAATTGCTTTTACATTATCATTGCTTATGTACACATGAATTGTGTTATTTATTATTTATATTGATATTATGTCTAACATAGTAACATAGTATATGATGGCAGAAAAAGACCAGTATGGTCCATATAGTTTTCCCAGCAAGGCGGCAAGAGTAGGTGCACCTGACGCTCAGTGCAGGTCACCCCTCTCCATGCCTTAGTTGAGGGGTGTATCCACCGCTCCATGGAGGTCACCCCTATTTGCTGAGATATAAGAGATAGTTATGCTTATTTTGATTTTATCCTGTTGCTATATATGGATCCACTGTGTCTGTCCCATGCCATTTTGAATTCTGTCACTGAATATGTCCCCACCACTTCCATTGGGAGGCATTCAAAGCATCCACCATCCTTTCAGTGAAAAAGTATTTCCTGACATTGCCTTTCAGTTTATCTCCTTGCAGCTTCATGTTATGCCCTCTAGTTTTACAGCTTCCCCATCTTTGGAAGAGGTTTATTTGATCATTAATTCTCTTTAGGTATTTAAAGGTCTGAATCATACCTCCCCTGTCCCTCCTCTCTTCCAGAGTGTACATATTTAGGCCTTGAAGTCTCTTCTCATAAGTCTTCTTTTTTTTTTTGAAACTTTTATTTTCATTTTGTAACAAACAAAAGAAACAACACACCAAAGGAGACAAAACAAGTATACAATAAGGAAAAGTAAACCCAATTACCCCCCACCCCCATGCCTCTTCTCTAGCCGATTATGTCAGCATGTGAGCGCTTCCAATTAACAGTGATTATACATCAAAACGGTCAAAAGGGTATCAACGATACAGAATGATCATGGGACCAAAGTATATACAAATTTAGACAGTCAGATGAGAGCATTAAGCAGAATGTACATAGTCATTGAGCATCTTCCATTCAGACCTATAATGAGAAGTCTGAACGGGGGAAGCAAACATACGAGGTATTTGTTCATAGTTACTGTAGAGACAAACATGATTCCACCATGCATTGGGGCTCAGATGGGAGCTATTTTTCCAGTATTTCTTAATTAGGGAAATAGCAATGCCAAGCATAAAGCCCCAAAGGAAGTAAGCCGTTTTTTGGAAAAGAGGAGATCCCCGCAGCTGGGCGAAGTCCCACCATCCTCCAAGAAAGGGGGCTCCTGAAAGTGCAAAATAGACTGGATACGACCCCAGACCCGACGCCAGTAATACTGTAGTGCGGGACATTCATACATAACATGAGGTAGTGAACCAATGGCCGCATGGCATGTCCAACAACTATTGCCCTGAGTAGTGTTCCATTTGGCTAATCTGTCAGGAGTGTAAAAAAAAAAAAAAACACCGGTGGGCTAGAAAGAAGAGTGTCTGAGTGAGTGAGGCGGATCGGGAAACCCGTGGCGCTCTACTCCAGTCAAGGCTCCATTGCTCCAAGGCCAAGTCACATGCAATTCTCTCTCCCATGCCTTCTGCGCTATAGGGGTATCGCAAGTTATAGCATTACATAAGGGTTTGTAAAAATTGGATGCTACACCCGGTGAACCACCGATAGATCGGATAGTCTCCGATCAACCTTGTATAGGGGATGCCAATGGCGGAAGTACCTTAGCACTCCAAAGGCAATGCTGAAGGTGCATCGACTGAAAGTAGTGTGTCGCTGGGAGACCAAATTCAGTTTGCAATTCACTAAAAGTTTTCCAGCGACCATCATGGAACAACTGGCTAGGAATTCAAATGCCCCTGGTGTACCAGGGGCTCCACACTATGGACTTATTTTATATTCGAAATCAAGTAGTGTACCAAAGCGGGAGCCTATCGAACGGACAGAGTCAGGAGTCTAAGGATTGCATTAGAGTATTAAAGGCACCTAAAGTGTCTAAAAGCATTGGTGGATAGTGGGAGTCTGATGGGAGAGTCATACCAGGGAGAAAAGTAAGAGGAATCGGTTTGCAAAGATCCTCCTCTATGTCTAGTCACACAGATCTACTCGGTACTGGATCTTCCAGCCAACGAGCGCCGTGTTTGAGAAGAAAAGAGTGATGGAACACTTGATTAAAATCACCACCAAGTATTGATGGAGCATTGGCAGAGGCCTATGCCAACTGCGCAATACTTGCATAGTAAGCAGGGTTGTCCACATTCGGGGCATAAATGCACATACACGTGAGTTCGCTATCTCCAACCTTAAGGTGTACACGGGCCCATCTACCCTCCTTGTCAGCGCCAGTATCAATTACAGTAGCTTGCAAAGACTTCTTAACCGGAATGGCTACCCCGCACCGTTTGGAAACGGCGGGAAAGTAGGCAGCCACCATGTTAGACTTAGCATTGAGTTGCAGTGTTTCAGCAGAGTTTAGATGCGTTTCCAGAAGAAACATTAAATCAGCATGATCATGGCTAAGATAGCTAAGGATTTGCTTCCTTTTGATTGAACTATTAATGCCTTTTACGTTGAGTGATAAAATTTTACATAAAGCCATTCAACAAAGTTAAAAGTTCTGAGCATGATAGCACACATAATTTCCCAATGTCCCTCATATTGACTGTATCTGGCTGTACATATGACATGAAAGAAAACAGGCTAAGATAATACAATGGAGCGCCCCACATTAAAAAAGAAAACCGCAGTGCGGTAGAGAAGAAGCAAAACCCCAAAAATTACTGGCGACCATGTGTCTGCGGGGAGAAACCCCAGAGAAGGCCGAAATGGAAAAACACATAACCTGTAGGACTGTGCGTGCTCCGAATCCGACCGAGGCACACATCATGGAGGGATAGGAGACCAAAATCAAAAGGTCATATAGAGAAAGAAAGGAAGTCCAGGTAGTCTCTGTGCTTGGCTATGACCGCCGCATCGGGCCCTTCAAGATGGCGGGCAGAGCCGGCAGATAAAAGTCCAAGTTTTTGGATTAGCGCATCTGCTCTGCTTCTTTGGAGTCCAAAAATGTTGACAGTAGATCAGGATCTTCGAATGTCCTGGTTTGGTTGTGGAGAGTCACTCGGAGCTTCGCTGGATACAACAGGCCAAAACGAGCCTGTAGCTGTTGAAGTCGAGGGCGAAAAGCAAGGAGTTTCTTCCGACGGTCAACGGTAGGCTTTGCAAAATCAGGGAAGAAGGAGACTTTGTGACCTTCAAATTCCAAATGATGATTCGCCCGGGCAGCATTTAAAATTTGTTCCACTTGTTGATAGCGTAGCAAGCGAAAGATAATAGGCCGGGGGGTCGTTCGGTTGAGCGCCATGTGGGTAGGAACACGGTATGCACGATCGATTTCCAGTTCTCTATGAAAAGTGATCTTTAGCAAGGAGGGAAGAGTTTTGAGCAGGAATTCTCTTATATCTCCGACTTCCACCCCCTCCGGTATGCCAATGAGCCTCACATTGTTGCGACGGGCTCGATTATTGCTATCTTCTAACTCCTTTTGAAGATTCTGTATCTGGCGCTCAGCCTTGTCCAGTGTGCCCAAGCGCACCGCGTGCGAGTCGAGGACCCCCGCCATGTTGTCCTGCCGTAATGAGAGACTTTCAAGTCGGTCCTGGAGCACTCCAAAGTCTTCTCGCATAGCTCGAAGCGCTTCTCCATTGGACTGCACCAATTCCTTCACACCGCGTATTTCCTCCAAAATTTCCAGGTGCATTTCGGGGTTTTCACGAAATGGAGCCATCTTCTGTGGGGAGGACACCTCTGTTTTGGAGCGTTTTCCGTGAGAAGAGGAAGGAGACCCGAAGTCCAAGCGCGCTGGTTTATGGGCCGCCATCCCCCCCGATGTACCCCGGTCAGCTCGGAGCGAAATAGTAAGTTTGTATAGGTATTAAGTCAGGATTCTAAGTAGGCCTCTCGGGAGCTTCAACGCAAAGCGTCTTACCCGCTGGACATCAGGCTCCGCCCCCCTTCTCATAAGTCTTCTGATGCAGGCACCAAATCATTTTGGTCGCCTTCCTCTGTACTGTTTCCAGCCTTTTTATGTCCTTTGTGAAATATGGTCTCCAAAACTGAACACAATATTCCAAGTGAGGCTTCACCAGTAACTTGTATAGTGGCATTAGTACCTCTTCCTTTCTGCTGGTAATTCCTCTCTGTATGCAGCCCAGCATCATTCTGGCTTTTGCCACCGCCTTGTCACACTGTTTCGCCATCTTGAGATCTACAGAAACAAATCACTCTGAGGTCCTTCTCCTGGTCTGTGCACACCAACCTCTCGCCCCCTATCGCATTCAATTCCCTTGGATTTCTGCTTCCCAAGTGCATGACACTGCACTTCTTCACATTAAGGGGTATGTTTACTAAACTGCGGTAATCGTGAATAACGCACGTAACGTACAGTTAACGATTGTTCGCACGTCATAACGCGCGTTCTGACGTGCGAACGATCGTTAACCATACGTTACGTGCGTTAACCACAGTTAACGATCGTAAACCCCCGCGGCGCGTTAAAATAGCGCAGAAGGTGGAGAGTGGGCGGAGAGAAGGGGTCAATGGGCGGAGAGTGGGCGGGGAGAGGCTCCCCCACACTAATGCGCTGAATTTCAGAGCTTAATTCCAACGCGAATGAAAACCTGTCGTTAAAGGCATATTAAAGGGAAGAGAAACCATTTCCGTCAGCAATGTACAGCAAAATCGGGGAAACCTACAAAACGTGAGCAGTGTGATACATGTGCACTGAACAAAATAGCAAATAGAAATGGAAAAAAGACCACAACAGCATCCTAAATAACTATAATCCAGCTGGTCAACAGTGATATTAATGGGCAACCATACAAAACACTCCCAGGAAAGCTCCAAAAAAAAGAAATGAGTTTTGGAAGGGTCCACGGAGCGTAGACCCTTCCAAAAATCATTTCCTAATTTTAATTATGAGCGTTCCTGGGAGTGTTTTCTATGGTTGCCCATTAATATCACTATTGGCCAGCTTGGGTATCTTTCTATCCCCTTATTCCGAGGTCATATTCGGGGTTTATGTGCAGTTATGTCTCCATACAAGGTGAATGAGCCCACAGTAAAAATGTGCAGAGCAGGGTTTCTGACTCTTTCGGCCAGGTGTCCTATCTCCAGGGACTGCACTGTCTCTGTGGCCACAGTGTGGTGCAGCGGACACAGCCAGTATCTGTAGGACCAGAGGGTCACAGGTTCAAAGCCCAGCTGGGGCTACGTCCAATCCAGTCCACATATTTTTCCCACAACTGTACCGTGATTGTAATGACAAACCTTTATTGCTGAGAACATACGCATGGTTAATACGCCTATATTTTACCCCACCGAGCACAGACACCATAAACAGGTGCATTATTGTTCCATGTAAAGTATACGGAAATATACTAATTTTTGTTTAATGTAAACCGCCCCTGATCTCTGGAAGGGGCGGTATAGAAGAAACTGTTAAATAAAATAATTAAAAAAATAAAATTACCTAGAGCAGAGTCTCCCAAATGCAGTCCTGGAGGGCCACACACCATTCAGGTTCCATGCTGCCGCGAATAAAGATGCCTGTGCTGTATATCTATGCACCACCCCCATGGTATGCAGATGTAGCTCATGCGTATTACTCAGAGACAGCATGAAAACCCGAACAGTGTTCGGCACACCAGGACTGGAGTTGGGAACCTCTGCCGTAAAGCAGCAGCCAACAGGGCCAGACACACCCACACCCACAGGCTCCATTGGCTCATGCCTCCTGGAGAGGCAGGACATTGGGCTCTGCGTGCATCTCCCAATGCTACCACATGCATACCCTAGCAATGCCACCCTACACCTGGGTATACGGTACACACCTATCAAACGTTTCCTATGTGTACTGGAAGATAGCAAGTCCTACGTTAAGCACAGTTTGCTCATTGAGCTCCATCATAACAATCTTTCTGATGTCATCGGTGTGTGCTACAGTGTTTACCACCCTGAGGAGTGACGCCCAACAGTATTGCGGACCATATCCATGCCTGGACTGTGCCCAGGACTGGTGTGGTGGGCAGGGCTGCTGAACTCCTCTACAGTAGCACAATGCTGGCATAGGTGTCGGAGTGTGTGTCTGTCTCTACAGTGTGTGGCGGCTGCAAACACCTTCCACTGCCCACACTGCCAGCACTGTTCCCAGTATTGGCTTGCCAATGTGCATAATGAGGAGCAAGGTACCATGGGTATAGCCCAGACAGGGTGGCCTGGGCAGGCTGCATCTGCCCAGCGCAAAGGGCACTGACTGTGGCATATTAGTGCCCGGCCACCACCTACACAGACAGGGTGACCGCTG
Organism: Ichthyophis bannanicus; assembly: GCA_033557465.1. Classification (NCBI taxonomy): domain Eukaryota; kingdom Metazoa; phylum Chordata; class Amphibia; order Gymnophiona; family Ichthyophiidae; genus Ichthyophis; species Ichthyophis bannanicus. Next base: position 223,548,953 of record CM066043.1, on the reverse strand, counting down.
TATGTCCTGCAGAGAGATCAATCTCACCCTGACTGTGCAGTGACCACAGCATGGCTAGGCATCCCCATAGTGCTATATGGTATTTTTCTCATGTGATAGATATGGGTTTCCTTTTGGGGCCCAGTCACTGATTTATTTGCTTGCTGTGTATGCTGACATCCCAGTTCTGGGTGCATGCATCTCCACTGGGCACATGCACTATGGACTAACTAGCAGACTGTTTGCAGCTGGTATGTGTCTTGATGGAGTGGCTTGCAGGGTGCAGCGGCTGATGGCTTGCAGCAGGAGAATATCAGATGGTGGTGGAGTGCAGCTTACCATATCCAGGCCTAATGTCTGTCTGCTATTGTGTTATGGATGTGTATAGAGCTGCATTGACTGCCCTGTGGGGTGTCTGTTCCTCAGCAGGACCGGGGTTGATGTTCCCCTCTACTGCCACCTTTGCAGGGAGATAGAATGTGGATCTATTGATAGGAGACCCTGTTTGCCACCCTCGGCCCTGGGGGAGGTGGGTGGTGGTACATGGCCCACCTAGGGGTCCATGGGGGCTACACCTGACTGAAACAGACAGAGATAGCCAAGGTGTTTCTGCAGAAACTACCTATCTCACACATTAACACTGCTTTGGACCTCCGCCATGGCCTCTTGCAGTCATGGATGGTGCTGTGGACCTGGTGCTGGGCGCCTCACCGCACCCTCAGGGTGAGCACAGTACCCGCACAATGTGACGGTGTGTAGCTACTCTGTGCCAGTACAACACACTGTCAGTACCCCCTACCAGGCCGAGGTGCTGTGGGGGTGCACATGGTCACGTCCCCCTATCAGGCCGAGGTGATGTGGGGGTGCATTCTCCATGGTGTGTATCTGTGGACAGCTGATTTGCATGTGCAGTGCATCATGGGTGTGACTGGCACAATCCAACCCTGTGAAAATCCAGCACCTGCTCACAGGCTCTGATAAACCATAGGCCATCACACTTACATCTGTTAGCATAATTCATAGGTGCAAGACACCCTAAAGAGTCTGTAATATAATGTGCCCACGCTGGTAAAAACACACGTACCCACGCACGATTTTACGCACGCACCAACGCACGTGGCTACGCCCGTACCAACGCTCATAGCCACGCACGCACCAACGCATGTGGCTACGCACACTGTGAGGGTGTGTTTCTGACACTACTGAACGAAAAGAAAAACATGCCTCCTCATTCCCTATGTAATGTACAGGGTGATGCTTGGGCCAGCCTTCTGCATTAGGCACACTGGGGACTCGAACCCATGCTGCCTGAAACAGCGGTCAGTGCAGTAACCATTGTGCTACAGCTCTGTTTCTGTGATTTGTGTCTGTACGCCTTCTTACGATTAACGCACGGTAATGCGCCACGGCGCCCTGTAACACTCGTTAGTTTTTGGAATGCGCATTAGTGGTAACGATGTACCGCCCATGTCCTTATTTGGGGTTTCTGTCTCTACCGCGGCTCCTAACGCGAATTGCACTAACGCACTTTAGTAAACATACCCCTAAATCTTAACTGCCAAGCATTAGACCATTCTTCCAGCTTTTGTGGATCTTTCCTCATGTTATCCACTCCCTCTGGGGAGTCCACTCTGTTGCAAAGTTTCCTGTCATCTGCAAAAAGACAGACTTTGCCATTCAGTCCTTCAGCAATATCACTCACAAATATATTGAACAGTACCAGTCCCAGGACCAAACCCTGAGGCACACCCTAATCGCCTTCCTTTCATCCGAGTGAGTTCCATTTACTGTCACCTTCTATCATCTGTCAGTCAACCAATTTCTGATCCAGTTCACAACCTTGGGACTCATCCCCAAGCTGCTGAGTTTTATGAGGATCAGTATCAAAGGCTTTGCTGAAATCTGGGTAGATCACATCCATCTCATGCCCTTGATCTAGTTCACTGGCCATCTAGTCAAAGAACTCAATCAGATTTGTTTGGCAAGATCGACCTTTTGTAAAACCATGTTGCCTCGGACCATGCAACCTGTTGGTTTCGAGAAGTCCACTATTCGCTCTTTCAGGAGCGCCTCCATTACTTTTTCTTCCACCAAGGTAAGGCTTACTGTCCTGTACTTCTTCCCTACTGACACTTTCGTGAAGAGGTACCACATCAGCCCTTCTCCAGTTCTTTTGAACTTCTCCTGTCTCCAAGGATTTATTAATAACATCCTTTAACGGCCCTGCCAGAACCTCTCTGAGCTCTTTCAGTATCCTGGGTTGTATCCCATCCGGTCCCATGGCCTTAGCCACTTTCAGTTTTGCAAGCTGTTCTAACACATCATCTTCTGTGAATGGTGTGGTAATTACTCCATTCCCATTTGTATATTTGTCAGTGACAGGTGGTCCTTCTCTAGGATTTTCTCTAGTTAAAACAGAGCAGAAGTATTTGTTTAGCATTTTCGCTTTTTCAATGTCACGTTCCACATATCCGTTCCCAGCACTTTTGAGTCCTGCAATTCCACCTCTGATTTTCCTCCTTTCCCAAATATGCCCCACTTCACATCTTTAGCCATCTTTTCTTCTGCCTTTTATTTTGCTTTCCGTATTTCTCTTTTTGTCTCTTTTAATTTGATCCTGTATTCTTTTCTGTGTTCCTCTGTTTGCAAACTTTTGAATTTTGCGAAAGCTGGGGGTTTTTTGCCTTTATTTATGCAGCCACTTCTTTGGAGACCCAAATAGGTTTCCTTTTCCTCTTGTTTTTATTTACTTTCCTTAAATACGTATCTGTTGTCCCTTTTATTGCCTCCTTTAGTTTAGCCCATTGCAATTCCACTTCCCTTATCCCCTCCCACCCTGCCAACTCCTCCTTCAGGTACTGGGCCATTTTACTGAAGTCAGTGTTTTTGAAATCTAGGACTTTGAGCTTGCTGTGATTGGATTCTACTTTGGCTTTTAACTCAAACCATACCGTGTGAAGATCGCTGCTGGTCATATGGGCACCCATCCAGATATTCGACACGCTATCTCCGTTGGTGAGCACTAAATCCAGCACCGAATACTTCCTGGTCGGTTTCATCACCATTTGTCTAAGTAATGCAGCTTGGAAGGCATCCACAATCTTTTTACTTCTTTCCAGATTTGCAGAAGGAATACTCCAATCCACATCTGGTAAATTAAAGCCACCCAATATGATCACTTCCCCCTTCATGGCTATCTTTGCAATGTCAGCAATCAATTCGCTATCCATTTCTTCGTTTGAGTTGGAGGCCTGTAGACTACACCAGTATGGATGACAGTGCCATCTCCTCTTTCTAACACAATCCACAGTGCTTCTTCTATTTCCCACATCCCCTGCATTTCAACAGCTTTAATATTGCTTTTGACATACAGGGATACTCCTCCCCCTTTTCTACCCTCTCTATCTCTTCTAAATAGATTATGGCCAGCTATGGTTATATCCCATTCATATGATTGGTTAAACCATGTTTCTGTAATGGCCACAATGTCCAAGTCCATGTCCAACATTAGGGCTTCTAGATCAGGAACTTTGTTGGTTAGGCTTCAAGTATTTGTGCTCATTGCCTTCCAGCAATTGTTGATTGGATTGATTGTGCAGAGTTTATTGAATTATTCTTACTGCCAACCAAACACAGGCCGTGTTTCGCACACTTCGTCAGGGGTTGACCAGGCAGATAAAACTCTGAGGTGATAATAGAGGACACCTTTGTACTTGAACTCAGTATATTGGCAATCGTGCAAAAGCCGATTTCTCTTATACTGCTGTAGGCAACTTCTGCAGAACGCCGGACCTGGCGTACTAAAACCGACAAAAGACTTTGAAACGGCTCTTCTTGTGCTGCCAGTTTCTTGTGCAGAGAGTTTCTTGGCAGCACAAGAAGAGCCGTCTCAAAGGTTTTTGTCAGTTTTAGTACGCCAGGTCCGGCGTTCTGCAGAAGTTGCCTACAGCAGTATAAGAGAAATCGGCTTTTGCACGATTGCCAATATACTGAGTTCAAGTACAAAGGTGTCCTCTATTATCACCTCAGAGTTTTATCTGCCTGATCAACCCCTGACGAAGTGTGCGAAACACGGCCTGTGTCAGGTTGGCAGTAAGAATAATTCAATAAACTCTGGTTTTATATAATCACGTCTTGTACTGGGTCTGAACTTATTCTTTTCCATCCATCACCCCCTTTCCCTAGTTTAAATGCTTGTCCACATATTGCCATAATTTTTCACTTAGGATCTTTTTCCCTGCTACATAGAGATGCAGTCCATCAACCCATCAACACAGTATAGCCTCTTGTTGTTCCATCTATTTCTCCAGTTGTCTATATATGTAAATCCTTCTTGTTTACACCAGGTTTGGAACCACATATTAAAGTTGGTTATGTGATTCAGCCTTTCTTTCCCCTTAGCAGGGTAGAACTTCTGAGAATGCTAAAGGGTTGACAGTGGGTTTAGGTTTTTCACCCAGAATCTAGAAGTCCCTTTGTATTGTAGAGGTACTGTTTCTAGCATGGATTACATCTGGTCTGGGCTTCCAAGGCCTGATGTAAATTCTGCTCCTTTTAGATTGTTTCCTAAATATTTTCCTCATTGTATCATAAATTAAATATTCATGCACTAGATTTCCTTCTTGTCCTTACTTATTAAATAAAATTTGATAATGTTATAATCACAATAGCCAGATGGCCCCACCACCATTACCTCTTGTACCAGGTCCTATGCTCTACTAGGTCTAAAATGTCTCCCCTCCGTGTTGATTCCTGATTCAGCTTCTCCATTAAGCAGTCATTTATTTTATCTAGAATTTTTATCTCACTAGTATTTCCTAATGTGACATAGACCATGTCTATACTGGGGTAACTGAAATCACCCATTATTACTGTGTTGCCAATTATCATTCTGGCCAGGTGGATAGTAGCCCAATACCAAAATTGCTTCTTCAGATCTCAGTTAAAATCTGCAAACTTAAAAAAAAAATGGATTTCTCTATAAATCGTCTTGTTTATATGTCAGCTCCCAGATTAAATATATAAAAATATATAAAAATACTGGAGGAAAAAGATGTGTTTGAATTTACTATATGCTGGTTTGCTGCCTTTATGTTGCTTTGCTGCATTGTATTTGGATTTACTAGACTGCCATTTATGAATGGAATAAGAGTTAAAGGGTTTAGCTACTTGAAGCAGTGATAGCAAAACGCCCGGCGTCAGAGCTGAACCACGGAGTATTGAAATTGTTTTGCAGCAAAATTGCAGTGTGTTCGCAAGTGCTTGCAGATGGCAGCTAAGTACACTAATTCAGCTTCATTTTAATGAAAAAATGTGTTATATCGTGTTGTGAGAGTTAAGTTTACCTATAAGAAAGCCATTGTGATAGTTACCTGTTACGAAATGCTGGAGGTTTTTTATGACCTATGATGTTGTGATATTTCTTTATGCATCTGTGATATGCCACTGTTGGCTAATACAGAGTTATTGATGGCCATTGCGTTGGCATAATATCCTGATGTCTTTTTTCCTCCAGCATTTTTATAGATTTAATCTGGGTGCTGACATATAAACAAGACGATTTATAGAGAGATCCATTTTTTTTTTAAGTTTGCAGGTGGATGGTAGTACACTCCACTGTTCTTCCCTTCCTGTTCTCACATGGAATTTCTATCCATAAAGATTCTAAAGGGCATTTTGTTTCCTGAGTAACTTTCATCCTGTTTGACTCAATGCCTTCTTTAACATATAGCACCACCCAGGGCCAGTGCAAGGTTTTTAGGCACCCTAGGTGAAACTTCAGCCTTGCTCCCCTCACAATTAGCTTTTAAACCCCAAGTGCTCTCATCCCCAAGATTTTGATTATTAAACTCAGTTGTAATTATCTCAGCACCATCCCTCCCAGAACAATCTTATAAAAATGCTTATTGAATATCACATTTTAAATATTAAATTTTGTTTTGTAAATATATACACAATGAGGGAGATTTCAGAAAACCATATACAAGGGTAAATGAACTATTTGCATATTACCCATTCTTCCTGCAGGTAAAAGTATGCACTGATTGAGTTTGTGCAGCTGCTAGGATCCATTGCTTTGGCTTGACTGAAGCTGCTCTTTGCTGCCCCCTCGGAAGTGCTGCTCCAGGGCAGCCACCTAGCTTGCCTAGTAGTTGGGCTGGCCCTGGTGCCACCACTCCACCAATTCCATCTACTTTATCATTGTGATATAATTTGCACTATGGTATCACAGTGTCCATTGGTCATCCTCCTTCCATCAGGTCTCTGAGATGCCAATTATACCTAACTCTTCATTCAGAGCTATATATTCTAACTTTCCCATCTTATTTTTTAGACTTCTAGCATTTGTATACAGACATTTGAAAGTATGCTTTTTGTTTATATTCATATCCTGCGTATCTGTTGACAGAGGTAATTTGGAATCTTTTAACTCTGATTTTTGTTTAGAGACACCTGGAATACTTTTACCTTTATTTCAATCTCTCTATCAGGTTGCCCTTGTCTCCGTGTTTTGGTAGTATCCTTCAAAGATACAATTATTCCGAACCATGTGCTCCTGGGTGACTGTCAGCTTTCCCCCTTTATCTAGTTTAAAGGCTGCTCTATCTCCTTTTTATAAGTCTCCAAATTTTTTATACCCTGAGTGAAAGGCATGAGGAGAAGCCAGAAGAGGGGCTATTGGCTTCTATCTTTATTGGGGATGGCTTAGATGTTCCAGTCTTTTTGGAATTCTCCTAAGATAACATCCCCTCACATGCTAAATCCAAGACGATATCGTTATTCAAAAGTTACTTTAGAATCAAAGATGTTTGGTTCTATGGGAAAAAAGTGAAAATATTTCTAGATATGGCTTGAGTCACACAATTTAGAAGAAAAGCCAGGGTTACTTGCTGCTAGGGGCAATGTTTTTTTTCTTAAGTCCCCTTGCAAGTGCTTTGATGGGTAGAGAGGGAACAAATTTACTTTTATGGACAGGTTATAAGGGGAGAATTTCGTAAAGGATAAATGAATGAAAGGTAATGTTTCTGTTTCCTAATGTGAGTGTGGAATTGAGTCCTAATAAGTAATGAAACTATCACAGCATGCGCGTACTGTATTGCTTTAATGGTTATAGTTGCTACAGGGTTTTTTTCCCCCTTGCCTTATTCTCTCATACCTTTCTCAATTTTCAATGTGAACTTGTAGTGGAATTTGAGAAGGTTTTTTTTTTGGATCTTTCTATTTTAGCTGCTTTTTTCTTATTGCTGTATGGGTGTATTTCAAAAATGGAAATATTAATGAAAAAAAGGAATAGAAAAGTGTCATCTATTGAAATCTTGTGCATGGAAATGTTTCCAAAAATTTTAATTTTGTTATTTTTTTGCATTCATTTTCAGTCATAGATGTTCACTGAGTGGTGAAGACTTAAATAGACAATGGGTGTCCCCAAATCCCCAACTTCAACCAACAATTTACCATACCAAGGGCCTTTTGTATTACTTAAGGAGCATTGGTCGAACACCACTGGTGAGTCTTCCTGTACCATACTCAAGTTTAACTAACCTCTGATAGATGCTGTAGAAGATATATTGGAGTATTTTTACTAAAGTGCGCTACCTGGACGTGCAGGTGTTAGCACATAGTTTGAGCAAAGCGTAGTCGGTCAAGATTCACGGAGTGAGAAATGCCAAAAATAGAAAAATCACTCCAATATCAACAAACGTGTCTTCTAACTGCGAAAAATAGTGTAGTTTTCTTTAAACAAATAAATCAGGTCTCAGCATATCAGGGCACAGGTGAATAAACAACCATTTTACAGGCCGTCTGCACCAAACATAAGCCCAGTAACATCAATGACCTGATGAGTGGCAACTGGCGTACTCCACACCTCGTGTTATACGAATAGAAAATGACAGCACTTAGCTTGTAAATCAGGCAGGAGAATCACAAAAACGCCAGCTGCATCCCCGACGTTATCACATCAAGAGCTCTTCAAACGTTTCGCGGGACTGCCCGCTGCTTCAGGGGAATCTGCAGAAACACATACAAACCACACATACTAAACCAAAACCTTTAATGTACAGCAACACACTGAAAAAGTACTCTATAAAAGTTAAAAGGACCACCAGTTGCCATTTACCTGCCAGCTGAACTTCAACTGCGCCGGACAAAAGAATCACTCATGCGCACTGCACCCAACCAAAGCCCTTTAAACAAGCACACTTAATGACGTCAGAGGAAATCCCCTGTGTCAATCAAACTGAGTTAAAGGGCCGAAATGTAACCCAACCCCCAACCTGACTCATACACAAACAGCCCAATCAATCTGCAGATTTAAACCATCCGGGGCTACTGTACCTAGACGAAAAATCCAACTTTGCTCACGCCGCAAAAGCGTCTGTTCCCGGCTCATCCCGTTCCGCCCACACCAAACCTTCTCCACGCAAAAACATGCAATATCATTAAAAGAATGTTGGAATTCAGAAAAATGGGCCACGAGAGGCGCTGACAAAACACTGCAGCGGAGCCTGCTTTTATGTTCCGACAACCGTTTACGGAAAGGCCGACACGTGCTGCCAATGTAAAGAAGCTGACACGGGCATCGGATCGCATAAATCACAAATGCAGAATCACAAGTGGTGACATCGCGCAACTTATACCGTGTGCCCCGGTACTCAAAAACAGAAACCGTACATGAAACCTCACAGACAGCACAATGCCCACAAGGAGCATGGCCACCCATCACCTCACTTTGTCGTGAAGGGGAATTCAATATCTCACGGATGTTACGTTGACGCTGCCACACACATCTGACAGTGTGATTTTCCAACCCAGGAACAGTGCGGACAACAGGAAGATGTTTTTTAACTATACGCTGGATACTGAAACTTAAAGGTGAGTACTTGGAAATGAAATTCACAGAGGTGCTGTCCACATCAACCGGCTTAACCTTGGGAGTTAGCAAAAGAGACCGGTTGTTAAATAAAGCCCGTTTATATGCATCACCCACAATCTTTTTGGGATATCCCCGAGCCTGAAAACCATCCATTAATGTCCGGGACTTGTTCTTAAAATCTACCAGATTGGAACAGTTACGCCGATAGCGGATGAACTGAGAAAAAGGCAAGCTGTTTCTTAAAGCCAAGGGGTGAGCGCTAGAGTAGTGCAGGAGAGTGTTCCTGTCAGTGGGCTTCCTGTAGACAGAAGTTCCCCATCCCTGGGCACCCTTGCTGACCTCAACATCAAGAAACACAATCTTGTGGAAACTATGGGTGCTGGTAAAACTAATATGCTCATCACAAGCATTAAGCCACTGAACAAAACTCAAAAAGGCCTCCAAAGTGCCCCCCCAAAGTAAATAGACATCATCAATGTACCGATGCCAAGACAAAATGTGAACTGAAAGGGGGGATCTCCCAAGCCACCGTGCCTCGAACCGGGCCATGTACAAATTGGCCACGGAAGGAGCGCACATGGCACCCATGGCGACCCCAGCTTTTTGATGGTATAATGACCTCTCAAACTGAAAATAATTCTCAAAAATGGCTAACCGGGCCAAACATTTGACAAAGCTGATCATAGCAAAATCAAGGTCGCCACGCCGAACAAGACAGTCCTCAACAACCTCAACCGCCGCAGCCTGAGGAATAGATGTATATAAAGAAACTACGTCTAGGGTAGCTAACAAAACATCCCCTGACCCGGCCAAATCAGCGTGTTCATGTAAGATGTTAAGAAAATGCATGGTGTCGCGAATGTAGGCGGGGATTTGCAGCAACATCGGTCTTAAAAATGAATCTACAAATGTTGATAAGGGCTCTAACACCGTGCCCCTAGTGGACACGATGGGACGTCCCGGAGGCTGTTGCAAACATTTGTGTACCTTCGGTAAAAGATAGAACTTAGCTAAACCAGGACTGCGGGGGTTCAGAAAAGCAAATTCTTTTTTTGAGATCAATTTAGACAAAAACGCCGAAGTCGTAATCTCTAAAATAGATTTCTGTAACTCAGCAGTAGGATCTACCGATAACTTCTCATAGGTAACAACATCAGAAAGTTGCTTGAAAGCCTCACGTAAATAATCAGCCCTCCCCCAAATCACCACAGCACCCCCCTTATCAGCAGCACAGATGACAATATCTGGAATTGATCTTAAGTCAGCCAAGGCTGTATTTTCAGCGGGAGTCAAGGTGGATAACTGCCTGCAACGGGACTGCTCTAACTTCGCAACATCATGAAGGACAAGTTGTTTAAAAATCAACAAACCCGGGGGTAATTGCCCCGGCGGCGACCAAGAAGACTTCAAAGGTAAGGAGACCCGTGGAGGACCCGTAATTACCGGACTAGGAGGCACATCTTGAGAATTTGCAAATTTGCAGAATTTGCATCTTTGCAGAATTTGCAAATTTGCAGAATTTGCATCTTCCTGTTGTCCGCACTGTTCCTGGGTTGGAAAATCACACTGTCAGATGTGTGTGGCAGCGTCAACGTAACATCCGTGAGATATTGAATTCCCCTTCATGACAAAGTGAGGTGATGGGTGGCCATGCTCCTTGTGGGCATTGTGCTGTCTGTGAGGTTTCATGTACGGTTTCTGTTTTTGAGTACCGGGGCACACGGTATAAGTTGCGCGATGTCACCACTTGTGATTCTGCATTTGTGATTTATGCGATCCGATGCCCGTGTCAGCTTCTTTACATTGGCAGCACGTGTCGGCCTTTCCGTAAACGGTTGTCGGAACATAAAAGCAGGCTCCGCTGCAGTGTTTTGTCAGCGCCTCTCGTGGCCCATTTTTCTGAATTCCAACATTCTTTTAATGATATTGCATGTTTTTGCGTGGAGAAGGTTTGGTGTGGGCGGAACGGGATGAGCCGGGAACAGACGCTTTTGCGGCGTGAGCAAAGTTGGATTTTTCGTCTAGGTACAGTAGCCCCGGATGGTTTAAATCTGCAGATTGATTGGGCTGTTTGTGTATGAGTCAGGTTGGGGGTTGGGTTACATTTCGGCCCTTTAACTCAGTTTGATTGACACAGGGGATTTCCTCTGACGTCATTAAGTGTGCTTGTTTAAAGGGCTTTGGTTGGGTGCAGTGCGCATGAGTGATTCTTTTGTCCGGCGCAGTTGAAGTTCAGCTGGCAGGTAAATGGCAACTGGTGGTCCTTTTAACTTTTATAGAGTACTTTTTCAGTGTGTTGCTGTACATTAAAGGTTTTGGTTTAGTATGTGTGGTTTGTATGTGTTTCTGCAGATTCCCCTGAAGCAGCGGGCAGTCCCGCGAAACGTTTGAAGAGCTCTTGATGTGATAACGTCGGGGATGCAGCTGGCGTTTTTGTGATTCTCCTGCCTGATTTACAAGCTAAGTGCTGTCATTTTCTATTCGTATAACACGAGGTGTGGAGTACGCCAGTTGCCACTCATCAGGTCATTGATGTTACTGGGCTTATGTTTGGTGCAGACGGCCTGTAAAATGGTTGTTTATTCACCTGTGCCCTGATATGCTGAGACCTGATTTATTTGTTTAAAGAAAACTACACTATTTTTCGCAGTTAGAAGACACGTTTGTTGATATTGGAGTGATTTTTCTATTTTTAGCACATAGTTTGAGTGCAGCATTAAAAAGTAGCACGGATGCCCCATGCTAAAACTCCCACAATAACTGGGTAGTGTGTGATGGGGCAGGGACTGGGTGGACATGGGATAGAAAGGAAGCATTGAGAGTAAGTTACGGCTAGCACTGGTATTAGAACACTAACAGGGTCATTCCAAGGCACTAATAGCAGGGATGGATATCCCATTGTGACGTCTATCCCTGCTATTTGGCCCATCTGCTGACCCCAACTAACTTCCCCGCACATTGTATGGGGAGGTTAGACGGGGCGGGAAAGGGGTGGAGGCGGAGTTAGGACGGACAGTGGGCAGTCTGTGGCCCTGGACAATGTCGGCCCTGTATGTCCAGGGCCGGCTGCCTGTACGGGGAACTTATTCCACCTTTGAGGTGGAATAAGTTCCCCTAGTTGGTGGGGACGGCAGGCCCAGGGCACTGCAAAATCGGGAGCGGGCAGAGGAGGTTCCCCGTACCCCAACCCTGGCCTTGGGAGGCAAGATTAGGGATCGGGCTGTGGAGAATGAAGATTCATGTCCAGTGGCCGGGGATCACGGCTCCTGAATAGAGCCGTGGTGCCATGGCAACCAGGCATCATGGTGCTGCAGCTCCATTCAGGAGCCCTGACTGAGTTAGCCGGGCAAGGCCTGTACGTGCAGGCTGACCGGAAGCGGGGTCCTGGCCTGCACGAACAGGTCTGGATGCGATTCTGGTGCCTGCATCTATAGAATGTGCTAGCCTCTACTAACTTCAGGGGACATGTGCATTCAAGATCCAACTATTGGATCTTGAATGCACATGTCCCCTGAAGTTAGTAGAGGCCCCCGCACTGATAACACAGTACAAAAGGTGCCCAGATTCCACGATGCTTATCCTGGGGTAAGCAGTGGATTTTCCTAGTCCTCCTTAATAATGGTTTAGGTATTTTGTGCAAATGCTGGTGCTTACACATTTAAGTGCCATTTTTTTGCAACCTACATGTGTTAATACTGGTGTTTACATCTATAAGTAATAAAAACCCTAAGGGTGTTAAACAGGAGAATAGCCACCCTTACTCTTGACGTCCAGTATCTGACAAAATGTTTGTAAACCAATTTCATTGATTTTAGTTTATATGCACTAAAAAGTATCTTTCTCAGAAAATAATCATTTTTCAGTCTTTGCAGGGCTCTGCTAACTAATAGCTATATGATTTTTCTCAAGTGTAATTCATTGTGGTAGCTTGTACTTACCAACACAATTGTTCTTAAGAAGAAAAGACTACTATCTTGAAAGACAAAGAACACTAATGAGAGGATAATTGTAGAATTGACTAGAACATGTGCAAATAGCTGTAATTATAGAAAGAATATGCATACTTTTCCTTCTAAAATTCCTGTTTACAAGAATTTGGAGACATGGTAGGCACAAATGAATATTTATTCCTGCTTCAGAGAAGGCGTAAATATACACACTGCATACATGCACATTGGCATTGCATACATATAAATCCTAAAATCCACCCTGCGAATGTTTAAAGGTATGTACAAAATCACTATCAATACTTTCTTCCATCCATGTATCTGGTATATTATTTTAAAACCTGCTTTTTCCACATGTAAAACCCAGTTTTATAAATAGGGACCCTTTTACGAACGGATGCACCTAATGCGCCAAATGTGCCTAAACGGTGGTGCATTAGGTGCAACACCACTGCATTAACAGTTGGGGTGTGCAAAGCCTTTTCCCAGCAGTTAACGTGAAGTCCTCTCCCTTAAAGCATGACCCATTAACATGGGTGCAGGGAACTACACCTATTGAGGTGGTGTTAGGTGATCCTGTGCTAATGCATTATGGTTTGAATCCGGTGCTAACTGCACAGAGCACATCATGCCAACTCTCCACCCCTTCCCCACTTGTGACCCTAACGTGGGTTACACAGTTAGCATGGGAATCATCTTGTACTGACATGGCGCTGTGTTAGCTGGCAACATGTGTCGCAATGCACATTCAGCGCATGCCGGAATATGCGTTGTCAGCTAACACCCTTCGATAAATGACCCCCCCATAGAAAGCTCTTTTAAAATTACTTCACAAATATTTATTCATTTATTTATCATGATTTATAGACTGCAGATCTATTCTATTCTCTATGATGAACAACAAAATATTTAAAATTATAAAAGAACATAATATCTTAATGAAAAAATGTTTGGTTCTTAGAAGCCTCAGATACAAATGTTGAAATGGGATATTTTCTTGTTTTCATTGGCGTATTCTTGCTGAATTAAGAAAGTCAGGTAAAAACACCTGTATCTTCCCTTTAAATTGATATTATTTATTAACTTTTAAAGAGTTGCAATAAGCAACTTACAAGAAAAGTAAATTCATCAAAGTATACAGAAAAACAAACATCAAGAATCAGTAGAAAAAGAATTTACACAAGCCCACATTACGAAAGACGACTGAGAGTACAGGAAGGTCAAGAAAAAAAACAAAAATATTCAACCCGTTTTAACTATCCCCAGTCAAATAAAGAAAACATCTCAAAGGAAAACTACTTATCCAAAAGAAATCACTCAAGGTGGGAAGCCTCAACAAATACCTAGCTATTGCCAGAAAGTGTTACTAAGCTCTTACAGGGAAATTTCAAATAAAACGTATCTCCAAGAGCCAGTACCTTAGGTTTCAACTGTAAAAAAGCTTTAGGCCGGGTCTGAGTGGCACTTGCAATGTCAGGAAATATCATTAATGGCTGCCCACAAAAAGCCTTCTTTAAGAAATACAACTTCATAATGTCACTCTTAAATCCTCTCCAAGATAAAGTAAACTAATAAGGTATCTCTTTGGGATAAATTACCCAAAGAAGTCTCCAAAAATTGAGTTAAGCCCAAATCATCAGGATTAACCGGCTCATCTGAGTCTCCCACAGATGCTATTTAAGCAATAATCTGAGGTATATATATATATATATATATATATATATATATATTGTAAGCCTGTTGGCTGACTGTGTCACCCTAGGCAGCTGCCTAGATGGCGACCCAGTTTGAGTTGTGGAAGAATAATGACTCAAGAGTCGTTCCCAAAGTGGAATTAAGGATGGGATTTATTCCCTGTCCCATGCGGATGGCTTTCAGATAAGGATAACACAAATTAAGCTGTTACATCACAGGCAAAAGAACACTTTAACAAAACCAAGCTTCTTCTTTGTTTTCCCCCAAAACATAAAAGTATTATCTTCCTCCAAAGAAATAAAAAACACACTTCCTTTTCTTCTCTTTAACGCAGAGATTCTAAATCATCTGTTACTCCCAAACTGCAATCCATTGGCTCCTGAATATTCTCTGGGATAGTGCTTTCCCACTGCATCCCCTCTTGGGCTTGACTTGCGTGGGATCTCTGAGTTTTTGCAAACCTGTACTCAGACCTCTGCTCTGGGGTAAACTCTGTTCTTGGGAGATACAAGTGCTGCTGCTGGGGGTCAGAGGCAACAGGAGCTGGGCTGGGGAATTCTTCCCAGTCCCTAAGCCATTGAGGGAACTCTTGCTTCCTATATGCTTTGCTTCTCCTCCCCGAATCTACTCCACTCCCTTTATAATACAGAGGGTACTTATCTTTCCCACGAGAGAATATGGCTTCTAGTCCTTCTTCCTCTAGCCAGGGTTTTCTATCAGAGCTGCAGACTGCTTTGCCCCGGCCGTATCTGTTGCTGGGTCTGGCAGGGTAGCACTTGCTTCCTGCTTCCTGTGAGACTCTCAGAGTGTGACCTTTGCTCTCTGGTGATCTGACTGCTTGCCTGGGTGCGAGGACCCCTCTGGTTGGGAAGACCTTAGCTCTATCTCTCCTGATCCACTCGGGTTCGTCAGACTGCTTCTGCTCAAACCTGGATCTCCAAGACAGCGGGTCTCTTACTGTTTGGTCTGGAGTTCCCAACTCAGCCTCTCTGAGGATCTCTCTGCCCCTTGTCTGTTTCTCCAGGCTAGGTTCCAGACTCTCCTCCACACTCTGGCTGCGCTCTAGGCTTGTTTCCCTTGCTTGGGGAAAGCTTGTTCCATCTCTGAATCTGAAACTGCATCTGGGTCTCAGTCTGACTCTGCCTGTGAGTTCACCCTCCTCTTCACTTGATTTTCCCCTGGTTTTATTGAGCTGCCTATTGGACGTGGAACGTGACTGTTCCCACAGGTGAGCCTGATTAGAGCTCTGAATTCTCTCTGAGTCACTGCAGCCCTGAGGAATGTTTGTTTCTTCACTCCCTGCCCCCTTGCACTGTGAATGTCTCCACTGACCCTGTGCCTGTGAGGTAAGCTATTCATTTCTAAACCCTTTTAATACTTCAGGTTCTATGCTGTCTCCCTCATAAGAAATAAGCTCTCCTTTTAGAGCCTCTCTGGTTATTTCAGGCTGTGTACTGTCTATCTCATGACCAGTAAGCCCTTCCTTTGTTTTCCCTTTTAAAGTTTTAGACTCTGTGCTGTCCACCTCATGACAATATATATATATATATAGAGAGAGAGAGAGAGAGAGAGAGAGGAGACAGTGGACTCTGAAAAATCAGAGTACCACAAAGTATCCCTTAAGTACATTTTAAATAGCTCCATGGGAGAAAGCAGATGAACCACAGGAAAATTAAGAACCCTAAGGTTCTTGACTCTTGCAGAATTTTCCAACATTTCCAGTTTATTATGCAGCAACATGTTATCTTTAGAAAGAGAATTACCCAACTGCTGTAAGCTGACAACATTAGCCTCCAGCTGAGAGACCTTCCCAGCATAATCAGCAAGCAAGGTCTCATGTTGGCGCAAGGTGTCAGCAGTATTTCGGGAAAAATCACATAACTGCCCCAGCTTGCCCTGCAACACCCCATCCACCCTGTTGATTGCAGACCAGACATCACAAAATGATACCTCCCCAGACCCAGTACCCTCAATTGGTAATTTTAAAGAAGTAACAGAAAAAGAAACCAGAAATGGGAACTTAGGTCCAGAGTCTGCTACTATCTCCGTCATGGCAGTCAAATCCAACGGTAAGGGAGTAGAAGAAGAAGGAGCAATATCCCCTACCTGGGAAGCCCCAGTGATGCTGGAGACATACTGAGAATTTGGCTAGTGGGGAGGGGTTCTTAGCCCAAAGGTCAATGAGGAATCAGAGGAAGAGATGTTCACACCTGTTTGCAAAGGCACAGAGTTAACTTTCCTGGTACTTACATTGTGGTAGTCCATCGGGCCTTTCACCACCACCAACTCTTCCTTAGGGCCCTTCAACTTGGCTTTCTTCTTGCCCATTAAAAAGTGATACTAACAAAAGGGGAGAGACAATCTCATCTTCTGACATCCTCAACCCTCCAAAGGGGCTCATAAAGGACAAGACTAGCCCCTTAGAACACACTCCTTTGGAAATGCACCTCTGTCCACTACCCACGGAACAGGCAGGCTTATTATCCCCCCGCACAGGAAGGAGAAGCTGTGGTAGAAGCAGCTGCTGCTAGGGTAAACCTCCAGTGCTGGAATCAATCTCTCATGTCTCCACTCTCCAAGAGAGCAAGCAAACTTTTTATCCTCTCCCCCCCCCCCCCCCACCCTGCACAGTAAGGGAGGAGTTGTGGTAGGACAAGCTGCTGCTAAGGCAAACCTCTGGTGCTGGAATCAATCTCTCACATCTCCCATATCTACCCTTTAAATGCATTATTGAGGGTAATTTTTTAAGGGTTGTCTAGTTTTGTGCATGTTGTGTGCACTAATGGTGCCTTCTTTTATAAAATAGGGGCATAAGTCAAACTTAGGTGGGTGTACTTATAGAACAGTAACCACTTAAAGTACATGTGCAAGTGTCCATTTGTGCACATAAATCATGGAAGATACATGCTTTTCACCCGTGGATGGCACATAACTTTAGGCAGCTCATTATAAATTTACCTCTGTTATGCTTTGATTGATGTACATGTACTGTATATAGTACAAAATTTTATAAATCAGGCTCATGCACCTGATTACGTAACTTGCTTTGAGCTCAAATTTGCAAAAGGTGAGAAATTAAATCCAACTCTTTCCACTCGGATACATTTTCTCTGTCGCGCATTGCAGATCAGAATACATTTTAACAAGAAGCTGCCCAAATTACAACTGATATGACATACACATTCTACAGTAACCAGTCATACTGTATTTTGGGCCATAAACTAGCATGTTATTCATATGTCCCACAGGATGGGACAAATGATCAGAATGGGAAAATGTAAAATGCCCCATGGGGTGGGACAACCGAGTGGAAAGGGCTAAACTTCAAATTCAATCCAATTAAGTTCACTGTTGTTGTTAAGTGCCGTCGAGTCGGAGTCGACTCATGGCGACCCTCTGGATAGCTATCCTAAATTGTGTTCGGTCTTCAGTCAGGCGGCTTATTGATGACAGACTGGTACCCATAGCTGCTGTTATTGTAGCGATCCATCTCATTGCCGGCCTTCCTCTTTTGCGTTGACCTTCTATCTTGCCAAGCATGATGTCTTTCTCTAATGATCTCTCTCAATGCGTCGTCTGATTTCTTGACTGCTTGTTGCTTCTTTATTGATAGTTGATCCAAGTAGGTTAAAGTTGTTCACAATTTCAATTTCTTCTCCTTCAACGATGAACCTGTTGATTATGCCAGTTGTCATGATCTTTGTCTTCTTTACATTAAGGTGCAGGCCCATTTTGAGACTATGTTCTTTGATTGTGAGAAGCAAATGTTTCAGATCATCTTCGCTTTCAGCCAGTAATGTGGTATCATCAGCATAGCGAAGGTTGTTGATGAGTCTTCCACCAATCTTCACACCTCTGTTGTCTTCATACAGTCCTGCTTCTCTGATGATTTGTTCTGCATATAAATTAAACAGGTAGGGGGAAAGTATGCAGCCTTGTCTTACACCTTTGCTTATTTTAAACCATTCTGTTTCTCCTTGTTCCGTTCGAACTGTGGAAAGGGCTAAACTTCAAATTCAATCCAATTAAGTTCACTAAAAAAGCAAATTTACAGATTAGACTTAAGTAAGGCCAACTCATTTTCGGACTCAGGTGGTGTACAGCATATTAAAGAACAATAAGCAGACACAGATATAGAGATATAGGGCCCGATATTCAAGTAGGCAGGCTATTCGCCACTACGGCACATAGCCCTTTCCACTCACCTCTAACCCCGGATATTCAATGCTGCGGTGAAGGCATTGAATATCCGTTTTTGGCGCCCAGGGAAAATCGCCGCAGAGCCTAACTGGATAGCGGCGATATTGCACGGCTACCCAGTTAGCATCGAAGGCTAAAACTAGGTGAGCCAAAAGTTGGCCTAGTTTTAGCTGCAGACTGCTAACCGGGTAGAATGCAATATCACTGTTATCCAGTTAGCAGTACTCCCCGTCTTTGCTCCGCTTCAGAATGCTCCCAACGCACCCCAATGCTAACTGGATAGCATCGGGGTGTGAAGGGGACATAGACGAGGATATTCAACGGCAGCAAACGTGTAGGTACCATGGAATATTTTATTTATTTAACCTGGTTTTTTTTATACCACTTTATCCTTTAATCAGAGCGACTAACATTATAACTTAACTGTATACAAAGAATGCTTAAACAGGGGAGGGGGGAAGGGTAGACCAGTAACAAATTAACTTATGTACAATGCATGATATATGGCATAAACTACGTACAATGCAGATTTGTAGCATTAAAGAGTAGTTGTTAGTCTATGGCCTGGGGTCAACAGATGGTGGTTTGGGTCTTTTCCTCAGTTAGGTGGTTAAGTAATGCATCCCAGGTGGTTTGTGTAAAGTAGTGTTTTCAGTTTCTTCCCAAAGTCATTGATGTCTGTTGTCACTCGCATGTCATCTGTATCCCTGTTTAAGGCATTTACATGGTTTCCTGGACTGTAAACTGTGTAAATGCCTTTCGAATATCGGGTCCATAATGACCCCATAATACATATAGGGGCTGATTTTATAAAGAGCCACATTACAATATGTGCCATTAAAGAACATAAGTCACCTATTTCAAGGACTTATGCACGCAAATGGACACTTATGTGTGTGCTTTAGGAAGTTGCTTAAGTCCTATCACACATACTTTAAGTGTGGGCATGCATGGGGCAGAGTTTGGGTGGAACATAGAGAGAGGGCAAGCCATAAAATACTCTCACTTACATGGGTTCTTAAAAAATCCAGGCTTAGGCATTTATGCTTAAAGCAAGTTTAAGTGCCCGACCTTGACTTTTACACCTCTTATGCCCCTTTTTTATAATGTATCCGCATACTCCACAATATAATATAGGTCTCAAATATGTGCATGCTAATGTGTGTTAAAACCATGGGAATTTACAGAATTACCTTTATAGCCCTTACAGATAATGAGGGCAATTTTTGAAAGGCTTTCTATTCAGAAAACTTGGCTTTACAGGCCAGCTGCACAAAATTTACCACCATATACCTGTATAACAGTAACCCGGGTAACCCAGAGGCCCTTCACGCCTCCGTCACGCACCACCCCTACCCCATGTACCTTTACATGCCACAAAACACACTGACAACAACCTCTTGGTGCAAATATATATTATTTGGTCGCAGCTTTATTTTACAACTGTAACATACCGGCCCAACTTGGCCAACATATCAACAATCAAAGATAAACCCCCGTTTGCCCCCCACCCTTGCCGGAGAATGCCCCTACCCGCCGTGTTAGTAGCAAGGCAGAGCATCCTCCTCCCCTGGACCCCGCCGCCGGCCTCGCCATGCTAGTAGCAAAGGCCGGCCTCCACACCCCCACTACCGGGCCGAGACTCCCCCAACCGGGTTGTCTCGCCCCCACCCCCGGGGAGCCCTTTGCCCCCCACTGCTCGTAAATGAGTTAGAGCCCCCGCCGCCTCGGCGAGCGCTGGCTCTCTACCCCGCCACCGGTGCGAGGTAATTTCAATTATCCTTGCACCGCCCCCCCCCACCATAAAGCTGCGACCAACCCAACTCTCAAAAGCTTCCTGCCAATCATTTAGCAAAAGGTCCTGACCAACCGGAGACAGGTGCACTCCATCATTACGGTAGAGCCCCGTACAGCGCGGATCAGCCCAAGGGTGCTGCACCTGCCCTCCCCCGACCTGCAGCAACCAGCGTCCAATCTGCTGGTTGACTTTCACCAACCCTCGCGACCACCGTCGCTGGGACTGACAGGCCGGCCGAGGGATAATGTCCGACCAGATAAACACAACACCAGGCCACTCCTCCTGCAGCACCCGAAGGTCCCGCTGCACCGCCCGTATGAGCTGTCTGCATGTCCAACTGCTCAAGTCATTCCCGCCAAGATGGATCAAAACTCCCCAAGGTCACTGCCATCGTTCCGCCAGGCGCCGAAGAGTCGGGAGGAACTGCCACCAGCGCATGCCGCGTTCCCCCATCCACAGCAGTCGAACATTGCAGGCCGCCAGGCCCAGGTGCTGCCCCAACGGGCGCGTCATGGCTCTCCGCTCCGCCCAGTACACATAGGAGTGTCCTAGAATCCACCAAACTCCAGCTGGGTGCGCACCGCCATGCCCGCTCAGGGAGCACCATCCATCCTGCAATCCTGAAAGAAAACAAAAAAACCCAGAAGTAAACAACCCCCCCCCCGCCCCAGCACTCAGCCAACCCCCCCAGCCCCGCCTAGCACAGTTACTCCAGGCGAATATAGCCGGCATAAGCACCTGAGTGCCATCTCCCAATTCTCTGAATCACCTCACTCCCCAACCCGGCTGCAGCCGCACTCCTTGCAGCCCCAGTCCTGAAGGAGTGGGATGCATAACTCAGCACTCTGATAACGGGGATAGATAACGCCAAACAAGGATTCGCCCTCATCTTTCTCGACATTGCAGCGGCTTTTGACTCCGTCAGTCATGATCTACTTCTGGCCCGCCTGGTCGAAAAGGGAATCCACGGCACCGCCCTCGCATGGTGTACCTCATACCTACATGACAGATGGCAACACGTCCGCTCCGGTACCTCAACCTCCACCCCATTCCCATTAACGAAGGGTGTCCCTCAAGGTTCCTCACTCTCTGCCCTATTCTTTAACGTCTATATGCAGCCTATCTGCTCCATCATCAGGTCCTTTGGTATAAACTGCCTAATTTATGCCGATGATGTCCTCATGTTCACCCCAATACATACTGATCACCCAGACCTATCCCGATTATCCTCATGTTTCAACGCAGTCACAGACTGGCTACACTCGCAGAAGCTCAAAATCAACCTTAAAAAGACGGATGTACTTTTCATCAGCAGAGATCAAGAATTTACCCCGCCACCTTCACTGAAAGTACGTGACGCCGAACTTCTCACAAAGTCAACGATCCGTTACCTTGGAGTAACGCTCGACCAACATCTCAACTTAAACGCCCAGATAAGCAACATCTCAAAAGCTATTTACCACAAGATCCGTATGTTACGTAACATCAGACCTCTACTTGAGCCAGAGGACTTTCGAACAGTCTTTCAGTCACTGGTGATGCCCCATTTCGACTATGCGAACTCCATTCTCCACGGCCTTCCGAAGTGCACTCTTCAACCGCTGCAGCTAGCAATGAACACTGCAGCCCGAACCCTTCACCAAGCCTCTAGAAGGGAGCACATTACCCCCATCCTGAAAACGCTACATTGGCTCCCAGTACGCCATAGGATCACCTTCAAAATCTTAACAATAACTTTCAAAGCCATCAACAAATGCACAGCCAGCGCCCTTTCTGAACTTATTCAACTCACCCCACCCAACAGACTGAGAAGATCCGCCGCCACCAACTCCCTAATACTCCCGAAACCCATCACCAAATGTACGAAAACCACCAGAGACTGCGCCTTTGCGCTATCAGCACCTTCATGCTGGAACAACCTACCAACCAACATCCGTGCCATAAACAACCTTCACCAATTCAGAAAGGCTTTGAAGCACTACCTCTTCCTGCAATGCTTCCCCAACTTAGAAGACATTACGTAGCCACACCTCATCCCTACCCACCATCCATCCAATCGCCCTCTCCGACCCTCCGTCCCTCCTCTCCCGGTTAATCACCTGACCGACCTTAACTCTACACCTCACAATGGATTTTAAATACATGCATAGATAGATCGAAGAGTGATGTACATAGTTTGACATGTTCTCCAAGTTCAAATTCCTGTTTATTGTAAGTCCAATGTAGTTTCCCCACACTGGACATTTGTGTTACATGTGAACCGCGCTGATGTAAATAGTGCGGTATATAAAAAATGTTAAATAAATAAATAAATAACGGCGCTCGTCCAAACCCAAATGCCGCAAGACCAGGCGCAAAACCGCAGTGAACTGAAACTGGGTAACAGGGCTCCCGTCCGCATGGCAGAAAAATGCTTTGGCACTAACCGGTCGCAAGCGCCGATAAGAGTCCACATTCTGGACCGGACAGGAACACCCCCCCGGGACCGCACTCAACACAACCCAGTGGCCAACACCTTGCTGGTCCGTCTTAGAGCGTGCCAAGTAAATCCGCACGGTAGACCCCTTCCGCTCCACATGGGGACCCGCCAACCCCCCACTCATTCCCGTCCTGCCGGAACGCGGGACTACCTCACTGACCCGGAATGCCCCGAAAAAGGCCGTGACAAACAAAGCACGAAACAGCGTAGCCTCGAACTCAAACATTGCCACCGCTGGCAATACCTCCCATATCCGCAACAGCAAGTCATGCGATACGGGGCGACGCCAGTCCTGCACCTGAGGCTGCGCCCTCGCCCACCCTGCGAGGAGCCGCTTTACCACATACGATGCACTGGGACTGCCCCATCCCCACACCCTGCTAAAGAAAGAGAAACCAGCCAGCGCCGCACGCACACTCGACCTGGACCAACCACACCCTTTGGCCCAAACTATGAACAAACCGAGCTGCCCGTTGACGACCCTACCACCCCGCCAACCGCACGTCCATAAGAAGTCGCGCACCCGCACATAACCCCGCTTGTATGATGCCCACATACCTGGCGCCAAGGAAGACCGCAACAACTCCATCATTCCAGCGTCCCAATGCTCCAAATGTGCTCCGGCACCTGCACTGATGTCTCCTCCGCCCCCGGAGCCAACAACCGGAACTGCGACCACTGAAAGCGGGACAAAGCATCAGCAATGGCATTCTGCGAACCCGGCACATGCCGTGCGTGGGCCGTGACATTAAGCCGCAAGCATGCGAGCACAAACACCCACATAAGTGCCGCAACACATGGACACTTGGGCAAGTGTCTGTTAATAACTTGCACCACCGCCGCACTGTCGCACCAGAAGACAACCTTTTTGTTCCGCAAGCGCTCAGGCCAGACCCAAAATGCCACCACTATTGGGAATAACTCCAGGAATGTCACATTGCGCGTCAACCCACTCTCAATCCACAATGCCGGCCACGCCACCGCACACCAGGAACCTTGACAGTACAAACCCATACCCGAACTGCCCGCCGCGTCAGAAAACAACTGCAAGTCAACATTGGACAGTTCCATCGATTGTAACACCGAGCAACCATTAAACTGCGACAGAAAAGTATCCCAGACCCGAAGATCCGCCCGCATCCCCGCCGTCACCCTAATGCGATGATGCCCGCAGCGCACACCCGCCATCGCCAAGGAAAGCCGGCGCGCAAATGGCCTCCCCATCGCGAGGACACGACAAGCGAAATTCAAGTGGCCAACTAGTACCTGAAGTTCCGTCAGAGTCACCTTGGTCGCCGACCCCACCCTCGCCACCAAGGTCCGCAAACGCTCGATCTTATCACTGGGTAAACGAACCACTAGCTCGCCCGCATCGATTTCGATCCCCAAGAAGGAAAGACATGTCACCGGGCCGATTGTCTTACCCGCCGCCAAAGGGATACCAAATTCTGCTGCCATCTCCTGGAAAGACCCAAGCAAGGAAGCACAAACCTTGGTCTGAGCCGGCCCGACGAAGAGAAAATCGTCTAGGTAATGCACAATAGATTGGCAGCCCGAACGCTGCTGTAAAACCCAGTGTAATAAAGTACTGAAGGTCTCAAAGTAGGCACAAGAGATCGCGCAACCCATCGGCAGACACTTGTCATAATAGAACTGAGCGTCAAACTGGAAGCCAAGCAACGGAAAGGCGGACGGGTGAACCGGTAAGAGCCTGAATGCCGATTCAATGTCCACCTTCACCAGGAGCACCCCCTTTCCACACCGACGCACGAGCTCCAACGCCTCATCAAACGATGCATAGCGTACTGAGCAGAACTCCCTTGGAATTTGATCGTTCATCGATCCTCCCGGAGGGCAGGACAGGTTGTGGATCAACCTGTAACGACCCGGTTCCTTCTTAGGAATGACACCGAGCGGTGAGATAATAAATGGTGAAAAGGGGGGATGGTCGAAAGGACCCGCCACCCTGCCTAAAGCGCATTCTGCAGCAATTTTGTCCCGGGCCACTTCCGCCAGAATGCGCACTGATCGAGCATTACGGGCGGCAGAGCGCACCACGACACCCCGACAGGATATACGAAAACCCTCCTTAAATCCCCGCCATAGAAACCCCCCTGCCTTGCCGTGCCTATGTCGCCTATAGCGGTCTAACCACGGCCGTAACGCCTGGATTCGAACGGGGGTAGGCGCCAGCCCCCTTCTCCCTTCCTCATTTACCCCCCAGTGGCGCTCCGGAGACTCCTTTTCGGCTACACTTCGCAGCCGAGTGAGACGCACCGCAGAGGGAGCAAGCGTGCCTAAATTTACAGTCTGGGAAGGGACAGGATGCCTTATTAAAGCGCCAACACAGGTCCCCCCCAGGCGCCCCTTTGTGTGTCTGGCAAGGAACCAGGTGCTCAAAAGGAACGCGAACTCGCTCCCGAAGGGGTGTTCCCTGCCTTGACTTGCCCGCCCCTGCCGCCATCAATGGCACCGCCCCTTTTGGCAGACATTTGCGTCAGCCAAAGGTTGATGTCCTTCATCCTCCAAGATAATTGCCGGTTCTCCTCCATCATATCACGAAACGCCTCGTCGTAATTGAGCCAGGCCCATCCCTCGTGTGCCTGTGACGCCGCCAAGATGGCATCAGCATAAGCCAAAAGCTCCCCATAACAACTCGGGTCCGCATGCCCCCACACGCTCGCCAAACGCAAAATGGCCCAAGTCCAATTTAAAGTATTACGCGACACCTTCCGCACACGACCCGCTTTCTCATCCTCCTTACACTTATGCCGACTCTCCCCGGACCGCTTCCGCCCCTCCAGGAGCCGAAAGACATCAATATAACGCCTCTTCAGGACGCGCCGCCGCAACTTACGTGGAACGCTTTCCCACAGCTCAGCGCAACGCACAACCGAAGACCCGGCACCCTCCCCCGACTTAGCGCCCACCACTGAGACATCAGAGGAACTATCTTAAGACGAAGAAAACGACGAGGAGGACAATGCGCTACGTCGACAACGACGCCGGTGCTTCCGCTTTGAGGTGGCTTTCTGCCCCCCGAACCCCCGTCGCCCACAGGCAAAATCACCTCGCCAGCGCCAGACACGGGACCAGCACACTCACCTTCCTGGGCTCGATCAGCAGTCACCATCGGCGCCACACTCGGAGAAGACTGCTCCAGGCTCTGCGCCATCGCCAATGGAGGGCCCCTCAATCCAACGGATGCAGGAATGCCACTCGCCGTCTGGAAAGAAGCAGCAGAAACAGGAGTACCCGTCCCATACTGCCCCACCCCCCCCCCCCGAGCCCATCCCGCCGCCCCCCAAGGAGGTGGACAAAAGCCACCCGGATAACCCGCCCCGGCCCAATCGCCCCAGGCACCGCCCCAAGGTCCCAAACCGGCTGACCGTCCAGACAAAGGAGACCAACCCCTCCCCCCTCCCCCCGCCCCCAAGACCACCCTCGGCCAAAGGAGAAGGCCGTGCCAGCACCCGCGCTCCCTGGTGAGCTGAAGCCCAGATCCTGCACCCCTCCACTGCCACCAGGCTGAGGCAGCTCATCACCTGTATCCACCCCAGCCCCCCCTGCCACCCCCCTAGCAGCCCCCAAAACCGACCCATGCACCCCATCCCCCAGCCCCAAAGGCTCTGCAGACCCACCCCCTACCACACCAGAACCTAACTCAACCCCCACTACAGGCATCTGCCCAGACCTACCCCTCGCCCGCTGCCTGCCGGCTCTACTTGCACGCCGCGGGCCCCGACCCCCCATAGGAACCCGCGCAGCTGAACAGGCCACCCGAGACTGCCCACCGGTCCCCCTGACTTGGCCCTAGAGCCCACACCCCGGCGAGGCCTCTTGGATGTTTTAGCAGAGCGCACCATGGTTTCAAAGGTGAACCGCGGATGGAAAACCTTCACCCACACCGCAGGATACCAGCTCCCCAGGGCCTGAACAAACCCCCCCAAGCAAAGCGACAAGGTGAACTCCACGCGCTGCCAACACTCACCTGATGCCGCAAACCGTGAAGCGCCATGAAACCGCGAACCAGGGAGGAGCAGAGCCGCCAAGCCTCTCGACCCGCCGAGAAGGAGCAGAGCCGCCAAAAGCCTCCTCCACCGACCCGACGAGGACCACCGAGGAGGAGCAGAGCTGCCAAACGCCTCTTCACCCGCCGAGGAGCCGCACCGAAAGACTGACCATGCGGCTCCTCGGCGATCCCAGCCCCGCCCCGATCCCCCCTGAGGCAATGAAATCGCTCAGACAGCGAACCGGAGCGATTTCAAAAGTCGCCCTCATACTGCTCCTCCCCCCCACACCTGAACACCCCCAGCACACGTGAAGGAGGCCGCCACCAGGGCCCAGGCCCGGGTTACTGACGGCCGCGGGAACCGCGCGGCCTTGGGCATTATGCTCAGGAAATGATCCTATATATAGGTATTCAAAGTAGATGTGCTTGTGGCAGAGATGGGTAGAGTCGGAGATGGCACATATACGTTGCAAAATATAAAGTATAATTGTATAAACCTGCAGACATTAATTTATCCCCTGCATAAAAGCAGGTATAAATATACTGTACACATGTGCCTGCTGCCACTAGTTACACATTAGAAAGGAAACAGTACATGTACGTTCTCTTTCTAAAAATGTTGTTTGTACTTGTATATTGGCTGCATCCAGTTACATGACTGCTTCTAAAGTCCAGGGTCGGCGCTACCATTAGGTAAACTAGGCAGCCACCTAGAGCACCAGCCCTTCAAAGGTGCCCATTGCCACCGTTGTTATCCCTCTCTGGGATGTACGATGGCGGCAATAGTTGCAAACAGCCCCATAGAACTTACCTTTGTTTTGGTGCCGTGGGGCTGTTCTTCTGCCCCTTCTCTGATGCAAAGTCGGCAACAGGCATCGGGGAAACGGCGGAAGCAAAAAGCCCCACAAGACTGAGGCTTAAAGATAAGTGCTGCGGGGCTGTTTGTGGCCATTGCTGCCATTGTACATCCTGGAGAGAGCAGACAGTGGCAGCAATGGGTACCGCAGGTGGAGGGGCAGCAAGAGATGAGGTTTGCCTATGGCGCCTGCTAAAATAATTTCTAATGTATGATAAATCGGAGGCCGCGGGCCCACGTGCCCGACGGCCATGTGTAACCAGGGGGGGCGGAGTGGCGCGGGTCCCCGCCGGCGGGGTGAGGCGTGTGCCCGTGGGGAGTTTTTGTTTGAACTCATTGGCTCCCGCGGGCCCTGGCGGCTGCGGGAGCCAATGAGGTGGAAGGGCACGACGGGGAGCGGAAGGGAGCGAGCGGTCAGACGCCAGTCCTCCGTAGCCGAGGTGAAGGACGGGCGTACCCACCCTCCCTCCCTTTGGTGGAGTTTGGGGCTTGGAAGATGGGGGGTTGCAGCTGGGGGGGGGGGCGGGATCCCGGAGGTGTCCGGGGTCCGGAGGCATGGCAATATGCAGGGCGGGGGTGGGGGTACCCCCGACCCGGAGAAGCCCTCGGCTTTTGCTAGTAATATGGCGAAGCCGGAAGAGCGGGATGGAATTGCCGGGGAACGGTTCTCAGCGGAGGCGGGAAGGAACTCACTTTGCTACCCATATGGCTGGTGAGGGATTGTCCCGCTGCCGGAACCGTAAGTTAAACAGTTATGGTTGTAATGTTATGTTGTGCTTGGTTAATAAAGCTGCGACCAGTTAATTTGCCAATAAGCGATTCTGTGGTGGTTATTTGAAGGGCAAAAGGGGGGGGGGGAATGTCGGGGTTGAAGGGGCGAGAGCCACGTCCGCCTTACCTGGTTAATAACTTTGATGTAAAACTCTCCATAGAAAGACTCCACACCTGCAACATGAAACATACGTAATACAGACATAAAAGAGTGAAAAAGCATAAAATATACCACCCTAGAAAGAAAAAAAGACTAGCATAAGAGAGGATTCAAGATCCCATGAGATATTTCAGGTATTACCAAGCACGTCCCTGGTTATATACCTGAAGACACATTTTAGAAAGGCCATTTAGGTATTATCTGGGATGTCCAAGTGAAGACATCCAAAAATCCATGGGAGGGGCAACAGAGGAGGTGCACACTTGTAAATACCTACAACAATTTACCTATCTTCACCCCAAAAGATAAATGTCTCCGCAAAATAAGAAGGAACTGGAGCATGCAGAATAAAGCTCCAGACGTGCAGGAGACTATCCAATTTTAGAAATATGCATGTTAGTGGTCCCTGCAACATATGCATATCTGTGCTGGTATTTCCAAATGTGCAAATCTGCAAACGGAGACATGTAGCACATCAGCAGTATTCAAAGAGGCCCACATTATAAGAGGCAACACCCCTATCATCACTAGTGTTGAAAGGTGGCTGAAATAAGCACTTTCCAAATTCCTATTCATGCCAAGGAGCAGGTCTAGACATGAATGTGTCCGCTAGTGGATTTGTCTTGAAGTCAGGAGCTCAGACATTACTTTTCCAGAATGCCATAGACATGCCTCCGTCATGCCCCCATGTGACATGGATATGATCACACTGGGCACATGTATCATCGGGCCTTTTCAAAATGGCTCTTGTGATGTGGATATGATTTGCATGTCTGAATGGGTGGTTTCAGATGTGCAAATCCCAAAGAGGGCTTCTAAATGACCCATATACCATTTAAATTGCAGGTATGTCATCAAAATGCTACCTCAGGTTTTATAATTATTTAAAAAGAAACAAGGTACCAGCTCAGATTTCAAGTTAGTACCCAAGGCAGATAGCTAAGGCAGTGAATTGATAACTTAATCAGTAAAAAGCCTGACAGAAAAACCTGGTTTTCATTATTTTCCTTAAGTAAACATAATCCTGGGTTAGGTATAGCTATCTGAAAGAAAGGTAGATAGTAGAGGAAGCTTTTGTACAAAGCCATAAACAAAATATTCACAAATATGATTTTACTTGTAAAAATGATAAATAGCATGCATAACTATATTTTTGAAATTTTATGCATGCTATTTGCCTTCTTTTGCATCCATATTATGCTATTGAAAATATCATGGCTTGGACAAGTCAAATCTTTGTATGGAGAGAGACATCTCTGTTCTTGAGATTCTTGTCTAAGTCTGTCATAGCCATTCTGCTTGATATTTTCAATAACATCATATGGATGTGAAAGTCGGACAGTGAAAAAGATAGAAAAGAAGAAAATCAACATCTTTGAATGATGGTGCTTGGGAAGAATACTGTGTATACCATGGGCTGCCTGAAGAACAAACCAGTCAGTACTAGAGAAGATCAAATCTAAGGTTTCTTTAGAAGCTCAGATGACAAGACTTCGGCTTTTATACTTTGGACATATCGTGCAAAGAGAGAGATCATTAGAGAAAGACATCATGCTTGGCAAGGTTGAAGGTCAAAGCAAAAGAAGAATACCAACAATGAGATGGATCAATATAGTAACAGCAACAATGGATACCATTCTATCAACAATGAGCTGCTCAACTGAAGACCGAATATAGTTTAGGACAACTATCCAGAGGGTTTCCATGAGTTGACACCAACTCAAGGGCACTTAACAACAACAACAACACATTTGCCTTCTTAACCTGTAGAATTATGCCTGTGCAAAATCCTTTGCAAAATTCCTTAATGAGATGAAAAATTATGCAGATCAGAAAATTTGCAATTCTGCATGAGCAAAAATTGGGCTGTAAAACTTGACTAAAACAAAATTTGGTTCAAAACTGGAGGGAGGTATAAATAAGGGTCGTTTTTTTTGTAAGAAAGTCTGGATTTTATGCAAAGCTTTTTGTAAGATTTTGGGCTATAAAAGTAATTCACATAATTTTAAAAGGAGCCTGCAATACACAAACATTTTCATGCTATATTGATTCACTTTGGAAAGTCATTTGTAACTTTATGCAGCAGTTTTTATGTTTAAGATGATTCTTTAAGGTGCCATCATTTAATGGAAATATGCTTTTTTTTTTTTTGCTTAGTGATGTTGCAGCTTCTGAAAAAAATAACTGGCTTTTGACATTCTATTTCCATTTTTCTTCGTTAAGAAATTTGTACTCAATTCTTTCTGCTATTTAAAATTAAAAATGTGTAAACTTGGTTTAAAATAATTTTGAACATCTTCTTTCCATATATTATGGCAAACATTTCATATAATATAAATTCTTAAGTATAATGTTTGCACGAGTCAGATATTTTATAAATCCTGAACAACTCAAGAAGATCAACACATCAATCTGAAGAACTCTTTTTGTAAAAGCATTAATGTAGCTTAAGAAAGTCATCATTTCTCACACATTCTTCTCCATAGGTATTCTGTGACTACCATGGTCATTCCCAGAAGAAAAATATCTTCTTCTATGGTTGTAGCATCAAGGAGACATTGTGGCAGGCTGGGTGTGTAGTGGACAAATCTGTTCTCATGGAAGATGTGGGCTACAGGGTGAGGCATTTCTAAGTGTTCAAGCAATTAGTTTATTTCTCAAACAAGTTACAAAAAGGAGTGCTATTAACACAAGTTTGAAAATTGTGAGCAATAGTATAATTTGTTAAGGATTCAACTTTAACTCCTGTCCTTTTGTGCATCTTTCATAAATCAGGTGCCAATAAATAAAGTGAATATGATTACAGGATCAAAAGAGTAAACATTGACTTTTTTATTGACTTCCCCTTACGTTTTAAAGAATTTCATGAACTGGTTATTTTATTTTAATATGTGTTTTTAATTTCCTATTTTGCATTTTTGGTTGCATTGCCTGTAAGTATTATGTTTATGATGTTTATTTATCAGCTCTGTAATGCTTTGCCTGATTGATCTGTAAGACATCCAAGGACAACTTAGATAGTCTGGGAATAAATATTCAATAAATGATTCAATTATTTTCATAAATATTCAAAAAATCTCTAGAAAGTGTGAATACATCATACATTCACCTACCTCATGCTTGTTTCAGAAAGATTTGCACATTTTGGATGCAAATTCTTAAGGAAATTTCTTAGGAAATTAAAATATAATAGGGAAACAGGTTTATAGGGGGATGTGCTTGTGTGAGGTAAGGGCAGGATAGGAAAGAATACAAAAAAGTGGCTGGAACGGTGATTTGAGGACCAAAGCCAAAATCTTCAAAAAATGGCAAAATATTGCATTGCTACAGATGTTGCCTTTTGCTAATTTAACATCTGTTTTGTGCCTGTTATCCTGTAACCAGTTTGAAGAACATTTTATAACATGGCCCTTAGGCAGGGGAGGCACATAGACACATATGTTGTGCCTAAGCTATAACGACAATGGGACTCCATTACTAAAGTGCACTATGGCATTGCACCTATCACACCGATAGCACTCAACACCATAGCGTATTAGGGACAACACCACCGTGTTAACTGTTGGGCCATGGAAAGCACATTCCCAGCAGTTAATGCACTGCATCCTGCCCTGACATGGCCTAAAATTAGCACAGGTGTACTGATCACCACCTATGGAGATAGCTGTAAATGTACCCTGTTAATTGTCTGCATTACAGTTAGCATGGGATGGGCTGGCTACAAGACACTCACCCCACCCACTTGGCACACCAGTGCAAAAAGCACAGTTGGTGTGGAAATCGAGCCACACTAACTGAACTGGCCCTGCTCTAACAGTTACCGTGGATCACAGCGCATGGTTAGCATGAGCTGTAAACCTCATTAATCACTTATGGGCCAGTGCAGAAAAGCTTAATGTGGCATTTTCTGGCGCTTTACCCACACTAGGTTTGCTCTTCAATGCAGAAAGCAAGCTAGTGCCGGAAAAATGCCCAAAAAACAACCATGCTAAATTGCAGTGCACTGACATGCAAATCGCTGCATGAGTAAATCAATACCCACTCATCCCAACTAGATATACGAGTTCATTGTATAATGTTGTTAAGTACCCTCATGTTAAATGTAACACTCCAATTGTGATGTGACCACTTTGATTGTAGGATAAGGTGGTATACAAATCTGTCTAAATAAATAAATTGCACCCAATACGAAAAACTGTACTGAAACTTCGCATAGTTTTTAACGCTGTTTTTTAACACTGGATCTTCACACCAGCTTCAAGCAGGCATAAGGATCCAGCCAAGAACAAAAACATCATCTGCGGTGAAGTCTGACACTTTACCTCAGATGATGCCGGCATCAGGAAAATCCCTGATGCCATCAGAATACTGTCAAGGGTCTGGTGCCTGTGACATTGATCCCCTGACAGAAACAAAATGCCCAGTGGCCCAATCACTGCCTGCTCGATAAAAAAATCTCTGGTGACCCAGTGGCCCCAATCCCCCAACCCACCCAATTAAAAAAAAACCTGGTGGCACAGCATCTCTGATCCCACCCACCCAATAACAAAAAGACCTGGTGGCCCAGTGGCCCTTGAACCTCCCACCCCCTTCCCAGTACCTTTAATCTGGAGCATGAGAGTTGCCCTAGTGCTTCTGCCCCTGCACCATCCCTTGCTGCCCCACCCTATGAAACTCTCTCCTGGAACGCCTGAGAAATACCTCAGACATCAAAGACGTTCAGAGGCTTCAGAAAACCACACTCTATATTGAACACTTTGGAGACATCACTTAACTTCGACCACAGGAAAAAGCTCAACTTTCTATCAACAGAGTGATAGTTCAGTGTACCATAGGTCATGGGTTTGATTCCCACAGTGCTATGTATTTGGAGGTATTCCTAACAGGGGCTATACATTTCAAGCAAAGGTAAGAGTATGTGGCTTTTTAAATTATAGCTGTCTGCCTGGGAACTCTTAAAAGGGTTTTAGTACATTTTTAAAACAGAGTTACATTCTTCTTGGTGCTTTAGTTTAAAAGGAGGAATATTTTCTTTAGTGGGATAGGTTTAAAACTCTGCTTTAGTATCTTTCTCAGCTCTTTGAAGCTACTGACACCTCATCAGGTGTCAGTTCCCTCTCTACCCCCCCCCCCAACTCCCACCCACCCCTAGTGAGCAGTCTTGCTTTATAGGGCACCTCCCCAATTAATTACACACAGGAACTTGGAACAGCACATTTTGAACACACTTTAAGAGATTTAACTGCTTTTTCTCTGAAAGAACAGCTGGGAAACCAGCTGATACTTTGGTAGGTCTTTCTCTTTTGCTTTGACAGATACCAAAGCTCCACCGACTGAACAATGGGTGGGAAAAATCATATCACCAAAGCTGTTGCCCCCGTTATAGCTTCTGCATCTGTCAGACAGAGGTCCCAATGTCAGTTGAAGGCCCAGTTCCATGTGCAGGATGCCTGCAGGCAGAAACTCTCAGGAAACAAGTTGAGGCACTCAGAGAGGAGGTGGCAAGGCTGTGGAGTATTCAAGAGAGTGAGAAGTACATTGATGAGATGCTTCTTGCAGCATCCAAACTCTCCAGCAGAGGAGAAGAAGGGAGGCTACAGAATGACGAAGGTTGGACACAAGTCACCAGGGCCTGCAAAATCACCAATCCATCCTCTCCTGCCCTTGAATTGAAGAACCATTATGCAGCCCTGGAAGTGGAGAAGGTGAAAGAATCCCTGGAAAGGGAAGAACTGGAGTTCGAGCACCCCAAAGTTGCAGAATCAGTGACCACAAGGAAGTGAAGGGTAGTGGTGGGTGGTGACTCTCTTCTGAGGGATACTGAGGCATCCATCTACCGACCAGACTTGATGGCCAGAGAGGTATACTGTCTGTCAGGTGCCAAAATCCAAGACGTTACAGAAAGTTTGCCGAGACTCATCAAGCCCACTGACTATTATGCAATGTTGCTAATCCATGTTGGAACAAATGATACTGTCAGGTATCCCTCTGAGCGTATCAAAAGTGACTTCATGGCTCTGGAACAGAGGGTGAAGCAGATAGGGGCACAGGTGGTGTTCTCTTCAATCCTCCCTGTTGAGGGTAAAGGCCAAGGCAGAGAAGCTCACATTCTGGAGATGAATGCATGGCTGCGTGGATGGTGTCATGGAGAGCATTTTGGTTTCCTAGACCATGGGATGCTGTTCCAAGGGTTGCAGAGCAGAGATGGCATCCATCTGTCCAAGAAAGGTTGACATGTCTTCCGTAGCAGACTGGCTAATCTACTGAAGAGGGCTTTAAACTAGATTCATTGAGGATGGATGAAGAAAGCCCCCAGGTAAGTGAAAGCCCCTAGGTAAGTGAAACATTAAATACCTTTATGGAAATGGGTAAAAGCGGTGTATATGAATGCCTGTAGAACAGCATATTGAAAGCAGAGTGTATAAATGCCCATAGAATGGGAAATAAGATCCCAGATGTTAAAGCTTTAATGCAAGATGCTGACTTGGATTTAGTGGCAGTTATAGAAACATGGTTCACAGAAAACCATGACTGGGATGTAACTATACCAGGCTATACCTTATTCAGAAAGGACAGGATAGGAAGAAGGGGAGGAGTAGTGGCACTATATGTAAAAAATAATATTAAAGCTTTGGAACTACAGAGCTTAAAAGAGAGAAAGGAGGAACTGTGGGTTAAACTAGAAAGAAGGAAAGAGAAATCTATTTGCATTGGTGTGATATACAGACCTCCCTCACAGGAGGAAGATGTGGACGCAGAGTTAATTGAAGACATACGGAGCATTGCTAGGAAAGGGGAAGTGCTACTTATAGGGGATTTCAATATCGCAGATGTTGATTGGCACATTCCTGCTGCAGTATCATTTAGAAGTAAGTAGATCCTGGACTCTCTACATGGAGAACTATTCAGGCAACTGGTAACAGAACCGGCACATGAAGGGGCTATATTGTGCTTGGTGCTTACCAATGGTGAAAGTGTTTCTGATGTTATAGTGGGAGATCATTTTGCATCCAGTGATCACCAGATGGTGTGGTTCAGTATTAGGACTAGGACTGTTAAAATCCATTCAAAAGTAAGGGTCTTTGCCAAGATGGGCCAATACCTCAAGGATTCGTTAACGGGATGGGAACAGCTGGGGGATGTAGAAAAACAGTGGGCAAAACTAAAAGGGGATATTTTAAGGGCAACCAACCTTTTTATTAAAATGGTTAATAAAGGTAAAAGGGAAAGGAGACCACTATGGTTTTCAAAAGAAGTAGCTGAAAAAGTGAAGAAAAAGAAGGAGGCCTTCATAAAATGCAAGAGATCATGGAGAGAGGAAGACAGGCATCTACAGGGTGGCCCAAAAAAAGTGAGAACATCTCGTAAATTAAAAGCTTAAATAGTTTACTTATTTACCTTTTTTAGCTATATAACATCTTTATTTCAACAATTTATGGTCGCCATCTTTGTTTTTTTCATTTGTCAATCATTTATGTCTGTCTTTTTGAATTTTTAAATAACTTATATGCTATGGGATGTTCTTACTTTTTTTGGGCCACCCTGTATATTTGGAAAAGCTTAGAGAAGCTAGCAAAATAATCAGGAAAGCAGAAAAAGAAGATGAAATAGCCAATGCAGTTAAATGGGGGGATAAGATATTTTTTAGATATGTTAGTGAGAAGAGGAAGGGCAAAAGTGGTATTGTCAGACTCAAGGGTGAAGGTGAGGAATATGCAGAAGCTGATGAGGATAAAGCAGAATTGCTTAACAAATATTTCTGTTCTGTGTTCACAGATGAAGAACTGGGAGCAGGACCTCTGAAAACACCCACAAACAGGAACAGAAGCGAGGGGTATCTTGAGCAATTTTCAGAAGACTATGTTTGTGAGAAACTAGCTAAACTTAAAGTACACAAAGCGATGGGACTGGATGGGATACACTCTAGAATTCTGAGGGAACTTGGGACGTTCTAGCAACTCCACTGACTGACCTTTTCAATGCCTTGTTGGAGTCGGGAGTGGTGCCAAAGGACTGGAGATAGGTACACGTGGTCCCTTTATACAAAAGTGGAAGTAAGAATGTGGTTGAAAACTACAGGCTGGTTAGTTTAACTTCAATGGTGAGTAAATTATTGGAAGCGCCTCTGAAAGAGAAAATGGTGAAGTTTCTGGAGTCCAGCGGATTACAGGATCATAGGCAGCGTGGATTCACCAGAGGCAGGTCCTGTCAGACAAATCTGATTGATTTCTTTGACTGGGTGACCAGGGAGTTGGGCTGAGGGAGAGCCCTAGATGTGGTGTATTTAGATTTCAGTAAAGCCTTTCATACCATTCCTCACAGGCGACTTATAAGCAAACTGAGCACCCTAGGGATGGACCCTATAGTTACTGCTTGGGTTAGAAATCGGTTGACTGGGAGGTGACAAAGGGCACAGGTAAATGGAGCTCACTCTGAGGAAAAGGAGGTTACCAGTGATGTGCCCCAGCGTTCTGTCCTTGCTCCGATTGTTTTTAACATCTTTGTTAGTGATATAGCAGAAGGACTGTCAAGTAAGGTTTGCCTTTTTACTGATGATACCAAAATCTGCAATAGAGTAGACACCCAGGAAGATATAGATAACATGAGGAGGGATCTAGCTAAGCTTGAAGAATGGTCTAGAATTTGGCAGCTGAGATTTAATGTTAAAAATTGCAAGATCATGCATTTGGGCTGCAGCAATCCAAGGGAGCAATATAGTATATAGGGTGAAGTATTTTTGTCCACTAAAGAAGAACAGAACCTAGGCGTGATTGTGACTGATGATCTTAACATGTAGAAAAGGCAATGGTGAAAGGTAAAAAAGGTGATGGTAAAAGCTAGAAGGATGCTTGGGTGCATAGGGAGAGGATTGACCAGCAGAAGAAAGGAGGTGATAGTGCCTCTGTATGTCTTTCGTGTGACCTCATTTGGAGTATTGTGTGAAATTCTGGAGACTGCACCTTCAAAAGGATATAAACAGGCTGGAGTCTGTACAGAGGGTGACTACTAAAATGGTTAGTGGTCTTCATTATAAAGCATATGAGGACAGACTTAAGGATCTTAATATGTACACATTAGAGGAAAGGCGGGATAGAGGTGATATGATTGAGACGTTTAAATACCTCCATCGTATAAATGCACAGGGGAGAGCCTCTTTCGATTGAAAGCAAGTTCTACTATGAGGGGACATGGGATGAGGGTGAAATGGGATAGATTCAGGAGTGAGATGTGAAAATATTTCTTTACGGAAAGAGTGGTGGATCCGTGGAACAGTCTTCCAGTGGAGGTAGTAGAGATGAGGACAGTTTCTGAATTCAAAGAAACATGGGACAATCACAGAGGATCTCTAAAGAAAAAAAGGGGAATGTTGTAGTGGTTGATATGGAAGGACAGAGTAGATAGGCCATGTGGTCTTTTTCTGTTGTCATGTTTCTATTTTTCTAACTGCTCTCGCTGTAATTAGATACTTTGAACATAGATTTATTGCAACAGCCCCCTTCTAGCCTCAATGTTATAAGATCTGTTGCACTATCCCCCTGCATGCCCCCTTCCCTCATTCTTTGCAAGCCTTTTAGTTGTATTGTAAACTACTTTAATTTAAGGATAAAGCGGTATAAAAATCCATTTAAATAAATAAATAAATATTAAAAAATGGTGGTGCCTGGTCCTGCATGGTGCATTCTGGGATGTACCGTACAGGGTCAGACTTCCATATAAGGCAAAAAAAATGCCTTATATGGCAGTCTGAACCCACCCAGTGCATCCTAGGATGCATTGTGTTAGGCCCAGTCCTGCCATTTTTCAAAATGGTGGCGCAGAGACAGGAGTGCGTGGGCAATGCTTCTGTTGCAGATTAAAAACACAAGGAGAGGGTGAGGGGTGAGGGGCCACTGGGCCACCAGGCCTTTTTGTTATTGGGTGCATGGGATCTGG
The DNA here is from genome assembly GCA_033557465.1 of Ichthyophis bannanicus. Lineage (NCBI taxonomy): Eukaryota > Metazoa > Chordata > Amphibia > Gymnophiona > Ichthyophiidae > Ichthyophis > Ichthyophis bannanicus. The sequence continues at coordinate 223,510,248 of CM066043.1, read as the reverse complement.
GCCGCGGGGTCACCAAGGAGTTTTTTTATTAGGTGGGTGAGTGAGGGGATTGGGACCACTGGGCCACCAGGGATATTTTTTTTTAGTGAGTAGCTGAGTGAGTGGGGGGATCATGGCTGCTGAACCACCAGGGATTTGTTTTTTAGTGGATGGAGGGATCAGGGTCGCTGAGCTACCAGGGATATTTTTATCGAGTGGGTTTGGGGGGGTGGGATCGGAGCCACTAGGGATTTGGTTTCTATCAGGTGGCTCAGTGTTGGGGCCACTGGCTCCCCGACAGTATATTGATGACATCTGTGGCTTTCCCCGATGCCTGGATCATCTAAGGTGAAGTGTAAAACTTCCCTTCAAATGACCCTGTTTCTCTAGGACAGCATGCCTAACTTGTGCTGACTTCTGTGTGCATGTATTTGGCTTGCTCTCCCTGTTTAATGCTGACTTTTTGCACAATGGATAGTTTTAATATTGCATTCCAGCGCAAAGAGTCAGTGTTAAAGTTGCACTATGAAACCTTGCACTAGAACACTAAGCACTGGGCTCTAGTGCAGGGTTTGTGCATCGGCCTGTTAATGTCCTTAAGTAAAGGTTCCCTAAGTATGCATGCCATCAACATGCGTAAGTCACCTATTATGATGGGCCGGAGGGGATCGTAGAATGAGATGGGAACATTCTGAAGAGGTTTCAAATACAAGTTAAGTGTTTTATTGAAGCCTGAATATAACATCTGTAAAGTGGAGTTTACACTTTAACAAAAATTTATACAATCGGCTTAAGAAATAAGAAGAGCGTTCCTTTCATTTTCTTAAATCACTTGAAAAAGTTCGTAGAAGGTCGTTGATGCAAATAGGCACTTGAGTTTGGATGAGTCACCAGTCCGGAAGCGTGCCAAATAAGTCTGAGACCTTCAACGAAGATAAAAATAAGATGTAATGGTTTGATATAACCACAAGGAATAAATAGAAGATATTGTTATAATTGAGCATTTTTTACTAGAAGAGAAAGAGAGGCAATCACAGAATTCCACAGAGATTTCCAATGTACAGAAACACAGGACAAGGGAAAGTACTACAATGACATGTGCAAGGAGGACACGTATAAGAGGAAAAACAAGATTGGCTTTTCTAAAGCTATGAGAGTTAAAGAACAAATTCCATCCTTGAATTGGAATGCTACAAGATGCTCAAGGATCCATGTTGAATGATGCTGAGAAGATCAAGAAAAGGTGGAAAGAATATACAGAGTCATTATACCATAAAGATCAAGTGGACCAACAGCCGTTTCAACCTAAACCTTATGATCAGGAACCATTGGTGATGAAAGAAAAAGCTGAAGCAGTATTGAAAGCCTTATCAAAGAACAAAGCATTGGGCATTGATGGTATTCCCATTGAGTTATTACAGCTATCAGATGAAGCTGTCACCCTTCTTACAAGGCTCTGCCAGGAAATTTGGAAGAAAAATTCATGGCCAACTGACTGGAAAAGTTCTGTGTTTATACTAATACTGAAGAAAGGTGACCCGACTTACTGTGGAAATTATTGTACAATCGCTCTGATCCCACATACCAGCAAGATTCTACTCAAGATCATTCAGCAGAGACTACAATCATACCTGGAATGAGAACTGCCTGAAGTGCAAGCAGGGCTCAGGAAAGGGAGAGGAATGAGAGACATTTTTGCGGATATGAGATGGATCCTTGAAAAGACAAAAGAATACCAAAAGGATATCTATATGTGTTATTGACTACAGCAAGGCTTTTGACTGTGTAAACCATGAGAAACTCTGGGCCACATTAAGAAGCATGGGTATACCAGAACACCTGATCGTTCTCTTGCACAACCTTTACACTGATTAAGAAGCAACAGTTTGAATGGAACTAGGAGAAACAGAATGGTTTAAAATCAGCAAAGTTATATGACAAGGCTGCATATTTCCCCCCTACCTCTTTAATTTATATGCAGAACAAATCAGAGAAGCAGGACTGTATGAAGACAACAACCTTCGCTATGCTAATGATACCACATTACTGGCTGAAAGTGAAGACGATTTGAAACATTTGCTTCTGAAGATCAAGGAATATAGTCTTAAAATGGGTCTGCACCTTAACGTTAAGAAGACAAAGATCCTGACAACTGGCAAAATGAATAAGTTCATTGTTGATGGAGAAGAAATTGAAATAGTTGACAACTTTAACCTACTTGGATCAACTATCAATAAAGAAGCAACAAGGAGTCAAGAAATCTGACCACATGTTGCTCTTGGCAGAATGACTATGAAGGACCTAGACAAGATTCTCAAGAGCAGAGATGTCTCTCTCCATACAAAGATTTGACTTGTTCAAGCCATGGCATTTTCAATAACATCATATGGATGTGAAAGTTGTACAGTGAAAAAGATAGGAAGAAAATTGATGCCTTTGAATTATGGTGCTGGCGATGAATACTGTGTATACCATGGGCTGCCTGAAGAACAAACCAGTTAGTACTAGAGTAGATCAAACCTAAGCTTTCTTTAGAAGCTCAGATGACAAGAGTTCAACTTTCATACTTTGGACACATCATGCGAAGAGAGAGATCATTAGAGAAAGACATCATGCTTGGCAAGATAGAAGGTCAACGCAAAAGAGGAAGGCTAGCAATGAGATGGATCGCAGCAATTACGGGTGCCAGTCTGTCAATAATGAGCTGCCTCACTGAAGTCTGAACACAATTTAGGACAACTATCCAGAGGGTCGCCATGAGTCGATACCAACTTGAGGGCACTTAACAACAACAACAACAAGTTATAAAATACTATTACTTATGCAGTCTCTTAAAACATATAGATGTCGACATGTACACCAGCCCCAGGACTGATGTAAGTGGTTGCATCTCAATTTGATGTGCATGTCTCACCACTTATGCCTCTATATTATAAAGTAAAGTACATGTATGCCTTTATAAAATAGGCATGGGACACACATGTTGCAATGTATGTTAATTCCACAGGAGTTTATGAAATTACCCTACTTCACAAAGTTACAATTGCTCAGCACTTTAAAAGCTCCCATACAAAACTGTGATTGCTCAGCAAATACAGTATGTGCTGATCCTGGCCCCATTCCACAGCATTTTCTGATCTGGGGAATGCCTAAGTGTATATTACATAAAGGTAGGTCTTGTTCTACAGATTCAAGTCACTTATAAAATTAACCCCTATATATAAACATATTTTTCTGTGTTAGATGGATTTTGCTTATGCACTGATCTAAAGAAATGGGTTCCTGAGTGGCTGAGATTGTCGTTTGGTAAAGAGAGTGCCAAGAGTACTTTAAACTAAATTAGAAATCCTAAAAGCCTAAACAGGATTCAAAAAGCTTTGAATTTATATAGAAAAAAGAAGAGTATAATAGCAGGTCTCTGACTGTATAATTTTTGTTACATTTTGTGAGTTTAGCTTTAATTCCCAAGTCAGTATTCTAGCTACTATTTCAATTTTTCTAGTTTGTGCTTACTTTGCTTTATTATTCAATGAGGGGGCCTTTTCTAAAATGCTGCCAGAATTGTGTATACCCCAACCTAAGTGTCTCAATTCTGATCTCTGTGTACTAATCCCTGTATTAAATGACAAGTGTGTCTGGGTCCGAGGCTGGGTGGGGATAGGGAGAGGATAGAGTCTTACACTTGTAGAGGGCAATTGCATCAAGTTGTGCCTGGTTCAAGCGTATTCTCACACATCCATTTTATGCCTATTTTATAATGTCAAGTACATCATACTTAACTTTAAAACATGCTAGTATAAGCATGAAAGAATGTGCATGCATGTAGACCCTAGCACTTATACTGGCTCAAGGGCTTATGTAAACGATAGCGCATACTTTCCACAAGTCCACCGGAAATTATGGAATTTTATAATCTATGTACATAAGTGTAGACTCCGTCTACGTTCCACTCAAACTCCACCTCTCTTCATGCCCACAGTGAAAATATACACCATGCAAAGAAGACATGTACTATTACACTAGTCGGTATTTTATAAGAGGTTGTTTATGCACATTTATTTATTTATTTATTTATTTATTTATTTAGCAAGCATTTGTAGCCCGCTCCTTCCAGCGATCAGAAGCGGGTAGGATTACTATTGTGAAACTGCCGAATCAAGGCAGGTACAAATTTTGTTTACATACAGATTGTCAGAAAAGCACATCATACAGAGTTAACACTTCTTAGCTATGGGGTAAGCTGTAAGCTATGGGGTGACCACTTACATGGGGAAATGACTAAAATACTGACATTTAAACATGTACATTCCACTTAAATCTTGGTAGCTCCTTATAAAGTTATTCCCAATGAATAGTGCAATACAGTAGCTCACAGTAACTATTAAGGCAGCAGATAACACAGAGTAATTGATAATGTCCCAGGTTGAACAGATGTTAGGAATATCCCTTACAGTTATTGTAGAGGTTAACCACTACCACATAGTAATTTTGTAATTGCTATGCAGTAGCTGCAAAACTTTTAGTAAAATACATCTTAGATATAATGGGGGTTATTTTAGCAGCCTTATTAGCAATTTACACAAGGGAAATCTGGCACTTATACATGTAAATAGCATCCATGTGAAAATGGTGTTTCTCCATGGACAAGCAGGAAGTAAGTCTTCACATATGGGTGATGTCTCCAATGGAGCCCTGTGTGGGAACACTCCCAGCTTCTATTGGACACTTTTGGGAGACTGCACTGCTCCTGCATGTCTGCCTTCCCACCTCTCACAGCAGTGCCATCTCCAGCCTTCGTTTTTCTGTGGAGCCCCACAGATATTGATTTGGTCCTCTGTTAGTAAACACTGTTTTTTTTTCTTCTGGGGCCTTTCTGACCAAGTTTCCTGTTGGCGGTCATGCCTGCTGTCAGTCACAGTGGTTCTGTCGATCACAGTTCCTCTTTGGTTCTGGTGCTTTTTGGTTCCTTTTTCAGTTGTTTTCCCTGTGGTCTGACTGGGCCTATGTTTATTTATTTATTTATTTAGCTGTATTTATATACCGCTTTTCACCGGGTCAAAGCGGTGCTACATAGGGGGGGGGGGGGGAATTAAGTACAAGGGGGGGCCATCACCGGGGGGGGCAACATTGATGATTCTGACATAGGACGGACTTTGGACATAGTACAGACATTGGACATAGACAAAGGCTTTGAGTTAGAGGTTCATTGTGGGTGAACTCGGGGGTTTGTGTCTTTTTCGGTGGGGGTCGAGTTGAAGTATTCCTGGAAAAGGATGTTTTTTAGCTGTTTTCTGAAAGATAGCAAGTTGGTATTGTTTCTGGGGTAGGTCGGTAGGGAGTTCCATAAAGATGGAGCATAGAGTTCAAAGGCTCGTCTGCAGGTCCGTTGTGAGCATTTGGTTCTTTTGTGAGGGACGGTGAGGGAAATACTGGAGGCTTGTCTAGTCGATTTGCCGTGGGCTGGGCGAGCCAGTAGGGTGCGAAGGTGGTTGTCCTGTGTTTGATGGATAGCTTTGTGGGTGAGTAGGATGGCTTTGTATTTTGTCCGTGCTTCGAGGGGGAGAATGTGTAGTTCCTTCAGAATTGGGGTGATATGGTCACAAAAATCAAGCCATTTGATTTTGCCATGGCCATTTTCCCAGACGTGTCCCAGAAATAAGCCAGCGGGTTCAAAAAGTGCACTATGTCTGCCAGGACCATCTCTGTAACTGATAGGCACAACTGGTGCCTCCAGTGCCTGGGTCCCAATCATCAGCCCTCTTCTTTCAATTTATGAGGCCTAAGGGGTAGAGAGAAAGAGAGAGAATCTCTCTTTGGCTAGAGGTCTGATTCAGCATCTTTGGGACCACCGTTGGTCTTGATGGCTTCTCAGGAATCTGCCGAGAGTGCATCAACAGTGAGAAGTACTCGGGCTCAGTTGGAGCCAAGCACTCGCAGTGCCCAAGAGCATCAGCCATCGGTCAGCCTTCTCCTGGAATCGAGAAAGGATTCAACCTCATCTCTGTCGACGTCGAAGGGGGATCCATCCGAGCACCAGGCGGAGGGCCGGGTGCATCAGCATTGGAGCCCTTCCAAGCAGGATGTCGAGAGTGATGGGCAGGAGTGGCCCATCAAGGTGCCCTGGAGGGAAAACCCCTCAACCTCCAGGGTTTCAGAGGGGCACCGACCAGCTCCCGATAGCCAACATCATGCTGATAACCCTGTATGGATGCCAGAGACATAGGATGAAGCTGCTCAGGCCCCGAGGTCTTCAGAATTGGCAGTCATGGAGGAACATCTTCTTCAGGAACTAAAATTCTGCATCATGTTGATGCTGGAGAAACAACTGGCTGGTGCCTCGGTGTTCACAGCATCATCATTGAGCATTGTGCAGCCAATCCTCAAGATGCATGCTCTGCCTGTGGAGGCATCTATGTCAGAGAATCAAAGAGATCTGATGCTAGTTCCCAGAAGGGGCATCTCCCTCTTGAGTGCCTCAGGTTCTGATGCCCTGATGAAATCTTGGAAGCCCTCGAGGCATCACCTATCCCATCAAAGTTTTCACAAGACAGGAAAGAACTCTGGCAGAGTCTCAGAGGTACTTTGACTCCCTTTCAGAGTCTGACTCTGATGGCTGAGTGATTGATGTGGAATTGCAGAACTTGTTGGAGGGCAAGGTCTCCTGAGCTTGCATCAGAGCCCTCCCCTCCACACAAAAGGTGGAAGTCTCATACAGAGGTCATATCCTTCCAGGACTTCGTGAGGAATATGGTGAAGGCCATTCCGTTTTCACTGGAGATGGAGGATGAGCCCAGGGTAGAGGAGTTGGAGATCCTCCATATTCCTTAGCCCCTAAGGAGGCAGTGATGCTGCCAGTGCACTGCATACTACAGTGGCTACAGATGAAGATGTGGGAGAACTCCCTGACAGTGCCAGCAGTTAATAGGAAGCTGGAGTTGATGTAAAGAGTCCAAAAAAGCTCTTGCATTTGAGAAGTCTCAGCTTCAGTGCCATTCCTTGATGGTGGAGTCCACCCTTAAGAGGATCAAGAACACCAAAATTCATTCCTTGATGCCCCCAGGCAGGGAGATTTGGACACTGGACTCCTTCAGAAGGAGGTGCTGTCAAAGCTCCATGCTTGCAGCTTGGGTACACTCTTACCAGCTCTATATGAACATGTTTTTGAAGGACATCATGCATGATCTCGCTGACTTGTGCCAATTCCTTCCCCCAGAGAAACTGTAACACTGTTGTACCCTAGTGGGCCATGGCAAGGACTGCTCAAAGTTCCTGTTCCAGGAAACCTATGATGCCTTTGAGACCATGTCCATAATGTTGGCAGTGGGCATAGGAGTTCAGAGGCTCACCAGGCTTCAGTCTTCCAAACTGGAAGAGTCAGTGCAAAATAAGCTCTTAGACATACCCTGCCAAGGGGAGATCCTCTTCAAAGAGCAGGTGGAGGAGAAGGCGGGCATCATAGAAAAGCAACATGTCACCCTCACCGGGCTTTCAAGACGCACATCTGAACCGGCAGGGCTATCAAAGTGGAGGCCAGAAGAAGACTTCTTACCAGCATAGGCACAGCTACTATCTTGATCCTCAAACCTCCCAGCAAAAAATGCAGGCTTCTCAACCACAGCGTCAAGAGAAACCTCAAAAAGTTAAGCCTGTTCTACAACTGAAGCCAGGAGTGGGGTTTTGACTAGTTCCAATCTGACAGTGTCCAGAGAGGAGAGCCCTCTGGTGGAGAGAAGGCTCACTCTTTTTGCCCACAGTGGCCCCTCATAACTTCAGACTCGTGGGTGCTACAAATAGTCCAAAGGGACTGAATGTTGCACTTCACTGAGCTTCCACCTCATTGCCCCCAAGGGTGTATTCCCTCGACCCCCTGCATTTAAACCTTCTTCAGGGAGAAATCTCCACCCTTCTGGCCAATCTAGTCATTGACTACAAAAATTATCTTGGTCTTTTCGGAGTACTAAAACTGTTGTGAAAATAGTAAATTACTCCACTCTAACAAGCATCTGTAATTCAGATTACCAACAATATTTCTTAATCACTTAATCACTTCTATTCCCATATGTAGTCTCAGACCTGTATAGCGCTTTTTACCACTACTTGAGTGAAAACAAATGGCGCTTCAATTGCATCAATGACTACTGGGAAAATCTTTTACTTTTTAGTATAGAAGAACCTTTTTTGTTTCGATAAATATCACCAGTATTCCGCCACCAGTGTGTTTCCAAAATGCTATTGGACAATCGCAAAAGCTATTAAACAAGCTTATCTTTATCCACTGTATCTTAGTGGTCCTCAAACTTTTTCTTGATCTTTCTCAGTTTCTCATAACCATTATCTTGATCTTTCTCCTCTGTTGATAATAGATGGTACCAAGCTAGGTTTGGGTTGCATCTGGATAGCCTTCACACTCTGAAATGCTTCCCATTCCATGCACAAGAGAAAAAAATCAGGGAGAGCTCTGGAGTCTGAATGCGTTAATGAGACAATGATGCAAAGAAGAGGGTTTTGGATTTGTTAGGAACTGGGCAACATTCTGGGAAGGGAAGGACTTTTCCAAAAGGATGGGATCCACTTTAACTGGGATGGAACCAGGGTGCTGACATTAACCTTTAAAAAGGAGATAGAGCAGCTTTTAAACTAGAAAATAGGGGAAAGCCAGGACTGCATGGTTCAGAAGGATGTATCCTTGAAGGATACTAGCAAAAGAGGGGCGTTAGGGAATCACAACAAAGAGGTTCCAATAAAGATAAAAGTAACCAGATGCCCTTAAGTACAGAGCTGAAAGATTCAAAATTACCCCTATCGACTGAAACTAGATTAATGTGAATAAAATACAACCTCTAAAATTCCTGTATGTAAATACTTGAAGTTTAAAAAATAAGATGGGAGAGCTAAATGAAAGGTTAGATATAATTGGCATCTCAGAGAGCAGGTGGAAGGAGGAATCAATGGGATACTTTGATACCTGGGTACAAATTATATTGCGATGATAGGGTAGATCAGATTGGTAGATGGGGTTGCGCTCTATGTTAGAGAGGACATTGAGTCACATAGGATTCAAGTTTTACAGGAAACAAAATGTACTGAAAAATCTTTATGGATAGAAATCCCATGTAAAAAGGGGAAAGCGATGGCAGTTGGGGTGTATTGCTGACCATATGGTCAGAATGAACAGATGGATGATGAAATGCTAACAGAAATCAGGGAAGCTAACAAAAGTTACAACACAGTAATAATGGGTGATTTTAATTACCTGGGTATCGAATGGGTCAATATCACAGCAGGACATACTAGAGAGATAAAGTTTCAAGATGAAATAAATGACTGCTTCTTGGAGCAGCTGGTTCATGAACCGACAAGAAGGGAAGCTATTTTAGATCTAGTCCTTAGTGGAACACAGGATCTGGTGCAAGAGATAAGGGTAAATGACAAACACAGGAAACAATATACAGTAAGCATTGGCAAGATAGAAGCAAGGCATTGATAAGGCAGGCAAAGAGAGAATTTGAAAAGAAGCTTTCCATTGAAGCAAAACACATAATAAAAACTTTTTCAAGTATACTCATAGCAAAAAACCTGTGAGAGAATCAGTTGGACCATTGGATGATAGAGGGGTAAAAGGGGCACCAAGTGAGGACAAGGACATAACAGTGAGACTGAATGAATTCTTTGCTTCATTCTTTACTGAAGATTTAGGGAAATTACCCATGTCTGAAATGGTATATAAAGGTGATGTATTAGAAGAACTGAAAGAAATATTGATAAACTGGGAAGATGTATTACAACTATTACAACAAAGATGTATTACAACTTTAATAAATTGAAGCATAGCAAATCACCTGGACCAGATGTCATTTATTTATTTATGTAACTGTATTTATATACCACCTTTCTCTGGGTCAAGGCAGTTTACATGGAAATGAAATGTAACTTACATTGAAACAATGGTATCAAACTACGTACAGCATGCAATCAAAGAGATTTTGGCTTTTAACTATATACGGGTATACATCCAAGGGTGTTGAAAGAATTGAAATATGAGATTGCAGACTTATTAGTAATCTGTGATCTATAATTAAAATCATCTGAAGTACCGGAAGATTGGAGAATGACCAATGTAATGACAATTTTTAAAAAGGGTTCCAGGAGTGATCTGGGAAACTACAGATCATTTTGCCTGATGTCAGTACCAGGCAAAATGAAAGAAACTATTATAAAGAATAAAATGACTGAACATATAGATAGTCATGGTTTAAAGGGAGAAAGCCAACATGGATTAAGCCAAGGAAAGTCTTGTCTCACTAATCTGTTATTTTTATTGAAGGTGTGAATAAATTGGTAGACAACGGTGAGCCAGTTGATATAGTGTATCTGGATTTTCAGAAAGCCTTTGACAAGGTCCCTCATAAGAGATTCTTGGCAACATTTAAAAAATCATGGGATTGGAGGCAGGAATGGGTTAAAAGATAGAAAGCAGAGAGTAGGGCTAAATGGCCATTTTTTTTAAATTTTATCTTTATAAATTTAAAAACAATTCAAGCACAAAACTTGAAAGGAAAAAGGCTTGAAGGTTACAAAAATTCAAGAAAAATAATAAGGCAAACAATATACCTCCAAAACCCACTAGCCCAACAATTAGGAGGATCCAAGACAATAGGAAACCAAAATATTACAAACATGAGAAGAAAGCATAAATAGGAAGTTTAATCCACTTCCAATATTAACGCTGCATCATAAATGAAACCTAGCTGGTTCCTTCTATAGATGGAGGAGAAAGGCATGCGCTAAAAGGCTGCTAACTGTGTAGGGTCATAGAAAGCATAACTCTGAAACTGCAAACGTACTAGACATTTACATGGAAATTTTAGGAAAAACAGACCCCCCCCCCCCAATTGGGACACCCCGGGCTTGAGCACTAGAAAATCTTTCCGGTGCCACTGAGTCTCACGGGCCAGCTCTGGGTGCATAGCAACTAACAAACCCTTGAAGAGAACAGAGAGCTTCTTGAAGTATAATTTAAAGAGCCAATTCCAATCATACGGTAATGCTAAGGAAATTAATAAAGTTGAAGGCATCACAGATTCAGCATCAGAAGACTCCAAAATATTAAATATATTAAGAATATCTGCATGTTGTAAATTAGCCTTTTTCCTTTCAAGTCCCCGCCACAAGAGAAGGGATGTAACACACTTTTGCAAGTGGAGGATGAGACTCAGGTGGGATCTCCAAAACATCTTACATATACATTTTTAACATATCTCTAGCAGAAACTAAAGGCAAGCAAGAAAAATTAACTAAATGCAAATTCGTGGAACGGACTTGATTCTCTAAAAGTTCATTTTGAATCTCAAGTCAGAAATATCCTTCATTATTGATGAATAATAAGTCTCATGTTTCTGTGTCTCAAGTTGCAATTTCCCCAACGAATCTTTAAGAATGCTGATCTCCCTAGTATTAGCCATTTTTTTTTTAGTGCCATCAAGTCAGTGTTGACTCATAGTATTACTGGAAGTAAATTGACAGCCTTTTCTTCTGAGGCAATGGAGGGTAAAGTGACTTGCCCAAAGTCACAAGGAGTGCCAGTGGGAATTGAACCCTTGATTTTCTGGGTACTAGGCAGTTTCTCTAACCACTAGGTTACTCCTCCACTCCAGTATTAGTCATAGAAGTCTGAAAATTGGAATGAACTTGAGTACCCAAACCATTGATCTACTGAACCGATACTGTACCAAAAGAAGAAATTGCCATCCAGATCGACTCCAAAGTAAACGTGGCCAGTCACTCCAGGGAAAACACCAGTGGTGCTGCTGTACTGAACCCAGCCACAGGCTCTGCAGGAACAGAGGAAACTCCAGCACTCTGACTCAGGGAGCCACGCCATATCACCTCTTCAACCTCCTTCTGAAGAATGCCTCCTGGAACCAGGGAAGATGAAGAAGCCCCCGACTCTGCTGCCATCACCAACTCAACTAATCTGCCCCCTTCCACATGCCAGTCATTGCCCGAAGAGAAGCCCTGATGAGCAACAATAGTTGAGTGGGGTTCACCAACAGGCAGCAAGGGAGGCAAACACAGCTCCAGCGTGAGGTCACATCTGGACGAAGGCGCCGAGCTCTCCAGCCCCAATGCCTCCAAGCCGGTAAGACCATTGGCTTGCTAAAGTGGACCCTCCAAACATGGCAGAAAAGTGTCCATCAGTTCAGGAGTAGAGGTAACTGACAAGGGGAAAGTCTTAGCAGGTTGAAGAGACTTTTTGTGAGGCATCACAAAACCTGCGTCTGGAGACACAACTGCCTATGTCACCATCTTGGATCCTCTAAATGGCCAATTTTATCGGTGGAGAAAGGTGAATAGTGGAGTACCCCAGGGATCTGTGCTGGGCCCACTGCTTTTTTTCATATTCATAAATGACCTGGAAATAAGAATAATGAGTGAGGTGATCAAATTTACAGATGACACACAATTTTTCAAAGTTGTTAAAACAGAAGACAATTGTGAAAAATTGCAAGAGGACGTTGATAAATTGGAAGACTGGACATCCAAATGGCGGATGAAATTTAATTTGGACAAGTGCAAAGTTATGCACCTAGGAAAGAACAACCCAAGCTATGGTCACACAATGCAAGTACCACCTTAGAAACCATCACCCAGGAAAAAGATTTAGGCATCATCGTGCATAATACATTGAAACCCTCCGCTCAGTGTGCAGCGGCGGCCAGGAAATCAAATAGAATGCTAGGAATCCTAAGGAAAGCAATGGAGAATTAAACCAAGGATATTATCATGCCTCTATATTGTTCCATGGTGCAACTGCAGCTTGAATATTGTATGCAATTCTGGTCGCCGTATCTTAAAAAGGATATAGCAGAATTAGAAAATGTACAGATAAGAGCAACAAAATCGGTAAAGGGGATGGAAGGATACCCTTATGAGGAGAGGCTTAAAAAGTTGGGGCTCTTCAACTTGCAAAAGAGATGGCTGAGGGGGATATGATAGAGGTCTATATATTAATGAATAGAGTGGAATGGATAAACATAGATCGGTTGTTTATGCCAAAAGTAGAAAGACTAAAGGACATACAATAAAAATGCCCGAGGCCACGGGCCGGGTCTGGCGGCCGACAGTAACCTGGGCCCGGGCCCGGCCGCGGCCTCCAACGTGCGGGGAGAAGGAGGGGGGGGTGCGTCGGGGGTGAGGAGGCGGTGCGCGGCATTTGAAATCGCTCCGGCGCGCCGTCGGAGCGATTTCATTGGCCCGCAGGGTAAGGGGTGGGCGGTGCTGTGTTCGCGAGAAGCCGCGTGGCCGTCTCCTTCTGGCCGCGGCTCCTCGCGTATCGGTCGCGTTTCGTGTTGGTCCGGTGAGTGGGGTTCTTTGAGGGGGTCCGTTTGCTCCCGGGGGAGGCGGGGGTGGTTGCGTTCGGGTGGGGGGGTCGGCAGCCGGTGGTCTGCCTTGCGTGGGGGCCGGGTGCATATCAAAAAAATAAATAAATAAAATAAAAAGAGGAGAGAACCCCTGCAGCCAGCAGCCTGCTTCCTGGTTGCTGCAGCAGGTTCCTTACCCTGCGTTGGGCTGCCGCTCTCAGCGGTTAGGGGGGAGGGTCGGAGCATGGCCGGAAAAGGCAAAGCGGTTGGGATGCGTGGGGCTCTCCCTGCCCCTGCAGCTGTGTTGGGGGGGCCGGAGGAGGTGGTGGGCCCCCTAGAAGGGGTTGTGGGGCCTGGGGCGCTGGAGACGGATGAGGCGTTGAGGGGGGGAGCAGGGGTAGGTGGTGTAGAGGAGGGGAGCGTCGCTCGGGGGCCGGTGGGGGACGGCGTGGAGCGGTCGGGTGCGGTGGGGCATGGGTGGGTTCAGGTTCCTGCAGGAGCCTATGGGCCCGCCCCGGGGGGGTGGGGAAGGTTTGGAATGCATAGCGACGGGTGGCAGGCTTGGTCCCCGGTACATGGGAGGGCAATGGGTGGGAGCCCTTGGGGGGGGCTGGGGAGGGGAGCATTGGGGGGCCGGTTTTCAAAGTGTTGGGGGACAGCTTCCCTGGGGGGCTACAGGCTGGGTAGGCGGGGGGTTGGGGGCCTCGGGGGGGGTGCAGGGTGGGGGCGGGGCCTTATGGGATGGCTTCGCAGGGGGTTGGCTTTCCTCCGTCCCCCTGTGTTGGCTCTCCTCTCCCATTGCAGGTTTCGGGGAGTGCACCATTGACAGCAGGCGGAGTTGGCGGTGGTGCGACAGTGATGTCGGCGGGTGGGGGCCAGTCCGGCCCGACCTTGACGGAGCAGACGGAGTCCACCTCGGGAGTGCAGGTGGCGGCGGAGCCGGCGGCGGCAGGTGAGTGCTCCGGGACGACAGCAGGGGGAGTTGGGGGGGCAGTGCCGTCGGGGGAGGGTGCACCGCCAGCTAGTAAAGCCAAGGCAAAGCGGAAGCACCGACGGCGTCGGCGGCGGAGCGCATCGTCTTCATCTACATCGTCGGGGTCTTCAGACACTTCTTCAGCGGACTCCACCGGCGGGCCGCGGATTGGTGAGGGGGCGGGGTCCTCGGTGGTGCGGTGCGCGGAATTGTGGGAGAGTGTTCCGCGCAAGTTGAAGCGGCGGATTGTGAAGCGGCGTTATTTGGATATTTTCCGGCTATTGGAAGGGAGGAAACGCTCGGGGGAGAGTCGTAAGAAACGCAAGGAAGACGAGAAGGCGGGGAGGGTACGGAAGGTTTCACGGAACACGTTAAATTGGACTCGGGCTTTTTTGCGTTTGGCGAGCATATGGGGGCATGAGGACCCGAGTCGATACGGTGAGCTGTTGGCTTATGCCGACGCGATCTTGGCGGCTTCCCAGGCCCACGAGGGGTGGGCCTGGCTTAATTACGACGAGGAGTTCCGCGATAGGATGGAAGAGAACCGGCAGTTGTCATGGGGCATGAAGGATATTAACCTTTGGCTCACGCAAATGTCGGCAAAGAAGAGTGGAACGGGGGGGTGCAGGTCCGGCTAGGGCGGCGGGCACGGCAGCTACGGCGGGCTTGCGGTCCTTTCGGCCAGCGGGCCCGGGGCCCGAGGCGAGTAAAGTTGGGGCGGGCGGTCCCAGCGGAGATTTGTGCTGGCGCTTTAATAAAACGTCCTGCCCATTCCCGGACTGCAAGTTTCGGCACGCCTGCTCGCTGTGCGGAGCCGGTCACTCGGCCGTTAAGTGCAGCCGTAGAGCGGTGCAAGGGGCGGCGGCTGCAAGTAAATGACGGGTTGGAGGGGGGTCTGGCGCCTACCCCCATTAGGATACAGGCGTTGCTGCCATGGCTGGAGCTCTACGCGGCTACCAGGCATGGCACGGCGGGGACGATGTTGTGGGCGGGGTTTTCTGAGGGCTTTCGTATCCCTTTTCAAGGGGCTGTCCGGGATTTGGAGACGGGGAATGCTCGCTCAGTGCTGCGGCTGGCGGATGTGGCCCCGCGCGAAGATTGCGGCGGAGTGCGCTCTGGGCAGAGTTGCTGGGCCGTTCCTTAGGCCGCCCTTTTCGCCGTTTATTGTTTCACCGCTTGGTGTCATCCCGAAGAAGGAGCCCGGGCGTTATCGGCTGATACATAATCTTTCTTG
This sequence comes from Ichthyophis bannanicus, assembly GCA_033557465.1. Lineage (NCBI taxonomy): Eukaryota > Metazoa > Chordata > Amphibia > Gymnophiona > Ichthyophiidae > Ichthyophis > Ichthyophis bannanicus. Next base: position 223,494,701 of record CM066043.1, on the reverse strand, counting down.
TCCCCTCGGGGCCTCGGTGAATGACCATATCCCACAGGAGCTGTGCTCAGTGCGCTATGCGTCCTTCGACGAGGCTTTGGAGCGGGTGCGCCAATGTGGAAAGGGGGCTTTGCTTGCGAAGGTGGACATTGAGTCTGCCTTTCGTCTCTTGCCGGTGCATCCGTCCGCCTTCCCTTTGCTCGGATTTCGTTTTGACGATTATTATTATTATGACAAGTGTATGCCCATGGGTTTGTGCGATCTCGTGCGCTTACTTTGAGGCCTTCAGCTCTTTCCTGCACTGGGTGTTGATGCGGAGGTCCGGTCTTAGGTCTATAGTGCATTACCTCGATGATTTTTTGTTCGTCGGGCCGGCCCAGTCCGCAGTGTGTGCATCCTTGTTAGAGCTTTTCCTGGGTATGGCGGCGGAGTTTGGCATCCCTTTGGCGGAGGGTAAGACAGTGGGGCCGGTGACTTGTATTTCCTTCTTGGGGATTGATATCGACTCTGTTGAGTTTGTGGTCCGGTTACCGATGGATAAAGTCGAGCGGCTGCGGCTCTTGGTAGCGGAGGTGGGCTCCGCTACGAAGGTGACGTTGACAGAGCTTCAGAGGTTAGTCGGCCACCTGAACTTTGCCTGTCGGGTCGTCGCAATGGGGAGGCCGTTTGCGCGGCGGTTGTCTTTGGCGATGGCCGTGGTGCGCTGTGGGCACCATCGCATCCGGGTGACTGTGGGGATGCGAGCTGATTTGCGCATGTGGGATGCTTTTTTGGCGAATTATAATGGCTGCTCGGTGTTACAGTCTGAGGAACTGTCCAACAGGGATTTGGACTTGTTTTCAGATGCTGCAGGGGGTTCGGGTATGGGATTGTACTGCCAGGGCTCGTGGTGTGCAGCGCCGTGGCCGGCGGCTTGGTCCGCGAGTGGGCTGACGCACAATGTGACGTTCCTGGAGTTGTTCCCGATTGTGGTGGCCTTCTGGGTATGGCCAGAGAGGCTACGGGACAAGCGGGTGGTCTTCTGGTGTGACAACGCTGCGGTGGTGCAAGTCATTAATCGTCATTCGCCGAAGTGTCCGAGGGTGGCGGCGTTGATGCAGGTGTTTGTGCTGGCCTGTCTTCGTCTCAATGTTACGGTTCGGGCGCGCCATGTGCCAGGTGCTCTGAACGTTATTGCTGATGCTTTGTCTCGTTTCCAGTGGGAGCGGTTTCGGGAGTTGGCCCCGGGGGCGGACGAGACCGCAGCGGTGGTGCCGGAGCACCTTTGGCGAATTGGGACGCCGGAATGATCTCATTGTTGCGGTCTTCCCTGGCTCCAGGTACGTGGAAGGCTTATCAGCGGGGGTACGGGCGGGTTCGAGAGTTTCTCTGGGGGAGGGGCTGGAGGGGGGGTAGAGTCAGGGACATCTTGGCGGGTTCTATCATAGCGTGGGCAAAAGAGGGTGGTTGGTCCCGGGCGGCAGCGCGGGCGGCTTTGGCCGGCTTCTCCTTTTTTAGCAGGGCGGCGGGCTGGGGCAGTCCGAGCGCCTCGTATGTGGTGAAGCGGCTATTAGCCAGGTGGGCGCGAGCGCAGCCCTCCTGCCCGGATTGGCGTCGCCCCGTGTCGCACGCCTTGCTGCTGCGTATTTGGGGCGTTCTACCCGAGGTGGCGGCTACTCCGTATGAGGCAGTCCTTTTTCGGGCGTTGTTTGTCACAGCTTTCTTCGGGGCCTTCCGAGTTAGCGAGCTGGTCCCTCCGTCGGGCGGACGAGGTGGGCGGGGGGGTTTGCTGGTGCAGCAGGTGGACGTACAGGAGGCGCGCGTATGGATATTCCTGGCCCACTCGAAGACTGACCCGCTGGGGCAGGGTCGGTGGGTGCTGCTGAGGGCCATTCCGGGTCTGGGATCCTGTCCGGTGCAGAACTTGGCGGCATACCGGCAGCAGCGGCCGGATCGGGCTGGGTGTTTCTTCTGCCATGCTGATGGGACAGCTGTTACCCAATTCCAATTCACGGCAGTCTTCCGCTTGGCATTGCGGCGGCTGGGCGTGGATGAGCGCGGTTATGCGTCTCATTCCTTCCGGATAGGTGCGGCAACGAGCGCAGCCGCCGCTGGCCTGGGAGGTGAGGTAATCCAGCGGATCGGGCGCTGGCGCTCCGGGGCCTACGAGGGCTATGTGCGTCTGGAACAGTTGTGAGCTGTGGTGGTGGAGGGTGGGTGGGCGTGGGGGGGGGTTCTAATGCTGTGTTTCTTTTTCAGGTGTACTGCTGAACGTGCCGACAGTGAATGCTGCCCAGAGCACGCCGGGTGTTTGGTGGCTTCTGGGGCATTCGTTCGTCTACTGGGCGGAACGCAGAGCCTCAACTCGTCCGCTGGGTACACACCTGGGCTTGGTGTCCTGCAATTTCCGGCTGGAGTGGCTCGGCGAGCGGGGCATGCGTTGGTGGCAGCTACTTCCAGTGGTTCGAGAGCACGCGGAGCGGCGGCAGCGGCCGGTGGGACTCCTGATACATCTTGGAGGGAATGATCTTTCCTGTTGGACGTGTCGGCAACTCATCCGCGCAGTGCAACGTGACCTGCGGGTGCTGCAGGAGCAGTGGCCTGACGTTGCAATCGTCTGGTCGGACATCATCCCTCGGCCGGCCTGCTTGCCTCAACGACGCTGGTCGAGAGGGCTGGCCAAAGTGAACAGGCAGATTGGCCGTTGGTTGCAACAGGCCGGTGGATGGCAGGTCCGGCACCCTTGGGCGGACCCCCAGTGCGCTGGACTGTACCGTACCGACGGGGTGCACTTGTCCCCGGTCGGACAGGACTTATTGCTTAATGATTGGCAGGAAGCGCTGGAAATGATTGGTCGCAGCTTTATGGTGGGGGCGGTGCGAGGATAGTGCCTACCTCGCACCGGTGGCGGGGTACAGAGCCAGCGCTCGCAGGAGCGGCGCGGGCTTGACCTGGTTTACAAGCAGTGGGGGCGAAGTGCTCCCCGGGGTGGGGCGAGACAGCCCGGTTGGGGGTCTCGGCCCGGTAGCGGGGGGGTGGGAGCTGGCCTTTGCTACTAGGATGGCGTGGCCGGCGGGGGGTTTTGGGGGGGAGGAGGATGCTCCGCCTTGCTACTAAGATGGCGGGTGGGGGGGCCTCCTCCGGTAGAGGGGTGCGGGGTGGGGTTTTGTTCAATTGTTATATTCAGGCCCGTGTTGGGCCGGTTGTACAGGTTGTAAATAAAGCTGCGACCAAACGTTTGTACCAAAATTACTGAGTTGGTGAATTTATTGGGGGGGGGGGGAACAGGATTGGAGGGTGTCAAGGCGGGAGATGGAGGCGAGGAGGGCTTCCGGGTTACCAGTGTTAATGCCCGAGGCCGCGGGCCGGGTCCCGCGGCCGACAGTAACCTGGGCCCGGGCCCGGCCGCGGCCTCCAATGTGCGGGGAGAAGGAGGGGGGGGGGTGCGTTGGGGGTGAGGAGGCGGTGCGCGGCATTTGAAATCGCTCCGGCGCGCCGTCGGAGCGATTTCATTGGCCCGCAGGGTAAGGGGTGGGCGGTGCTGTGTTCGCGAGGAGCCGCGTGGCCGTCTCCTTCTGGCCGCGGCTCCTCGCGTATCGGTTGCGTTCCCGCCCGCCCGCCCCTGGTTTTTGTTTGTCGGGGATGTTGCAGCTGGTGGGGGTGGTGGGGTACAGAGCCAGCGCTCGCAGGAGCGGCGCGGGCTTGACCTGGTTTACAAGCAGTGGGGGCGAAGTGCTCCCCGGGGTGGGGCGAGACAGCCCGGTTGGGGGTCTCGGCCCGGTAGCGGGGGGGTGGGAGCCGGCCTTTGCTACTAGGGTGGCGAGGCAGGCGGCGGGGTTTGGGGGGGAGGAGGATGCTCCGCCTTGCTACTAAGATGGTGGGGGGGGGGGCATCCTCCGGTAATGGGGTGCGGGGTTGGGTTTTGTTCAATTGTTATATTCAGGCCCGTGTTGGGCCGGTTGTACAGGTTGTAAATAAAGCTGCGACCAAAAGTTTGTACCAAAATTACTGAGTTGGTGAATTTATTGGGGGGGGGGGGGGAACAGGATGGGAGGGTGTCAAGGCGGGGGATGGAGGCGAGTAGGGCTTCCGGGTTACCAGTGTTACTACAATATAACCCATGTAAGACTAATAAGAGAAAATATGTTTTACTCAACACGTAATCAAACTTTGGAATTTGTTACCGGAGGATGTAGTAAAAGCTGTTAGTGTAGCTGGGTTTAAAAAAGGTTTGGAGAAGTTCCTGGAGAAAAGGTCCATAAACCATTATTAAAGAGGACCAGGGAATTCCTCTGCTTACCCAGGGATGAACATTATGGAACCTGTGTGCCTTTTTGGGAACCTGCCAGGTACTTGTGACATGGATTGGCCACTGTTGGAAACAGAATACTGGGCTTGATGGACCTTGGTCTGACCTAGTATGGCACCTTCAAAGGATATAAGCAGGTAAGAGTTGGTGCAAAGGGTGTCTATTAAAATGGTTAGTAGTCTTCGTTATGAAGCAAAGAGGACAGACTTAAAAATCGCAATATGTATATTTTAGAGGAAATGCAGGATAGGGGAGATATGATAGAGATGTTTAAATACCTCCATGGCATACATGTACAAGAGGAGAATCTCTTCTGATTGAAAGCAAGCTGTGCTATGAGTGAACATAGGATGAGGGTGAAAGGGGATAGACTCAGGAGTAATATGCAGAAATATTTCTTTACGGAAAGGGTGGTCGATGAGTGGTATAGTCTCCCAGTGGAGATGGTAGAGACAAGGACAGTATCTGAATTTAAAAAAGGTTGGGACAAAAATAGAGGATCTCTAAAGGAAACACAGGCACTATTGTAGTTGATGGAAGGGCAGACTAGATAGACCATGTGGTCTTTTTCTGTCATCATGTTTCTATGTTTCTGTTTACAATTGGATTTCTTCTATTTGTACCATAGAGAAGATGTGTTTAATTGAAGTTAATTCTTCCCTTAATAGAATCAATTCTTTATGCATTGCAGATAACTTGAGACATATAAGGCAAGCTCTTATGCTCCAAATGATTCTTCTGTGGTGCCTTCATTCTTCTGTTGCTGTTGAGTGGGCGCTGCTGCCGTGGTTTGAAACTGGCCCTGCAATATCAGGCAGGCACCAAGAGGGTAGCATGTTCCTTGGAAAGACCCCGTTCAGCCTATAAGGGTTTGCAAGTGAATGCTTTGCAGTGGAACCTACTTTAACCTACTGGGAGGAGTGGCCTAGTGGTTAGGACAAGGTACTTCAGGCCAGAGGGCCAGGGGTTCAAGTCCCACCTGGGGACAGCAATCTCAGGCCGGAGGGACTGGGATTTCTAGTCCTATAGGTACTCCTTGTGGTCTTGGGCAAGCCACTTAACCCTCCATTGCCCATGTTCCCTGTAAGTATTAGCGTATGTGTGTCATATCCCCTCGTGTTAAATGTATCTCCCAATTGACCACTTTGACCCAGTGAAAAGCGGGATATAAATACAGCTAAATAAAATAAAATAATAAATAATACTGAGGAGGTTTGCTAGGCCTGTCCATTCAGCCCATGGGACTGCTGCTGCTGAGTGGATGCTGCTACCAAGGTCTGAAACCAGCCCTGCAATATCAGGTAGGCACCGAGGGCACAGCCTGTTCCCTGGAAGGACCCTTATTCAGCCTATAAGAGTTTACCAGCTTTTCTCCGTGACCGCATAGCGTGGCCACGGGGTGTGGACAAAGGGGTGAGATCCACTCCCTTGGCACCCCCTCGGCGCCAAGTCTTTGATCCCCAATAGTTTAATTTTATTTTGCAGTTTTATATATTTTATGGGGAAAAGAAAGATCAAGGTGGGGAGTAGGGTGCAGGGAACCATCGCCACTACTGTGAGGTCAGTGAGTCCCTTAGATAACACTGTGCAGTCCTCTCGAAAAGGCACCTCCCTCAGTTCTGGAGGAAGATCCCCACAACCTTTTCCTATACCTCTTTTATCTTCTACTCTCTCGGAGTAGCCCTCTGAACAGATAGGGTCTGTTAATTTGGAAGTGACTTTACCCAAGCCGGTTCAGCGGGCTTCAGGTCGTATCTCCAGAGGCAGAGATTACCTTAAAGGATGTATGTTTGGGGGGCTCTTAAGTGTATTGATGATAAAATAAGTACTCCTCTTAATACCCTATGCTCTTTCTCTCAGGAGGCTGTAGATTCATTAGAGCAGCTTGATTGGAAGGTTTCTGCTGTTAATATGGCAGTTCCTAAGCTCGAGTCTCAAGTTCTTCTGCTTCGTGCTGTTAATGTTGCTGGTATTAAGGGTTCCTTGGTATTGCATGCAAAAGTGGAAGTCCTTGAAAACTCAGTACGTTCTCGCAATTTACATTTTTTAAATTTTCCCCAGACAAATTTATTTTTATTTATTTATTTATTTAGACAGTTTTGTATACCGCCTTATCCTTCAATCAAAGCGGTCACAACACAATTGGGAGATACATTTAACACGCAGGGATATGAGACACATACACTAATACTTACAGGGAACATGGGCAATGAAGGGTTAAGTGGCTTGCCCAAGACCACAAGGAGCACCTGTGGGACTAGAAACCCCCGTCCTTCCGGCCCAAGGTTGCTGTCCTCTAGTGGGATTTGAACTCCCGACCTTCCGGCCTGAAGTACCTTGCCCCAACCACTAGGCTACTCCTCCAAAAATTTCTATTGGATAAATATTTGAAGGAAGTGCTAGCCATATCAGAGCCAATAGAGGTTCTTCAACTTTATTATATTCCTCCCAGTCTCAAAAAGGTGAATCCTGCCGAGGGAGAACTGGATGTGGTAGTGCCATCTGTTCAAAATCTCACTGCCTTTTTGAAGGACTCCCTTGATACTATAAATGTGAGTTCTATTCTTTTGGTAACTTTTATATCTGAATCTGTGAAGCTGCATATTCTTAAAGCTTTTTTTAAGTTTATGACTACTAAGTTTTGCGAACAAACTGTGAATGTCTTTCCAGATGTGTCTCCCGGAGCACTCAGCTCCGGCGGAGACAATTCCTTGCTTTGAAACCCCAGGTTTTAGCTTTGGGGGCTACCTTTTATTTTCGTTTTCCTTGCAAATGCATCATCATATTGGATGGTGTTTCATTTGTATTTGTTGTGATCTCGCACCTGGAAACATTTTTATTAGAGAGACAGGGCGATGAAAAGGTAGTAAATGGATAGTTATACTATTGTTGGCTTCCTCAGTGTTGGCTAAATAGCCTTGTTTTCCTTGACCTTGTATCTTGTGATATGTGAAGATGTGCTTTCCATAATGTGGGCTTTATCTAATGTATATGTCTTTTTGATTGGATATTTGTTTATTCTTTTTCTTGTGTAGATTTTCCTATTGCATTTGGTTTGTGAATTGACTAAAAATTTCATTAAAAAAAAAGAAATGTGGGCATGTTAAGTAGCTTTTAACTATTTACATAATGCTCTTCATGGGAGGAGGGGAATCTTAGTTGGAAGTGGTTTGAAAGTATAGGATGAAGAGGTGTGTCTTGAGGAGCTTGCGAATGGTGGGGAGATTTGTGGTGTTTCTTATGGGGTCAGTGAGGGATTTCCAGCAGGAGGGAGCATATAGTTCAAAGGATCTGGTGCAGGCCTGTTGAGTGCTTTTTATTCTTGCTTGGGGAGGTGGTCAAGATGTTCATTGTGAAGGATCTGCGTGGTATTTTCATCTGTAGTGCAGTGATGAGGGATTGGAGGTATAGTGAGAGCCTATAAGGCCGAGCGGAAGTCAGATGGGGTAGGGGGAGGGTGAAGATGTTGGAGGGTCTAGGTTTTATGGAAGATTGATCTTGCTGCATTCTTTATTTGAGTCTTTAGGGTGAGATGATTGTCGAGGGTGATTCCAAGGTATTTTACTTCTGGTTTGACTTGGATGTTGGGGGGGCGCCTTCCGGTGTGGCACCCATTGCTAACCAGGTAGCTGCGATATTGAGCCACTTGCCTGGTTAGCGATATGTGAATAAAGTAAGGTACAGCAAATGCTGGCCTTACTTTAGCCGCAGAAGATAACTGGGCAGAAGCTCAATATCACTGCTGCCTGGTTAGCTTCCAGGTTCTGCAGCCAAACTGGATATTCAATGTCAGTGGCTGGATCTGGCCCCGGCATTGAAATCTGGGATTAAACTTCCAGCAGCACTGGCTAGCTGCTTTATAAGTGCTAGCCACCGCTGCTGAATATCACCCCCCACCCACTGTGTATACTGTGGACTGCCTGAAGAAGTCGTCAATCAGTACTAGAGGAGATCAAATCTAAGCTTTCCTTGGAAACTTAAATGACAAGACTGATTTTCATACTTTAGACATGTCATGCAAAAAGAAACATCATTAGTGAAAGACATCATGCTTGGCAAAGTTGAAGGTCAATCGAAAAAAGAAAAGCTAGCAATGCAATGGATTGATACAATAACAGCAGCTATGCCTGACCGAAGAGCGAACAGTTTAGAACAGCTGCCTACAGAGTCGCCATGAGTCAACATTGATTGAACAGCACTTAGCAACAACATCCCCATTTCATATAGGGAATGCTTGTGGATGTCCACAATTGTCCACATCATGATTTGCAGCTGTTACCCAGCACGCATATATTTTTAAAAAGTGATCCTTTTGACCAGTCCTTTACTGGAGGGAGTAAAGGGGTTATCCACTCTAATCCCCCATTTTTATTTCCCCCTCCAAACTGAAATTAAATAAAGACAGTGGCTTCTGTAATTACATGGCAGCATTAGTGGGTATAGATTTGCAAAATGGCCCACATACATGTGTAAGTTGTGGTTTATCGACTTCCACGTGTTAAGTACCACCACTTATACATATAAGTTGCTGAGTTTGAGCCATTGGTTTTTGCCTTGAGTAGATTTTCAAAATGGCTCTTCCGATTCCATGTATTGGCAAATACATGTGCACTCCTGCACTCTTTTAGAAAAAGCTCCACATTTAACAGCCTTTTCTATAATGCTGCCATAATTGTGCATGTTTCAACCTCAATGTCTCAATTCTGATCTTCATGGATGTGTTATCTAAAATGTGACAACACATGTTTATTTTATATTTCTTTGCTTTAAGGCTTATGGCAAAGGTGGGTTATCAAATAAAAATAAAAAAACAACACTAAAATAATTTGATTATAGCTGTATCTGAAAGATATGTGAATGGGCAGCAGTAAAGTTGACGTTTTGATGATTGATGCTACAATCACAAGTGGCAAAGTGTGCTTGTTCAACCCCTTTTTGTGTCTGTTACCTCATGTCCATTTTTTTTAATCTAATAAATTGGGAACTCCTAAAGTTTCCGAATATATAGCGCAAAGTAGTAGAAGAAAAGGAATTGAAATATTTATTGGGATAAGCATTTAATTGTGTAAACAAAAGACATTCAAGTGGGTGTGCTCCTTTTTTGTTTTTGGATCATTAGTTTTAGTCTTATTGTGGTGGGTGCACAGATCGTCTCTATTCTGTGTTATTTGTTGCATCATTGAAACCCAAAGTAGTGCTTAAAGTTCATGAAACAAATATACTTATTCAGAATTTCCCTGGAAGAGTTTGCAAGAGTTGTTTCAATTAAGTTTTCTCTACGACACTTATTGAGCACATAGGTGGTCTAAAGGGCCCTTTTACTGAAGTGCACTAAGCAGTTAACATGCATTTTAGCACATAATAACTGTCAGCACAGGGCCACAGTACACTTTACCATGTAGGCATGACAATTACAGTATGCTAAATACCATGGTAACTGCCAATCATGCATTGAAGCAGGGCATGGGCAGGTTAGGTCGGGAGAGTGGGCATAGAGAACATATTGCCGTTAGGATGGAGTAACATAGCGTGTGTTGTCAGTGTGGCAAATAACACCTCAATGGGTGGCGTTAGGTGCACCCACGTATGTTCATTGCACCTCGTGTTAGGATACGTGTCCGTGTGATAACTGCTGGGAACACGTGGGCCACACCCTCAACAGTTACCATGGAGACTTTGCACTTACTGTGCATTAGTTTTAGCGTTAAACACTCATTACATGCACTTAACTCACTTTAGTAAAATGACCCCTATGTCTTTCTATATATGCATTTTCCTTTTTTTTATTCCTTCCCATAGGCCCTTCCCAAAATCCTGGATAAAATTGCACCTGCATTCTCTATGAGCAGTAGCAGTTTTCTCGTGGAGAAGTCACGGGAGTCAACAGCACGGGTAGTGGTATGGCGAGAGATCGGTGTGTTAAAAAGTTATACTATGGAGAGCACCTACAGCGGCTGTAATCAGGGGATGTATAAAGTGAGTAAACCCATTTATCATGCTTGTGTCCTTTATTCAATGGAGCTAAAGACCAGTAAAGTGTATGAAGACAAATGGTAAGGCTGTGGATATTTATTCTATAAACCTCCAGCAATATAATTCTTTAACAACTGTACTGAAAGTGCAACATGAGTAAAGATAAGGGGGCATGTTTACTAAGCTCCGTGTCAGTAATGCACATGTGGACCACATTATTAGCATAGAACTATGTGCCCTCTACAGGGGGACGGGTATAGCTCTTCCGCTGTAATTGCTATGTTTCACCCTGATAAAACAGTCTGGGACCAACTGGCATTACCTGTTGAAGTGGCCTTAGTTGCACCCACAGTACTTGCTCTGAGTGCAGGTAGCATGATCTACGAAATGCCTGTGTCATGGTGGTATGCCCTATCCCACCCAGTTTCCATTCTGATGCACATTACAAGGGTAGTTCAAAGTTTTTAGCACAGGGTCCCATGCTACCTTTTAGCCAGCACTGATACTGTACGCTAATCCTGCACTACTCTGATAACGCACTTTAGTAAACATGCTTCAAGGAGAGTAATTTTATTACAGGACACCAAGGTTGTTAAGGCACATATGTTGTGTCTACAGGGTGGCCCAAAAAAAGTGAGAACATCTCGTAGCATATAAGTTATTTAAAATTTCAAAAAGACAGATGTAAACGATTTACAAATTAAAAAAAAAAAAGATGGCGACCAGAAAGTGTCAAAATAAAGACGTTATATAGCTAAAAAAGGTAAATAAGTAAACTATTTAAGCTTTTAATTTATGAGATGTTCTCACTTTTTTTGGGCCACCCTGTATATTATAAAGATTTTATTATCAGTGGTCCCAGCTTCAGGGTAGCATCAAAACCACTTCAACTACAAATCCCAAGCCTATATCACTTACATGTGCCTTTACGTAAAAATATTTTTTTGTCGGACCTCACATTTACAGTGCATAGCTACCCAAGCTATCACCGCTCCTTAGTGAAGTACTTTTAATTTTAATTTTAAAGATAAAACATTTTAAAACCATATAGTCTTGATAATTAGCTCAAAAGAGCCACACAATAGTACATTACAGTTTTGTCGGATGAAGGTCTCTATCCTTTCTGTTCAAAAAAATCTCTGAAGTCTCTTCAGGAATCCAGTCCCCTGTCTCAGCCTGTTTATCTGACATTGCTGCCTGGATGTACCACTGCCATCTGAAATTGAACAAGGCTAAAACAGAGATCCTTATCTTTCCTCCTAAAGTCACCCCTTCCTCCTTTCTTTATCTCTGTGAATAACACTGTACTTCTGCCTGTTTCTTCAGCTTGCAGCCTTGGAGTCATCTTTCACGCTTCTCTCTCCTTCTCGGAGGACATACAACAGATGGCTAAAGCCTGTTGTTTCTTTCTCTATAACATCAGTAAAATGTGTCCCTTCCTTTCTGAACACACTAGTAAGATTTGTATCTACTCTATAGTCACCTCCCGTATAGACTATTGCAACCTGCTGCTTTCTGGTATCCCTTGGAATCATCTCTCTCCCCTTCAATCTGTTCAAAACTCAGCCACATGACTAATCTTCCACCAGTGCCACTGTGCTCACATAACCCCTCTTCTCAAGTCACTTCACTGGCTTCCTATCCATTTCCGCACTGAATTCAAACTTCGGCTGACCTGTAAGTGCATTCATTCTGCTGTGCCTCACTAGCTTTCCACTCTTACTACTCCCTACACCCCTCCTCGAGAACTCCGCTCCTCCGGAAGATCCCTTTATCTGTGCCCTTCTCTGCCACTGCCAAATACTTGGAACAAACTACCCGAGTTAACACACTGAGCTCCTTCTCTGGCCTTATTCAAATCCAGGCTAAAGACACACCTCTTTGAGGTCGTGTTTGGATCCTGATGCCCTTAGTCTCCTGCTTAACATCTATCTGTATTTCCCTTGATTTACCCTAGTCCCCGTTTGTAGTGTGGTCTGTTTTGGTTAGTTTGTAAGCTCTGATGAGCAGGGACTGTCTCTCCACTGCTTCCGACCTTCATCCGGCAAAACCATAATGTACTATTGTGTGGCTCCCTTGAGCTAATAATCAAGAATGCATGGTTTTGCATTGTGGGGAGGGAGGTATTCCAAGGCATTTACATGGTTGGCAGATCTGCGGACCGTGCAAATGCTGTTCGGTGGGTTATTCAGCGGCACTATCATGTCAGTGCCGCTGAAAATCCACATATGCCACCACTGCATGCTCCAATGCTAATCGATTAGTATCGAGGCATTTTGGAGGTGTTCCGGGGTGGCACCCATCGACAACTGGGCAGCAGCGATATTGAGTTTCTACCCGGTTACCGACACATGGCAAAAGTCAGACGCAGTAAAGACTGGCTTAACTTTCGCCACAGAAGCTAACCAGGCAGCGACTGAATATCGCCGTTGCCCAATTAGCTTCCCAGCAATCTGGCCAACCCAGGCATTCAATGCTGGGGCCCAGATTTGGTCCCAGCATGGAATATCTGAGTTTAGAGTTCAGCAGCGGCGGCTAACCACATTAGATCGGCTAGCCACTATCTCTGAATATCAGACCCTTTGGGGGTCAGGTCACTTGTGCAGGGAGCTCTGTTCATGGGCAGGAAGGAGTGGGCCGTGGGAAGAATGAGGACGAGCAGTAAGTGGTGATGCAACCCCGGATGTACAGGGCCAATTCTGAGGTCGGCCCTGTACGTCCAGGGTCGCACAGTTAGATGGGTGACATTCTACCTCGGAAGTGGAATAAGTCCCTCTGGATGTCGGTGGATGGCAGTGAAGAGGGCCAAGCTTGAGGAGAAAGGGTGCAGGGGGTTCCCCACAGCCCGACCCTGGCCATGGGAAGCCCAATCAGGGATCAAGCTGCAGGGAACAGGCCTACAACTGATGCCACTGGTGATTGTGGCTCCTTCATGGAGCCGCAGTACCATGGAGATGAGATGTCATGGCACTGTGGCTCCATGAGGAAGTCTGACCGAGTTAGTCGAGCAAGTGGCTGAACATCCGGGGTGCCTGAATCAGGGTACCTCCCAGACATTCAGCCACTTTGATGCGATTCTCTCCCGCAGGGATATCTAGCCCCTGCGGAAGCAGAATCAAGTGCATCCCCTGGCCGTCCAGATGTCTAGATGTCCGGACAGCCCGAGGTCGCACATCCCTGAATACGCCTCCACCTGTTTAAAATTGAAAGTAAACGTACTTCACTAGGGGGCAGTGGTAGCTTGGATAGTTATGCACCGTTAATGTTAGATCTGACAAAAATATATTTTTATGTAAAGATTCATTTAAGTGATATAGGTTTTAGGTTTATAATTGAATTGTATTTTAGAAAGGTAACATACTTTCCTAAATGTCTTCATCTGAGAGCTCCTACATAAAGTTACACATACTCCAAGGCAGGAGTAACATTGTGTGTGTATATGCTGGTAAGAATGAGGTGCTTATCTGTATTTTGTAACATACATATGTAAGTGTTAATCCCGCCCCCTGCCCCGCATAATGCCGACACATATAGCACATAACAGCAGTCGTTATGTCTTTTGTGCCAACTTGAATGTGCAAAATGCCGTTCTATATGCTCAAGCTGCCTATAAAATTACCCATCTAATGATTATATTTTGGAAGTTCACTATGGTAATTTTAAAATTGAGGTTAAATAGGCATTATCAGTAATGCGGCCTTGGTAAGAATGATATTTAGGAGAAAATTGGAAAGCAAATCATTTATAGTTACTTCAAGTAAATGAGAACATGCATCATAGATTATGTTACCATGAAATTATACTCTGCTATTAATGAAATTACAAAGGGTAGGCTGCTGTATGGAATAGCCTGTCAACAGAAGCTTCCATCAGTGATAAGCTAGTGCATATGTAAATTAACCAGATAAAATACCCAGTCTACCTTGAAGATTTATTTCAACATTTTTAATTTAATAGATGTGCCACAGTTTGAACTCTGTATTTTATTCCTACAATATAGTTGAGTAATTCATTTTAATCCAAGACAGTTAGTTAGAGGCCCTTGAGTGATTTTTACATTTCGGGTTGCTGGGAAAGGAAATCTTTTCAAATAACATTTTTTTTGGAGTGCAATGAGTGCATTGAGCCATGAAGTAATACAGAAATTTCCATTGAGACCATGGTGACAATAATTTATCCAAGTTTGAAAAAGGGACTCTGCTGGGACCAAAAATGATTCTTGAATGGTCATCTGCCCATTTTTATTCTCAGTTCAATAGAATCGAGAGGCTGATTAAATTATACTAAATGTCTATGTGCTTCAGTTTGTGTTTTTATGTATGTATCCCCCTCCATCCAAATTTGTGCGATAGTAGTTCCTTCAGGGACATCTGACCTTGCTACTTTGCAAAACTGTGGTGCTATTTGGGTGGCAGGTACAGGAAGGGAACACACTGGGCAATTTTTTACAAGAAATACATGAGGTATGTGTTTCTTCTCCCTCCCCCCCCCTTTTTCCTGTCCATAATATTGAAATGGATGGATCTAGTTCTAGCAAATCTTATGTGTAGATAGGCCCCTGGGGACTTTTCTACTTGGTGAGTGGTTTGGAGGGGAGGCACAGGAGGCAGTAAAGTTAGCACCTTCTCTAAGAAATATATTGGCATTGAACCAAGTCTACCTTCGAAAGTTAGTCCAAAATGTATTAAGTTAGTCCAATAAAAAGGTATCTTATTTTCATTGTTTTTCTTGAGATGACACCAACAGTTGTGTACTTTCTTTTGTATTGTGAGCAGGAAGAGGAAATGTCCTTGTTCTGTTCTGCATCCATTATTGGGGATGTTCTTGTATACGTGGAGTAAATGCAGATGGAGACTCAGGATTTCTATTAGGGTTTCGTCCCCTTTTATGTTGTTATGGGTTAGTGTTAGACCCAAGACCTTGCTACCATGTAGAAAGGTCACACCTAGAAGCAGGGATTCTTGTGGAATTTGTTTTCTCAGGGTCAGAGGTCTCCATTTTAAAGGGTTCTGCCCTAACTCTACAACTACTGTCTCCTTAAGACCCCAAGAAACCTATTTTTTCCACGAAAGTATCCAGAGAAAGGCTCATCACAGTTATATGGACCCAGGCTCTTTATAGCTACTTTTAATTGCTTTGAACCTTACAGTAAGTTCTATATTTATTTAATTTTTCTGTACGTGCATCATTTTGTGAATTAAGAAGAGAAGGGAGCGTGAAGGGTAGCAGTAGAAAGCTCGCTCTGTTAAACACAGAGCACAAATGTTATGAAATCACAGGGCTTCCATAAACCTTAGTATCAAAATCCAACATAAAAGCTAACACAAGAACTAAGAATCTTGCATCCTTTAAAACAAAGGAATAAAGCTATAAAGTAGTACATTTAAGAGTAATTGGAGAAAATATATTTTCACTCAATGTGTAATTAAGTTCTAGAATTCATTACCGGAGGATATAGTAAAGCTGTTAGTGTAGATGGTTTAAAAAAAGGGTTTGGGCAAGTTCCTGGAGGAAAAGTCCATAAACCATTATTAAAGTGGACTGGGGAAATCTTCTGTTTATACCTGGGATAAGAAGTGTGGAATCTGTCTATCTTTTAGGATCCTTCCAGATATCTGAGAACTGGATTGACCATTGTTTGAAACAAGATACTGGGTTCATTGTACCTTGGGTATGACCCAGTATGGAAAATCTCATGTTCTTATTTTCTAGGGAACATCTGAACTACTAAACCTGTATGGATAACTATATGGATCCCCTGCTGTATTCTGAAGAATTTTCTATAAGGTGTCCAGGAGATAAAGACAAGAAGACCTAAAGAGGCAATTTACCTTCTGCACAAAACACCATCACAAAAAAAAAGACTGAACTTTCCAATGAAATGATAGCAGGATGCTGTACAGTTCTCAAAAATGGGAAGAAAATCTATGAGATCCAGTATAGGAAAAAACTAAAAAATGATATATAAGAAGTAAACCATATCTGCTGTTTATAGACTGCTCATAACCAACCTCGTATTCTATACAGAGGATACAAATGCCTGGCACACGACCTTCTAGGAATTATTTACCAACATCACGAAAAAGGGCAATGGAAATGCCAAATACAAAAGAATCACTGAATACATTGATGAAGACACCAATGAAACTACAAACATCCTAATTATATACCATACCATAGGAAAAACTGACCTAGTGGTTGGGGCAAGTTACCTCAGGCTAGAAAGTTGGGGGTTCAAATCCCACTAGAGGACAGTAACCTTGCACCGGAAGGACCAGGATTTCTAGTCCCACAGGTGCTCCTTGGGCAAGCCACTTAACCCTCCATTGCCCATGTTCCCTGTAAAATAGTTATTTCCAAGTTATAATACCCTGTTCAATGTAATTTCAGTTTGTTCAATGTAAACCACCTTGATATCATGAAAGACAGTATATAAGAAATGTTAAATAAATAATAATAAATACCAGAAAATGATGATCCAGGGAAGTTAAGCCAACCTAGAATGGTTTGCACAACAATTTAAAATCCTGAAAGAATCTGTGGCCACCAACGAAAGCTTTACAGCAAACTGTACATCCTTCACATGAAACAGCCAAGAGAGGGCAGGGAAAAAATCACAAACAGCTAGCCCCAGTAATCTACTACAAAATACAACAATTTCCATACAAGAACAGGAGACCAAAGCAAAGAACCAAACTTCAGAGAAATCATGAAGGAATGTGTGGTTTCCCTTGAGATGGAATTTGCCAGATTCAAAGAACGAACAAGAAGCTAACAGAAATTGCATCCTTAGAATAATACAAATTAAATTATGTACATGAAAAATGAATACAAAGCAGTCATAAGAACATAAAATATGCAATACTGGGTCAGACCAAGGTCCATCACTTTGGCTGTCTCCCATTAAGCCATGACTATCTACATGTTCAGCAATTTTGTTCTTTATGATAGTTTCTACCATTTTTCCTGGTACTGACGTCAGGCTCAATGGTCTGTAGTTTCCCGGATCACCCCTGGAACCCTTTTTAAAAACTGGCGTTACATTTGCCCTCCTTCAATCTTCAGGTATTACAGATGATTTTAATGATAGTTCACAGATTACTGATAGTAGGTCTGTAATCTCATATTTCAGTTCTATTAACACCCTTGGATGTATATCATCTGGTCCAGGTGATTTGCTACTCTTCAGTTTATCAAATAGTTGTAATACATCTTCCCAATGTATCGATATTTCCTTCAATTCTTCTGCACCTTTAAATACCACTTCAGTCATGGGTAACATCCCTACATTTTCCTCAGTAAAGAATTCATTCAGTCTCTCCGCTATTGCCTTATCGCCTCTTAGTGCCCCTTTAACCCATCTATCATCTAATAGACCAACTGACTCTCTCACAGGTTTTTTGCTATGAATGTACTTGAAAAAGTATTTATTATGCGTTTTTGCTTCCGCAGCAAGCCTCTTCTCAAATTCTCCCTTTGCCTACCTTATCAATGCCTTGTATTTAACTTGCCAGTGCTTGTGCTGTTTCCATGTTTCGTCATTTGGCTCTTTTTTCCATTTCCTGAAAGTTGCTTTTTTGGCAACAACAGCCTCTCTGACCTCACCTTTAAACCATGCTGGCAGTTTTTTGGACTTCCTTCCACTTTTCTTAAAGTGTGGAATACAGCTGGTCTGGGCTTCCAAGATAGTATTTTTCAACAACACCCAAGCTTGATGTAAGTCTTTAACCTTTGCAACTGCTCCTTTTAGTTTTTTCTTAACTATTTTCCTCATTTTATCATAGTCTCCCTTTCGAAAGTTATAAGGTAGTACTGTGGATTTCCTTACTATCCCTCCTCCACTAATTAAATCAAACGCGATCATGCTATGATCACTATTGCCAAGTGGCCCCAACACCCTTATCTCTTGCACCAGATCTGGTGTTCCACTAAGGACTAGGTCCAATATGGCTTCCCCTCTGGTCAGTTCATGAACCAGCTGCTCCAAGAAGCAGTCATTTATTTCATCTAGGAACTTTATCTCCCTAGCATATCCTGCCATGTACTAAAAGAAATAAAAAGACAAATCTGAATGACAAATCTAGTGTTTCTAACAGAAACAAGAGATAAAAATATCAAAAGCTCCAAAGAAGAAGTTTGAGCAATACACTAAAAGCACTGCAAAAAGATTTAAACTTGACCCAAGAAAACTTTCAAAAAATGGCAAGAAGAGTGCAAGAAATCAGAAAGGAAAAGAATGATTCGGAGACTGAGACTCAGATGGGAAAAGAAGAGATAGAATTAAGAAAAAAGTGGAGCAAGTAAATCCTGACCCTCAGGAGACCAGGGCCGAGCCAACCACTAGGCAAACTAGTTGATTGCCTAGGGCGACAACTTCTGGAGAGTGGCAAAAGCAGGGCATTCAAAACCAATAATAGATTTTGACATCCAAAGGAGGTATAAAGTTTGAGGTTCCTCTAGGGTACCAACATCTTGGACCAACTCTAGGAGCAACCCTGCAGGAGACTCAAACAAAAAACTGAGCTGGACGGAAAATAGCCCAGTCTCATGACACAGAAAGGAGCTTATCTGTGACAGAACAATCAGATCCTGTTGAAGAACAGAGAACTTGTCCTCAGAACACACAACAAAACTGGCAACTTAGCCAACAATCACTGTAATAGCTCCTCTACAAGTCACAGAAAAGAGCTGACCTGAGACACACCTAACCTATGCTTTAAGGGAGCAGTTAACCCAGACTATGAGTGCAGAACAAAGCTCACCTGAGACCCAGAAAACATACCGTCAGAGATAGTTACTCTCAATCAGCAGCAGAAGCAAGAAGTGAACATGGACGTATTACTGTCAATGGACTCAAACAGCAAATAACATACAAATGTAAAATATGCCATACTGGGTCAGACCAAGGGTCCTTCAAGCCCAGTATCCTGTTTCCAATAGTGCACAATCCAGCTCACAAGTACCTGTCAAGTTCAAAAAGGTACACAGATTCCATGCTGTTTATCAAAAGTGTAAGCAGTAGATTTCCCCTGTCCTCTTTAATAATGGTTTATGGACTTTTCCTCCAGAAACTTGTCCAAATCTCTTCTAAATCCAGCTACACTAACAGCTTTTACTATATCCTCTGATAATGAATTTCAGAGTTTGATTACGCATTGAGTGAAAAAATATGTTTTCCAATTAGTTTTAAATGTGTTACGTTGTAGCTTCATTGCATGTCCCCTAGTCTTTCTACTTTTTGAAGGGGTAAAAAAAACAATCTACATTTACCCATTACACTCCATTATTTTATAGACTTCTATCATATCTCCCCTAAGCTGTCTCTTTTCCAAGTTAAAGAGCCTTAACCTTTTAAGCCTTTTCTCATAGGGATATCTTTCCATCCCCTTTACCATTTTTGTTGCTCTTTTCTCTACCATTTCTAATTCTGCTATATCCTTTTAAGATGCCTGGGTGAGAAGTGTCTATTCCCAGGAAAGAAGGTGCTGAAATTCAAATGCATAAACACAGAACATGCAAGACAAGTTGTGCGGAATCCTAGATGCTGCAATGCCAAATAGATCATCATTCATACAGGAACAAACAAATTAAGACAATCAGATGCATGCCTAGAGGGAATAAAAGACATGTTATCCTTCACAGCTAATTCATTCCCATCAACAAAAATAATCCTCCCTGGTCTGTTCTCAAGAAAAGATGGAAAGAACACTTCATTCTATGCATCAACTCTAAACTGCAGGACTGCCCATCAATGTGCTTTTTTTTCGCACCACTGGGTATTAGAAGGTTCATTTTTAAAGGACACCTAGACATTCTGCACTATGTCGAATGCCTAAGTGCCTGTAGGTGCCAATATTCAGTGGCAATATGCACAGAGCAGGATTTAAATATCCCACTCCATGTATAATACGTTTTGCTTGGTGGTGAGGGGCTTTACCTCAGTTCCTTTTCAAATCCAGGCTAAAAGCTCACCTCTTCGAGGCTGCTTTTGGAACCAGATCCGCTTAGTCTCCTGCTCTCCAAATATGTGTTTCTTTGCCATTCCCCTAGATGTATCCCAGTCTCCAGTTGTTGTGTTATCTGTCTTGACTAGACTGTAAGCTCTGATGATCAGAAACTGGCTCTTATGTCTCTGTAAAGTGCTGTGTACCTCTTGTAGTGCTATACAAATGATCGGTAGTAGTAGTAGTAATAGTAGGGAGGGTGGGCTTGGCGAATTCTAAGGACGGATTCTCCAGAATGCATAATTTAGATATATAGGGCCTGATTTTCCAAAGACATTTACACAGTTTCTAGCCCAGTAAACCATGTAAATGTCTTAAATAGGGATATTCAATGACTCTTACATAGTTAATGCCATTGAATATCCCCTTCTGACTCCCCTATGTGCCCTGATGTTATCCAATTAGGATCAGGGCATGTTGGGAGCATTCCAGGGTGGAGCGGAGACGGCGACAAGTGATAACCAGGAAGCAGTGATATTGCATGCTGCCCAGTTAGCGACCCATGCCGAAAAGATAGACGAGAGAAACCCTCTCCTATCTTTAAGGTGCAGGAGCTAACCGGACAGCATGCAATATCGCTGCAGCCCGGTTAGCTTCAGTGGCTTCCGGTGTGTGTTTAGCAATCCCTGGATATTCAGTGCCATCACCGTGACATTGAATTTCTGAGTTAGAGGTCGGCGGGGAGGGCCATGCACTGACGAGGTACATAGCCATTTGAAAATGAGCCTAGCTCAGTATCAGGCCCAGATGCACCAATTTTCATCACATATGAGGGTCATTTTAGAAGCCTTATTTGTGCTTTGGATGTCTAAAAATGGGCTTGGAGACATCTCTAGAACCATTTTAGAAGCCAGCTCTGGGGATGTCCAAATCTAAATGAGGATATTCAGGAGATGTGGGTGGCATGGTTAGGGTGATCCCAGGGACTGGGCGACTCTGTCTGATCACAAAAATGCCATGGATGCCCGGCATCACATCTAACCCTAGACTTGCTCCAAGGCACAAAATGCCTTGTCTTGTTTTGATATTTCGATTTCTGATCCGAATGTCATGTTTAAAAATGGGCTCCTAGATGTGCTATATACTTTTATGACCCAGTATATCTCAATGCATGGGGAGTTAAAATATTTACCAAATCCCTAAACATCTAGAGATCTTGTTATTATTACCAATAGATGATTATGAGATGCATGGATTTTATAGCCTGCCACAAGAAATTGTATTTTTTTTTTTGCTCTGCCACTATATAACCAGACTGTATAATATTTGCACCTATACACTGAAATCTTTCCCTATAGGTAGCTGGAATATCCAGGGTTTTACATTCTTAGCCTTTGGACGGTAATCCGGAGACTCGGATTTCATCCTAAGGATCAAAAACCATGACATGATTATTTTACAGGACATCTAGCTTGGAAGACAATCAATTGCAAACTGTCCCACAGATTTCTAATAATTCTAATTCCTGACATAAAGAATAAAAAACAGGAAAGGAACACTGGGTGGAATCATAATACGATACAGATAGGAGTTAAAATGTATACACATATCAGAAAAGGTGACACACATTTGATGATTAAAATATAAAAAAAATTTACTCCAGATGCAACAGAACATCTATGTTTATACCCTCTACATCTTCACTTCAGGCTCCTCTTACCTTGATCTTGAATATTTTAAGCCTTTCATTTTGAAACTGTCACCTGCTAGGACAGGAAGGGAGTCAAACTTTGCTTCTAATCAGTAGAAATACAAAGACTCCCAAAGCATTAGCATCAGCGTAATGTGTGCTACAAATTTGCATATAACAATCCCAACAAAAGAGAAGTAAAAACCTAAAAAGATCCATCAACACAGACCCAGCACCAAGACTAGGAAGATCAAGCAAACCCACTACCTAGCCCCTCCTCATCACCAGGTACCACAAAGCTATAGACAAAAGTCTGAAGCACTTTTGAAAAAAGCTGCTCTTGCTGGGAAGGATTCTGCACTTGTAAGTATTTCTCTGCTGGGAATTTCTCAGACTCCTGGGTTAAAGGTAATTCTTTGGGTTTAAATGGATAACATCTCTGTCTGTTTTAAAGTTCTGTGCTTTTTAAATTCACTCAGGGCACTGTTTTAGCAAGCCAGCTTTTACATAAAATAAACACTAGGTTTGCAGCTTGTGCTGTGAGGGTTTGTGTGCATCAATGATGCTGAGAGCTAAGCTAACAGTAGCTTAGCTACTGGCAGGGTCTCCCAAGATAGACAAGTCTCAGCTGAGATGCCAGACTAAGATAAGTGGAGGATCATATTTCTGTGACAAATGCAACAATACTGGAATTTACTGCACTGAAGAAAGGCTTGACAAATCTACTTCTGTATCCTGCCTCGAAAACCCAATGCATAATCATAAAACAAATTGCACTATAGTGCTGGAAGATGAGACCCCCAGGTTGGAAGGCACTCAAATGACTACTGGAGATGAACTGAAGACTTTTCAGAGTAAAACCACTCTGGATCTGGTGGCTGGATCTGCTGATGTAGCTGTGGCTGAATCTGCTGATGTAGCTGTGCATGAAAAGAGAGTCAGAGGTTGCAAAGATATCTTATATATTGGGACATGGAACGTACGAAGCATGAACCAAAGGAAGTTGGAGGTGGTCAAGAATGACATGGAACGTGTATAACTCGATCTGTTGGGTGTCAGTGAACTGAAATGAACTGGCTTTGGACACTTTGCATCTGATGATAATATGGTTTGCTATGCTGGAAATGAAAGACAAAGAAGAAATGGGGTTGCATTTATAATTAAGAAAAAACTTGCAAGAACTGTAATGAAATACAATGCAGTCAGTGAACGCTTAATTTCTGTTCGTCTATGAGGAAAGCCCATAAGCACAACTATAATATAGGTATATGCCCCAATATCAGCTGCAGAAGAGGAAGACATTGATGAGTTATATGAACAAGTACAAGCTGAAATTGACAGAACATGCAAACAGGATATCCTGATAGTCGTGGGTGACTGGAACGCAAATGTTGGCAACAAAGAAGAAAGCAAAGTGGTTGGAAAATATGGACTTGGCAACAGAAATGAAACTGGAGAAAGTCTGATAGAATTCTGCAAGACCAACGATCTATTCATCTCAAACACCTTCTTCCAGCAACACAAGCGCCGACTGTACATGTGGACTTCACCCAATGTATTGTACAGAAATCAAATTGACTACATCTGTGAAAGATAGTGATGGAAAAGCTTGATAACATGAACAAAGACAAAACCTGAAGCTGACTGTGGTATAGATCACCAACTACTAGTATGCAAACTCAAGCTAAAGTTGAAAAAGAGCAAGTCATTCAATAATGTAGCAAAATATGACCTTGAGAATATACCACTGAAATTTAAAGAATGCCTGAGAAATTGATTTGCTGGTTTAGTTCATCACACCTCCTCTTCCTCCCCGGATCTCGGCCCACTCAACCACTGTCTCTCCTCCATTGCCTTCTGGTTTGAGTCCAACTTTCTACATGCCAATCCTGCTAAGTCTTCTGCAATCTGGATTTCACTCAGCCTGGGTTAGGGAAGCCCATCACCCACAATGGGCTCTCACTCTATTCCTCTAGTACCAACCCTTCGTTACCTGGGCGTTACCCTAGACCCTTCCCTTTCTTTCCACGAACATATCTCCTCTGTTATTTGTACTTCCTTTTTCCATCTACGTCGTATTAAGGCCGTTCATTCAATTCTCCCCCCCCCCTTCTGTTGCTACTCTTGTTTTGTCCTTAGTAATCTCTCGTCTGGACTATTGTAATGTTATCTATGCAGGTCTCCCGTCTTCCCAGCTCCGCCATCTCCAACTTTTCCAGAACACCGCCACTCGTCTTGTCACCTCATCCCCTGCTCACTCTCATGTGTCCCCATGCCTCCTCACTCTGAACTGGCTCCCGATCAAGTTCAGGTTTGTCTACAAATTGCTCATCACCGCTCACCGGGTTCTTCACACCGATACCCCCCAGTACCTGGCTAACATCATTCACCTCCAGCCCTTCCCCCGCCTTCTTCGCTCATCTCACGGTAATTGTCTCTTCCTGCCTTCTCCTAATCAGGCCAGTCTGGAATCTACTTGCCGTTCTGCTTTTTTCTTCCTAGGACCTGCCCTCTGGAACTCCCTTCCTCTTCCTCTCCGCACTGAGCTGTCCTACACTCACTTCAAAGCCCTCCTCAAAACTCATCTTTTCTGTCAGGCCTTTGACCTCCCTCCCCCTGCCGATGGCGCCCCATCCCCCAGTCGAGCCCTCCATTCTCCGTAATTCTTTCCTCTTCCCCTCTCCCCCTCTCCTCTCTCCCTCTTCCCCTCCTCCTACCCCTCTTTGGGGCTTTCCTGTCCTCTACCTTATTTTACTGTCTCTCTCTGTCCTATCGTTTACTAGCGTTCCCCTCTATCTTTCGTTTCCAGCAGCTGACATTTTATTTTTTATTGTACACCGCCCTGATGCTCCGGCCTGGGCGGTCTATCAAGTGCCCGAATAAAGATAAAGATAAAGATAAAGTTCCAGAAGAGTTATGGGATGACATCAAGAAGGTTGCATTGGAAGAAAGCGATACATCTCTACATAAGGTGAAAAAGCAAAAACGGCCAAAATGGATGACTGAAGAAACTCTGAAATTGTCCAGAAATGCAGAGAAGCTAAAGCCAGAGGAGAAAGAGAGGCAATTTCAGAACTCAACAGGGATTTACAATGTGCAGTAAGACAGGATAAGGAAAAGTACTACAATGACACATGCAAGGAAATAGAATCAGAAGCTTTTAAAGAAAGAACAAGATCAGCTTTTCTAAAGCTATGAGAGTTAAAGAAAAATTCCAGCCTCGAATTGTAATGGTACAAGATGCTCAAGGATCCATGTTGAATGATGCTGAGAAGATCAAGAAAAGGTGGAAAGAATATACAGAGTCATTATATCATAAAGATCAAGTGGAGCAACAGCCGTTTCAACCTATATCTTATGATCAAGAACCATTGGTGATGAAAGAAAAAGTCGAAGCAGCATTGAAAGCCTTATCAAAGAACAAAGCACTGAGCATTGATGGCATTCCCATTGAGTTATTACAGCAATCAGATGAAGTTGTTACCATACTTACAAGACTCTGCCAGGAAATTTGGAAGACAAATTCATGGCCAACTGACTGTAAAAGATCTGTGTTTATACCAATATTGAAGAAAGATGACCTGAATGACTGTGAAAATTATTGCACAATCGCTCTGATCCCCCATGCCAGCAAGATTCTACTCAGGATCATTCAGCAGAGACTACAACCACACCTGGAACAAAAACTGCCTGAAGTGCAAGCATGGTTCAGGAAAGGGAGAGGAATGAGAGACATTGGGGTATGTTTACTAAACTGCTTTAGTGCAATTCGCATTAGGAGCTGCGGTAGTGACAGAAACCCCAAATAAGGACATGGGCGGTACATCGTTAACACTAACGCGCGTTCCAAAAACTAACAAGCGTTACAGGGCACCATGGCGCGTTACTGCGCGTTAATTGTAAGAAGGCGTACAGACACAAATCACTGAAACAGAGCTGTAGCACAATGGTTACTATACTGACCGCTGTTACAGGCAGCATGGGTTCGAGTCTCCAGTGTGCCTAACACAGAAGGCTGGCCCAGGCATCACCCTGTACATTACATGAGGAGGCATGTTTTTCTTTATGTTGAGTAGTGGTGTCAGAAACACACCCTCGCAGTGTGCGTAGCCACGTACGTTGGTGCGTACGTGGCTGCGTGCGTTGGTAGGGGCGTAGCTACGTGCATTGGTGCGTGTGTGGGTACATGTGTTTTTACCAGCATGGGCACCTTATATTACAGACTCTTTAGGGCAGGGGTAGGAAACCCTGGTCCTGGAGAGCCGCAGACCAGTCAGGTTTTCGGGATATCCCTAATGAATATGCATGATATCTATATGCATTAGAGATATCCTGCCAACCTGACTGGTTTGTGGCCCTCCAGGGCTGGATTTGGAGACCCCTGCCTTACATCTCTGTCATTTAAGATTGTGAGTGGGCAAGGTGCAGATGTCCTAGACATCGAAAGGGTATATAGAATGTGTCACATTCCTCCTCGATTCTCACCACCACCAAAAAGTTGTCTAATAGACAATATTTTGGTGGTGGTGAGAAGTGAGGAGGAATGTGACACATTCTATCTAACCTTTTTGATGTCTTGGACATCTGCACCTTGCCCACTCACAATCTTAAATGACAGAGGTGTAAGGCAGGGGTCTCCAAATCCAGCCCTGGAGGGCCACAAACCAGTCAGGTTGGCAGGATATCAAACATTTGTGGCACAGGGGGGAGAGTGGCGTTGGTGGTGGGTTTTGATGTTTGGTTTATTGTTGAGTGTGTTGTGTGTGTGCGGAAGATGTCTGTGCTCCAGCTGATCGGTCTGCGGAGTGCTGCGGGAGGATGAGTGGAATGTTGTGAGTGGGGGGGTTTAAGATTGCCTCCTATAATGTAAGGAATTTAACAGCCCGATCAAGAGGAAGCCTTGTTGGAGGCTATGGCGCAGCTTGGCAGACAGGGTATGAGACGGGGGTGGTTCCCGACCCCCTTCTCGCCGTGGTCTAGGGTGGGGGACTTTCTCTCGTTCGGTAACTCAAATTGGGTACAGAAGGGAAGTCAGGGGGCGTACGGGGGTATGGCACTGCTCAGGGAGTATGTGGTGGATGGCGTGATTCGGTCCCACAGGGAGCTGGAAACCCGGGTGCAGGAGAGGGTTCCCTTTTATCAATATTTCCAATTGCACCATCTTTTGGCGTCGGGTGGGGTTTTGTCCCAGATAACTCGGGAGAGCACGCCGATGGAAACGGGGTTATTTCAGGGTCAGGGGGATAAGGGCATCATTGCCCGGATATACAGAGTACTGCTGCAAGAAGAGGTGGAGAGGGGGGTTGGGGCCCATAGGGTGCGATGGCATAAGTGGCTGCGAGAGGAGCTGACGGAGGAGGAGTGGGGAAGGATATATGCCTGTGTCCCCAGATGTACTTGTGTTTCTTCCTGGAGACAGACCCAATTGCAAATTATTCATGGGGCGTATAGCACTCCCCGACAGTTGTTTTTAGCTGGGAGGCAATCTACGGATGGGTGTTGGAGAGGTTGTGGAGGGATTGGGAGTTTCCTGCACATGTGATGGGAATGCCCCGTTATTCAGGGTTTCTGGGGGCAGGTGCGGGAAGGTCTCGGGGGGACAGGTGGTGACCGGGGGGAGCGGGGGGGGGAGCCCGGGTTGCCCAAAGGACTTGCTGTTGGGGGCCTCTGGGTCATTAGGCAAAGGGAGGTGGCGGTGGCTGCTGGAGGAGAAGTTGAAGCTTGCGGCAAGAGTGGCAATAGCGGGGAAGTGGAAAAGCATGAATGGGCTGACAAGGGAAGATTGGTGTGGGAAGATTGCTGTGGCGGTGCGGTTTGATCTGTTAATGTACCGCTTGAGAGGGAAGGAATGGATGTTTCATAAGATTTGGGACCCCTATTTGGATAGATAACTGGGGGAGGAGGGAGGCGGGGAGAAGCAGGGGCTGGAGGGCGGGCATTGGCGGGTTTTCTTTTGGCACACACAGATTTTATAGGTTTTACTGTTATGAAGTTTTATATGTGTTTTGTGGGTTGAGGTAATGACAGTCTGCTGATATGTTGTGATACAGGCGGTTTGGGGTCATCCCCTGGGGGAGCTCAGGTGGTGTAGGTTCATCAATGCCTGTAATGTCTTTGTTATAACCATCATTTTGCTTTGTTACTGCCAGCATTCTAAATTGTGGTCTTGTAGCCTTCTCTGGGTTCTGTTATTGTATGGGAAGGGGAGCGCTGGTTGGGGGGGTAGTGATTCTCTGTTTTTGTTTTGTTGGTGCTCTGTATGCTCTAGTTTGTCACAAAGCTTAATAAAATATGGTTCAAAAAAAAAAAACCTCGAAAAAAGGGGCAAACACCCATAACCAAGATGGGCAACAATGATATCATTGGGCAACTTTGAAAAACACCCCCAGGAGAGCTCCAATAAAATAAAATGATTTTTGAAAGGGTCTACGGAGCGTAGACCCTTCCAAACATCATTTCTTTTTTTTGGAGCTTTCCTGGGAGTGTTTGTTATTGTTGCCCATTGCTATCACTGTTGCCCAGCTGAATTATAAGTTTTACCATTTTTCTTGTGGTCATTTTAACGTTTTATTTGATATTTTGTTCTGTGCACATGTATCACACTGCTCACGTTTTATGGGTTTCCCCGGTTTTGCTGTACATTGCTGACGGAAATGGTTTCTCTTCCCTTTAATATGCCTTTAACGACAGGTTTTCATTCGCGTTGGAATTGAGCTCTGAAATTCAGCGCGTTAGTGTGAGGGGAGCCTCTCCCCGCCCACTCTCCACCCATTGACCCCTTCTCTCCGCCTACTCTCCGTCTTCTGCGCTGTTTTAACGCGCCGCAGGGGTTTACGATCGTTAAATGCGGTTAATGCGCGTAATGTACGGTTAACGATCGTTCGCATGTCAGAACGCACGTTATGACATGCGAACGATCGTTAATCGTACATTACGTGCGTTATTCACGATTACCGTGGTTTAGTAAACATACCCCATTATCACAGATCTGAGATGGATCCTTGAAAAGATAAAAAAATACCAAAAGGATATCTATAGGTGTTTTATTGACTACAGCAAAGCTTTTGACTGTGTAAACCATGAGAAACTCTGGGCCACATTAAGAAGCATAGGTATACCAGAACACCTGATTGTTCTCTTGCACAACCTTTACACTGATCAAGAAGCAACGGTTAGATCAGAACTAGGAGAAACAGAATGTTTAAGATCAGCAAAGGTGTACGACAAGGCTGCACACTTTCTCCCTACCTCTTTATATGCAGAGCAAATCATCAGAGAAGCAGGATTGTATGAAGACAACAGAGTGAAGACTGGTGAAAGACTCATCAACAACCTTTTCTAAGCTGATGATACCACATTACTGGCTGAAAGTGAAGACGATTTGAAACATTTGCTTCTCAAGATCAAGGAATATACTCTTAAAATGGGTCTGCACCTTAATGTTAAGAAGAAAGAGATCCTGACATCTGGCAAAATGAATGCGTACTGTGAAACTGTGAAAAAGATAGAAAAAAATTGATGTCTTTGAATTATGGTGCTGGTGACGAATACAGTGTATACCATGGACTTCCCCAAGAATAAACCAGTCAGTACTAAGGGAGATCAAACCTAAGCTTTCTTTAGAAGCTCAAATGACAAGACTTTGACTTTCATACTTTGGACACATCATGCGAAGAGAGAGATCATTAGAGAAAGACATCATGCTTGGCAAGGTCAACGCAAAAGAGGAAGGCCAGCAACGAGATGGATCAATAGAATAATGGCAGCTACAGGTGCCAGTCTGTCAACAATGAGCTGCCTGACTAAAGACCGAACACAATTTAGGACAACTATCCAGAAGGTCGCTATGAGTCGACACCGACTTTACGTTACTTAACAACAACTACAACAACAAACACTAGAAGTAAGTCAGGGCACTGTTTTAGCAAGCTAGCTTTTATTAAGTGTTTCTTTCCCTCCTACCCACCTTGACTCCCACCCACAATAGACATAATCTTTGATTTATAGGCTCTTACAGCTCTTAAAAAGACAATTAAGGCCCTGAAATTAACCTTAAAGTGAATAAAGTCCCTTAAACCTACTAGGTATAATTGTGTTTGCGCAACAATCTCTAACAACTTTAAGTAAGTAAACAGCTTAAATATCTAAACAAATCCTTAAAACTAAGATGCAGACAGCAGCCCAGCAGTGAGATGGGGCTATACAATCTTTTGCATTGAGTGTCAAATGTACGATTTTCTCCCAGTTGGTGCTCACTAGGTGCAAGGAGCTTTTTTGCTTTCAGGGAACAAGTTTGACCTCCGGAAGCTAGTGTAGCAGACTTGAAGGAGCTAAGGAAGACAGAGAGGTATATAGATGAGACCTAAAGGGAATTACCAGGAAAATAAAAGGAGCAGCATGGGCATTGTTTTAAAATACTATCTTGCAAGTCCAGACTAGATGGATTCCATAGTTTGAAAATGGTGGAAGAAGGCAAAAAACCTGCCAGCATGGTTTAAAGGTGAGGTAAGAGAGGCTGTTGTAGCCAAACAAGCATATTTCAGGAAATGGAAAAATGAGCCAAATGTCAAAAATGACAAATAACTTAAGCACTGGCAAGTTAGATGCTAGGCATTGATAAGAACATAAGAATGTAAGAACATAAGAAATGCATTATTGGCTCAGACCAAGGTCCATCAAGCCCAGTATCCTGTTTCCAACAGCGGCCATCCAGGTCACAAGTACCTAGCAGTTTCCCCAAAAGACACACATGTTCCACAGTGCTTGTATTGGGGTAATCAGTAGATTTACCAGGTCCTCTTTAATAATGGTCTATGGACCTTTTCTTCAGGAACTTGTCCAAACCTTTTTAAAACCCAGCTACACTAACAGCTTTTAGTACATTCTCTGGTTATGAATTCCAGAGTTTGATTATGCGTTGAGTAAAAAAATATGTTTTCATTAGTCTTAAATGTAGCTTCATTAGTGTGTCCTCTAGTTTTTCAACTTTTTGATGGCATCAACAACTGATCTACTTTTACCTATTCTACTCAATTCATTCATTTATAAACCTCATTCATATCCCCCTTCAGCCATCTCTTTTCCACGTTGAAGAGCCCCAAACATTTAAGCCTCTCCTCATAGAGGTATCCTTCCATTCCCTTTAGCATTTTTGTTGCTCTTCTTTGTACCTTTTCTAATTCAGCTATATTATTTTTAAGAAAGGGCAACCAGAATTGCACACAATATTCAAGGTATGGTTGCACCATGGAATGATACAGAGGTATTATAATATTCTTTGTTTCATTCTCCAATCCTTTCCTTATGATTCCTAGCATTCTTATTGCTTTCTTGGCCACCGCTGCACACTGAGCAGAGGGTTTCAATGTATTGTTCATGATGACATCTAAATCTTTTTCCTGGGTGGTGGTTTCTAAGGCGGTACCTTGTATCATGTAACCATGGCAGGCAGACAAATAGAGAATTTGAAAAAATATTTGCCATGGAAGCAAAAACACATAATACAAAACATTTTCAAGTACATTTGTAGCAAAAAACCTGTGAGAGAGTCAGTTGGACCATTAGATGATAGAGTGGGTAAAAGCGGCACTAAGGGAGGACAAGACCAAAGCAGAGAGACTGAATGAATTCTTTGCTTTGGTCTTTACTGAAGAAGTTGTAAGGAAGTTACCCATGCCTGAAATGGTATTTAAAGTTGATGAATCAGAAGAATTGAAACAAATGTTGATAAACCAGGAAGATGTATTACAACTATTTGATAAACTAAAGAGTTACAAATCATCTGGATCAGATGGTATACATCTGAGGGTGTTGAAAGAAATGAAATATGAGATTGTAAATCTACTATCAGTAATCTGTGAACTAACATTAAAATCATCTGTAGCAACCTGAAGACTGGAGAATAGCCAATGCAATGCCAATTTTTAAAAAGAGTTCCAGGGGTGATCTGGGAAACTACAGACTGCTGAGCCTGACGTTGGTACCAGGCAAAATGGTAGAAACCATTATAAAGAATAAAATGACTGAACTTGTAGATAGTCATGGTTTAATGGAAGAAAGCCAACATGAATGTAGCCAAGGCAAGTCTTGTTTTACTAATCTGTTATATTTTTTTGAAGATGTGAATAAACAGGTAGATAAAGGTGAGCTAGTTTATATAGTGTATCTGGATTTTCAGAAAGCCTTTTATAAGATACCTCATGAGAGACTCTTGGCGAAATTAAAAAGTTATGGGATAGGAGACAATGTACTCTTGTGGATCTGGAACCAGATAAAAGATAGAAAGCAGAGAGTAAGTCTAAATAGTCAGTTTTCTCAATGGAGAAAGATGAATAGTGGAGTACCCCAGGTATCTGTGCTGGGCTTGCTTCTTTTTAACATATTCAAAAATGACCTGGAAATGGAAATAACAAGTGAGGTGATCAAATTTGCAGATGCCACAAAATTCTTCAAAGTTGTTAAGACACAAGAGGATTGTGAAAATTTGCAAAAGGACCTTAATAATTTGGAAGACTGGGCATCCAAATGGCAGATGACCCTTAATGTGGATAAGTGCAAAGTTCAGTGCTTAGGTAAGAACAACCCAAACTATGGTTACATGACGCAAGGTTCCACATTAGGAACCACCACCCAGGAAAAAGATTTAGGCGTCATCGTGGATAATACATTGAAATCCTCTGCCCAGTGCGCAGTGGCGGCCAAGAAAGCATATAGAATACTAGGAATCATAAGAAAAGGAATAGAGAATAAAACCAAGGATATTTTAATGCCTCTTTACCATCCCGTGATGCAACGGCATGATTAATATCGTGTGCAGTTCTGTTCACCATATCTTAAAAAGGATATAGCAAAAATAGAAAAGGTACAGAGAAGAGTTACCAAAATGGTAAAGAGGATAGAAGGATACCCCTATGAGGAAAGGGTTAGAAGGTTAGTGCTCTTCAACTTGTAAAAGAGATAACTGAGGGGAGATATGATTGAGATCTATAAATTAATGATTGGAATAGAACAGGTAAATACAGATCGGTTGTTTACTTCTTCAAAAAGTAGAAAGACTAGGGGACATGCAATAAAGCTACAATGTAGCCCATTTAAGACTAATAAGAGAATTTGTTTTTCACTCAATGCATAATCAAACTCTGGTGTTTGTTTATTTATTTATTAACATTTTTTATATACCGCACTATTCGATATCAGCGCGGTTTACATGGAACAAGAAACTTCAGACAAGTTACATTTATCTGTTCATTACATATAACAGGGAGGTTAACCTGGATAACAGGAGCAACTATATACAGAAAACAGCAATAAGAACAACTATATACATAGTGTAGAGTAGTGTAGTGTGGTGTGCGGTTGAGGAAAGATTAGGTGGTCAGAAGGTAATTATTGATATTTGGGTGTAACTGTGTTTCTTCGTTCTCTGGGAAGTATTTGAGAAAAAGGTAGTGTTTCAGGGCCTTCTTGAACTGGCTGAGATCAGAGATGGCCCTAATGTGTGTTGGAAGGATGTTCCAAGTTTTGGGGCACATAAACTGAAGGCTCGATTTGCTGTTGTCGAGTTGTATCTTGTGATTTCCTTTGGAACAATTAGCATGTTTAGCTCCGCGGTTCTTCTTAGTCTGTTGGGTGCAATTGGATGAATCAACTCCATTAATGAGGTGGGGGCGAGACCTTTGTATGCTTTAAATGCCAGGAGCAGAGTTTTAAAAGAGATTCTCGCTTGAATAGGAAGCCAATGTAGTTGTTTTAGAAGGGGTGTTACATGTTCTCTTTTGGGTAGCCCAAAAAGCACCCTTGCTGCACTATTCAAGGCGAGTTGAAGAGAATTTAAAGTTGATTGAGGAAGCCCTTGTAGAATGGAGTTTGAGAAGTCAAAGTGGGGCATGATTAGAGCCTGGTACACAGTACCAAAATCGGTCGGATCAATCAGTTGACGGAGATGTCTGAGGGAGCGGATTTTGAAATATATTGCTCTTACTGTGTTAGCTATGTGGGTTTTCAAATCCAGATATTGGTTGAGAGTCACTCCTAGGTATCGGATATGGGGTTTGACTTGAAGCTTGGCGTCTTGAGCATCCAGGAATGTGGGTGGTATGAAGTTCGAGTTCCTTGAGATAAAAAGAACTTCCGTTTTTTTATGTTGGATTCTGAGATTTTGAGTCAGTAGCCAATTTGATATGGCGTTAAAGCAATTGGTTAAGGGGGTGAGGTCCATCTTATCTATGCAGAACGGCATGTATAATAAGACGTCATCGGCATATATCATACAGTTGACATTAAAAGATCTGATGATGTTTACATATAGGTTGCATATATATGTTAAATAGTAATGAAGAGAGTGAGGATCCTTGCGGGACTCCTTGTCCTTGATGAAACGGATCTGATAATCCTCCATTTGATCGCACATGCTGCCATCTGTCTGACAGGTATGAGTTACACCATTTGAGTGTGTTTCCACAGAGGCCCTTCTCTTTTAGACGGATAAGAAGAAGCTCATGACAAACCGAGTCAAAAGCAGCCGCAATATCCAAAAAGATGAGAACAAAACCATGTCGGATATTATGAATACCAGTGTTTAGGCTATTGAGGAGGGTGGTAAGGAGCGTCTCGACCCCATGAGATTCTCTGAATCCATGTTGACAAGTATCCAAAGGTGCTTCAGCGTCAATGTGGTCCTGCAACTGCCTGTAAACTACTTTTTCAATTATTTTTGGAAGCGTGGGTATGCTGGCAATGGGTCTGTATGAGTCTGTTTTTTGTGGGTCTAGCTTGAGGTTTTTCAGTAATGGTCTGATGGATGTCTGTTTGAG
Organism: Ichthyophis bannanicus; assembly: GCA_033557465.1. NCBI lineage: Eukaryota > Metazoa > Chordata > Amphibia > Gymnophiona > Ichthyophiidae > Ichthyophis > Ichthyophis bannanicus. The sequence continues at coordinate 223,460,015 of CM066043.1, read as the reverse complement.
AGCAGCAGGGAATGATCCGGTGTCAAATGATAACCTTATAATCTTGGATATTGTTGGAGCGAGATCTTTGCGAAGATCCTTTATCCAGAAGGCTGGGCAAGGATCAGTGTGAGTAGTGGAGAGATGAGATAGTGTCTTCAATCAGCTTCAAAGAGGGAGTAGTGAAAGATATTAAAGGAGTTGGGAGCCCTTGAATAATTGGTGCAGAGGGTATTACGATATTATTTGTGCGGCACATCTTAGATTGTATGTAAGTAGCATATTCTTGTGGGTTGATTTCGCACTGGTGCTCAGGTGACGGTTCCTTGGCTAGTTTCTTGACTAGGCTAAATAGGTCATGAGGTTTATTTAATGCACGTCTCAGGGTGTCTGTGTGGTACTGTTTCATTTTTTCTGAAATGGACTTGCGGTGAGCGTCAAGATGTTGCATGTATGCAGACTGTTATCTCAAGATGTAGGAAAAGCTGTTATTGTAGCTGGGTTTAAAAAAGGCTCAGGCAAGTTTCCGGAGGAAAAATCCATAAGCCATTATTAAAGAGGACCAGGGAAATCCACTGCTTACCTTGGGATAATCATTGTGGAATCTGTGTTCCTTTTTGGGAACTTTCAGGTAGTTGTGACCTGGATTGGTCACTGTTGGAAACTGTATACTGGGCTTGATGGATCTTGGTCTGACTCAGTATGGCATATCTTATGTTCGAAAATCAAAAATCTATCCCAAATCCATTGCCCACATAAAAAAGCACAGCAGCATCCTCCTTTATCATATAGTATAATACAACCACATTGCTACAAGGCAAACTAACAGATACCTTCCTATAGATCACAGGATTGGAGGAAGGCCCATCAGATGGTCTAAAATGTATCTACATTGTCTCTTAGAGGCATATTTATGGGGTAAGCACATTACACTAACAATTACCATCGGGCCCTGCACTAAAGGTCTTGTGTTAATTGTGCGATGATTAAGAATGTTAGGGGCAAAATGTGGCCATTGATGGTACATCATGCTCAGTGCAGGTGTTTTAGGAATGCACCAACTGTGAAGGTGTGGTTAGTGTAGGTTCATAACATCATAGAAACAGAAACATAGAAATATGATGACAGAAAAAGACCACATGGCCTATCTAGTCTGTCTTTCCATATCAACAACTACAACAGTCCCCTTTTTTCCTTTAGAGATCCTCTGTGTTTGTCCCATGCTTTTTTGAATTCATTTACTGTCCTCATCTTTACCACCTCCACTGGGAGAATATTCCACGGATCCACCACTCTTTCCATAAAGAAATATTAACCGAGGCAGCGCGGACCCCTCGCTCCTGGCCCCTTCCAACACCCAACCCCCCTCCCCCACCCACTCCACCAAATCCCTTCCATAAATTACTCGCACACAAATTGCTCTTGGAAAACTAGCTGGTCGCAGCTTTATTACGTTTTTTAACAACTTTAACCTTACATTGTAATCATAAACCATTAACAGTCCCAACTAGCGGAGCAATACCTCACCAGCCATACAATTAGCAAAGTGACCTTGCCTCCACTACTGCCGAAGTCCTGCCAATGGCACGCTTCTTACCCGGTTTCCCTGACTTCGCCATGTAATTAGCAAAAGTCGGCCAGGGGGGTTGTCCGGGCGGGGGCACCCTACCCCCGCCCCAAGTATAACCAAAGGCTCTGGACCCCGGAAACCTCCGGGATCCCGCCTCCCCCCCAAGCTGCAACACCCCTATTCTTATCCCCCCAAGCTAACATACAGGGAGGGTGGGTGGGAAGACAGCCGCCACAGTCCTCTGCCTACGTTCCTGCTCAGGCCAGTGATCCCAGCCAGACCCCGCCGGCCCAATCCTATCCCTCCTCTTCTCTCATTGGCTCCCCCGTGTTCATATCTGCGGGGAGTCAATGAATTCAAACTATCTCCATTGCTGCTCCCCCCCTTCCCTCCGCCTGCGCTCGCGACCCCAAGCAGGGTCCTCGCATTGGGCCGCGCGCCCGGTTACTGTCGCACGCCGGGACCCTGCCCATGGACTTGTATTAACTGAGGTAGCGCGGACCCCTCGCTCCTGGCCCCTTCCAACACCCAACCCCCCCTTCCCCCCCCCCACTCCACCAAATCCCTTCCATAAATTACTCGCACACAAATTGCTCTTGGAAAACTAGCTGGTCGCAGCTTTATTAAGTTTTTTAACAACTTTAACCTTACATTGTAATCATAAACCATTAACAATCCCAACTAGCAGAGCAATACCTCACCAGCTATACAATTAGCAAAGTGACCTTGCCTCTGCTACTGCCGAAGTCCTGCCAACGGCACGCTTCTTACCCCCTTTCCCCGACTTCACCATGTAATTAGCAAAAGTCAGCCAGGGGGTTGTCCAGGCGGGGGCACCCTACCCCCGCCCCAAGTATAACCAAAGGCTCCGGACCCTGGAAACCTCCGGGATCCCGCTACCGGCACAGTTGACATCACTGTCACTGCACCGCCCCCCCCCCCTCCATCTGCGACCAGCGAGCATCATGCCTAAGGACATAGGAGTGGAGGAGTGGCCTAGTGGTTGGGGCAAGGTACTTCAGCCCAGAAGGTCGGGAGTTCAAATCCCACTAGAGGACAACAACCTTGGGCCGGAAGAACTGGGGTTTCTAGTCCCACAGGTGCTCCTTGTGGTCTTGGGCAAGCCACTTAACCCTCCATAGCCCATGTTCCCTGTAAAAAAAAAAAAAGTTATCTCCAAGTTATAATGCCCTGTTCAATGTAATTTCAGTTTGTTCAATGTAAACCACACTGATGCAGAATAGCACGGTATATAAGAGAATATAAATAAATATTCCAAAGCCTCCTGCCAGCCGTTCAGCAGCAAATCCATCCCAACTGGAGATAAGTGCACTCCATCACTCTTGAATAACTCCGCACAGCCTACCTCCACACAGGAATGCATAATTTGATAGCCACCTTGCTCGTAGACCCAACAACCAATCTGGCGATTGATTTTTGTCAGTCCTCGCGACTAATGTCATTGGCGCCAGCAAGCAGGCCTTTGAATGATATCTGACCACATCAATACTACACCTTGGAACATCCTCAGGACTACTGCCAAATTTCTCTTTGCTGCTCTAATCAATTGCCTGCATGTCCATAATACCAGGTCGTTACCCCCCAAATGTAAAAGTATTAATGCAGGCTTTCCCCTTATCCGCTCGTGGTGGCGTAGCAAAGGCAACAGCTGTGTCCAATGAAGACCTCGCTTGCCCAGTCATAGTACAGACAACATTGCAGCATCAAGGCCCAAATTATGCCCCATCGGCCTTGTCTCCGCTCCCTGTCCCGCCCAATACACGAAGGAGTGTCCAATCAGCCAACAAACCCAAGGCTTCGGTCCCCCATCTGAAAAAGAAATAACCAGTTAGAATCATCAAAATTGACAGTCCCTTAGACTGCTCAGAGCCACACATATCCCAGAAAAGCCCGAGAACGCCATCTGCCAATGCTCTGTATGTCTTCCTCGGGCAGTCCCGCTGCAGCCGCACTGGTTGCTGCGCCAATGCGGAATGAGTGTGAGGCAAAAAGACGTGGGTCCTCACCTATGTGCTGCAACACCATTCGCAGCACAGCAGAAACTTGAAAACGCGTCAAAACCTGCGTGTCCTTGTGTAAGAAGAACCCTCCCCCTATGGCGGTGCGCACCCACACATACCCTCTTACTGCAGCCACCGGGCATGTTACCAGTACGATACACTCTCTCAAAATCACCCACAAACCTCTCCCATAAGGGTCCATCTTCGATTTTGCCAATAATATCCGCAACCGCCCTTCCTCTACTTGTACCTGCAATAGCTGCAAAGCACCTTCCACCCCCGGACTATTGGAATTCACTACGAGCTCTCCTACACGAAACGCACCAAAAAATGTAAGACAAAAAACGGCCCGGAAAAGCAAGGCTTCATACTGCGATGAAGCCACCTCTGGTAAGGTGTAACAGAGTCTGACCAGTAATTCATGAGTTACTGGCCGCCGGGAATCTGGAGGTATGGGCTTAGAGCACTCCCATCCTTGCAGCAACCATCGGGCTAGAAATCCCCCTGCAATCGAGCCCCAACCGACTGCTCTCGCAAAAAAGTTAGAGCCCGCTAAGTAGGTATGCACAGAGGCTCTGGAAAACCCCATTCTCTTTGCCTCAAGTATATACTGCGCCACCAACTGATCCGACTCCAAACCCGGCTGCCAACTATGCTCCAACAAAAATTGAACCACCTTGTCACACCCCCGCTGGTACACCAACCATGTCCCCCGTGACACCGAGCTCCACAGGAGAATCAACATGTCCTCTGGCCAATGCTCCATAATTTCTCCGGGACCACAAAGCCTTCTACGTCTGCATCGGGAGCCAACATCCGAAAGCGGTCCAACTTAAAACGAGAAAGAGCATCAGCAATCTCGTTAGTACAGCCTGGTAAATGCCGGGCTCTTACAAACACATTCAATTGCAAGCTTGCAAGAACTACTTCCCTCATCAGCGTCACTACTCGCAAACATCTTGGTGTGTAATGATTGACCACACTAACCACTGCCTCATTATCGCACCACCACAACTCTAGTGCCACCAAAATGGGAAAAAGTTTGAAGAACGTTATGTTGTCGGTTAGATTATCCTTCTGCCAAGACTGCGGCCATCTATCCGCACACCATGCACCCTTGAAATAAATGCCTAAACCAATCCCTCCCCCCCCCGCTGCATCCGTGTATAGCTGCAAATCCTTGTTAGATACCTCAGCCTCCATCAACACTGAAGTTCCATTGAAGTCCATTAAGAAACTGCTCCAGATTCGCAAATCGGCTCGCATAACTTCCGAAACTCTAATGCGATGATGTGGTTTGCGCACACCAGATGTGGAAGTTTACAGCTGCCGCAGAAACACTCTGCCAATTGGTATGACTTTGCACGCAAAATTCAATGAGCCTATCAACGCCTGCATCTCTCTTAAAGTTACTTTAGTAGAAGCCAGGACATTAGTAGTTAACACCTTCAATTTAGTCACCTTTTCCACAGGCAAGCGAGCCACCATTTCCCCCGAGTCCACTTCCACTCCTAAAAAGGTAATTTGTGTCGCTGGACCCTCTGTCTTCCCTGCCGCCAATGGCACACCCAACTCATTAGCCAGGTCCACAAAACCTTGCAATAGCTCCTGGCACCTGCAGGCATGGGCTGCCCCCACAAACAAGAAGTCATCTAGGTAATGCACAACATTCGCACAACCGACTTTTTGCACCAATGCCCATTGCAGGAAAGTACTGAACTTCTCAAAGTAGGCGCAGGAGACTGAACAGCCCATTGGCATGCATTTATCAAAAAAATTCCACCCTCAAACTTGAAACCTAACAAATGAAAAGCTGACGGGTGCACCGGCAACAAACGAAAAGCCGATTCAATATCCACTTTGGCCATTAAGGCCTTATGACCAGCCTTTCTAACCAACTCTGTTGCCCTGTTGAACGAAGCGTATCGAACCGTACACAACGCCCGTGGAATACTGTCATTCACAGAAGCCCCCACCGGGAAAGACGAATTATGAATTAGGCAGAATTTCCCTGGCTCTTGTTTAGGTACAATCCCTAACGGCAAAACCATAAAGTACGAGAATGGTGACTCCTCAAACGGGCCCGCGATTCTACCCATATTCCGCTCAACTGCCAGCTTGTCCTTAACTATGGCCGCAAAGTGCCTAACTGAAGGTGAATTATACACCGTAGACATCAACACTCTGCCACGTACTGGTATAATAAAACCAAACTGAAAACCAAACTGTAAAATCTCCTTATCAACCTTCCTAGGGTACCGACGAAGCCAGGTCCGCAATACCTCCCAACGTACCGGGGTCAGGGCCCAGCTAAGTACATCCTTATTGCTTAGGGACCTGCCCGGTAGAAACAGCAGCCCCTTTTTTAATGCATTTAGCCACGGAATGTCCTCCACTACAGATGGAGCAAACGTGTCTGAATTTGCAATCAGGAAACGGGCAGGAGGACTTATTGAACCTCCAGCAGACATCACCGATTCCACTTCCCCCCCTTTCTGCTGCATGACTGCCCCCTCTGCACAAAAGGAACGGCCAGTGCCCACAGTGACCCCCATCCCACCTCTTTCCCCCCCCCCCCCGCCTAACACCAGCCTAACAGACATTTGCGTCAACCAAAGATTAATATCCTGTGTGCCCCAGGACAATAACTTGTTCTCCTCCATTTTGTCCCTAAACTTCTCATCATAATTCAGCCATGCCCATCCCTCATGCGTCTGCGATGCTTCCAGAATGGAATCCACGTAGGCTAATATCATCCCATAATGCTGTGGGTAGTGATGACCCCATACACTGGCTAATCTCAGGAATGCCCGTGTCTAATTAACCACTTTATGCAAAACTCTCTTGTTTCGGCCCGCCTTCTCATCCTCTCTCCTCTTTTTCTTACTCTCACCCGAATGCTTCCTTCCGTCCAGTAGGCGGAATATATCTATGTATCTCCACTTCCTAATCTTACATCACAACTTTTTGGGAACACCCTCCCATAGTTTCGAAAAAGACACCAAGTTCTGAATACTTCCCCCTGACCCCGACTCAGCCCTTTCACCCCCGCCTAACACGTGTCCCTCACCCTCAGCTCCTGCAGACGATGACGATGAGATCGACGAGGAGGAGGAGGATGACTCTGAGCTATGACGACGCCTACAGGAATGCCTCCTTTTTTTTTCGATTTACGCCCTTCCCCGTCCCGTGAGGATCCGCTCTGCAATGTCGCCCCCTGCCCAGTCTGCCACTCACCTGTCGCGACTGCATCCGATGCCGATGCCACTGCTGTCCCCATTTCCTCCTGATGGGCCTCCTCGCTGCGCTGAGATGATGTTTCCCGACCCCTGATGACTGCCTGTCGCACCAAACCTTGCCCCGCTGCTGGTCTTAAATCCGACGTCTCAGCCACTCCCGAACCTCTCACTCAGAGTCCCGTACCTTGTTGATTCATTAATGGACCCTGTGGAGACAGAAAAGAAAAAACAGGGGGGGGGGGGGACAGCCGAACCCCAGGAAGGTTGCCAGGCCCCCAGCCACTCCGCTCTGGACGGACCCTGCCCCCACCCCCAAGCCAATGCTCCCATGCTGCCGGTCCCCTTACTGGCGTAAAACCACCCTGCACCTCTGACCAGACCATGGGGGGAATGCATCCCCCGCCATGTCCTGACCATACCCCGGCTGTTGCATCCCCCACTGGCTTCGTCCTCTTCCCCCTCCCCTAGGAATGTCATGTGAAGCCTCGCCGCTGCTCACCACTTTCCCTTCGCCATTCCTGCCCATGTCGCCTTCTGGTAATCCCACACTCCCACTCAACTGGCCCATGGACCTCCTAACACTCAGGTGAGACCCCAACCCGCCTCTTTTGGGCCCCTGCAACCTACCTCTACCGGCCTCCCCTTTTTTCCTTGCTAGCACGCCCCGTGCCCTCTCCCCTGCCACTGAGGACTTGGACTAGCTCCACGGGCAGCCCGAAGGTCCCGCTGTCCCCTCCAAATTCCAGCGCTCTTTTGAGCCACAGTGCAATCCCCCACATTTGCATCCATCTGCCTGTCAAAATCAGGTCTGGGAGGCGCAACCCCCCACCCCCCTGCCCTATTCCCCCTGCCAGGCCCTCCCCACCTACTTTGCCTTCCTCTGCAAGGTGGCATCAGTCTATTCAATGAACAGGGCTTTGATAGTTAATGCCTTTATTAGTATATTTCCTCACCTTCTCTGTTTCCTTGGGTTTTTTTGATCCCAAAACCCCCAGCTAGCCCCTTATGTCTTTTTTTTTTTAATATAGAAAAGCCCGAAAGACTGGGCCCTTAGGCGTCAAACCCTTGACTACCGCACTTGCCCCAGATTACTTATTGCTGCCCTTAAAAACATGCCTTACAATACACTCCGTCCAGACCATCCGTCTCTCACCCGCACTGGCCTGCTATTAGGCATGCAGGAGCGCACCTTCCACCTTGCCCAGGCACTTGAAAGGCCCCGCTCTTCAGCGCCTCACACGTGGACCAGCCTCCGACTCTGCACTCTCCCTCAAGCCTTCCCCAAAAGTTCCAGAACCTCCCGCAGCGGCCTGCCGTCCGGAACGCAGGAGCACCCCTCCCACCTCCTCACCAAGACACTTGTAAGGCCCTGCTCGTCAGTGACTCACACTTGGACTGATCACTGGCTCTGCACGGTCCCTCATGCCTTGCCCACGAGGTCTTGCACCTCGCGCCGCTAAAGGGGACCAAGACAGCCGCCACGGTCCTCTGCCCACGCTCCTGCTCAGGCCAGTGATCCTAGCCAAATCCCGCCAGCCCGATCCTATCCCTCCTCTTCTCTCATTGGCTCCCCCGTGTTCGTATCCGCGGGGAGCCAATGAATTCAAACTATCTCCATTACTGCTCCCCCCCCCTTCCCACCGCCCGCGCTCGCAACCACGAGCAGGGTCCCCACATTGGGCCACGCGCCCGGTTACTGTCGTCCACCAGGACTCTGCCCGTGGACTTGTATTTCCGCAAATCACTCCTGAATCTATCCCCCTACACCCTCATCCCATGTCCCCTCATAGCAGAACTTGCTTTCAATTGGAAGAGGCTCTCCCCCTGAACATTTATGCCACAGAGGTATTTAAACATCTCAATCATATCACCTCTATCCCGCCTTTCCTCTAAGGTGTACATATTAAGATCCTTAAGTCTGTCCTCATATGCTTTATAATGAACACCACTAACCATTTTAGTAGCTACCCTCTGCACCGACTCCATCCTGTTCACATCCTTTTGAAGGTGCAGTCTCCAGAATTGCACACTATACTCCAAATGAGGTCGCACCAAAGACTTATACAGAGGCACTATCACCTCCTTTTTTCTGCTAGCCATTCCTCAGTTGGTGGTGTTAAGTTCATCCCCATGCTGGTTCATGGTGCTGTGTTAGGATCAGTAGTTGAGATTTACAAAACATAAGAGTGGACTTAGCATTTTTAATTGAGAAGCCAGAAAGCCTGATTAATAAGCTTCATTAAGGAGGGTAGCTGTATACTAAGGTATATTGGATATATCTAAGCATCATCACCATATAAAGTCAGTGAATAAAATTTGCCACCCATGGCTATCCCTTGCATATGATTATTGCTCAACTAGTCGTGGCACGAGGCTCAATGGCTAAGCTAAATAATAAAAGTGACAAGGGAAACCCCTGTCTTATACTTCTGGCTAAGGAGATGGCTGGGAATACCAGCACATTCATTATTTCCAGGGCATTACAAGTTTTATACAGAGCCTTAATCCAGCTGACAATTCCTCTCCAAATCCAAATTTAGTCAAGATCAAAAATACATATGGCAACTCATTTATTGTATTTCACTTATTGAATTTTGCACATGCCCTCTAAGAGTCAAAAGCATTGATGTTCTGTAGTTATTCTTTTTCTCAATACTCTTGAAAAATGGGAAAAAGTACAAACAGCTGTCACTTAGAAATTTGGTGAAGATGATGGATGAGGGCAGATGAGATGATAAAAATATCACATTTTACAAACACTTTGACATGTTTTGCAATCTTTCATTTTAAAAAGACATGTTGATTTTTAATTTTTTTTTAAGAATCTAGCAAATGATTACTCAAAGATCACATATATCAATCACAAGGTTTGTCTTTTAATGACCTTGGAGAAAAAAAACTCAGGAGGTTTAATCTAAAGAGGTTTGCAGCCTCTGAACTTCAAAGCAAAACACAATTAAGGTGAAAGAGCGTTTTTAAAATCTGTTGGCTATGTAAGAGAGGGCATAAAGAAACGGTGCTAACAAAGAAAGTTTGTGGGGTATGTTTACTAAACCGCGGTAGCGGACTCCATGTGATAGCGGACCTGCTGCCACATTGAAGTCAGAGGGGCCTCGGCTACCATATCACACGGAGTCCGCTACCACCGTTTAGTAAACATACCCCTGTGTGTTGTAAAGGGGGATATTTTAGAAGTCTTATTTGCGATTACCATATGGAAAATCTGGATGTCCATATTATAATAATGTAGAACTTGCAAGGGGGTGTGATGTGGGTGTGGTTAGGCTGTGACTTTTGCAGATCAAAAATCTACACATGTATTTCCCGTTTCATACAGGGAGTGCAAATGCATGATCAAAATTATCCATGTTGTGATTTATGGCTGCTCCCTGCCATGTGTAGGTTTTTAAAAAGTGCTCATTTTGGCCAGCCCTGTTGTATATTTCCCCCTCCAAATTAAAATAAATTCAAGATAGTGGCCTCTGTAGTTAATTAGCAGCATTTAAATGTATAGGTCTGCAAAATAACAGCTTATATCTGTAAGTTACTTACAAAAGTTTCAAAATACAAACTTTCAAGGATAAGTTGTGGAGCTGCCTTGGTTGTTTTTTTTCCACATGCAGATTTGTAAAATGACTCCTTCACTTTAACATGTCAGCAAGTACATGTGCACTTTTACACATCCTTATATATGTTTAAGGGAAGGCTCCATATTTAGCAGTGTAATTTACTGTAGAAAATACTGCCAGCATTGTGTACATCCTGACCTCAACATCTGAATTCCGATTTCTACGTACCAAAATGTGGTAAAGTTTATGTCTTCAAACAACTATAACAATCATTTATACAAATTTGATTTTGCTGAACATTTTCAATGTTTACATTTTCATTTTTTTGCAATGTGTAGTGTTTCAGCAAGCAAACGTCCTTTAGTTGAATAGCACCTCAGAGTCTGTGCTTGTATTTTTTAAAATATGCTATAATGTATTACATTTAACAAATAGCCTCTCAGTAGATCTTATCGTGTTTCAATCCTATTTTTAGAATTGTATTATTTTATAGCTCGGGGCTTGGTTTTGGAAGACTTTTTGCAGGCATCAGAAAAGAAACATTTTTTCAAAAAACAAATGTCAATAGAGGTGGTATTAAGTGTTGCCCTGCTACCTGTAATCTGGGAGCATGTCCAAGAGACTTTATGGAAATCTTTGAACCTCCCCCCCTCCAGCAGATAATTCCCTCTAGTCAAGCCTCCTGCCCGATCAGACCCAACCTGGATCAAAAGCCCTCTGCCTGATTATCTTCTTCCTACCCAATCAGCACCCCTGCCAAATCAGCATCCCTCCCCAAGATCAATATCCCTTGTCAGTGCTGGCCATGACCGATCTCTGCCCAGAACTCATGCTGTTGCCACCCCAAATCACACTTAACACTTAGCAAGGTTTTTTATTTACCACATTTCAATTTTTACCACATGCTAGCTAATATGGTCAGCCTGCACTAATGGTTACCATGCATTAAATTTCACACTAAGGGGCCCTTTTACTAAAGTGTGGTAAATTTTTGTACTTATCGCATGGTCATAGTAAAACCCAACATGTGATATGTGCAAAAGCAGTTTGATAACTGTTGGGGATGTACCCAGCATGTCCCTTGCACTTACTACCTGTAAAAGTCCCTTACTGTGTTCTAAGCTCATTCGCTATTAGTGCAGGTGCATTTAATGCCGCCTCTTGAGATGGTGTTAAGTGCACCCACAGTAACTGCAAATTGACAGTGCATTGTAATTACTGTGTTCTAACCACAATGTGCAGTATACACCCTCTCTCTTCCCAGTCCTCACCCCGCTCATGCTAAGCAGCTAACATAGTAAAGCAGTTAACACGCTAAGCAGTTTACTCAGAAAAGCTGGCTACTTTTAATCTGTGGTAACCATTACCCTGGGCCTAAGCTAGCAATATCCATACATTAGAATGAACGTTAACTGCTTTGCGCTCTTTACTATTCATGGGTTATTTGCAAATAGTGTATGCCAAAAACAAAACAGTACAAAATGAATAAAATAGAAAATTCAGCAGGTTTTGTACTGGAATGAAACATACCTGTTTCATTGCATACCTCCTTCCATTTCTAAACTAATGCACATCTTTAGTAATCTTTAATATATTTTCAACCTTTTTAAAGATCTTCCTAATTTCAGCAGATGCAGACCTTATTCTTACTGCATCATTTAGGTATACTAGTATTTTAGGTGATATTTGTTTTCTGTCTTCACTAAGCTGACAAAGGAGGTGATATCAGACATCCTGAGCTTCATCGGAATGAGACACTTCAAGATATGAACCACGATCTCCCTATTCTCACGAGCACTGCAATATTAAATTTGCTCTCCAGTGATGCATAGAAACCTTTTTTTTTAATGTTTATTATTGTCTTTCTTTTCTTAAAAAGGAAGCCTAGTTTGTCCAATGGTTAATCGCTTTAATATGCAATAGCTACTGGTCATTTTCTAGAACCACACTCCCATGCTATATGTGAAAGTTGCTGTTCCCAACTTCAGGTGCATAAAATACAAGAGGAAAAAGAAAAAGGGGAATAAAAACCTAAATTCTCATTTTGGGTCGCAATATGCATATCACCTCAATGGTGTATATTTTAGGCACATTTTGCATACACGATAGAGCCTATTGGTTAGGCTCCAGCCAACTGTTTATAGTTATCTGTCCATATCATAAAAGTGTCAACTTTTATGCCATATCTTTATGTACATAGTTTCATACATTCCTCACCTATCCTGATACATGTCAATATGTAAATAGTTTCCCATGTTCTCCAAGTTTTATTCCCTGTTATAATGTAAATTCAATCAGTCTTCTCTGATCTGAAAAATCTTTGTTAAATGTAAACCGCACTGATAACAAATAGTGCGGTATATAAGAATTGTTAAATAAATAAATAAAATAAATAAATAAATATGCCTGCACTTGCTCAGATAAACCTATGCATAGGGACAGGCAGAAGCTGTCCTGCCATCCCCCGTTGACATTCAGTGACCCCAGAGAGAATCCCCAGCTCCTGCTAGCATAGAGTGGTCCCAGCACTGCTGATGGGCCTGGAGGGTCCCCAGCAGTCACCAGTGCAAGAACATTCTCATCTGTGATGATGATGTGTCTTTTGGTGGGAGTCACCAGTTCATATTAATACCAGAATGAAAGGCCAGCAGGAGTGCTCAGCTCTCGCTGGAATGGCATAACTGTCTATCGGAGGAGGACAGCGTATGTGAAAGCTGACAGGATTAGCACAAGAGAAGGAGAGGTATGGGTGAGGGTGAAAAAGAAGGGGTAGGGTACAGAGGAGGAAAAGAGAGGGCTAGGGTAAGAGAGAGCAGATTATATAGGGTAGGGATCGAAAGTAAGTAAGGAAAGGGATAACTGCGGGAAGAGTGGAGGGGAATTGTGAGAGTGCAAGGGGGGTATGGAAGGTAGGGAGATAGTGCAAGAAGGGGGAGAGGTTGGAAGAGAGTGGGTGAAAAGGGTTGGCAGGGAAAGAATAGGAGGGAGAGTAGCCAAGCGTAGGAAGGCGGGGATAGTGCACGAGGGCGGGAAAAGTGCAAGGGGCAAGAAGGCTACATGCCCATACACACAGATGCTCTATATATATTGCACATCCCCCAACACACACACACACACACACACACACACACACACACACACAGCTACACACAGCTTCCACTCAATACCCCCCATGACACACACAGATTTATACACAAACACACAGCTGGTAACACACACTTCCAACACACACAGGCTTTGATGCATACACCCATATCAGGCACAGCCATGACACACACTGTTATAAAAAGGGTGTCAGCCTGATTGGGGACCGGCCAGCTTAAGCAGTTCTGCATGCAGGCAGGGAGTCACTTGGCCCAGTGAGTGATGGGAGGGGGGATGCAGGTTTGAAAATCCCATTTATGGGAAGGGGAGCAGGCCCCTATCAGGTCCACTGGGAGACCTGGCAGGGGGCTATCAGACCTGGATAAAAGGGGCTGAAGACCAGAAGGCAGCACACTTGGAGAGACATTCTGTAGAAATGGAGAAGCCGCAAAGCTGGAAGACCCCTACTGCAAAGAAAGCCATGAAACATAAAGCCTAGGCCAGGAAACCCATACCTGACTGGGGTTTCAGTGCAGCAGTGGTCTGCAGCAAAACAAAGATGAGGCAGGGGCAGCCAGGCATGAACAGGGTAGTGGAGCATCAGCAGCTCAAGCAGCAGTGAATTACAAGCCCCCACAGGTGTTAGAGCAGCCTGGGGGCTCAGCACGAGCAGTCGCAAATTTGGAGTCCCTCCCAGTAGCAGCGAAAGGCAGCCCGACATGAACGCACCCAGCCGGAGATCTCTGATGATGTTGGCTCTGGGTTGCTAAAATTTACAAGGACCACACAAAGAAAAATCCAACAAAGCTTTTAAGCAAGGAAGAAGGCAAATGCAAGTCTCTTCACATAAGGGGAAAACAGCACAGAAGGGTGCCCCCAGGAGTACATCAAGCAGCTGCAGCAGCAGAAGAGGGCTCTATACTCCCCTAAAGGATAAACATTAGCATTGATGGCCACAGAAGGCGGTATGGGTGCCAAACAGCCAACAAGTGACTCATCAGGAAAAGATATGGACATCAGAGACTTGGGCAATAAAGTGAGGGCCGCGACAGCAGATAGCAACTCAAGTGTGTTGGGGGGGGGGGGGGAGAAGGGGAGATACGGGTGGAGTCAAATGGTGGGAAAACATAGAAATATGACAACAGAAAAAAAAACACATGGCCTATCTAGTCTGTCCTTCCATATCAATAACTACAACAGTCCACTTTTTACCTTTAGAGATCCTCTGTGTTGGTCCCATGCTTTTTTAAATTCAGTTACTGTCCTCATCTCTACCACCTTCACTGGGAGACTATTTCACGGATCCACTACTCTTTCCGTAAAGAAATATTTCCGCATATCACACCTGAATCTATCTCCCTTCACCCTCATCCCATGTCCCCTCATAGCAGAACTTGCTTTCAATTGAAAGAGGCTCTCTCCCTGAACATTTATGCCATAGAGGTATTTAAACATCTCTATCATATCACCTCTATCCCACCTTTCCTCTAAGGTGTACATATTAAGATCCTTAGGTCTGTCCTCATATGCTTTATAATGAAGACCACTAATCATTTTAGTAGCCACCCTCTACACCGACTACATCCTGTTCACTTCCTTTTGAATGTGCGGTCTCCAGAATTGCACACTATACTCCAAATGAGGTCACACCAAAGACTTATACAGAGACATTATCACCTCCTTTTTTCTGCTAGCCATTCCTCTCCGTATGCACCCAAGCATCCTTCGAGCTTTTGCCGTCGCCTTTTCTACCTGTTTAGCTACTTTAAGATCATCAGACACAACCACGCCTAGGTCCCGCTCTTCTTTAGTGGACAAAAGTACTTCACCCCCTATAATATATTGCTCCCTTGGATTGCTGCAGCCCAAATGCATGACCTTACATTTTTTAACATTAAATCCCAGCTGCCAAATTCTAGACCATTCTTCAAGCTTAACTAGGTCCCTCCTCATGTTATCTACACCTTCCTGGGTGTCTACTCTATTGCAAATTTTGGTATCATCCACAAAGAGGTAAACCTTACCCAACAGCCCTTCCGCTATATCACTAACAAAGATGTTAAAAAGAATCGGACCAAGGACAGATCCCTGAGGCACACCACTGGTAACATCCTTTTCCTCAGAGTGAGCTCCATTTACCTGTACTCTTTGTCGCCTCCCACCCAACCAATTTCTAACCCAAGCAGTAACTTTAGGTTACATCCCTAGGGTGCTCAGTGTGTTTATAAGTTGCCTGTGAGGAACAGTGTCAAAGGCTTTACTGAAATCTAAATACACCACATCTAGGGCTTTCCCTCGGTCCATCTCCCTGCTCACCCAGTCAAAGAAATCAATCAGATTTGTCCGACAAGACCTGCCTCTGGTGAATCCATGCTGCCTCAGATCCTGTAATCCGCTGGACTCCAGAAACCTTACTATTTTCGCTTTCAGCAGCACTTCCAATAATTTACTCACCACCGAAGTTAAACTAACCGGCCTGTAGTTTTCAACCATATCCTTACTTCCGCCTTTGTGTAAAGGCAGCAAATGAGCCTCTCTCCAGTCCTTTGGCACCACTCCGGACTCCAATGAGGCATTGAAAAGGTCAGTCAGTGGAGCTGCTAGAACGTCCCAAGTTCCCTCAGTATTCTAGGGTGTATCCCATCCAGTCCCATCGCTTTGTCTACTTTAAGTTGAGCTAGTTTGTCACAAACACAGTCTTCTGAAAATTGTTCAAGATGTCCCTCACTTCTGTTCCTGTTTGTGGGTGTTTTCTGAGGTCCTGCTCCTGGTTCTTCATCTGTGAACACAGAACAGAAATATTTGTTAAGCAATTCCGCTTTATCTTTATCAGCTTCTACATATTCCTTCCCTGCACCCTTGAGTCTGACAATACCACTTTTGCCCTTCCTCTTCTCACTAACATATCTGAAAAATATCTTATCCCCACATTTTATTGAATTGGCTATTTCATCCTCCTTTTGAATCTTTGCCTTCCTGATCACTTTGCTAGCTTCTCTAAGTTTTTCCAAATATAGATGCCTGTCTTCATCTTTCTGTGATCGCTTGTATTTCATGAAGGCCTCCCTCTTTTTCTTCACTTTTTCAGCTACTTCTTTCGAAAGCCATAGTGGTCTCCTTTTCCTTTTACCTTTATTTACCATTTTAACAAAACGGTTGGTTGCCCTTAAAATATCCCCTTTCAGTTTTGCCCACTGTTTTTCTACATCCACCAGCTGTTCCCATCCTACTAACGACTCCCTGAGGTATTGGCCCATCTTGGCAAAGTTAGTCTTCCTAAAGTCTAAGATCCTCAACTTTGAATGGATTCTAGCAGCCCTATTCCTAATACTGAAACACACCATCTGGTGATCACTGGATGCAAAATGATCTCCCACTACATCAGAAACACTTTCACCATTGGTAAGCACCAAGTCCAGTATGGCCCCTTCATGTGTGGGGTCTGTTACCAATTGCCTGAATTGTTCTCCCTGTAGAGAATCCAGGATCTCCTTACTTCTAGATGATACTGCAGCAGGAATGTGCCAATCAACATCTGGCATATTGAAATCTCCTATCAGTAGCACTTCCCCTTTCCTAGCAATGCTGTGTATGTCTTCAATTAACTCTGTCCACCTCTTCCTCTTGTGAGGGAGGTCTGTATATCACACCAATGCAAATAGATTTCTCTTTCCCTCTTTCTAGTTTAACGCACAATGCCTCCTCTCTCCCTTTTAAACTCTGTAATTCCAAAGCTTTAATAGTATTTTTACATATAGTGCCATTCCTCCTCCCCTTCTTCCTACCCTGTCCTTTCTGAATAAAGTATAGCCAGGTATAGTTACATCCCAATCATGGTTTTCTGTGAACCATGTTTCTGTAACTGCCACTAATTCAGCCACTCCCACCAAAGCTTCAACATCAGGGATCTTATTTCCCATGCTACGGGCATTTATACACACTGCTTTCCATATGTTACCCCTGTTACCCATTTCCATAAAGGTATTTAATGTATCACCTACCTGGAGGCTTTCACCTACCTGGGGGCTTTCTTCACCAGTCCCCAACGAATCTAGTTTAAAGCCCTCTTCAGTAGATTAGCCAGTCTACTACCGAAGATGCATTGACCTTTCTTGGACAGATGGATGCCATCTCTGCTCTGCAACCCTTGGAACAGCATCCCATGGTCTAGGAAACCAAAGCACTCTCGATGACACCATCCATGCAGCCATGCATTCATCTCCAGGATGTGAGCCTCTCTGCCTTGGCCTTTACCCTCAATAAGGAGGATTGAAGAGAACACCACCTGTGCACCTAACTGCTTCACCCTCTGTCCCAGAGCCATGAAGTCACTTTTGATACGTTCCGAGGGATACCTGGCAGTATCATTTGTTCCAACATGGATTAGCAACATTGGGTAATAGTCAGTGGGCTTGATCAGTACCCCTCAGAAGAGAGTCTCCAAGCACCACTACCCTTCTCTTCCTTGTGGTCACTGATTCTGAAACTTTGGGGTACTTGAACTCTGGTTCTTCCCTTTCCAGGGATGCTTTCATCTCCTCCACTTCCATTGCTGCATAATGGTTCTTCAATTCAAGGGCTGGAGAAGTTGGATTGGTGATTCTGCAGGCCCTGGTGACTTGTGTCCAACCTTCATCATTCTGTT
This sequence comes from Ichthyophis bannanicus, assembly GCA_033557465.1. NCBI lineage: Eukaryota > Metazoa > Chordata > Amphibia > Gymnophiona > Ichthyophiidae > Ichthyophis > Ichthyophis bannanicus. The sequence goes on along the minus strand of CM066043.1, from coordinate 223,441,908 downwards.
GGCACCCATCTTCTCCTCTGCTGGAGAGCTTGGTTGCTGCAAGAAGCATCTCATCAATGTACTTTTCACTGTCTTGAATGCTCCTCAGTCTCGTCACCTCCTCTCTGAGTTCCTCCACTTGTTTCCTCAGAACTTCAGCATGCAGGCACCCTGCACATGGAACCGGTACTTTAACTGGCATTAGGACCTCTGTTTGGACAGAGGCAGAAGCTGTAATGGAGAAAACAGCTTTAGCAATACGATTTTTCCCAGCCATTGTTCTGTTCGTGGAGCTAAGGTATCTGTTAAAGCAAAAGAGAGAAATCTACCAAGTACCAGCCAGTTTCCCAGCTGTCTTTCAGAGAAAAAGCAGTTAAATCTCTTTAACTATATTCAAAATGTGCTGCTCCAAGTCTCTGTGCTTTGTTAAATGGGGAGGTGCCCTATAAACAAGACAGCTTACTACAGGTGGGTGGGAGTTGGGGTGGGTAGGGAGGGAGCTAACTCCTGATTAGGTGTCAATAGTTCCCAAAAGCCGAGAAGGTTACTAGAGTACAACAACCTACTCTGCTCAAGGAAATTTCTACTAAAGCACCAAAAAGAAAGTAACTTTGCTTTAAAAATATACAAAAACCCTTTTAAGAGCTCCCAGTCAGAGAGCTAGCAATTTAATATAAATAAACCCTCAAATCCTTACCATTGTTTGACCTGTAGAGCCCTTGTTAGGAATGCCTCAATAGGGCAGGGTTCTGGAGCCTTTTATGCAGGCCTCAGCTGCTCTCAGGTAATCAGGCCCACTAGCTCCTGATTAGGTGTCAGCAGTTTCCAAAGCTGAGAAGGTTACTAGAGTTCAACAAACTACTCTGTTCAAGGAAATGTCTACTAAAGCACCAAAAAGAAAGTAACTTTGCTTTAAAAATATACAAAAACTCTTTTAAGAGCTCCCAGTTAGAGAGCTAGCAGTTTAATAAAAATAAACCCTCAAATCCTTACCGTTGTTTGACCTGTAGAGCCTCTGTTAGGAAAGTAGGTTATTGCACATTCTTGGGAGGTTGGAGGCCTTGCTGCAGGTGAAAGATGTCTTGAGTGGCACTGCACCGAGTAACGGTGGGGGCCAGGAGCAACAGCAGACAGAGAACATAAGCATTAGTGGGCAGAATGAAGTGGAGCCTGTGGGGGCCAGCAACTCACCCTTTGGCTCCAAGCCAACAGAGTACATCTGCATTATGCGTGCAATTGATAGTCATGTACCAATGCACATCAAAGAAAAATTTTGGAAAAATGAATATATATTTTTCAAAATGTTTTCTTTGATGTGCATTGGTACATGACTATCAATATATTCTCATTGCTGAAGGAGACAGTAAAACCCTGTTTGCTTGGGGAAATGCAAGGCAAATGACAAGATGTTAGAGCCTATGTTTAAAAACAGCTAACTGAGTTAATTGGTGTGCAGCATTCAGAGTGATGGCAAGCATTATCAGAGAAAAGTTCTCCGAAAGGTGTAAGGACCTCTTTAAATACCAGTGCGTCATTTGTGAGGCATACAAAACTGGTTTGGCTAGATTATAATGAAATGTCTTACAGAAACACGGCATCCAATAAAAATCTGAGCTAGGATAGGAATGACATTGACGTGTGGATCATTATCATGACACAGCACAGCAAAGGGAGGGGACAAGGTATGAGGTTGGCAGACAAAGGTTGGGGGGGCACAAAGGGGAGCAGGCCTCTGGGGGAGAGGGAGACTGGAGTCCCTGGGGTAAAGTATGCCATGGGGATAGAGAAAGGGGTATGAAGACTTTTCAATAGTGGCTACTGCAAGTTTCAGAACCAGTGCAAGTTCAAGCATGCCTGCGCTACTTACACTGAAGATCACCACCAGTTCAGGTTTCCTAAGAAAGGGAATGATCCCAAATGGAGGTGATGGAATGCAAACTCTTGAGGATGGGTGCCTGGCCCCCTTGCCCATCAGATTAGCCAACTTGATGAGGAACACAGAGGACTACATACCGGGAGAAGCACAGTGGTTATGAGAGGGTTTACAGGAAGGTTTCATCATACCCTACCCGGCCTCTAGGAAGGGAGGGTTACCTGGAGCCTGAAGGCTGCAACCAATAGCCTGAGGGGTGTGATTAAGAAATTGGAGAAGGAGAAAGAACTAAGGAAAATAGTGGGTCCTTTCTGGAGGAAACCCTTCCATGACTTAATGATATTCTCTTTGGGGCTGGTCCCAAAAAAATAACTGGGGGAATTCTGGCTCATTTGCCATCTTTCCTACCCAGAGGGGGAGTCTATAAATGATTTTTTAAATAGAAATGTGTAGGGTGCAATATGCATCTCTGGATCAGGCACTAGACTTAATAAGACAAGGGGAATGGGGAACGTGGCTGGCAAAGACGGATGTCGAGTTGGCCTTTTAGCTGCTGCCAATCTGCCCAGCCTGCCTCCCATTATTGTGCTTTAAGTTCAAGGAGAAATATTACTATGACAAGTGCCTATCCATGGGGTGCTCAATCTTATGCTCGTACTTTGAGCAGTTCAGCACCTTCCTGCAATGGGCAGTGGAAAGGGAGATAGGCCGGCAGCTCCTTGAGGATCACTTTCCAGAGAAAGGTAGTGGAGCCAGGGGTTCCACTAGAAGATGGAAGGGCTTGCCCAAATCTCGGCATTCTTGGATATTGAGATAGATACTGTCCAGATGGTCACTAGGCTCCCAGTGTACAAACTGGCAGCACTAAAGATGCTGGGTGGCAAACACCAGGAATGTGCAGAAAGTGACCCTCAAGGAGCTGCAGGCCCTCCTGGGGCACTTCAACTTTGCCTGCAGAGTAGTGACCAAGGGTAGTTCAACAGGCACTTGGCTGCAGCCACAAGAGGCATAAAGAGCAGCCATCACTTCATTCAGGTAACTGCTCCCATGAGAGGGGACCTGGGGTATGATAGGCATTCCTGTCCAAATATAACGGCTTGAACATATGGAAGGCACCACTGCTCAGCAACCAGGAGCTTGAGCTTTTCTCAGATGCATCTGGGAGCAGGGGGTTCAATCTGTATTTTGAAGGCCAGTTTTGTGTGGAAGAGTGCCTGCAGGAATAGCATGAGCTAGGGTTAACCAAGGATGTAGCATTTTTGGGACTCTTCCCGATCATAGTTGCAATAACAATTTGGGATTCCATATTGAAGGATAAGCGGGTGATATTCTTCTCAGACAATGTAACAGTAGCAAATTCCATCAACAGGCAGACAGTGCGGTCCGACCAGCTGCTGGAGTTGATTCACAGGCTAGTACTGAGAAGTCTTGCACTCAGTGCTCACATATCTGCTAGATATGTGCTGGGCATCAGGAATGATGATGATGCTCTGTCCTGTTTTCAGTGGGAGTGCTTCAAACAAGTAGCACAAGAGGCGGAGGATTGTGCAATTAAGATGCCAACACAGCTGTGGGATCTTGGGCACACGAGGCAGCGGAGCTCATTTATGCTTATGTTTATTTTAAAACTTAATATACCGCCCAACAACAAAAGTATCTGGGTGTTTTAAAATAAAAGCTATAAAATTAAAATTAAAAAATGCTGCAAGAATAGAAAAGAAAAAGGAACGCCATAAAATCAAAGAAGCAGGACAGAAAAGATAAGAACAGAATAAGAAAAGGGGAAAGAGGAGTAAGAGTCAGCGGGGAGGATGGGGGGGTGCTCTGGTAAGAAGGGGCAATGGTCATTACATCAACGGGGAGGAGGGGAAAGGGGGGAAAGGGAGGGGGTAGGTCGTAAGCAAGACAGAAGAGGTGGGTTTTAAATTTGGCTTTAAATGCAGTAATGGCGTGTTCTAGATGGAGGGCAAGGGGGAGCGAGTTCCAGAGCTTTGGGCCAAGGAAATAGAAAACTGAGGAACGGGTGGACTCCAAGTGGGCCTGGGAAGGGGAAGGTAGTGACATGCGGTTGGCATGGATAGAGCAAAGAGTGCGGAGGGGGGTGTAGAAGTAAACCTGATCAGCAAGATAGAGGGGAATACCTGTGTGAATATATTTGTGGACAAAAATGAGAAACTTGAATTGAATCCGGAAAGGGACGGGAAGCCAGTGCAGACGTAGAAGAAGGGGAGTGACATGATCAAAGTGTGAGGCGTGGGTTAGAATGCAGGCGGCGGTGTTCTGGATACGTTGGAGATGAGAAAGTTGAGACTGAGGGAGACCGGCTAGTGAGACATTACAATAATCAAGATGGGATACCACAAGAGAAAGGAATAGAGTGGTCAGGGAGGAAAAGGAAAGAAAAGGACGAACGGCGTGGAGCTGCTTCAGAGTGAAGAAAGAGCGCTGAACAACAGAGGAGATGTGATCTTTGAAAGAGAGGGACGAATCAGGAGTGACAGAGATACCGAAGGAAAGAAATCACAGGGATAGGTAAGGAAGAAAACAAGGGGGTGAGGGAGGGAGGGGAAGAATTCCCAAGAGTGAACCAAATAGCAGAGGTTTTGGTGAGGTTAACGTGAAGGAAATTGGAAGAAAGCCAGGAAACCATGGAGGAACGATAGATATTGAGGGGGGTAATATCAGGAGTAGAGGAATCAGTGTGATACAAAAGAAAGATATCATCTGCATAATAATAAGCTGAAATACCATGTTGTTGGGCCAATAGTGCAAGAGGGGCAAGAAAGATATTGAAGAGAAGAGGTGCGAGGACGGAGCCCTGGGGAACACCACAAGGGAGTGGGGTGGAGGGAGAGGAAGAGGACCCTGAAAGAACCGAGAAGGTATGACAGGAAAGAATAGAGTGAAACCATTGAAGTATTGAACCGGCGAGACTTGCTTCCCTAAGACGAACCAAAAGGGTGTGGTGATCAACCAAGTCGAAAGCAGCAGACAGATCAAGAGAAACAGCAAGAGAAATAGAACCATGATCATGTGCAGCATGCAATTCATTATGAAGAGAGAGGAGAACAGATTCCATGCTGTGACCGGAGCGGAAACCAGATTGCCGTGGGTGAAAAGTGAGTGAGGCCTCAAGGTGAGAAGAAAGTTGGGAGAAAACTAGTTTTTCTAAGAGTTTGGAAAGAAAGGGGAGGTTAGAAATAGGGTGCCAGTTAGAGAGGGAAGAAGGGTCAAAGGAGCTGTTCTTCAGAAAAGGACGGATAGAGGCATGCTTCCATAGTGAAGGGAAGATCCCAGTAGATAAGCTAGAATTGAAGATAGAAAGGATGAAAGAGGAGAGAGCTAAGGAAAGTTCCAAAAGCCAGTGGGAGGGAATAGGATCAGAGAGACATGTGGTTTTCCGGGTAGAGAGAAAGACTTTGGATAGAACTGGAAGGGAGATAGGCTCGAACGAGGACCAGAGATGAGAAAAGGAAGGAGAAGGAGAAGAGGGAGGGGAGGGAGGGGAAGACAGAGAGGATGGTACAACAGTGGTGGGGGGAAGAGGAGGGGGGCATGAGGGGAAGGTGAGACGGAGGGAAAGGACTTTAGAGGCAAAGAAGATGACTAGGGAAGTGGGGGTCAGGGAGATTGGGGGGGAGAGGAGGATGGGAAGGAATGGGGGTGGAGAGGGCACGGAGAACAGAGTAAAGTTGACAGGAAGAATTGGCAGAATTGGAAATGAGATTGGAATAATATGACTGCTTGGCTGAATGCAGAAGAGAACAGTAGTGACGGAAACATTGGCAGAAGTTGTTCAAGTTAGAGGAGGAGGGGTGCTTGGGCCAAAGGCGTTCCACACGACGGAGATATCTGCGGTGAAGAAAAAGATTGGGGTGGAACCAGGGATGGTGGGTGGGATGGGGATTGATAGGCCGAGGTTGGAGGGGCGCAGAGTGTTGAGGGTGGCAGAGAGGGTAGAGGTCCAGACATGAGCTTGGGCATCGACAGAAAGTGAGTGAAAGTCAGTGGGGAACAAAACTTTGGAAGGCGGAAACTGAAGGAGAGTATTGGCATTGATTCTGCGGGAATATGAGGGCAAAGCAGGGCTGGGGGGAGAGCCTAGGGAAGCAGCTTGAGGGGAGGAGGGGAGGGGACGGGAGAAGAAGAGGCAGAGATGGTCAGACCAGGGAAGGGATAAAGAAAAGAGGGAAAAGGGGGAAAATGGGGAAGTAAGAGGGGAGATTAGAAGAGTGTCCAGTCGAGTGAGTGGGGAAGGAAACAAATTGGCAGAGGGAAAGATCAGAAAGGAAAGTAAGGAAAGCCAGATCTCGAGCTGAAGAGGGGGAATCCACGTGGATATTGAAATCTCCATTTACTGACATTGGGCACATGCCATGCTTACCAGCAAGGATGGATGCAGCTTGAACTGTCTGCAGCAGAGAAGGGAATGGTAAGAACAGCCATGGGAGACAACCAAATGGCAGAATTTGTCATAAGAACATAAGATAGAACATAAGAACATAAGATAGAACATGGAAACAGAATACTGGGCTTGATGGACCTTGGTCTGACCCAGTATGGCATATCTTATGTTCTTATGTTTTTAAGATATGCCATACTGGGTCAGACCAAGGTCCATCAAGACCAGTATTCTGTTTCCAACAGTGGCCAATCTAGGTCATATGTACCTAGCAGTTTCCCCAAGGGACACAGTTTCCACAATGCTTGTATTGGTTCAAGCATTGATATCCTGGGTCCCTTCTTAATAATGGTTTATGGACCTTTCCTCCAGGAACTTGTCCAAACCTTTTTTAACCCAGCTACATTAACAGCCTTTACTACATCCTCTGGTAACAAATTCCAGAGTTTGATTACACGTTGAGTGAAAAAATATTTTCTTTTATTAGTCTTAAATAGTTTACCCTGTAGCTTCATTGCATGTCCCCTAGTCTTTCTATATTCTGATAAGGTGAACAATCGATCTACGTTTACCTGTTCCACTCCATTCATCAATTTATAGACTTCTATCATATCTCCCCTCAGCCGTCTCTTTTCCAGGTTAAAGAGCCCTAACCTTTTTAACCTTTCTTCATAGGAGTATCCTTCCATCCCCTTTACTATTTTGGTGGCTCTTCTCTGTACCTTTTCTAAAATCGCTATATCCTTTTTAAGATACGGCGACCAGAACTGCACACAATATTCAAGGTGTGGTCTCACCATGGAACGATATAGAGGCATTATAATATCTTTTGTTTTATTTTCCATTCCTTTCCTTATCATACCTAGCATTCTATTTGCTCTCTTGGCCGCTGCTGCACACTGGGCCGAGGGTTTTAACATGGTATCCACAATGACGCCTAAATCTTTTTCCTGGGTGGTGGTTCCTAATGTGGAACCTTGCATCGTGTAACCATAGTTTGGTTTGTTCTTCCCTAGGTGCATAACCTTGCACTTGTTCACATTAAATTTCATCTGCCATTTTGATGCCCAGTCTTCCAATTTATCAAGATCCTCTTGCAATTTTCCACAATCCTCTTGGGTTTTAACAACTTTAAATAGTTTTGTGTCATCTGCAAATTTGATAACCTCACTCGTTATTCCACTTTCCAGGTCATTTATGAATATGTCAAAAAGCAGCGGACCCAGCACAGATCCCTGGGGTACACCACTATTCACCTTTCTCCATTGGGAAAATTGGCCATTTAGCCCTACCCTCTGCTTTCTATTTTTTAACCAGTTCCTGATCCACAATAGTACACTGCCTCCTATCCCATGACTCTTTAGTTTTGCCAAAAGTCTCTAATGAGGGACCTTGTCAAAGGCTTTCTGAAAGTCCAGATACACAATATCAACCGACTCACCTTTGTCCACCTGATTATTCACTCCTTCAAAAAAACATAACAGATTAGTAAGACAAGATCTTCCTTGTCTAAAGCCATGTTGGCTGTCTCCCATTAGGTCATGACTATGCACTTGCTGCAAGGGCAAAGGTATGGCCAGGGCATGGGTGAAGGCGCACCTGGCCGGCACTGTCTTCTTGAAGTTGGAAGGGTGGAAGTACAACACAAAGTCCTTCTACATACATAAGATGCTAGAAGTTTGGGTGAGGCAGGAGTCCAGGTGCTGAGACAAGTGGCACCCAGTCACGGTGAAAATCATCGAGGCAGTGCTAGCACTTCTACACACAATCATGAAGGACGGGTCAGAAGGCAAGCTGTTCAAAGCAGCCTTCTTCACGATGCTTTTTGGGGCCTTCTGCATTAGCGAACAGATAGCCCCATTGAAAACAACCTGGAAAGACTCTGGGCTTCGGGTAGAGGATGTAGAATTGGGACCCAAGGGGGTGGGAATAGTAGTGAGGAGGCCTAAAACCAACCACCTTGGCAGAAGGCAGCAGATTGGTTGAGGAGAGTGGGGCATGCTGTTCTGTGTCTGGTCCATGCCTTGGAGGGAATGCAGGCCAGTGCTGAAGGTGGTTCTTTCAGCACCAGGATGGTAGCTGCATCTTGCAATTTCAGTTTAGGGCAGTGTGGCTTCTAGGTTTTAAAAAGGTGGGTGGAAGGGTGGAAAGGCTTTCATCGCACTCCTTCAGAATTGGGCAGCTGGGTATGGGACGAACCAGCATAATGGAGCTGGGCAGGTGGAAGTTGGAGAGTTGCCCAGTCCCGGCAGCACTACCCCCCCCCCCCCCGGACTCACCCGATCGCGTGTTGAGAAGCCAAAGTCAGCTGAGCAACATCCTCGAGCCAGAGATGCAAGGATTGCACAGAGAGGAAGGCCGTGATCTCTCCACCGCCTGCCTGTTCTCTGGAGCGCCCCCTCAGGCTCGGAGGTAGCAGGGTAGCTGTCAATGTAAGCAGGAGATGTTGCATGAATGTGGGAGGCAGCGATCAGATTACAGTGCCGTACAGTACAATATCTGTGTGTTTGCTGTCCTGTGGACGATCGGGCAGGTGAGAGAAGTGACAGGAGCTGGGTGTCTGGAACGGATTACATTGAATTTACATTATTTCCTATGGGAAATATTGCTTCGGTTTTCGTACGTTTCGGTTTTAGTCAGACTGCTTAGAACGGATTAATCATTAAAACCGAGGTTTGACTGTATACATTAAACAGGGACATCAATACCTTGGATTTTTCTGAGGCAATGGAGGGTTAAGTGAATTATATTAAAAAGGGCTTGGCACACTTGAAAGTTATCTGGAGGGATGTCAGCTTCATCTGGTCCAACATAGTCCCCAGCTTGGGATGGAGGGATGCCCTTGATCCAAAAGGTATAGAAAGGGCAAGGAAAAGGCTGAACAATGAGGTAGGGAACTTTGTAAAAGCATTGGGGGGTTTAGTGTTAAGGTACCAACAATTAAAAAAGGATTGAGAAGGGTTGGATGTGGCAAATGGCATAAACCTTTCAGGGCCAGAGCAGGATATCCTCTTGGACAACTTCTGGGAAGCCAACTGCTCGGTCCTGAGAGTGGGTTAGTTGGGTTTAGGAATAGGCCAGAGCCCTCCTACTGGTGGGGACCTCACCAGTCAAGCGATGCTAAATAGGACACCGTGGGACTCAGGTGCCAAAAAACAGGACATCTGGGCTGAGCTTCCATTAAAAGGGGGTGGAGTTACGGGTGCCACACATCTAGGAGGGGGGCTCTTGTGCCAGGGGGGGGGGCCTGCCTTGGCTGCAGAAGTTGGCATCGAGGGCGGTAAGGCTCACGGCTAAGCACAAGGGCAACTGGGGGTTGGATTTGGATGCAGCTGGCCACATGGAAGCCCAGCAAATGGTTGGACATAAGAACAGACTAAGAGACACAGATGGGTACTGCCCCCCTCTTTTTTCTCCTTGAGTTTGGTAGGTTCATTGGAATCTAGGTTGATGTTGATATTGAACTACTGTTGAATTATTATGGTAATTTATTTAATGATATTATGTTATGAATACAAGCTGTGGCCATTTGTTCCCACCTGAAGAAGGAAATCCAGTCCAGAGTCTTATCAGGTGTAGTAAGGAGCAAGGGTATAAGAAGGTGGGAGCAGGACAGATGAGCTGGATGGAAGATGGGAAGGGGCGTGTGGCCCAGTAACACTGTGCCAGGTTAGCATGCTCCTCCAATACACACATAAACATTCCCCACCACCCACTCTTTGACATCTAATTTTTCAATCCCAACACATAAACAACTACGCTCTGCCTATAGAGATATACATATCATATGAGTGCTCACACAGCTCCACCTATCCTACTGAGACACACTTTGCCATGGCTGTTTCAAACTAATTCTTCATATCTGAATCTGTGAATGGAGGTAAAGAGGGAAATGTGCCATTTTGTCACACCATAAGTGGAATTTTACAAATGACATCCAGTACAATTTGAGACTCCAAGCCAGAATGTCTAAGAGAAAAGCAGGCACGTCCAAGTTCAGACATGATTTCACAAATGTGGACATGCTTGATATGGATGTCTGCAGGGCATCTACATAGATTTTTCTGGAATAGTTTTCAAGACCCAGGATCTCTAAGAATAGTGTAATGGCTGGAGTCATAGTACCAGGGAAGCCAGAGTTGAAATCCCACTGCTGCTATCATTGTAATTGTGGAGAGTACAGTGGATAGTGGAGTACCATCTTCTCTACACCCTCTGGATGTTTTGTGGCCAAAATGAACACTTTTGTGGTGCTTGGAATAAGGTCTAAACTTGGACGGGGTCGTAGACATCCCCAAGATTTCTGAAAATGAGTGGAGATGTCTAAATCCATTATACCACCCCAGACACATCTTTGCTATGCTCCCTGTCTACTTGGATGTCCCCGCACATAATGGTCTTTAAAAGTCTTTTGTAAAATGGCACCAGTGACATCTCTGTGATTTGCATGCTTGCATGTACCTTTTCAGATGTCCTATCTGAAAAAGCCAGGGTTTTAGAGCATGTTTGAATTTGGGAAAGGAAGACTCCAGATTCAAGTAAAGTGGGAGTGAATTCCATATAGAGGGACCAGATATGAGAAAGAAGAATGATGGAAGATTTCCAGACAAGTGCGTGACAGAGGAGGAACTGCTAACAGAAGAGCCTGAGAACATCAAAGGGTGTGAGAAGGTGATGGGGAAGATGAGAGAAGCAAGAGCGGGAAGCCAGCATCTCCCCCTTTCCGAGGCTCCAGCTTAATCAGGGCTATGGACACCTCCTGATCACCATAAAAGAAGCAGCACCAGCGGGCGTGTTCGCACATGGCGGGCACGCGCCTGATGGTCTCGCCAGAGTGCCCTTTGGCATGGCTCTTATGTGGGGCACTGAAGCGATCACAACAAAAATCCCACCCAAGTATTAAACGACTTAAGCACATAGATCCTCTGACGAAACTTCAGCTTCAAGACACAGACCAGTTCCATCACCAACCTCCATAAAAAAGGTAGAGATCCAACTTGCTCACCCAACCGCCATTCATATCAACCTCCACAGCACCACCACACAACAGGTGAGCCCCCCGAGATCGGCCTCTAGGTAACTTACCCAGCACCGCCTCAAACCAAAACAATGGGGTAGAACCGAAGGCCTCCCCAGAATCAAACATCAAGGCAACCGGAGTCTGGCAGGTAAAAACGAGAGGGGATACTGATAAGCCCACTACCGCACACCTCCCAGAAGGCAAGCATGTTGGCCAATCACCATTATTTTCTTTTCTACTTCACGCTGCTGCTCCTGGCGCACCAATCCAGACATTACTCACACTTACCACCCAACACATATTTGCTCATACAACCACTTTTTATGCCCTGGTTTATGGCTCCACAGTCTCACCAACACTCTAGGCAGCAAACACCAAACAAAAAACACAGAGCTGGTCAGTCACCACCATTGTGCAAAGCGACCAGCAACCCATACTCACCACTGCTGTTAACTGCACATTACTGAATGCCAGATCGATTAGGAACAAACCAAATACCATCTATGACTACATTTTGGACCAAAAACTAGATATAATATGCATCACCGAGCATGGTTTGCAGAAATGGATCAAGTCATCCTGAACCAAGTCCTGAACAACAACACCATACCAACCTCATTATGAGAGCGGCAAATAAACCAAGGGAACTTTTCAGCATCGTGCAAAAGCTCACTAAAGACAACTTTGGGCACGGCACCCATCAATCCCCAAGAATACGCAAACTGCTTAATAAACAAGAGCACTAATCAAACCCATGCGCACCCCCCAGCGACATGCAACCTAAATTGGACAGAAACCCAACAAACCTGGAAAAACTTTACTATGACAACAGCACAGCACATCGCGGATACCCTAAATACAATGATATCCTCATCAGACCCATGCCCAGTGGAATGGATCAGAATCCAAGGACCAGCTAAGCCAGCACATTCACAAAATTGTGAAGGAATCCCTACAGCAAGGACACATGCCACAAGCACTCAAGCAAGCTATGATACGACCCGTCTTCAAGAGCAGAAGGCTAAGCACCACCGACCCAAAATCATACCGCCCCATATTGAGTCTCACATTTATATCGAAGGTCATCTAAAAAGTGATACAAAGGCAACTACAGGACCACATCGATATGCATGCCCTGTTAGACCACAGCAGCATGGATTCAAGCAACAGCACAATGTGGAAACCCTACTCACAACCCTTTTCCACAATCTGCCGAAGGGTCTAGACAACATAAAAAAACAGATTTTTGCTAGTTTTCTTAGACATCTCAGCCACCTTCGACATGGTCTCCTACTCCATAATGCTAAACCACCTACAGGAGATCGGGTTGCGCAACTATACAATAAAATGGTTCACATCCTATTTAAGTAATATAACGCAGCAAGTCAAATGCGACCAAAGAAAATCAACACAGTTCCCTATCACCCAGGGAATACCACAAGGATCAGTTTTCTCATCCATACTATTCAACATTTACATCCAACCAATCTGTGGTATTATCAAACAACACATGTTGCATTATCACGTATATGCTGACGATATCATGGAGTATGCTCCAGTAGACACACTCGCTCTGGATATGGCCCCTATGACCCAGTGCCTCAAAGATATGAACAACTGGCTCACAGACAATAACCTGAAAGTCAACTTTGACAAAACGGAACCAATGATCATATCCAGAAATCCCAATTTCATCCCACCTCAAGCCATCAGTATTCTAAACCAAACACCAATAAAGGACGAGGTGAAATACTTACGTGTCACCCTGGACAAGAATCTAAACCTACAATCTCATATAAACAAAACCGCTGCAAAGGCATACCAATGACTGAAGCTCATCAGGAGACTCAAACAGATCCTCAGCCAAGACCATTTCCGCACCATATGCCAAGCAGTCTTCACCCCAGTATTGGACTACGGAAATGCCTTATATGAAGGACTACCCAAAAAATCTACCCATTCACTCCAACTGGTGCAGAACACTGCAGCTCGCATCATAACTGGCACAGCCAAGCACAAACACATCACACCTATACTTTGGCAACTGCATTGGCTACCGATATCTGCACGGACAAGATTCAAAACAACCATAAACATATTCAAGATCATGCACCTATGCACAGCAGATGTCCACCACAGTTTACTAACCAGGAACCCAACCAACTGGCTCAGACGAGCTAACAGCAGCAACAGACTCCGCATACCCACAGGATACAATAAGACAAAACAAGTTACCTCCAACAGAGCTATATCACTCTCAGCACCGGCCCTCTGTAATTCCCTTCTGGATGAACTGCGAGCACTAAATGACCTCGAGGATTTCTGCAAATCCTTCAAAACCTTCCTATTCATAGAATTCTATGATCAAGCAAACTAAAGACCCTCCCTACTAACACGCTTAAATGTGAAGATAACAGCCAAGCACCTAAAGTCTTTATGTACTTTTTGTCACCCCCCCCCCCTCCTGTTCAATGTAGACCCAAATTGTGATGTCAACCACTTTGATTGAAGGAAAAGTGGTATACAAAACTGGTTACATAAATAAATAATGCCAAGGACACAGACAGTTGATAAAGCACAACAGGGAACCTCATAATATAGGAGAGGCAGGGCCTCAGAGCTGGTTCAAGGTATTGGTGCCCTAGGCAAACCTTGAACTTTAAATCCTCTCCTAATTATCAAATCTATTGTTTAGCTTTGACTGCCCTGCTTTTGGCCACCCCCACCCCTCCCCCAGATGCTGGCACTCTAGGCTATCACCTGGTCTGCTTGATGGTTGGGCCAGAAGCAGGGCCTAAGCTTGGACCTATAGAGGGCCCAGATAAGTAGATTGCTTCCATTTGACTACATTTAGCAACAGGCCATGATCTGCTATCCAGTTAGTGGCAGCTTGTAAATAGGAATTCAATGGAAGTATGTCAGAATGGCATGGATCAAAAGGAAATAATGTCAGGATAGGGTTGGAATATAGATATGGCCTGCTGCTAATGGACTGAATGAGATGCAGAAGGGGTGACAAGATAACATTGAATAAGATGTGGACTAGCAAAGAGCCCTGGAGGAAGGGAGTGAGTGGACCATGGGATGATGTTCTAAGGGCTGCAGAGCAGAGATGGCATCCATCTATCCAAGAAGGGTCAACATGTCTTCAGTAGTAGTCTGGCTAACCTACTGAGGAGGGCTTTAAATACCCATAGCATGGCAAATAAGATCCCAGATGTCGAGGCTTTAATGGAACAGGCAGATTTATTGACCATTACAGAGACATGGTTCATGGACAACCATGACTGGGCTTTAATTATACCAGGCCATACCTTTTTCAGGAAGGATAGGGTAGGAGGAAGGGAAGGGACAAACACAGAGGATCTCTAAAGAAAAAGAGGGGACTATTGTAGTAGTCAGTATTGAAGGGCAGACTAGATAGGTCATGTGTTCTTTATCTGCCATCATGTTTCTATGAAAGAGAATCTATTTGAAGAGATCTGAAAAGTTCAATTGGCTAAATAAAAAGTGAATCACTCAAGCACAGTATCTTGCAGTCCAGTTTCCTGATGGAGTAATAGGGAATTATCAACTAGATCAAAAAAGGAGGATAGGTCAAGGGAGTTGAGAAGCACAATTTTACCTTGATCTAGGAAAGTCCAGATTTCATTCAGAAAAATAATGAGTGTTTCAGTGCTGTAGTGGGAGTGGAAGCCAAATTGTCAAGGATGTAGCACCAAGATTTGACCTAAGAGGTGTTTGCAGATTTAATTGGCAAACGGTGTGAGCAGAGTTAACTGGCAAACTCAAGTTCAAGACACAATAGATCTTGCTATGGATACTAATTTTGTCTCTGGGCGATTGTGTTGGATGATTTTGGCTAATCATTCATTTCTTTTATGTTTCACTAAAGTGTTTTGCATTCATTGTATCTGCTGTTTACTTACAGCATGCACCATCTGTGATTTTGCTGAGATTTATGAAGAATGTTGCATTTTTCAAGGTGTAATAGCACTGTCAGTACAACGCTTAGAGTTGTGAAAAACTGAGTGGCTCACCATTTCAGAAATTTCATTCTCTCAGTGAGTTCCTATTCCATTAGTACTTGAAACAAAGTGCTTCATTATTTTCTGTGGCCTTTGGGTCATAATGCTTAATGGTTCAAGGCAGTAGAGATTAATGTCAATATAATAATTAGTAAATGCCTTCCTTAAACAGACATTGGAGAGACTGCAAAAGTCTAAGGACATTTGTATCCTGTGAGTGTAGCTCAGGTTTGGATTTCAGTGTTTCATTTAGACTTGGCAAAACACCCCTAGGTTTTATTTGGGAAGAAAAGATTTGCAATTTTTTTTTTCTGTGACAGATAACAGTAAAGCATCATCTGTTATGAAGCTGATCAAAGGCCAACTGCGCACAGTTATAAGTGATCTATTGGCGGTTCCAACCAGGGTTTAGAAGATACCTTAGGTTTCCCAAGGGAAAACAAAATGTTTCATTGAACTGATGTTCTTGTTGTTTGTATACTTTGTAGCAAAGGATTACAGACAGCTCCAGTCTTCCAAAAATTGCTAGGACAAGCACTGCAGCAACTCAACACTCTGCTATCTGGAGTTAATATTGTAGCAATGCTATTGACTGATGATTGAGAGCATGAGACCTTAATACAGCAAGAACAGTGGACAGGAAGGTCAGAAATTATTCTCTGATGGTCCTTTTCATATTTCGATTTGTTATTGTTGAATGGGATAGTAGTGGAATGGCTTGTGAGACATCCTTTTCTTATGTGATTTGGGGTATTTGTGATACTTTTTGAAGTAGGTTGCTCAAGGCATATACCACCTATTCAATTAAAAAATATATTGTTTCTTCTGAACCTTCTTCTCTCTGACCTCATTGATTTTCACCTTTTGAAAAGCATGGCTTTTTTGTAGACATAGGTGTCTGTTTACTAAATCGCGTTAGTGCAGTTCGCGGTAGGAGCCGTGTTAAGAAGACAAACCCCCAAATAAAGAGATGCGCGGGACCGCGGAAGACCTAGCGCGCGTTACGAAACCAAGGAGCGTTACCTGGCGCGTTACGAAACTAACGAGCGGGCCACCGCGCGTAAAGCATAAGTAGCCACCCAGACATACAAGACTAATACAGAGCTATAGCACAATGGTTACTGCAGTGACTGCTGATACGGGCAGCATGGGTTCGAGTCCCCAGGGTGGCATTAGCAGAAGGCTGGCTGATGTAGCACCCTGTACATGACACAATGAGGGAGGGGGCAGCACCAATTATATTTTATTTCCTGGACGTGTCGGAGGGATGCAGGCAAACACACCCATATATCAGATAGTGAGTGAGGGGGCATGTCTATGTTTGCTGTCCGTATGGGGTGTAAGTAAACACACCCACACATTATTCACTGAGTGTGGGGGCATGTATATGTCTGTTATGTGTCGGAGGGTTGCCAGCAAACATCCCTGACCCATACAGAGCTGTAGCACAATGGTTACTGCACTGACAGCTGATACGGGCAGCATGGGTTCGAGTCCCCAGGGTGGCATTAGCAGAAGGCTGCCTGATGTAGCACCCTGTACATGACACAATGAGGGAGGGGGCAGCACCAATTATATTTTATTTCCTGGACGTGTCGGAGGGATGCAGGCAAACACACCCATATATCAGATAGTGAGTGAGGGGGCATGTCTATGTTTGCTGTCCGTATGGGGTGTAAGTAAACACACCCACACATTATTCACTGAGTGTGGGGTCATGTATATGTCTGTTATGTGTCGGAGGGTTGCCAGCAAACATCCCTGACCCATACAGAGCTGTGGCACAATGGTCACGGTAATGACCGCTGTTACAGGCAGCATGGGTTCGAGTCCCGGGCACTGGCCTGTATATTGGAAGGGGTATTGGCCTGTATATTGGAGAGGGATTGCTGAGGCTTTTGGACGAGACATTGCGTATGCGAGCCGAGCTACGTGCGTTGTTGCGTGTGCAGCGCCGCGCGTAGCGACGCGCGTACCATTGAGCCCGGGGATCCTTTCTTTTATGTGTGTGGGTACGTAGGGGTTTCAGCAGTGTGGGCATCTCATATATTACAGACTCTGTAGGGTGTCGTGCACCTATGCTTTCTGCTACCAGATGTACGTGTGCTGTCCCATGGTTTATCAATGGCTGCGAGCTCGTGCTGCGGTTTCAGAGGGATTGAATAATACAGTCACCCCCATGATGCACTGCACATGCTAATCAGCTCTCCACACAGGCACACCATATGGAATGCATCCCCACAGACTCTGGACATGGTAGGGGTAAATTGTCATGTGCACCCCCCACAGCCCCTTGCCCTTATAGGGGGTACTGACCATTTGTTGTACTGGCATTGAGGACCTGCCCAACACCACATTGTGTGGGTGCTCTGCTCACCATGAGTGTGCAGTGGGGCATCCAGCCCTAGGTCCTCAGCACCGTCCATGGCGTAAGTCCACAGCAGTGTTACTGTGTGAGATTGATATTTTCTGCATGACCACCTTGGACATCTCTGTCTGTTTGGGGCAGGTGTAGACCCATGCCCCACCGCCCCCCCTCACCCCTGGGTGGCAAACAGGGTCACCCATCATAATCTGCACATTCTACCTCCCTTGGAAGGTGCCAGTGGAGGGGGGACATTAACCCTAGTCCTACTGAGGTGCAGACACCCCACAGGTCAGTCACTGCAGATCCAGACACATGCATGCCACAGGAGCAATCTGACATTGGGACTTGGTAGAAAATGACAATCCCAACCACTATCTGTGATTCCCCTGGTGCAGGCCAACACACCCTGCAGGCCACTCCATCACATCACCTACCAGCTGCAAACAGGCTGCTAGTGACCAGCAGAGATGCCTGCACCCAGACCTGGGGTGCCAGCATACACAGCCAGCAGATACATCTGTGACTGGGCCCCAGGGGAACACCCATATTTATCACATGAGTGAACTACTATGTAGCACCATGGTGGAGCCTAGACATGCTGTGGTCACTGCACATTCAGGGTGACACTGAGCTTGCAGCGGCATCTACCGTGGTCACCCTGTCTGGGCAGGTGGTTGCCTGGCACTACAATGTACCTGTCACTGCCCTTTGCCCTGTGCATATACACCCTGGCCAGGCCGCCTTATCCGACCTCTACCCATGGTACTTTGCTACTCATTATGCACATTGGCAGCCCACTACTGGCAACATTGCTGGCAGTGTGGCCTGTCGACTGTGTTTGCAGCCACCACACACTGGCTGGACAGACAGCCACCCCCACACCTATGCCAGCATTGTGCTACTGTAGGGGGGTTCTGCAGCCATACACACAACACCTGTCATGGGCACAGTACATGCATGGATGTGGTACGACATACTCTGGTGGATCACTCCCAAGGGTGTTGGACACTGTCAGGGGCCAGACCTGCGGCACACACCACAGACATCTGACTGCTTGTTGTGGCGCAGCTCAATGTGCATAATGTGCTTTACATAGGACATGGGTTCTACATTTTATCATTGGCAACTTTTAGTGCATGTGTACCATATACCCATGTGTAGGGTGCCATTGCTAAGGTATGCACCTGCTAGTATTGGGAGTTGACAGCAGGGCCAATTGTCTTACCTCTTCGGGTTTCATTGGCCAATGGGGCCTGTGGGTGGGTGGGTGGGTGTGTGTCACTGTTAGCTGCTGCTTTACGGCAGGGTTCCACAACTCCCGTCCTGTCATTCCAGGCACTGATCAGGTTTTCATGCTGTCCCTCATAAATATGCATGGGCTACATCAGCAGACAGGTGGGGGGGCATAGTTATGCAGCACAGGTATCTTTATTGGGGGCAGCATGGTAACTGAATGGTGTGGGGCCCTCCAGGACTGCATTTGGGGGACTATGCTCTGGGTAATGCGCCTATATCTGGTGTGGTAAAATATTGGCGTTTTGTCCATGTGTATGTTCTCAGCAATAAGGGTGTGACCATTCCATCACAGTTTAGTTGTGGGGAGAATATGTGGGCAGGATTGGCATGGCCCCAGCTGGGATTTGAACCTGTGACATTCTTGTCTTAGAGGCACTGGCTGTGTCTGTTGCACCACACTGAGGCCACAGAGATGGTGCTGTCCCTGGTGTTAGTATGACCTGCCTGGCTGGTCAGGGACTCTGCTCTGCAAAAGGTTTACTGTGGCCTCATTTCCCTTGTATGCAGACAACGGTGCACATACACCTCAGGGGGACCTCACAGAGGGGACACACACCCATATCCGAGCTGGGCAACAATGATATCATTGGGAGACATTACACTACACTCCCAGGTCAGCTCCATTACAGTGACTTTCCCTTTTCGAGGGTCTGCGAAGCGTGACCCTTCCACATATCATTAGGTTTTTATTTTGTGCTTTCCAGGGAGTTCTGTTCCTTGTTGTCCATTGCTATCACTGTTTAACTGCTGATTTATGCTTTTAAAGGGGTTTCCTCTGGTCATTTTTATTGTCTTCTGTGACATTTCATTCTGTGCACATGTATCACACTGCTCACGTTTTGTGTGTTACCCAGGTTTCTCTGTACATTGCTGACGGAAATGGTTTCTCTTACCTTTAAAGATGCCTTCAACGGCAGGTTTTCATTCGCGTTGGAATTGAGCTCAGAATTACAGCGCGTTAGTGAGGGGGAGCCTCTCCCCGCCCCCTCTCCGCCCATTGACCCCTTCTCTCCGCCCACTCTCCACCTTCTGCGCTGTTTTAACGCGCCGCGGGTTTTTACGATCGTTAAACGCGGTCAACGCGCGTAGTATGACGTTATCGGTCGTTGGCGCGTGTTTACGCGCGTTATACTGCACTTACGGTCGTTAACGTCATACTACGCGCGTTATTCACGTTTAGTAAACATAGCCCATAAGGGTTAACAAACAAGTTGTAGATGAGACTCTTTTTTTTTTTTTTTTTTTTACTAATTTTGATAAAGACATCTATATACAGATTATGGGATCTGCTATTGGTACCAGAATAGTGACTTATTATGCCAACCTATTTATGACAGAATTGGAAGAGATAATGCTGAATGTGTGTCACAACAACTGTTGCAGTATTACAAGTGCACCGACAGTATCTTCATGATTTGGGCAGAAGGAGAACATTGTTTCAATGCATTCAATGCATTCCATTCCACAATGAGATACTCAACGGACTACTCATGGGCAGAGTTCAGTTTTATAAGAACATAAGAACATAAGATATGCCATACTGGGTCAGACCAAGATCCATCAAGCCCAGTATTCTGTTTCCAACAGTGGCCAATCTAGGTCATATGTACCTAGCAGTTTCCCCAAGAGACACAAGTTCCACAATGCTTATACTGGGTCAAGCATTGATATCTTCGGTCACTTCTTAATAATGGTTTATGGACCTTTCCTCCAGGAACTTGTCCAAACCTTTTTTTAAACCCAGCTACACTAACAGCCTTTACTACATCCTCCGGTAACAAATTCCAGAGTTTGATTACACATTGAGTGAAAAAATATTTTCTTTTATTAGTCTTAAATAGTTTACCCTGTAGCTTCATTGCATGTCCCCTAGTCTTTCTATATTCTGATAACATAAACAATCAATCTACGTTTACCCGTTCCACTCCGTTCATTAATATATAGACTTCTATCATATCTCCCCTCAGCCGTCTATTTTCCAGGTTAAAGAGCCCTAACCTTTTTAGCCTTTCTTCATAGGAGTATCCTTCCATCCCCTTTACCATTTTGGTGGCTCTTCTCTGTACCTTTTCTAAAATCGCTATATCCTTTTTAAGATACGGCGACCAGAATTGCACACAATATTCAAGGTGTGATCTCACCATGGAATGATATAGAGGCATTATAATATCTTTTGTTTTATTTTCCATTCCTTTCCTTATCATACCTAGCATTCTATTTGCTCTCTTGGCCGCCGCTGCACACTGGGCCGAGGGTTTTAACATGGTATCCACAATGACGCCTAAATCTTTTTCCTGGGTGGTGGTTCCTAATGTGGAACCTTGCATCGTGTAACCATAGTTTGGGTTGTTCTTCCCTAGGTGCATAACCTTGCACTTGTCCACATTAAATTTCATCTGCCATTTTGATGCCCAATCTTCCAATTTATCAAGATCCTCTTGCAATTTTTCACAATCCTCTTGGGTTTTAACAACTTTAAATAGTTTTGCGTCATCTGCAAATTTGATAACCTCACTCGTTATTCCACTTTCCAGGTCATTTATGAATATGTCAAAAAGCAGCGGACCCAGCACAGATCCCTGGGGTACACCACTATTCACCTTTCTCCATTGGGAAAATTGGCCATTTAGCCCTACCCTCTGCTTTCTATCTTTTAACCAGTTCCTGATCCACAATAGTACACTGCCTCCTATCCCATGACTCTTTAGTTTTGCCAAAAGTCTCTGATGAGGGACCTTGTGAAAGGCTTTCTGAAAGTCCAGATACACAATATCAACCGACTCACCTTTGTCTACCTGTTTATTCACTCCTTCAAAAAAACATAACAGATTAGTAAGACAAGATCTTCCTTGTCTAAAGCCATGTTGGCTGTCTCCCATTAGGTTGTGACTATCTACATGCTGAGTAATTTTATTCTTTATGATGGTTTCTACCATTTTCCCCGGTACTGGCGTCAGGCTCACCGGTCTGTAGTTTCCCGGATCACCCCTGGAACCCTTTTTAAAAATTGGTGTTACATTGGCGATCCGCCAATCTTCAGGTATTAGAGATGATTTTAATGATAGTTCACAGATTACTGATAGCAGTTCTGCAATCTCATATTTCAGTTCTTTCAACACCCTTGGATGTATACCATCCGGCCAGGTGATTTGCTACTCTTCAGTTTATCTAATAGTTGTAAGACATCTTCCCGATGTATTGATATTTCCTTCAATTTTTCCACACCTTTAAATACCACTTCAGTCATGGGTAACATCCCTACATCTTCCTCAGTAAAGACCGAAGCAAAGAATTTGTTCAGTCTCTCCACTATCGCCTTGTCGCCTCTTAGTGCTCCTTTAACCCCTTTATCATCTAATGGACCAACTGACTCTCTCACAGGTTTTTTGCTATGAATGTACTTGAAAAGGTCTTTATTTCGCGTTTTTGCTTCCACAGCAAGCTTCTTCTCAAATTCTCTCTTTGCGTGCCTTATCAATGCCTTGCATTTGACTTGCCAGTGCTTGTGCTGTTTGCAGGTTTCGTCGTTTGGCTCTTTTTTCCATTTCCTGAAAGATGCTTTTTTGGCAACAACAGCCTCTCTGACCTCACCTTTAAACCATGCTGGCAGTTTTTTGGACTTCCTTCCACTTTTCTTAAAGCGTGGAATACAGCTGGTCTGGGCTTCCAAGATAGTATTTTTCAACAACACCCAAGCTTGATGTACGTCTTTAAACTTCGCAACTGCTACTTTTAGTTTTTTCTTAACAGTTTTCCTCATTTTATCATAGTCTCCCTTTCGAAAGTTAAAAGGTAGTACTGTGGATTTCCTTTCTATCCCTCCTCCACTAATTAAATCAAAGGCGATCATGCTATGATCACTATTGCCAAGTGGCCCCAACACCCTTATCTCTTGCACTAGATCTGGTGTTCCACTAAGGACTAGGTCTAATATGGCTTCCCCTCTGGTCGGTTCATGAACCAGCTGCTCCAAGAAGCAGTCATTTATTTCATCTAGGAACTTTATCTCCCTAGCATGTCCTGATGTGACACTGACCCAGTCGATACCGGGGTAATTGAAATCACCCATTATTATTACTGCGCTGTAACTTTTGTTAGCTTCCTTGATTTCTTTGAGCATTTCATCATCCATTTGGTCATTCTGGCCAGGTGCTCGATAGTACACCCCCACTGCCATCGCCTTCCCCCTTTTATATGGAATTTCAATCCATATAGATTCTACAGCAGATTTTGCTTCCTGCAAAACTTCAATCCTTTCTGAGTCAATGCCCTCTCTAACATAGAGCGCAACCCCTCCACCAATTTGATCAGCTCTATCATTACGATATAGTTTGTACCCAGGTATCACAGTGTCCCACTGGTTGTCCTCCTTCCACCATGTCTCTGATATTCCAATCATATCAAACCTTTCATTTAGTGCTATATATTCTAACTCTCCCATCTTATTCTTTAGACTTCTAGCATTTGCATACAAGCATTTTAGGGAATGTATTTTATTCATGTTAATTTGGCTATTGTTAGACATGGGTAAATTGGGATCTTTAAGCTCTGTCTGCTCCATACTTGAGGGCATTTGGGCTACTTTACTCTTTTGTGGAACCTCTCTGCTTTTGGTAGTATCCTTCAAGGATACATTCTTCCGAACCATCCGCTCTTGGGCGACTGTTGGCTTTCCCCTAATATCTAGTTTAAAAGCTGTTCTATCTCCTTTTTAAAGGTTAATGCCAGCAGCCTGGTTCCATCCCGGTTAAGGTGAAGCCCATTCCTTCGGAAGAGCCCCTCCTTTCCCCAGAATGTTCCCCAGTTCCTAACAAATCCAAAACCCTCATCTCTGCACCATTGTCTC
Source organism: Ichthyophis bannanicus (assembly GCA_033557465.1). Classification (NCBI taxonomy): domain Eukaryota; kingdom Metazoa; phylum Chordata; class Amphibia; order Gymnophiona; family Ichthyophiidae; genus Ichthyophis; species Ichthyophis bannanicus. The sequence goes on along the minus strand of CM066043.1, from coordinate 223,418,096 downwards.
ATCCACGCATTGAGACTCCGGAGCTCTGCCTGCCTTTTGGGTCCTGTGTGTGGAACAGGAAGCATTTCGGAGAATGCTACCCTGGAAGTTCTGGATTTCAACTTCCTACCTAAAAGCCTAAATTTTGCCTCCAGAACCTCCCTACCACATTTTCCTATGTCATTGGTACCGACATGTACCAAGACAGCAGACTCCTCCCCAACACTATCTAAGACCTTATCTAGGTGGCGCGTGAGGTCCGCTACCTTCGCACCAGGCAGGCATGTTACCAGGCGATCCTCACGTCCACCAGCCACCCAGCTATCTACATGCAACTATAACGGCTGTCCTAACCCTTCCCTCATGGGCACATGGCCCTGGAGAAACTTCTTCGGTGTGAGAGGGTTTTACATCACCTGGAGGAGAGGTCCTAGTTACAGGATCACTTCCTGCCACACCAGGATGATGCTCTCCTGTCACGTGACCTCTCTCCTCCATGGCAACAGGGGTGCTGCCAGACTGGAGGTGGTACTTCAGGACTATATCCCTGTAGGTCTCGTCTATGTACCTCTCTGTCTGTCTTATGTTTTCCAAGTCTGCTACTTTAGCCTCTAGAGAATGGACTTGTTCCCTGAGAGAAAAGAGCTCCTTGCACCTAGTGCACACGTAAGATCTCTCACCAACTGGGAGAAAATCATACATATGACACTCAATGCAAAAGACTGGAAAGCCCCCATCCCACTGCTGGACTGCTGTCTGCATCTTAGTTTTAAGTTTGTGTCTAGATCTTTAAGTTCTTACTTACTAGGGGTTGCTTTAGACATTGACAGAATAATTTTATAACTAGGTACCTAGTGGAGGAATACCCTAGTGGTTAGAACAGTGGTCTGGGAACCAAAAATAGTTCACATTCCCACTGGCACTCCTTGGGCAGGTCACTTAACCCTCTTTTACCTCAGGTACATAGATTATAAGTCCTCTAGGGGCATGGAAATACCTGGTTGTAGCTTACCTTGAACTACTACTAGAAAAGTATGAGCTGAATACTGTGAAATAAATAAACAACCCGAGCCTATTTTATAAAGAAAAGTGGGCACCTGCAAAATGCAACAACCCAGCTATTGATGGGAGTTACATGATATGAATATATTTCTTACCACCTAGAGGCTCTACATGTTTTACATTTTGAATTTAGGACTTATGTTAGGTTGATGACATTCATTTTAAAGGTTTTGAAATTAGGTATTGATATGCCCCTGATGATCTCTTGGGAATTTTTCTCCCCCTTAAGTCAGTTGCACTTGCAGTGAAATGGGTAGTTACAATGCCCTTCTTTTCCCCAGATGTATGGAGTGTACCTCTTGAACTGGATTTTATCTGCTGCTTGACCCTTAGTATGGAAAGAGTTTCCCTCCAAGTTGAGGCTTCAGTAAGGCTGTTTAGAATTTTGGAAGAACCTTGAAGCTTTCTGTTTTAGAATGGCTCTTCCTTCAAGAGATGTATAATGATGTGAGCTAGGTTCTGATCTTTTAGTTCCTTTTTTATTTTCTCACCATTTTATGTTATATGTTTGTGAAGTATTTTTTTTTAGTCTGCATCTTTTGTATCGCTTAGGGGGATGTTTACTAAACACCGTTGCTGTGCGGGTTCCCGTTAGTGTGCGGGTGCCATATAAGGAGTGGGCGGGTCAGGCAGAAAAAAGAAAAAAACCGGACCGTACTTGTGCGCGTCGCGCTAATGTGCGGGGCCCACATTAGCGCGTGGGAAGGCTAAGTGGGGCGCTGCTGCATAACCAACAACAGAGCCGTAGTACAACGGTGAAGACACTGACCAATGGTGCAAGGGCCAGGGGTTCAAACCTCCATTGCGCTCAACAAAAAAGACCAGCTGAGGCATCAACATTTATGGGCAAAAGTGGTGTAGGAGGCATATTGATTATGGGCGGCAGAAGGCGGCGCACTCTTTTGTTATACGGCATGGGCGGCGCACTGTTCATTGTGGGCGGCAGATGGCGGCGCGCTGTTAAGGTTGGGCGGCAGAAGGCGGCACGCTGTTAATTTTGTGCACCACAAGACGGCGCGCTGCTACTCAAACACAGGAACAGAGCCACAGCACAATGGTTAAGACACTGACCAATGGTGCAGGGGTCATGGGTTCAACCCCACACAGTGCCCAGTGAACAAGGCTGGCTGGGGCAGTATGTATTATGGTGAGGAGTGCTGTAGGAGGCCTTCAAAGTTCATTTTATTTCCCACTACTAGTAAACCCGCTCTCACAGCGTGTTAACATAAGGAGGCCCGTAAGGCACATGTTACAGTGCACTGTCCGCCAAGGCACCCTAGAATGTCCCCTATAGGGCACCATGTATGTTGCGACACAGGATAATGTATAGTGCACCCAATGTGGATGTCACCCATAAGGTGGCCTATAGGGCGCCCTATAGAGCACCCTCAGAGGCACCTCATGGGTACAGTATGCCAAGGGTGTGTCTGCTGTCATAAAAATATGTACATAATAAAGGATACTGCTCTGGACAACCCTATCACAGAACCCCACTGTGGGCTTGAACCCATGACCTCTGGCTGCAAAGGCAGTGACGTAACCATTGGGCTACAGCACTATAGCTGTAAGCAAGGCCCTGGCTGGCTGCAGAGAGCCTGCACGTCACCTCACAGACAGGCTGCTGTTGTAGACAGGATAGGGTTAGGCCACCCGTACCCATGATGCACTGCACATGCAAATCAGCTGTCCACAGATGCACACAAGATGGGGGAATGCACCCCAAAAGCTACCCGGCCTGGTAGGGGGAATTGGCTGTGTGCACCCACACAGCACCTCGGCCTGGTAGGGGGTCCTGAGCGGGTGGACTACCGGCAAAGAGTAGCTACATACCATCACATTGTGCGGGTACTGTGCTCACCCTGAGGGTGTGATGTGGAGCCCAGGACCAGGTCCACAACATCAGCCATGGCTGAATGAGGCCATGCCAGAGCTCCACAACAGTAATAACCTGTGAGATAGGAAGGTGCTGCAGAAACATCGTGGATATCTCTGTCTGTCTCAGTTAGTGGAAACCCCTAGGTGGTCAAATTACCTACCCTTCCCCCTTCCCCCCCGAGAGTGGCAAACAGAGTCTCCCATCAACAGATTCCCATCCTAGCCCCCCCCCCCCCACACCGATGGCAGTAGAGTGGACCATCAACCCATGTCCTACTGGGGAACAGACACTCTACAGGGCAGTCCAAGCACCCCCACACACATCCACAACACAATATCAGACAGACAGTAGGCCTGGATATGCAAGGATGCACCCCAGTACTATCTGATATTCCCCTGCAGCAAGCCATCAGCCACTGCACCCTGCAAGGCACTCCATCAAGACACATACCAGCTGTGCAGAGTCTGCTGGACAGTCCTGATGGAAATGCATGCACCCAAAACTGGGGTGGCAGCACACACAAGCAGATAAGTCAGTGAAGAGGCCCCAACAGACACCCATATATATCACAGGGGAGAAATGCTATATAGCACTATGGAGGTGCCTAGCCATGCTGTCATCACTGCACGCTCAGGGTGAGAATGATCCCCCAGCAGCACATACAGAGGTCACCCTGTCTGTGTAGGTGGTGGCTGGGCATTACAATGTCCCAGCCAGTGCCCTATGCCCTGTGCAGATGCATCCTGGCCAGCCCACCCTGTCTGAGCTATACCCATGGTACCTTGCTGCTCATTATGCACATTGTCAGGCCAATACTGGCAACAGCGCTGGCAGTGGGGGCTGTGGAAGGTGTTTGTAGCCAACACACACTGTATAGACAGACACACCCCCCCACACCTATGCCAGCATTGTGCTACTATTGAGGGGGTCATTAGACGTGCCCACCACACCGGTCCTGGGCATGGTACGGGCATGGATATGGTACGCATTACTGCTTGGGGTCACTCCACAGGGTGGTAAACACCGTCAGATGCCAGGCCTGGGGCACGCACCGCAGACACCAAACATGTTGGTCTGATGGGGGTCAATTAGCAGTATGTGCGTAACGTGGGGATATCTATCTGCCAGTGCTCCGAGCAAACGTTACAGAGCTGTGTACCGTAGACCCCAGGTGTAGGGTGACATTGCTAAGGTATGCAAGTGCTAGCTTTGGGGGATGCAGGCAGGGCCCACTGTCCTGCCTCTCCAGGAGGCATTGGCCAATGGGGCCTGTGGGTGTGGGTGTGGCCGCCCCTGTTGGCTGCTGCTTTACGGCAGAGGTTCCCAACTCCAGTCCAGGTGTGCAACACACTGTTCGGGTTTTCCTGCTGTCCCTCATGAATATGCATGAGCTACATCTACATGCCATGGGGGTGGTGCATAGCTATACGGCACAGGCATTTGTATGAGTGGCAGCATGGAACCTGAATGGTGTGTGGCCCACCAGGACTGCATTTGGGGGACTCTACTCTAGGTACTGCCCCTGTTCATGGTGTCTGTGCTCAGTGTGGTAAAAGATAGGCGTATTACCATTGCATATGTCCTTGGCACGAAAGGTGTGTCCTTACTATCAGTGTTTAGTTGTGGGAAAAATAAGTGGGCAGGATTGGCAGTGGCCCCAGCTGGGCCTTGAACCTGTGACCTTCTGTTCTTGCACACACTGTCTGTGTGCACTGCACCACCATGTAGCCACAGATTGACTGGATTCCCTGGACAGGCCATGACTGTGCATCTGGCAGGGCCTGTCTGTTGCAGGGGACGGTGCCAGCCTGCACATGGCTAGGCCACTGTCCTCTGGGGCCAGCTGCCACTGCCCCCTGCACCACATGTACTCGTCCGCCAACATGCTGGCATGTCCTTCTCACTGACAAAACAGATGACCTGATTGCGTTGTGGCACTACGGGACTTCATTTGGGGGACCTGGCTGTGGGTAATGCCCATTGTTGTGGTGTGTGTGCGGTGTTGGGTAAAATATGGGTGATTTCCCCATGCTTCTGTTCCCTGCAATACAGGGGTGTCTGTGCTATCTTTGTTTGGTGGTGGGTAAAATATAGGGACTGGGCTGGCAAGTGCCCCAGCTGGGATTTGAACCTTGAGGTACTGGCTCTGTCTGCTGCACCACACTGTGGCCACAGAGACAGTACAGTCCCTGGAGATAGTAAACCTGGCAGGGTGGAGTCGCAAATCCTGCTCTGCACATTTTTACTGTGGGCTCCTTCACCCTGTCTGGTGACAAACGTGCAAATAAAACCCGGGAATGACCACGAAACAAAGGGGGATAACATATACCCAAGCTGGGCAACAGTGCTATTGATGGGCAACCATAGGAAACACTCCCAGGAAGGCTCCAATAAACACCTTTCCAAAATTCATTTCTTTTTTAGGAGCTCTCCTGGGTGTGTTTTTTAGTTTTGCCCATTACTATAACTGTTACCCAGCTGATTTACTATTTTTACTAATTTTGTTGTGGTCATTTTCTATTTTTAATTGCAGTTTTGAGCTGTGCACATGTATCACACTGCTGACGTTTTGCAGGTTTCCCCGGTTTTGCTGTACATTGCTGACGTAAATGGTTTCTCTTCCCTTTAAATGCCCTCTACCGCGAGTGTTTCACTCGCGCTATTTTTTACTTGTAAATTCGGCCCCGCAACTGTGCAAGGGGCCTCTCCCCTCCCCTTCCCCGCCCATTCTGCCCGTCTCTCCGCCCCTCCGGGGCCTTCCTCCGCCCTCCATTAGCCTTTCCACGCCTCTATCGGACATTTGCGGGCCCGTACTTGTGCGGCGCCCGTTAGTGTGCCGCGCACGGGTGCGTGGCTTCCTCGCACCTGTGCGTGGCGCTTAAGCACTCTTAAGTGCGCTTTTAACGTGCTATTGTGCGGCACCGCAAATGTGCAGTTTTTAGTAAACATCCCCCTTAATTGTTTAATTTTATGTTCATGATTTGTTTTAGTTGTTTTATATAATTTATTATTTCTTGTGTTTTACTGCAAACAATAGAGGATGCATAAGACCTGTGGCATATAAGCCCTGCAATAAATACATACATTTGTAGGTTATTGTGCTTTTTAGTGCATGCTACATTTATTAAGTGCATTGATAAACCAAATATGCATTGTGTACGTTCCTAGAATCTAAAAACATGCCAAAACTATAAATTTATGCACATCTAGAAGGCAACCCCTTCCAGAACATTCTGAAGAGGCACAGAAAAATGTATTTTTAACTTATGGTTGATTGTCAGCCCTCTGTCTGACTGTCTACCACATCTGCAATACAATAGCACTCTTGAAATTCAAAATTTCTACTTTGAAATAAAGATGTTTAGCTTCAAATTGCTCATCTTTCTGAGTAGTCCTTGTACTGCCCTAAATAATTTGTTTCTGAGTTGGTTGTGAGGACTGAATATGTCAAGGTAAGTACAGAAAAATAACAGTTGAAACCTTGAGGATGACTTTACTGCTCACAAGTTTTACAATTGTACTAATTCAACCATCATTCTGTAGTCTACTGTGTCCGATATGTGCTGCCTAATTGAACAATGTGCAGAAATGAGGTTTACAAAGTGAATCTTTTGTCAGTGTTTTATTATGTCTTCTCTTATCCAGAGAAGACAAAACGCCGGACCATTTCCAGAGAGACAAGTCAATTTGTAAGGAATAGCAGTGTCACCATGCCTTAGACTTCCAGTGTATATTCTTTTGTAATTCATGGCTTTTAAATGGTCAGAGTTTAAGAATAACAACAGACGACTGTGGCTTATCACTTCTAAGCACTACTTGGTCAATGCAGCTCTCTACAATGAAACATAAAAGACAGTCCCTGCTTAACAGAGCATACAAGGGTAGATAGTAGGGATGAACTTTCACTGTAAATTAAGTAGAGAATTCTAATGAAAATTTTCCGTTTTGTTTCATTTTTTCTTTGCATTTGTTTTTGAAAATAGATACTGGTAGTTGCTGCCAGTCTTGGGCTGGCAGCATTTTGAAATATAATCTTGTATAATAGATATCTCTTCCATTGTTTCAAAGAGTATCATAATCATAAGTGAATGAAAGGTAATAAGAAAAACTAAAAGGCACAGACCAGCTAATCTACTGAGGAGGGCTTTAAACTAAGATCACCGGGGATGAGTTAATAGAGCCCAGGATAAGTAAAAGTCCTCAGGTAAATATAACTTTTAAAAATAGTAAAGAAAAGAGATAACAGCAACATCTGGAGAGCAGCATATACTAATGCCCATAGTATAAGAAATAAAGTGTGGGATTTGGAAACTGTAATAGAAGAAGAGACATGTTACTTGAAGATCAATGACTGGGATTGGTATATTGGGCTATAAGCTATTCAGGAAAGACAGGGCAACAAGAAAGAAAGAAAGAGTGGTGCTATATGTAAAAAATACTATTAAGGTCATAGAACTGTAAGGCTTATGAGCTAAGGATGAAGCACCGTGGATTAGTCTGGAAGGAAGAAATAAACATCTATTTACATTGGTGTGATATGTAGACCTCCCTTGCAAGCTGAAGAAATAGAGATTTAATTGAAGACGTTCACAATATGGCTATGAAAGGGGAAGTGCTATTGGTAGGTGATTTCAATTTGCCAGCTGTTGATTGGGACACTCCATCTGTGAAGTCGCCTAATAGTAGGGAGATCCTAGATAACAGCAACTGGTAATGGAACCCACATGGAAGGGGCAATATTGGACTTGGTGATTCCAAATGGGGAAGTGTCACAGATGTTATACTTCGTGATCAGCTGGCAGTGATCACCCACTACTGTGATTCAGTATTAGGATGTGGGTGAAGATGGTTCATTCAAAACTGAGGGTCCTAGATTTCAGGAAAACTAAATTTACTAAGATGGGGGAATACCTCAAGGAATCGTTACCTGGAGGAGAACATTTGAAAGGAGTAGAAAAATAGTGGTTAAAATTGAGTGAAGATTTTTAAGGGCAACAAATCTTTTTATTAGGAAAGTAAATAAAAGTAGGAGAAAAAGGAGACCACTTTGATTTTCAAAAGAAGTAGCTGAAAAGGTAAGGAAAAGAGTTAGCATTTGTAAACTATAAGGTATTGCAAAGGGAAGACATGGTCCATCAGTCTGCCCAGTAAGGTATCTGAAGTATCTGTGCATGTTATTTCTCCTCTATGCCTTTGCTTAAGGTTGTACCTGCCGCTCCAGGCATGTTACCCCTTTCTATTTATGAGGTTATTTATGTTTGCTTTGATTCCATCCTCTTGCTATATAGTGATCTTCTGTGTCTTTTGAATTCTGTCACTGTTTTGCTCCCACCACTTCTTTCAGGAGGGTATTCCAAGCATCTATCACCCTTTCCATGAAAAAGTATTTCCTGATGTTGCTTTTAAGTTTATCTCATTTGTCCTCTAGTTCTACAGCTTCCCCATCTTTGAAAGATGTTTGTTTGTTCATTAATATCCTTTAAATATTTATAGGTCTTTATCATATCCCCCCTGTCTCTCCTCTTCTCTACTCTAGAATATACATTTTTAGATCTTCAAGTCTTTTCTCATATGCCTTCTGGCATATTTCCCATATCATCTTAGTCATTTTTCTCTGAACCATTTCAAGTCTTTTTATATCCTTTGTAAGATACGGTCTCCAAAATGGCCTTACTTGGAGTATTGGAACACAATACTCCAAGTAAGGCTTCAAAAATGACCTGTACAGAGGCACTACTACCTCCTTCTTCCTGATGATATTCCCCTCTGTATTGAGCCTAACATCCTTCTGACTTTGGCCGCAACATTGTCGTATTGTTTTGTCACCTTGAGATCCTTAGATACTATCACTCTGAGGTCCCTCTCTTGGTCCGTACACACCAGCCTCTCATCCCCTTTCATGTACAGCTCCTTTGGGCTTCTGCATTCCAGGTATATCATTTTGCACTTCTTTGCATTAAATCTCAATTGCCAAGCATTTGACCATTCTTCTGATTTTTTGTAGATCTTTTCTCATGTTGTCTATTCCCTATGAAGTGTCCACTTTGTTGCAAATCTTTGTATCATCTGCAAAAAAGTAAACTTTTAACGCTTCAGCACAATCACCTACTCCTCCTCCATCTGAACCTTGGACCTCACACCCTGGGATATATAAAAAACATTAGACAATTTAATCGATTCAGCATCATCAATCAAAAAAACTTCTTTTAGATATTTCTGAAAAAGAACAATAGGAGACAAATAATGAGTTTGAGGAAAACTGAGTAACCGTAAGTTCTTGGCTTGAGCTGAATTCTCCAATACTTTAAGCTGGTGATGAATCACCAACCTATCCCAAACATTAGAAGAAAGAGCAGCTTGAGCTAATGCTAATTGTCCCTCTAATTTAGACAAATCAGTATTCAGGAAGAACTCCTAACATCATGCTCAGATAACATATCTACCACATCTGATTAAAATTGCGCAACCTGGAAGAGAGATGACCACAATGAAACCTCTATGCATGTCACTGCCTCCCAAATGTCATACAATTAGATATCCTTAGATGGAATAACTTTCTCAGCAGGACCAGAGAAAGCCAAGGGTACTGCATCCAGACTGCAACAGAAATATTAAGTCCCTAGTCCAAAACTGAGGAAACCAGCTGGGAGGCAGAAAACATAGGATCCTCCTCTTCAACAGAAATGGGGTGGGAATCTGCACCAAGTACATTGTCCTGTCTGGACAAGGCAAGACCCTTATGTGTAGAGGGAGATGCCTATGAAGAAGTACTCAAGGTACCGGAAGAAAGATCCAGTCCAGGAGTGAAGACTTCTGATGTCATATTTGTCTCTTAACTATATTTGTATGATGAAGGCTGACCATATATTTTATAGCCCTGCCCTCACCAATTGTCATCCTAATGAACAACAAAATTAAAAAAGAGCCTACAGTGGATGTCATTGCAATATCCATCAAAAGCATCTGTTTAACCACAAAGGATAATTCTTTACATAAAACAGAGGATGTGGGAAATTACTTTTATGATTTAGAGGCAGATTACACAAAATCCAGGTCTGTCCCGTGGACACTTTTAAATCGGACATAGGTACTATTTCATGCAAATTCCACCACTGCAGGTATAGATGCACCCATGTTTCTGGAATCAGTCCATAGACATGTCCAGTGTAGCATGTGCAAAACACTGTTCAGCCAGCCAGTGCATTTATCCATTGTGAGGCCCGTGCACAAGTGCAGGCATGGGCCATGCAGTGTTGTGGAGAAACACATCCCCACTAATATTACAGAATATGGGTAAACACTGCAGTTGTTTTGGATGTTCCTGTGCCCACCGTATTCTGGAAAGTTGCACATTTCAAATCCTGCCTGTCTCTGTGATATACTTGTGGATGCCTCTGACAGCCACACCTCTTCAATTAAACTGTGCTACTCCTAATCTGCTCTTCTAACTGACAGTGTTGTACTGATAAACTGAAGAGTAGCAAATCACCTGGACCAGATGGTATACATCCAAGGGTGTTGAAAGAACTGAAATAAAGAAGAGTGGGACCTTGGCTTGGTTGTGTCTGATGATCTTAAAGTAGCTAAACAGGTAGAAAAGGTGACGGCAAAAGCTAGAAGGATGCTTGGGTGCATACGGAGAGGAATGGTGTCGTGAAGTACAGGGTTCAGAACCAAGGGAGGCAGAGGATTCACTGCAAAGTGAAACCAGAACTGTCAGTGCTGAAACAAGCATGGAGGGTTGGCATGGAAACCCTAAACAAAGAACGTCACAGAGTGTTAGGGAACGCCCATCCCCTGAGCTAGCTCCTGCCTCATCAGGGAAGTGGGAACACCTGGTGGGAGGTGTGGCTCAGCACAACGGAGAAAGAAACTTAGATAAAAAGCCTTTAGTTAAATATAGGACAGAGAAGGAGAAGGGGAAGGAGAAAGAGACGGACATAGTCTCAGATACGGAGACAGAAGGAAAAGGCAGCACAGCAAGCGTGGAGAAAGCTGAAAGAAGGAGAAAACCAGAGAAAGATAGATACTCCGAGGGCAGCCAAGGTCTGTGGCTGAGAGAAGGGAAAAGGGAAAGAAATCCCAATTCCACTCGGAGGAACTTCTCAGAGGAAGAGAGCTGGGGAAGATATTCAAGTCCAGTTCCCAGGGAGCAGTGCTCAACTACAAAAAGCACTGGGGATTTTTACTATCCAAAAAGCAGAGACGTTTATTCTGGGAACCAGAAAAGACAACCACGCTGTGCTCACAACAGACAGCCTGCAGGTAAAGCTTATTTCCCTGATACCAAGCTTTTATCAAAGGGGAGAGAAAAGTTTTACCAACCTTTTTGTAGACAAGGGAGATTCCTGGGAGAAAGCAATTCTAAAGGCAGACACAGAATTCCCTGTAGCCAAACAGAAGAGGGAAACGTATATCCTTTTAATTACAGAGGGCTGTGTGCACAGGAAGCCAAACACCCAGACTCACAGAGCAGGTTGGGAGAAGGGAACCCTGTAACTGGAACGGAGAGGTTTGCGTGGCAGGCAGAAGAACCCTCTCTAAGGGACCTTAAGGAAGAAGGTGATCTTATGCAGTGGGACCCTTATCAACCCCCTGAGTCCGAAGTGTTTATGGACTGCTCTTATATGGTGGCAGACAATGTGCAGTCCCTTTGTTAATAATACTGGATTTTGCTGAAGGAAGAAAAACAGCCAAAAGAAGTATTTTGGAGGGAAACTGTTTTATTCTTTTTGATTCCATAACAGCTGAAGATAAGCATTATTTAAGTTGCCTATTTTTGTTCACATCAGGAATATGGTTTCTTTGTAAATATATTCTTTGTTCATGGTCATCAACATCCAACCCCGGGAGGGGCAATAAATCCTAATTTAACCTGAACCACTCGTGCACAACTTGGACTCATTCTTACTACTGTAGGACTACATTACCCAGGAGGCCTTTCCAAAACCTCCATTTAAAGTTCACAGTATAAGAAACACAACTACCCACTTGCCTTACCCACGCTAAATGCCTCTGGGAGGGTGAGTGGTGACAATGGCTAGCAGAAAAAAGGAGGTGACAGTGCCTCTGTATAAGTCTTTGGTGCGACCTCATTTAGAGTATAGTGTGCAATTCTGGAGACCGCACCTTCAAAAGGATATAAACAGGATAGAGTCAGTACAGAGGGTGGCTACTAAAATAGTTAGTGGTCTTCATTATAAAGCATATGAGGACAAACTTAAGGATCTTAATAAGTACACCTTACAGGAAAGGCGGGATAGAGGTGATATGATTGAGATGTTTAAATACCTCCATGGGATTAATGCATAGGGGGCGAGCCTCTTTCAATTGAAAGCAAGTTCTGCTATGAGGGGACATGGGATGAGGGCGAAGGGGGACAGATTCAGGAGTGACATGCGGAAATATTTCTTTACAAAAAGAGTGGTGGATCCATGGAATAGTTTCCCAGTGGAGGTAGTAGAAATGAGGACAAATTCAAAAAATCATGGGTCAAACGCAAACGATCTCTAAAGGAAAAAAGGGGACTGTTGTAGTTGTTGATATGGAAGGACAGACTAGATAGGCCATGTGGTCTTCTTCTGTCATCATTTTTCTATGTTTCTATCTTTTTTTTAAATTTGTTATTTATGAAATTTCACAAAACAAAACAAGATTATCTTCCGCAGAAAAGGGAAAAGGTCCAGAAAATTACAGTAGCATACACTGCCATATCAACACAATCAGGGTCATTCTGCTATTTGGCCTCTCTTCTGCCCTGACTAACTTCCCTCACATTGTATAGAGAGGGTAGACAGGGGCGGGAAAGGGGAGTTGCAGGGGAGGAGTTAGGGTGGGCATTGGGTAGTCGGCGGCCCCGGATATACGTCTGTACGTCTGGGGCCGGCGGCATTAACGGGGAAATTATTCCACCTCTGAGGTGGAATAAGTTCCCCTAGTCGGGTGGATCTGGCAGGCCTGGGGTGCAGAAAAGGTGGGAGGGGGCAGAGGAAATTCCCCGCAACCTGACCATGGCCTTTGGAGGCCATATATGGGATCGAGCTGCGGGGAATGAATATTTGGTCTGGTGGCCAGAGATCGTGGCTCTTGAATGGAGCCACGGTGCCATGGCAACTGGATGCCTTGGCTCTGCGGTTCCATTCAAAAGCCCTGACTGAGTTAACTGGGGAAAGCCTGTATGTGCAGGCCGACCAGAATCGGGGTCCCGGCCTGCACGTGCAGGCCTGGACGTGATTCTGATCCTGCGGGGTCTAGCCCAGCAGGATCAGAATCCCAGCTCATTCTGTGCATCCGGTTCCGACCTGGCACACAGAGGGCCGGCACATCCAACTCGGAATCGGGCCCAATGTATATACCTAATCCATAAGCCCTCAAACAGAAAGAGAGGAAAGCGGGGTCACAAATCATAAGAAATATCCAACAGATACAATATAGGCAAGATAGACCCTAAGAGGATTATTGTTCTATAATGCCGCATGACCTTATGCTATCACAGGGCCACTGTCAGGTGAGGTTTAGGCAGTCTGCAGTCTAGAAGATATAAAGGAGAACAATTGGCATGGGTCAAAAAAAAGATAACTACATCCAGCCAACTTCACTAAACATTTACATGGAAAACATTAAAAGAAAAGCCCACTCAACTAAAGAACTCCAGGTCTAAGTAACAAGAATTGCTTCCTTCTTTTCTGCATGGCTCTAGAAACATCCTGATCTGGGAATTCATAAACACTTTATGAGGTATGAAAAAACATTTTCAGGATCCATTCCCTTTCGGCCTCTAACAGCTAGGTGACCAACAAAGTGGTGGTCATCCTGGAGTTAGATGCGGACCTTTCCAAATAAGTAGTCAGGTCCAGGCACAGGACAGAACTAGGGATTGCAATGGGAAAATAGAAAGCTTTAGAGATTGGTGGTAAAGATTCAAGAGGAACTTTTAATACAGAAACCATAAATTTCTTAAGCTATTGCAAGCCCGATATAGATGGAACCTTAGGAAAGTTAAGAAATCTCAGATTTCTATATCTAGATGAATTCTCAAGAAACTCAAGCTGCTCAGAGTCCTTAATAACTGAAAGGGTAGTCTTTTGAACCTGGAATTCACAGCAGCAAGAGATGTCTCTTGTATCACCAACTTCTGCCCAAGCTGATTAAACTGCCTCAAGATAGTCTGGAGTTGTGAGGAAATTGAGTTCTCCATTTTAAACAATGCTTCCCACAAGCTGTCCAAAGTTAACACATCTGGCCTCACCAACTTGGCACCGGAGCCCTTCACAGGAATATGCACTGATGAATCCATGGACTATAGATCTGCAGGAAGTATCAAAGCCTCAACCAACTGCTGAGAGCCCAAAATGCAGTCCTCCGTAGCCTGGACTGCACCTGAGCTCACTGCCGCTGACCCCACCACCTGGCTTTCAGTTCTAGGGCAGGATTGCTGCATTTCCAGTGCAGGGGAAACACACACTACATCCTGTGGCATCTCTCCAATAGCTTATTGCAAGTTCTTCAATGCCGGCTGCTCTGGGGGAATGCAGCACTTTGCCTGCCTTATCAATGCTTTGCATCTGACTTGCCAATGTTTATGTTGTTTCCAGTGTTCATCATTAGGCTTCTTTTTCCATTTCCTGAAGGATGCTTTTTGGCAACAACAACCCCTCTAACCTCCCCTTTAAACTATGATAGCAGTTTTTTGGCCTTCCTCCCTCTTTTCTTAAAAGTGTCTGGGCTTCCAAGATAGTACTTTTAAATAACTCCCATGCTTGATGTAAATCTTTAACCTTTGCAGCTGCTTCTTTTTGTTTTTTCTTAACTATTTTCCTCATTTTATCATAGTCTCCCTTTTGAAAGTTAAAAGGTAGTACTGTGGATTTTCTTGCCATCTTTCTTCCATTTATTAAATCAAGTGTGATCATACTATGATCACTATTGCCAAGTGCCCTCAAAACCCTTATTTCTTGAATCAGATCCTGTGTTCTAATAAGGACTAAGTCCCAAATAGCCCTGTGCACATCCTTATTCCCAATTCATTTTTGTGTTTTAAGGCAATAAGAATAGTGTGTGTGTGTGGGGGAGAGGGGTATTCAAACACATTTACTTGATATGCAGACCTGCAAACTTCGTAAATGCTGCTCACGGGATATTCATTGGTGTTAACCTGGTTATTGCCACCTTATATCTCCAATTTGGGCTGCTAAATGCCTCAACAATAAACAGGGTGTTCCGGAAGCAGAGTGTGTGCAGCACCATGATTTAACCGAACAGTGGCAATATTCAGCTACTACCCATAATAACAAGAACATAAGAACATTAGATATGCCATACTGGGTCAAATCAAGGTCCATCAAGCCCAGTATCCTGTTTCTAACATTGGACAATCCAGGTCACAAGTACCTGGCAGGATCCCCAGAAGGTCCCCTAATTGGCTAAAGTTAGGACTGCTGAATGGCTGTCCTAACTTTAGCCAGCGTTGCAATCCACGCAGCCTGGTTATTGTCGGGCGGCGCCCCTACTGGCGTAGTAGAGTAAGAGCGTCTGTCGACATTTAATTTGAATCAGGGAGTATTTGAGCTGCAGGACCCAAAGGATTGTGGTCCTTGTAGTGTAGTGCTCCCTGAAATGAATAACTATGCCAAATGGAGGGTAAATAAGGCTTTATTTTCCCGCTTAATGCTCTAGGTTCAAATGAGACAACAAACTTAAAGTGGAGGTAAGGTTTTCCTCAAAGAATAATAAAGTTCCACCATAGACTAAACAGTTAAATGTTGTAGGCTGTACAATTGACTGTTTAGCTGGGTTAAGGGATTTTCCAAACAATAGAACACAACTAGAACAGAATGGTTATCAGCTTCACCATTTTCAGACTCATTTCTTCACTGTACAATTAGCATGGCAGGCAACTACCTCTTAAGCACAAGTTACATTCCATAGGTTCTGTGTTGAGGCATGGGAACACTGGAGCTGTAATCCAAGTCCATTGATTCTGGCTCACTACACTCTTCAATGTTTAGAGTATCCTCAGCGTTACTTAGTTCCTCATAGAAGTTCCTTGGCTTCTCATATAACTTCTGTAGAACCCTTTTGGAAAGTGGTTTTAAATAGTTAACTTTGCTTCTTCTCTGATAATGAGGTTTATCAACCTGCATAAAACTGTCTTCATTGAAAGTTCCTTTTAATATAAAAGGAGAGAAAATAGTGAGGTTTCTGGAGTCCAGCGGATTACAGGATCCGAGGCAGCATGGATTCACCAGAGGCAGGTCTTGTCAGACAAATCTGATTGATTTCTTTGATTGGGTGACCAGGGAGATGGACCGAGGGAGAGCTCTAGATGTGGTGTATTTAGATTTCAGTAAAGCCTTTGACACTGTTCCTCACAGGCGACTTATAAACAAACTGAGCACCCTAGGGATGGACCCTAAAGTTACTGCTTGGGTTAGAAATTGGTTGGGTAGGAGGCGACAGAGAGTACAGGTAAATGGAGCTCACTCTGAGGAGAAGGATGTTACCAGTGGTGTGCCCCAGGGATCTGTCCTTGGTCCGATTCTTTTTAACATCTTTGTTAGTGATATAGCGGAAGGGCTGTCGGGTAAGGTTTGCCTCTTTGCAGTCATGGCCTAATGGGAGACAGCCAACATGGCTTTAGACAAGGAAGATCTTGCCTTACTAATCTGTTATGTTTTTTTGAAGGTGTGAATAAACAGGTGGACAAAGATGAGTCGGTTGATATAGTGTATCTGGACTTTCAGAAAGCCTTTGACAAGGTCCTCATCAGAGACTTTTGGCAAAACTAAAGAGTCATGGGATAGGAGGCAGTGTACTACTGTGGATCAGAAACTGGTTAAAAGATAGAAAGCAGAGGGTAGGGCTAAATGGCTAATTTTCCCAATGGAGAAAGGTGAATAGTGGTGTACCCCAGGGATCTGTGCTGGGTCCTCTGCTTTTTGACATATTCATAAATGACCTGGAAAGTGGAATAACGAGTGACGTTATCAAATTTGCAGATGACACAAAACTATTTAAAGTTGTTAAAACCCAAGAGGATTGTGGAAAATTGCAAGAGGATCTTGATAAATTGGAAGACTGGGCATCAAAATGGCAGATGAAATTTAATGTGGACAAGTGCAAAGTTATGCACCTAGGGAAGAACAACCCAAACTATGGTTACACGATGCAAGGTTCCACTTTACGAACCACCACACAGGAAAAAGATTTAGGCGTCATTGTGGATATCATGTTAAAACCCTCGGCCCAGTGTGCAGCGGCAGCCAAGAGAGCAAATAGAATGCTAGGTATCATAAGGAAAGGAATGGAAAATAAAACAAAAGATATTATAATGCCTCTATATCGTTCCATGGTGAGACCGCACCTTGAATATTGTGTGCAATTCTGGTCGCCCTATCTTAAAAAGGATATAGCGTTATTAGAAAAGGTTCAGAGAAGAGCCACCAAAATGGTAAAGGGGATGGAAGGATACTCCTATGAAGTAAGGCTAAAAAGGTTAGGGCTCTTTAACCTGGAAAAGAGACGGCTGAGGGGAGATATGATAGAAGTCTATAAATTAATGAACGGAGTGGAATGGGTAAACGTAGATCGATTGTTT
The DNA here is from genome assembly GCA_033557465.1 of Ichthyophis bannanicus. NCBI lineage: Eukaryota > Metazoa > Chordata > Amphibia > Gymnophiona > Ichthyophiidae > Ichthyophis > Ichthyophis bannanicus. The sequence continues at coordinate 223,400,583 of CM066043.1, read as the reverse complement.
ACATTATCAGAATATAGAAAGACTAGGGGACATGCAATGAAGCTACAGGGTAAACTATTTAAGACTAATAAAAGAAAATATTTTTTCACTAAACGTGTAATCAAACTCTGGAATTTGTTACCGGAGGATGTAGTTAAGGCTGTTAGTGTAGCTGGGTTTAAAAAAAGTTTGGACAAGTTCCTGGAGGAAAAGTCCATAAACCATTATTAAGAAGGGACCCAGGATATCAATGCTTGACCCAGTACAAGCATTGTGGAACCTGTGTCTTTTGGGGAAACTGCTAGGTGCGTATGACCTAGATTGGCCACTGTTGGAAACAGGATACTGGGCTTGATGGACCTTGGTCTGACCCAGTATGGCATATCTTATGATCTTATGATCTTATGACTTTTCATACCTTATCTTCGGTGGAGTGCCACGCCTAGGATTCAGCTTACTCTGTAGCTTTTCTTGTTGATCCTCTGTCCTATGCACTGCTCCACAATTAAGGCTGCTAGGAAAACCAGACGTGGATTTCCAGTCTTTATTTGGAGAACTTCTTTTAACAGGCAGGCTGCTTCTCTGGGCCTTATCCCAAGGCTGAGACTTGCCTCTGTCTGTATCCGTTCTTCTCCTTCCTTCTCCTGTTACTATTCCTGGTACCCTCACTGGTACCCTTCCGGTTGGTCTGTCGGCTACCCTCCTGGGTGCCTCTCTTTGCTGGACTCCTTGGTCCCTCTGCTGCACTCCTGTGCTGGTACCCGAGCTCTCTTCCCAGTCTCTGTGCTGGACTCTTTGCTGCAGTCCTTGCTGCACACCTGGGTCTCTTGAGCCCCCTTTCTGGTCTCTGTACTGGATCCTGTACCGTTCTCCTTTCGGTTCCCTTGTGCTGGCACCAGAAGTCCCTTCCCGGTCACCACCTTGCTGGTCCTCGTACCACTCTCCGTCCTGTTCTCCCTCTCTGCTCATCTGACTTCCCTTATAAAGGGATTTCCAGCTTGCACGCTGTGAGTTTGAGGACAGGTGAAAACACTCATCATTAAGGTGCTCAGAGCTTGAGCACGTGGGTTCAGGCATTGTGTAGCGGTTCATGCGCCCTCTGGCTGAGCTACACTGGAACTGCGCTCTCTGGCTTTTCTGAGATTTATACAAATCAGGAGTTTTTTTCAAGGCTGTTTCTTCCCTAGCTCCAGCCTCATGACACTATACAATGCCAGGGCCTGGATATAGCCCTGGTTTTGAATATCCAGGGTGAATTTAAAGTGGTGGCAGGGATGTTGCAAGCCATAAATGCACTCTGTTTGACTCACACATGTGGCACCCCCTCCCTCCCTGGTTTGTCATTTCCCTATGCCAGCATTTCCCCATCTTACTCCACACCTCCACGTCCATGCTGCCTGCCTGTGCCCTGCCACCACTGTTTTCCGTGTCTTTTGGGCAGCAGTGGCGGCAGCAGAGAATATCGCTAATTGAGAAAAAAACACATGGGTCTTTCCGACTCCACCTTTGTATGTTTGCCTTCCTCCTCTGATGTAGGTTCGTGTCAAAGGAGGGAGGGACCAAACCAGCCATTCAAATGTGGCATTGCAAAGACCTGCATTTGAATGGCTGGTCTATTCTCTCCCTCCTCTGAAGCAAGTCTACATCAGAGGAGGGAGGGATCAGGCAAATATGCAAACGTGAAGTCTGGAAGATCCATGTGCGTGTTCTTCAATTAAAGCTACTCTCCACTGCTCTGACTGCCACCATCAAGTAGACATGAAAAGCGGCAGTGACGGGACAAGGGCAGCTGGGAGGGGGAACCAAGGCCAGCAGCCCCAAATGTACCCTATGTTTTTGCTCCCTGTGTGGCTGCACCGCTCACACAAGGCTATATATGGTACTGGCAGCCAGCCACTTTAAGTGTGCTGGCTGCAGCTGCTGAAAATTCCCCCCAGCATGACCACCCTTTCTAACATTTTTTATTGTGTCTGAATTTGGATGTGCTTGCTTTTCGTTTTGGATTTTTTGTCTTGGACATCCCAGATTGCATACATGGAGATGAATTTTATAGCAGGTCACCTAGGTCAAGAGGCTGAGTAAATACATATTTTAAACTTTAAAAAAAGAAATTAATAACAAAATGAAAATAAAAATGGATGGATTACCAGATCAAACCCCCTCCCCCTTTTGCTATAAAAGTTTAAATCTTCCCAGGCTTAGTGCCAGCTCTTCTTTGGGCGCCCTCAGACATCTCTCTCCTCCCCATTTGCAGGATTAAATGGGACAAGTGTGACCTCTAATCTCTTCTGCCCTCCTTCTGCCAGTAGATCTGAGGCTGGTGCCATTTTGTTATATGGTTGCTTCAGCCATACAACATGATGGTGCTGGTCTCGGAACAACCAACGGCATTTAAAAAATGCAATTGCAATGTTCCAAGAGTGACTGGTGAACACTCTTGCCCACTTTAAATCTGCGGATGGGTAAGAGGTGCGATAGAAGGTTTAGGGATGGTGTGGCACTAAGCCAGAGGCAAGGAAGTTTTAGAATAGCATTTTTTGTGGGCTGGGGGTGGGGGGAGGTTGAAATATTCCCAGGATGGTAACCCCTGACAATGTTGTTGTTGTTTTTTTTTAAGAAATGAAAGAAAAACTATTGAAATGGTTTTCTTAATGCTTTTGAATATGCCCCCCTCTCCAAGACATTTTGTTGACATCTCCTGTTTTACTTCAAACAAAAGAACTTCCCTAATAATGTCTCATCTTTAGATGAGGAATACAACTACAATACTCTATTGTCCATAATTGGCAACCTACTGTCCACCCCACTGCCAGAAATATTCTGCCGATGTTTCATGCTTTTCCCTCAGAGCTAAAAGAAGCAATATCGCCAAAATTTACTTTGTGTTCCTCACATTTGATCTTTTTTTCTTGTCAGTTTCATAAGCATATATGTTTTCATAATGAAACCGTTTTCTAAACCCATCCATTTGCTTCACTCAAACTCTCCCCACCTCGGTTATTACCATTGTCCTCTGCATGTCTCTTGCATTCCTAAATATGTACTGTCACTATCTTCGTAGATTAGTCCAGGTACCTAATGCCTAATCAGTAAAAAAATGTTTCTTTATATTTTCTCTGAGTCTTCCTCACTCCAACTTCATATCATAACCTTTTCTCCTTAAATTCCTTTCTTCCATGGAAAATTATATCTTGTACATGAAAACTCATTAATATTTGAAATTTTCAATCATATCCAGAGTTTCCTTTCTTTCCTTCAGAATACATTTGAGTTTCTATTACGTCCTGAAGTATTTCAGTAATTCTTCTCTAACCTGTTTCTATTTTCTCTCTAACTCTATATAGTTTTGTTTTATTTATTTACAGAACTTATGATTTGCCTATTTGTTTCAATCTGAGGCTAGGTACAATGAACATACACAGCATTCACATACAACAAAAGATAACAGGGAAGACAATACCACAGAAATTCTGTATTTTACATCAGATATATTGGCAACCTAATGTTGTCTGATTAAAGTTTATGATGGTCATTTTAAAAGCTTTAATCACCATTTGGACATCCAGATCAGAGAGATGTCACCAGACCATTTCACAAAAGGCTTTTAAAGTGCAGGGATGGTCATGTAGGCATGGATCGTGGCAGAGGCGTGTCTGGGGTGGTGAACATCTGCAATCCCATCCAAGTTTAGACCTGCTCCAGGTATGAATTCCTATTTCCAGGTCATTTATAAGTATGTTAAAAAACAGCGGGCACAGCACAGATCCCTGGGGTACTCCACTATTCATCTTTCTCCAATGCGAAAACTGGCCATTTAGCTTTGCTGATTTTATAAAGAATGAAATGACAGGTTTTAGCTATCTGTTGGATGTCTGCAGAGAAAGAGGAGAGTCAAAGATGACTCCAAGGTTGTGAGCTGTGGAAACAGAGAAAAGTATAGTGTTATCCACAGAGACAGAGAAAGGAAGAAGGGGGGAAGTAAGTTTATGGGGGAAAGGTAAGAACCTCAGTTTTGGCCATGTTCAATTTCAGATGGCAGTACATTCATATAAGTGGGCTGACATATGGGTCTGGATTTCTCGAGAGATTTCAGGTGCTGAAAGATAGAACTGGGAGTCATCAGCATAAAGATAATACTGAAAACCATGGGAGGAGATGAGTGCACCAAGATACTGGGTGTAGAGAGAGAAAAGGAGATGTCCCAGGATTGAGCCTTGAGGTACAGTACACCAACTGAAAATGGGATGACAGTAGAAGACAACCAAACAGAACATACACTAAAAGTGCAATGGGAGAGTTAGAAGAAAATCAGGACAGAAAAGAGTCCCTAAATCCAAGAGAGAATAGGATATCAAGGAGAAGATGGTGATCAACAGTGTCAAAAGCAGCTGAAAGGTCTACCTTCATCCCTGCACTACATCCTCAGTTTATCCCAATTGCTCCTCTCCCATCATTACCCGAGTTGGGAACTACTAAGCACGGCTTTCATAACATCCAGCTTTTCATAGTCATTGTCAAATTTACTGTTTAGCACCACCATCACCTCCACAGTACCTTTATCCATCAACACCTCCAACCTCAGGGACATTGAGCCTGAACCTGCGAAATCCACCATCTTCCCCTCCACTCCATGTGCCTGGTCTTTTTTTCCCTTGAACCTTTTGTCACAATCCATGTTCAGCAATTCCTCCAACCACCCTTGGGAGACTGGGAAGATACCCAGGTGCTAGTTGAGGTTGCCAAATAGATGCGAGATCAATTAATTTATTTCATTTATGCTGAGAGGGCCTGAGAGTTCAGAAAGATATGTCTTTCTGACTTAACCACTTCTTGTGACCTCTGCATATGGGTGCTTGAAATTCTGCCACCATACTAACAGAGGAGCTGTGGTGCTGCCCCTGAAATCTGATGTCCTAGGTAGATATCCAGTCTTCCTAGAGGGTAGGCCAGCTTTGCTCAAGCTTCATTGCATTTCTCTTCATGTTTCATGTAGCCTACCAGGGTATCTAATCTGCCGCAGATTGGTATCTACAAAAAAGCAAACTAATCCCAACTGCCCTTCCATAAAATTACATGGAGTGGAGGAGCAGCCTAGTGGTTAAAGCACTGGCTTGGGAACCCAAAGACCAGGGTTTGGTTCCCACTAGCATGCCTTGGGCAAGTCACTTAACTCTCCATTGTTCAGAAAAATCTAAGTTATCAATGTCCCTGTTTAATGTACATTTACCAAGTTAAGTTATAATGCAAACTGCTTTGATTGAAATGAGGTATAAAACAACCTGTTAAATAAATAGAAAAATGTTGAAAAGAACCAGACCAAGGACTGATCCCTTAAGAATACCACCGGTGATGCCACATTCTGCGGAATGAACTTCATTTACTATTGCCTTTTGTTACCCCCTATTCAATCAGTTCCTAACCCAATCATTCACTTTAGAGCCCATACTACTACTACTACTGCTACTACTACGGAGCATTTGTATGCAGCGCTGCACAGACACAGATAAGAGACAGTCCCTGCTCGTCCGAGCTTACAATCTAGTCAAGACAGACAACACAGTAGGTGTAGACAGGGATACATCTAGGGGAATGGTTAGGAAACACAAAGGAGATCAGCAGGAAAGTGGCAATGAAGAGGTGAGCTTTTAGCCTGGATTTGAAAAGGGCTGGAGAAGGCGCCAGATGTATAAACTCAGGTAGTTTGTTCCAGGCATAAGGAGCAGCAAGGTGAAAGGAGCGAAGTCTGGAGTTAGCAATAGAAGAGAAGGGCACAAATAGAAGCAATTTGCCAGAAGAGCGGAGTTTCTGGGGAGGGGTGTAGGGAGGTATAAGAGAGGAAAGGCAGTGAGGAGCATTCACTCTGCCTTATAGGTCAGCAGGAGAAGTTTAAACTGGATGTGTAAATGGATAGAGAGCCAATGAAGTGACTTGAGAAGATGGGTAATATGAGCATGATGAGGTTGGCAGAAGATCAGCCATGCAGCAGGGTGTTGAACAGATCGAAGGGGAGAGAGATAATTCAGAGGAAGACCAGCAAGGAGCAGGTTACCATAGTCAAGATGGGAGGTGATTAAGGAGTGGATAAGTGTCTTAGTAGTGTGTTCAGAAAGGAATGGGCATCCAACACCCCCTCCTCTGATACACTTGATACACCAGAGATGTCTGTTGTGGGTCAGTAGTAGGGTAGGAGTGACCCTTTGATGCTCCTGTTCCATTGCTGTTCCAGGTTCAAAAGGGAAGATCTAACCCTCTAGTGATAGTCTTGTGGGATGAAGTTTCTTAATAAAGAATTCTGACCCTTATTTAGCATCATCAGCCCTAGCAGTACTGTTTATTATGCCACCTTTCAACAAGTGGCATGGCAGTTTACAATAAAAACAACAAAGAGGCAGAAAAGGGAAGGGAAATCCATATTCTCCAGGACCAAGTCGGAAGTCAGTCCTCACATATGGGTGTCATCAGTGCCGATGAAGCCCCAGCGGAGCATTTCCCCAGCTTTCTATGAAAGCCTTTGGGAATGCAGGCACGCATGAGTTGTTCCCTTCCCGCCTAAAGGTGCCATCTTACCTCAGTTTCTTTTTTTCCGAGAAGCCCACCGGACGTGTGTCCTGTTCTCCCGGTTAAAAGTAGATTTTTTTCGGCGATTATCGCTATTTTTTCTCACGGTTCGACGCCGGTTCCCCTCCCGCCGGGTTCGGTACACCGGTATAGAGCCCGATTCTTCTTTTTCGGTTGTTGCCCTTCGTGGCTGGCGTTCGTGCCCTTTTTTCCATTTTTCCCAGGAAGGCCGGTCCTTTGACCTCGCAGGGACTCTTTTTTCCCCGATGGCTTCCAGTGGTTTTAAAAAGTGTGATCGGTGTAAGAAATGAATGTCTCTCACCGACACACACGACTGCTGCCTTCGGTGCCTCGGCCCTGATCACGACCCTAAGTCGTGCGGGCCATGTGGGAAGATGTCTTCCAAGGCACTCCGAAGTCAACAGCAGCAAAAAGAAAGGCTTTTCTCGGACTCAGCCTCCGGCCGGGCCCGGACCTCGTCTGAGGCCTCGACATCTCGGGATTCCGATCCCGAGCGCCGTCGAAGCTCCTCGGACAGGGGGTCCCCAACCAGGAACGCAAGAGGAAGAAGCGGCTCGTGAGGGCATCATCGGAGGAGGTCCCTGGCTCCTCGCGGGCCAGGTCTAAGACCTCCGACCGTCGCCCCGGGCCCGTGGAACACGAGAAGCCTGCAAAGGTTCCTCGCGTGGAGCCGGAGTCTGCTGGACACGTAAGCCCTGTAGTCCTCGAGGACTCTCCTCCCAGGGAGCCGACGTCGGGCCCGGCGCCACCGGGGCCCGAGTCGGTGGCTGCTGCATCTCCCGAGCTGAGTCTCAGGATGACAGCCTTGGAGAGCAGATTGTCTGCCTTCATGGAGCAGCAGCAGGCACTGATGGCCAGCCTGTCTGGCACATCTGCCCCGACCACCGAGACATCGACTTCGAAGTCGACCCCGGAGACCGAGCCGATACTCGAGTCCATCGGTCTCCCTCGACCTCCCGTTTGGGACCGAGGGCATCAACGCCAGTGCCTCCGGCGTTGGGGCGGGTGCTCCAGGGCCACGCGGGGTCGGACCCTGACTCCTCTTTGGACGAGTCAGCTTGGGAGACGGAGGACGAGGAGTCTCCTGATATCTTCAAGACTCGGTGTGTCCCGTCGGACTCACCGCAGTCTGAGCCCCGGAGTAGATCCCCCCCGGAGGATACTCGGTTCTCGGAGTTCGTCCGGGATATGGCCACTGCCTTGGCTATTCCGGCGGATCCCGAAGAGGAGCCTCGAGCTGAAGAGCTCGAGGCTCTACAGTATGACTCTCCTCCGAAGGAGGCCTTTACTGTCGTGGTTCCTCCAATGCTGGAACGGCTCCTCTTCCGTATGTGGGAGGCACCGGCCTCGGCGCCGGTTCTCAGCAAGCAAGTCGACTCGATCTATCGACTCAGAAAGAGCCCTGGCTTTCAGAAGGCACAGCTACCACACCATTCTATGGTTGTGGAATCGGTCATGCATCGTCTGAAGAGCCAGAAGATGCACTCCGCGGTGCCCCCTGGCCGGGAGGCCCGAAACCTCGATGGCGTCAGTAGAAAGTGCTTCCAGGGCTCGATGCTTGCTTGCCGTGTCCAGTCGTACCAGCTGTACATGGGCATGTACTTGCAGGATCTGGCCAAGGAGTTGGCCGGGTTCTCTGCTGGACTCTCCGGGGAACCCTTGCAGAGATTTAAGTCCTTGTCCTCGGGGATTCGGGACTGCTCAAAGTTCATGTCCCGTGACGACTACGATGGCTTCGAGGCTTCAGCCCGAGTTGCGGCAGCCGGCATCGTGGCTCGACGCCAGGCATGGCTGCAGTCATCGGACCTCAAGCCATGGGTTCAGGACAAGTTGGTCGATGTCCCTTGCCGAGCAGGGTAATGGGCCCCGTAGGCAGAGGACCCCCCAAGCCTCCGGCCCCTGCTACCACTCAGCAGGGTGGGGGTTTTTGACTCCTTGAGCGTAGCCTCTCCACCACTGCTCTCCCAACCCTGCACAGGAGGTCGCCTTGCCCTCTTTGCCCACCAGTGGCCCCTTATCACCGGGGACAGTTGGGTGTTGGACATAGTCCACAAGGGCTATGCCCTGCATTTTCACCAACTGCCTCCACCATATTTTCCAGGGGAGCCTCCAAGGCCTCCCCTGCACACAGACCTTCTCCTGCAAGTGCTTCATAGTCTGTTGGTGGACAGGGCGGTGGCGCCTCTGCCTCCCCACTTACAAGGTCACGGTTTCTACTCCAGGTATTTCCTGGTGCCCAAAAGAACCGTTGGCCTTCGACCCATTCTGGACATCAGGAACCTCAACAAGTTCCTAGTGAAGGAGAAGTTCAAGATGCTTACTCTTGGGACACTTCTTCCCTACCTCCAGCAGGGAGATTGGCTATGCTCTTTAGATCTAAAGGATGCATACACTCACATCCTCATTCATCCAGACCACAGAAAGTACCTCAGGTTCATTGTGGGAGGAAACCATTATCAATACAGAGTGCTGCCTTTCGGCCTCACCTCCGCCCCCAGAGTCTTCACAAGTGCCTAGCAGTGGTGGTCTAGACAAGTGCACCCAGGGCCTATGGTCTCCTTGGGAGGCGGCACAGCAGATCAATCTCCTGGAACTCAGGGCTATTCGCCTAGCTCTCAAAGCTTTCTCTCCTGCCCTGGCTCATCATTGTGTCCTGGTTCAGACAGACAACCAGGTGGCCATGTTTTATGTGAACAAACAGGGTGGGACTGGGTCCAGGCTCCTTTGTCGGGAAGCCCAGGACCTCTGTTCCTTTGCCCTAAAGCACAATATGCTCCTCAGGGCTGTCTATCTTCCAGGCCAGGACAATTACCTGGCTGACAGATTGAGCAGGATTCTGCAGCCCCACGAGTGGCAGCTCCATTCTATGGTAGTTCAGAAGATTTTCCTGAAATGGGGACTTCCAACCATAGATCTGTTTGCCAGTCCACTGAACAAACAGCTGCCCAGATTCTGTTCTAGACAACCACATCCTCTGCGACTAGCAGCAGATGCTTTTCTGATTCCCTGGTCTCTGGGCCTCCTGTATGCATTTCCTCCCACGCATTTGGTGGCCCGAACTCTCTTCAAGATTCTTCAGGACAAGGCCTCGGTGCTGCTGGTGGCTCCCAGGTGGCCGAGACAGCCTTGGTTTCCACTTCTGCTTCAACTGGCGGTGGATCCCCCACTGCCTCTGGGGTCGCAACCCGACCTTCTCTCACAGGAGCAGGGTTCCCTTCTGCACCCCAATCTCAAAGCTCTCAATTTGATGGCCTGGAGGCTGCAAGGGTAGTTTTGGCTCCCTGGGGCCTACCTCAGGAAGTTGAGGAGGTTGTCCTAGCCTCTCGGAAACAGTCCACTAGGAAAACCTATGCTCTCAAATGGAAAAGGTTTTCTGTGTGGTGTCAGCTACGTACAGAGGATCCTTTCTCCTGTACTGTACCGGTAGTACTTCAGTACTTACTGCACTTGTCCAATCAGGGACTTAAGTCCAATTCTGTTCGGGTCCACCTCTCAGCTCTAGCAGCTCACCACTCACTGATGGAAGAACATTCTCTGTCAGTTCACCCTTTGGTGTCCCGCTTTCTCAGGGGTGTGCTTTTGCTCAAGCCTCCAATCTGTCCTCCTGCCCCTGAGTGGGAGTTGAATGTGGTCTTGCAGCAACTGACTCGCCCACCTTTTGAGCCGATGGCTACTTGTCCACTACGCTTCCTATCCTGGAAGACACTCTTCCTGATAGCCCTTACTTCGGCTAGACGAGTGAGTGAGCTTCAGGCCCTGGTCTGTGATAGGCCTTACACCAGGATTTATAGGAACAGGGTAGTCCTCAGGACCCATCCAAAGTTCCTCCCAAAGGTTGTCTCCTCCTTCTACCTCAACCAGGAGGTGGTTCTTCCAACATTCTTCCCTAGGCCTCATGCTAGCCAGGCTGAAGCAGTCCTGCATACCCTGGACTGTAGGAGGGCCTTATCCTTCTACCTTGACCATACGCAGGGGCATAGAAGGGCTACTCAGCTCTTCGTTTCTTTTGACCCTAATAAGTTGGGGTTGGCTGTGTCCAAGCGTACCTTGTCCATCTGGGTGGCTGACTGTATCACCTGGGCTTACAAGGTGGCTGACCTTCCTTTGCAGGGTCGTGTTACGGCCCACGGTGTCAGGGCAATGGCTGCCTCGGTGGCTCATCTCCGCTCTGTGCCCTTGGTAGACATCTGCAGGGCTGCAACTTGGTCTTCAAGCCAGACTTTTGCGGCCCATTACTGCCTGGAGAGGGAGTCCTGTAGGGACAGTGCTTTTGGCCAAGCAGTACTCCGGAATCTCTTTGAGGTTTAGGCAACTCCTGCTCTCCTGCCCTCTGTTGGGCTACCGGTGGAGGTTGTGTCCTTGAAAAGCCTTTCTTTGCTGCTGAGACTAGAGGGAGTTCTCTTGTTCAGCCTGGGTTCCTCGGTAGCCCAGAGCTTGGGAGTCACCCATATGTGAGGACTGACTTCCTGCTTGGTCTTGGAGAAAGAGTAGTTACTCACCTGTAACAGGTGTTCTCCAGGAGCAGCAGGAATCAGTCCTCACAACCCTCCCTCCTCCCCTTGGAGTTGCAGTTGTACATAGTTTATTTTTCATTTTTGTGTGTTGTCCTTAGCTATGTCATTTGACTGAGGTAAGATGGCACCTTTAGGCGGGAAGGGAACCGCGCATCCGTGCCTGCATTCCCAAAGGCTTTCATAGAAAGCTGGGGAAATGCTCCGCTGGGGCTTCATCGGTGCCAATGACACCCATATGTGAGGACTGATTCCTGCCGCTCCTGGAGCACACCTGTTACAGGTGAGTAACTACTCTAAATAAGATAGGAAAGGATACATCACATTCACATAATAGAGAAAAGAGAAAAGAAAGGGACTAGCAAGGAACAGGCGTTATCCACAGGCAGCTGACATAATTAAGTGATAGGAATGTCAAAGGCTTCTTGAAACAGGACAGTTTTAAGTTGAGTTTTGAATTTGTTGTAGAAGGACTCTAAGCGAAGGTCAGGAGGGAGGTTGTTACAGAGGTAGGGACCAAAAAAATAGAATGCAGAATGTCGAGTGGATTCGTATCTGGCGTGAGAAGGAGAGGGACAGTGTAGATGGTTGGTATGAAGTGAATGGAGGGTGTAGTGGGGAGTATGGAGAATAATAAGGGAAGAGAGATAGGGTGGTGTACTTGTGTCTAGAGTCTTGTGGACCAGTGTGAGGATTTTGTAGTGGATGTGATAGTGAATGGGAAGCCAGTGAAAGTGAAACAGTAGGGGAGTGATGCAGTTGAAGTGAGAAGTGCGAGCAAGGAGCCAGATAGTGGTATTCTGGATAAGTTGAAGTCTATAGATCTGATGTTTAGGGAGTCCTATATAGATGATGTAGTAGTCTAACCATGATATGACAAGAGAAAGTAGTAAAGTGGTCAGGGCTGAGGAGGAGAGGAAGGGACGGAGGGCTCAGATCTGGTGCAATGCAAAGAAAGAATGCTGAACAAAGGAGGTATTATGATCATGAAAAGTCAGGGCTGAATCTAGAATAACCCCAAGATAGCAGAAAGAGAAAATCAGTGGAATGGGGACACAAAAAGAAGAGGCACAGAAAGATGCGCAGAAGCAGTCCCTGCCAGCCAAGTAGCTCAAGTTTTGCTGAGATTAAGTGACAAGTGGTTTGCTTGCAACCAGTTGACTATGTGAGAGAGACAAGTATTGAGTGAAGAAGGATTAGGGGATAGCGCATCTGTGTGTAGAAAAAGCAGAATGTCATCAGCATAATAGTATGTAGAAATGCCTAGTTGCTGAATGAGGAGAGCAAGAGAGGAAAGAAATGATAGTGTGGCTAAGACTGAGCCTTGTGGAACATGGCAGTCAAGGGGGTAGGAAGCAGAGACTGAAGCGTCAGAGGAGACTGAGAGAGACCAATTGTAAAGGAAAGAACAAAACCATAGGAAGACAGTATCCCATAACCTGAGATCATGCAGATGAGAAAGCAGGATGGAATGACTGATGAGGTCGAAAGCAGAAGAGAGATCAAGAGAAACAATGAGAGAAATGTTACCTTTATCAGTGAATTCACAAACTTCACTAGGGTGAGAGAGTAAAATGGTTTCCGTGCTATGGAAGACTAACAATAGGGGTCAAATCTTCCATTTTAAACTTGGACCAGCAATAGGGCAGAAGCATTCAGGAACTTCTCCTGCCCACCACTAACCCACCAATAATACCCCCCATAAGCGTTGTGCATGAGGGAGGGGAGTGATTGGAGGGCATGAGAGTCTGGATTATGATCGGGGTGTTGGATGCCTCATTGTGGAGAGAGATCATATTTTTTATCACAGTACTAGAATAAATGGATTTACTGTGCAGTAAGTGTCTGTCATGTGCAATAACTGCAGGGCAGATGCTGGGCATGCCTCCTACAGGCTTTGTACTTATCACCCATTAAAGTTTGCATCAAACATTAGGCTGCTCACATGACAGATCTTCTCAAAATCATTCAAGTTCTACTTCAATTCCATTCCTATTTATGTTCCTCTTCTGCAGTCCTGCTCTTTGGCCTTCTTCAGTGAGCAGCAAAATAATATATTTAAGTAATTCTGCTTTTTCTTCATCAGTCTCTATATAATCTTCCCTTTCACCTTTGAAGAGTCAGGGCACTATTATCACTAAACCTTCCTTTCTCCATGGCATAACCTTAATTTTGTTTTCTTTGAAAAATGCCAACTTTATGTATTTTATTGAAGCTTACTGACTATTTTAAAATTTGTATTGTATCCCTCCTTTTCCTTATTTAATCCAGTGAGTAGATGTGGTGCTTCTTAATCATCTTGTGTAAGATTTGTAATGCAGGTCTTGTACCATTTTGCTTCCATCATTTGATGCTAATCTGGATTAAAGGATGATCTTAATGAGTTCCTAACTACCTTGGATAACAAGTAAATACATTTATCTTGCAGTTAATGGATTGCTTTTAAGAGAATCAATTTACTGGATATAACATCATTTATTAATCATTACAATTCTACATAAAGTGCAATATTTAGGAAAAAAATTTATACAAAGTGCTGATTACATGTCATTACCTCATTGAAATATTAATCTCAAATATACCTGGAAGACAATTTTCAAAGCTAAAGTTGATGAGTAGCCTAGTGGTTAAAGCATCAACCTATTACTCAGGAGATCTGGGTATGATTCTCACTGGTATGCCTTGGGCAAATCATTTTACCCACCAATGATTTGGAATCTTCTGCCAGCCTCGTCATGCTCATATTACTCCTCTTCTCAAGACACTTCATTGGCTCCCTATCAGTTTCTGCATCCAGTTCAAACTTCTGCTGACCTATAAGTGCATTCACTCTGCAGCTCCTCACTACCTTTCCTCTCTTGTCTCTCCCTACACCCCCCCCCCCTTGGGAACTCCGCTCTTCTGGTAAATCACTTTTATCTATGCCCTTCTGTTCTATTCTAAACTCCAGACTTCACTCCTTTCACCTTGCTGCTACTTATATCTGGAGCAAACTACCTGAGTTTGTACATCAGGCACCTTCTCTGGCCCTTTTCAAATCCAGCCTGAAAACTCACCTCTTTGCTTTTGCTTTCGGATCTTGACTCACCTGGTCTTCTTTGTGTTTCCTTACCATTCCCCTTAGATGTATCACATGTCTACAGCTACTGTGCTGTCTGTCTTAACTAGACTGTAAGCTCTGATGAGCAGAGACTGTCTCTTACTTGTCTATGCAATGCTGCGTATGTCTTGTAGCACTATGCAAATGCTCAGTAGTAGTAGTAAGAGTAAAAGGTCTGGCAATCTACTTCCAATCATACCATGCTAAGCAGACCCTCTTATCAGCAGACTGGTATTATACTCACAAATAACATACCAGATGAATTTCAATTACCAAAAAGATGTTATCTTTAACCCCACAGAAAATGGTTACCCCAAAGGTGTGGATCTCATACACTGTGGAATTCAAACTGAAAGTTATTCATTACGCAGAAGAACATGGTAACAGAGCCATTGAGCGAACTTTTGGAATAAATGAGAAATTAGTTAGAGACTGGAGGAAGACACAGGTAAAACAGGTAAAACTAACCTTGATGAAACACAGCAAGAAGGCAAATCGCAGCTGCAAAGCATGGTGGCCTGAATTATAAGTACATCAGCTTCAGTTCATTGTAGAGCAGAGGGTCAGGGCCATGGACTGTCCACTATGCAGGTGCAGTTCAAAGCTGTTCATGTTGTTGTTGTTAAGTGCTATTAAGTCAGTGTCAACTCATGGCGACCCTTTGGATTGTTGTCCTAAACTGTATTCAGTCTTCAGTCAGGCATCTCGTTGTTGACAGAGTGACACCCATAGTTGCTGTTATTGTATCGATCCATCTCATTGCCAGGCTTCCTCTTTTGCGTTGACCTTCTACCTTGCCAAGCATGATGTCTTTCTGTAATGATCTCTCTCTTCGCATGATGTGTCCAAAGTATGAAAGTCAAAGTCTTGTCATCTAAGCTTCTAAAGAAAGCTTAGGTTTGATCTCCTCTAGTACTGGCTGGTTTGTTCTTCGGGCAGTCCATGGTATACATCGCCAGCACCAAAGGCATCAATTTTCTTCCTGTCTATCATTTTCAATGTCCAACGTTCACATTCATATGACATTATTGACAATACTATGGCTTGAACGAGTCAAATCTTTGTATGAAGAGAGACATCTCCACTCTTGAGAATCTTGTCTAGGTCCTTCATTGCCATTCTGCCGAGAGCAATGTGCTGTTTGATTTCTTGACTGTTCATATTGCCAGGGAAATGAATACCAAGGGATTCAAAGTTAGTCATTCATGGTGCTACCGATTTATGATATGAAACAAATTAAGCACCAGAGAGAGAACAACCATGTGTCAGCAGCTCTCCGCTGATTTCTTGGATAAAGTACAGAATTTTAGGGAATTCGTAAACAAAGAAATTATTGCATGCATAGTGACACCGGACTCTATAATTAACATGGACAAGGTTCCCTTAACCTTCAACATCCCATTTGGGTGAACGGCCAATCAAAAGGGTTAGAACAATAAATATTAGGACCACCGGACATGTGGAAGTGGAAAGCCAAGGTCGGGGGCAAAGTGTCGGAGGCCACGGCTGGAGATGTGAAGCCAGTCGGGCCTCTGGATAAACACTTTGCTCCCCTTCCGATTGCACAATCCTCTCCAGACTTGGTGTCTCTTAGCTCTGATGGTAGATCCCCCCCTCGCCCCCTAATCCTGCTGTTTCTCATGAGGGTCCTGATGAACTTTCCTTATCTGTGAGAAAAATGCCTGTGATTGTTTTTCTGAAGCCAATTTCGTCGGTTGGAGAGGGAGGCTCCTCGGAGCTTCCCCCCCCCCCCCCTTCTCCAGATGCCGAAATTACTTTAAAAGATGTTTGGGCTGTGTTAAAAGGTATTGATTCTAAGATGTCTTCCTCTTTTCAATCTTTATCTGTATTTTCTCAGGAAACTGTTTCCTCTTTACAGCAATTGGATGCTAAAGTTACTGTTATTGACACGGCTGTTAGTAAATTGGAGTCCCAGGTACTTCCAATTTATACTTCTAGTGTGGCTGGTATTAAAGATTCTCTTCTGATTCATTCTAAGTTGGAGCGCTTGGAAAATTCCATGCGCGCTTCCAACTTACGTTTCTTAAATTTTCCCCAGTCTCCGTTATTATCGCATAGGATTTTGCTGGCTCAATTTCTCAAAGAAGTCCTGGGTATTTCTGAGATAATTGATTTCCTTCAGATTTATTATATTTCCTCTACTTTTAAAAAACTTAATCCGGTTGATGGGGAATTGGATGAGATTGCTTCCCCTATGACAAATTTGACTGCCTTTTTGGAAGATTCCCAAGACATAATTAATGTTAGGGCTACTTTGCTGGTCACTTTTTCCTCTGTGGATATTAAGCAACGTATACTTAGGGCCTTTTTTAAGGCTAAAAAGGTAAAGTTTTGTGGCCAGTTGGTTAACATATTTCCCGACGTTGCTCGCAGCACCCAGATGCGTCTGAGACAGTTTTTAGATCTGAAGTCCCGAGTTTTGGCACTGGGTGCTACGTTCTTTCTGAAGTTTCCCTGTAAATGTATCCTTAATTATGAGGGTGCTACTTATACCTTTGTTGATGTATCACATTTAGAAAAGTTCTTGGTTGGAAAAGGGATTTAAGCGGGTGGTTGGGGTCGCGGCCTCTATGTCATGGATAGTTTATATTCTGTTTTCTTTTTTAGTTTTCCTAGTTGGTGTTAACAGTGGGGTTCCATAATGTGGACTTTATCAAGGTGTATATTTCTCTTTGTTGTATGATTTTTTGCCTTTTAATTTTTATGGGATTGACTTGTACTTATTTTGGTTGTTGTATATGACTGAAAATCAATAAAAAAAAAAAAAGAAAAGACACACTTTACAGTGATGCTGGCCTGCTGTGCAAGTGGAAAGAAGCTACCACCCATGATTATATTCAAAAGGAAGACAATGCCACGTGAAACTCTACCAACCAACATTGTTGTTGATGTGAATGAGAAAGGATGGATGGATTAGAGTATGATGTTGAAATGGCTGCAGCACTGCTTTAGTAAGCAAATGGATAGATTTTTCAAGAGACAACAAGCATTACTTGTTATAGATAGCATGAGAGTTCATTTCGCTGAAGACATAAAGAAGAAGAAAATAAAATCTCTGAACACTGTTCTGGTTATTATACCTGGTGGTATGACAAAAATGCTTCAATCGCTTGACATTTCCATCAACAGAAGATTCAAAGCCTATGGGGAAACTGGATGTGCCACGGAAAACACAGTTTCACGGCTACTGGCCATATGTGCCACGCCACTTTTGCAGAAGTTACCGGGTGGGTTGCGACAGCATGGTGGGAAAGTGTTAGCGATAAAATAATCAAATCAGGTTTTGTGAAGACTGAGATGCTAAAGAACCCAGATAACCATGACGATGAAGACGAAAAAGAAGACAATAATGAACACAAACTGGCACCAGAAATTGCAGAACTGTTTCACTGAAGATAAGGACTTCAACGGTTTTCCCAAGAGTGATACAGAACAAATCTAATGTTGAATGAGCGTTATTGTAAAGTGAAAGTGAAACAGAATAAATCCGTCTTTTAGACACAGCAATGTTTCTTGTGCTTTATTTTCTGTACTTGCGACCTATACAGGAGCAACATATACTATTAATTTACATGCAAAATGGCCAAATTGAGTCACTGCAACTTATACACAGGGGCGACTTATAATCCAGAAAAATACAGTATCCTTCCCTGAAAGCCCAGAACAGCGACAGCACAACATGAAGGACTTTCTTGAGTTTGTTGATTTCTCATCTGAGGTTGGTGTGATGGACTTGCAACAGGGCAAGAGGAAAGGGCATATAGAAACCACCATAATTTCCACTCTGAACATGCAAGTGGTGGTGAATGCCCAAATGACAATCACAGATGTGTGTGCATGTTTTCTGGCTTTTTGTCATGACTCCTGCATCCTATCTCAGTCATCCTCGGACAAACTGCATCTAATGGACATATGGGAGATGCCTGACCAAGTAGATGAAATGGCAGCAGCACAACGTATGTGAAGTGCTGCACATGGCTTCTCCATAACCTTGCAGTTTCATTGCTAATGTGGAGATGGCACCTGGATGACTGCACAGTTATGCACTATCTGCCACATTCCATGTAATGATGTGCTCCTGACCCTATTCCCACATGGGTGACCATGACTACCCACTCAGAATTTGGCTAATGACATCAGTGCAGAATGCACAGGTACCCCAGGAAGAGAGGTATAACCAAGGACTCCACAGAACCAGGTCTGTTATAAAGCATGTGTTTGGAGTTCTGAAAAGTCTTTTCCAATACCTGGACAGGAGTGGTGGAGAACTGTTTTACAGCCCTGTGATATTTTCACTACCTGCTGCATTTTGCACAAAATAGTCATCTTGCAAGGGATACTGTCATGTAGCAGGAGCTGATGGAAGCAAAGATGCAAGAAAAGAAGCTGTTTTTCATAATATAAAAGATGTGCATGGGATGCAATTCCCGCACAGAGCAGCTACAGGGAGCAGCCATGCACTCACAGAGGCTGACTGGACACACCTAGCTAATCGACACCACCTGACAAGCAGCCCAGAAAGCTCAAACACAGGAGAGCTTTATAAGCAAGAGGCTGGAGAATGGAAAGGGAGTAGAGGTAGAGGTGGAGGTAAAGGTGGACCAGAGAGAAGCACCAGGAGCAAAGCCATGCGAGAGAAATGCACCACGAGCAAGGGCCAAGAAGAAGGAAGCACCAGGAGCATTGAGCTAAGCCCTAGGAGTGAAGGGGAAAGTAATGCTGAGCAAAGGAACAGTCACTTTGGGAAGCAGAGCAGTGCTGAAGGAAGAAGCCAGAAGTTAGGCTTGGAAAGAGGCCTGCGCTTACCGGAGAAACCAGTGACCAGACTGAAAGGTAATGAGAGCTTTCAGGGAAAACACTGTCACGAGGATTGTAGCCCTGGAGAACTACTAGAAGGAGAAAGTTCCTGTTCTACATGCTGCTGGAAGCCAAGGTATGCTGACTCTGTTTTTATGAGAAAAAGCTCATCTTATAAGTGCCCTTTTAAAAGCAATGCTTATCTTACAAGAAAGGAAAGTAAACCTATCTTGTATAACCCAGATGGCAAAAGCACAAAGGTAGACCACGCTCACTGGCAAACTTTAGAAGAACTCTACAAACACCCAGAGAATAAGAATAGCGACTGGTCAGAAACAATAGCCAGAGAAACCCCAGATATAGAAAGGGATATCTCAGAGCCGATGCAAGTGGAATTTGTGGAGCCTAGTCTTCTGTCTCAGGAGGAGATGGACTGTTCTCTATGCGTTACCAGCAGTTTAGAATCACTGCTAGACTTGTAAATACTATATACTGCCTCCAGAGTGTTACTTGTATGCTAAAAGGAAGAAGAGTATTGAAACAGTTGAATTACTATGAGAAGCCTTAATTAATCCTTGTTGCAACTGTGAAGCATAACAGTTTTTTCTTTACCATGAGTTTGTTTCATGCCTGAAGTAAAGGACATTTTCCTCTATGTTGTGACCCACCTGAATCTTTTGCGTAAAGGGAAATAAAAGCCTATGTTATCCCTCTATTCTGCATTCACAATTTACTTCTTAATAGGAGCTGAACTACTAAGACCAGGCTGCACCTGGCTCTTAAAGGAATCTCCTCTCATATAAAAATATCTTTGTGTCCAACCTACCCCTATGACCACTGTCCACCAGGGGTGGTACGCGACAATACGTATTCTAGATGAGGAGATTCAAGAAGGCATAGCCAGAGGGCTAGAAGCAGCAAAGGATGGGGCACAAAGGCATGGCACTGGCAGCAAGAAACAGACCCATACAGGAGAATTGTTAGTATAAGTGTGTATTATGTATACTTAAGTGGCAAAAGTGTCAGTGAAAATGTGCCCTTTTCCTACCACTCTCACCCTCACTACCCAAAGTTCTCCACTTCCCCACCTGTGCACTGCATCTCAGTGGGGCTGGCTCGGACACATTGCTCCCTGTGTCCTCAACCTCCTCTGTTATGGAGGCAGTCTACCTGGTGGACATCCAGTGAGCCAATGTCACATGGCTGCTCCTGAGGGACAGCAGCACCCTGAGCCATCATGCAATTGGCTATATTCCCAAGGGAGCGAGCAATCGTGGCCTGGAAAGAGATGCAGCTGTGCCTGGCCATCCCTCTCTTCCTTGGCGCAGATGTTCCCATAGCAACAGCGAAGTCTGCTAGAGCTTTGAGCTGAATAGAAGTTATTAGAAAAAGCAAGTGTTTTGCTTATTTTACGAGGAACATCTATATTTGTTGTGGCAAGTTATTTTGCATATGTTACTCATACAGTCCTCAGGGACAAGAATGGGAAAGCCCTGAGGGCTGCTGAAAGGCATCCCACTGCATAACCAAATATAAATCAACATTGAGCTAATACAATCTGTTTAGGGGAAGCTTTTTATTAAGTCTAACAATATTTGCATTCCAACATGACAATGATTCATAATAATTCAACTGTTCTTGTGCTGCGTAAGAGATCATTGAATATTATAAACAGATATTTAAGCCAATCCAGAAAAAAATCTGCTGACTTGCGGCATCTTGCTGCCTTAATGTAAATACTTATATAATTGACCTAACTCCTATGAAATATTAGCCTTCTTCAGTACGTTATCATAATGACCAAGCTTCTGAACTGGAATCATATGTAAAAGTGAAGTTGAAATATAGGAATCAATATAAAAGAACACATGTATTAGGTTGCAATACTGTAGCTACCAGAGGACTAAAGCTGAAAATTATACATAAAGAACATTTTTAACTTTGGCATAAAGAATAAAATAAAGCTACAACCTAAATAATGTATTTACTAACTAATTACATGTCCAAATATTATTTCATGTCATTTGTCATGTTTATGTGGGATTAGCTAATTTTACTATTTCTAATTACTTTCATATTCTCTGACCTTGAATGATTTTGCTGTAGAAATCTATTTGACAGCCGAAAAATTGTCCTTGAGTATGCTTATGGTCTAATCAGAAACATGCTTTAGAAATATGAAACGATAACTAGAAGGAACACTGTACATTTTTGGTCATGAATGAAGAATCTTTTGGTGAGACATAATTTTTTCTTACCTTTTGTTTTATTTTACATAGTGGTTTATTTAGTCCCCCCTGAGTGCCGAAGACCATTTTCAATGCTTGTCTTGACTAGATTGTAAAGCTCCATGGAGCAGGGAGTGTCTCTTATGCTTATCTGTACAGGACTGAGCTTTAGAAATGATAAGTAGTCCAAGCTTTTGGAAGAGGTGGGTGAGATGAGTGTTGGATCAGATACTAAGCTGCCACCATTGGCCATGCTCTGGGGAGCCATGCTACAGCTGTTTCAGTCCTCAGTATTGTCACTACAGAACCTATGAAACAATATTGCTGCTTCTATATGGTCTAAAGGGGATCATCAAGGCCATGTCATCAGGTGGGGACTCATTCTCCTCTCTTAAGTCACTGAAATGAGATGCCCTCGGCTCTTAGTATGTTCCCATACTAAGTCACCCTTGTCCCAGGGTGCTATTAAATCCTGAAATGACCCTATAAGGAGAAGGAGGAGGCGTAATGACCCTAAGAACCATATAAATAAACAGAACTAAAGCAACAGTTCTAATTCTGACTTTTATGAATTCAAGAAAACTCACCTGACATAACCACAATTTCATACTTTTTGCATAGCATAGTAGTAATCTAAGGACAAAACACAGAATGGTACCTGAATAAAGAGATAGACAAAGGACTGCACAGATACTGCTGAAGAGATTTTATCCACCACCTAAAAGGAGAGTACAAGTGATCCTAAATCCTAAACTACATATGAAAAACCTAAAGGTAGATGAAAGGGCAGAAATCCTCTGAAACTGCTCAAAATTAATGCTGCAAAAAATACTTTTTCAAAGCTAGCATACTCACTCTAGGGGAGGGGAATGGCCTCACTAACAGGACTGGGGGCTGCACTTATGGTTAATTGTCACCAGGGCAACACACCCAGAATATATACCTTGTTCTCATTCATAGGGCACTGAATTTGCTTTTACAACTTTTAAATGCTTTTAAAATTTTGAAAAACTTAGCTTTCATTACCATTGAAACCCCGATCTTCAGAGTTGAAGATACTATCGAACCCTTGGTCGACTCGAGTTTCGCCCACACCTTTACAGGGCTGCCTCAGGACAGACAGGTCTAACAGTAGCTTTTCATGCCTTCAGGAATAAGCATTATTCTACACTGAAGGGCATTTAAAAAGAAGCAGACAAAATATGAACAGACCTCCAACCAATGAAATTAAATTGCCATCAACCAATCCAATGACTCATTCAGTCCAGTTGACTGAATGACTTTGAGGGTAAAAATCCACCTTTGCTTCAGTCTAACTAGATACTGCTCAGCTCGACCATCAGGGAGGTTTCCAATACCATCCAGTACTATCCATCAGAGCTATTGCCATTGATGTTGAAATTACACACAGTGAGATACTATAGGAGCTGTCAAGACCTTATTGTGCTACAGCGATTTGTGTTCACTCAAACAAACTTTCCTTGGCTGCACGTTCTCCCAAGCTGAACTGGATCAATATCAGGCAATGTTGCATCAGCAGAAAATTAAGAAATTCCAGCATGACCAGAGCAATTATGTTTCCAACCAGGTATACTCATGACTTATACAACAAGAAGATACTCTGCAGGTTGAAGTACCAGTGGGGAGTTTCACTGAAGATACCTCAAGTGATATTCAGTCGGATGAAGGAGCAACAAGGCAGAAGCATAACAACAAAAAGTCCATCCAATACCAACAGGGAAACTTTACAAGTTGCAGGGGGAATTGGGGGAATTGGGGTACCCAGCAGCGGGGATAGTCTTACAACCCCAAGGAGAGAAGAATTGGTTGATCACGTGACTATTCAGCAAACACAATCAGCAGCGATCAATCTCTCGTGAATTGTTTTGACATCTGAAGAAGATGTTATTTTGAATAAAGGGTTATCATTTGTCCCTACAAATTGGCATGACATGTTTCAGGCTTGCTTGGACATCCATTGCCTGATAGAACACTTCAGATTAAATTACTTTTTGCAAATAAGGATTATGATCAGGAGTTAGAATCCCCCCCTCAGTCCCTGAGTTTTGACCTCATTCACAATGGGTTCCTCCATGTCCTGTCGACTCGTGGATCGCTGCATTTAGGGATCTGTTAAGAGATGTGGAGTTTATGGAATCCCAGCTAGGAGATACAGCAATTCATCCCATCCAGAAAGACAAGCCTTACAGCAGTTAGCTCATTCAGAGGATCTTATAATTAAGCCTGCAGATAAAGGTGGTTCTATTGTCATACAACACTGTGACCAGAATGAGGCTGAGGTTATGTGTCAGCTGTCAAATTGAAGGTTTCGTCTGAAGTGCAAAATCACATTTTTTGACTTTTGCAGGAGGCATTGCATGATAATATTATCACGTCACAAGGATATCGCTTTTTTAGGGTCCATAATCCCAGGGTATCAGTGTTTTACATGGTCCCCAAAGTGCATAACACTCAAGTCACCACTGGGATGACCTATCATGTCCAGTAAATCTTTAGTGTTGGAACCATTGTCCATATTTTTTGGACTATTTTCTGCAGCCATTTGTTAAAAGATCAAGATTGCATATAAGGGACACATCAGATTTTTTACATATACTTACCAGACATTTGGCCAGGGATAATAATAATGATAACATTTGATAGTGGAATGGAGGAGTGGCCTAGTGGTTGGGGCAAGGTACTTCAGGCCGGAAGGTCGGGGGCTCAAATCCCACTAGAGGACAGCAACCTTGGGCCGGAAGGACTGGGGTTTCTAGTCCCACAGGTGCTCCTTGTGGTCTTGGGCAAGCCACTTAACCCTCCATAGCCCATGTTCCCTGTAAAATAGTTATCTCCAAGTTATAATGCCCTGTTCAATGTAATTTCAGTTTGTTCAATGTAAACTGCACTGATGCAGAATAGCGCGGTATATAAGCGAATGTAAATAAATAAAATAAATATAGTGGTGCTATATACCAATATACCCAGGCATGGAGCTTGACATTGTTACTTATGCTGTTGGGACTGTAGTCAGATAATGAAAGAGTGACTACAAGGTTCCTCATGTCTATAGCAGAGGTGGTCTTAATGAAAAACTACTTTCGTTTTGCAGAGAACCTTTATGTTCAAGTTCATGGAGTAGCGATAGGGGCCAGTATAGCCCCTGGTATTGCCAACCTGTATGTGGTGTCTTTTGAAGAAACCATCATGTACCAGTCTGATTTATTTAAACATGTTGGCCTCTGGGTCATGTTCATCGATGACATTTTCTGCATTTGGTAGGCAATGAAGAGACACTAAAGCAGTTTGAAACTTGGCTCAATGTACAGAATTCCTGTCTTCACTATGTCAAGCTCTGTTCTCTCAACTTTCTTTTTTGGATGTTTTGGTTCCATGTAATAAAGGCATTTTGAACACCCCATTATTCAGGAAACCAGTAGAACGCAACAAATTGCTACACTTTAGCAGTCACCATCCATACAAGTTGAAACGGGTGCTCCCTATAAGTCAGATCTTGAGGGTACATCAGGTTGCTCTAATGATTTGGATTTTTACCATCAAGCTAAAATTCTTACATATAGACTGCTGCAGATGGGTTATCCTGAACAGGTGGTGCGAAAAGCCTATTTGAGAGGAAAATATTCAAATCAGGCCTTATTGTTGGAGAAACATGGTACTAATGACATGGACAGACGAGTGTGTCCAATGATATTCTGATCAAGTACAAAGGATAGTGAATAGTATTTACAGACATTGGCATGTTCTAGCTTTACATACAAGGACAAAAGAGGCTACAATGTGTCATTTCTTAAGCAAAGGGCATATAATAAAGTAATAATGTGCTCAACAAATGTTACACTTTCCTTCAAAGAGCTCACACCATAGATAGTAAAGGGAGCCGTAGCACAGGGTCTGCGCCTTTTGCAGATGTCTCACTGCTAAGCTCATGCCTGCATACAACCTAATTATCATTCATAGGCTACCCAAACAGTGTTTAAAAATTTTAGATGCTTTTAAAGTAAAACAACTACTCGGCTCTATCACATAGTGGTATGAACTCCATGAAAAGGCCATGCTGCTGAAGAATGTCGACTCGAGTTTCACCCTACAATGAAGGCTGCGTCAAGACAGAATCAAATAGCATGGACAAACATTCCCTATGTGTGCTACCTCCTTGGATGTTGATGAATGGACAAATCCAATGAGTGGGTTGACCTTTTCCCTAAGATGGGTAATGAACTATCAGCCTACTTGGGTGGTATATGTAATAGTGTGTCCATGTGCAAGAGTGTATCTGGGGAGAACATGCTACGAAGTGAAAGTTCGTTTGGGTGAACACAAATTGCGACTGCACAACAAGGTCTTGACAGTTCCTCACTGTGTGGAATTTCAACATCAATGGCAACAGCTCCAATGGTTAGTACTGGATGGTATTGGAAACCTCTCTGATGGCTGAGCTGAGCAGCATCTAGCTAGACATGAGCAAAGGTGGATTTTTACCCTCAAAGCCATTCAGCCAACTGGACTGAATGAGTTGTTGGTTTGGTTGACGGCAATTTAATTCATTGGTTGGAGGTCTGTTCATACATCGTTGCTTCTTTTTAAATACCCTTCAGTGTGGGATAATTTTTATTCCTGAAGGCATGAAAAGCCACTGTTAGACCTGCCCTGAGGCAGCCCTGTAAAAGTGTGGACAAAACTCGAGTTGACCAAGGGTCCGGCAGTTCTTCAACTCTGAGGGTTGAGGTTTCAATGATAATGAAAGCTAAGTTTTTCAAGTTTTTAAATGCATTTAAAAGTTGTAAAAACAAATTCAGTGGCCTATGAATGAGAACAAGGTTATATGTTTTGGGTGTGGTGCCGCGGTGAAAATTATCTACAAAGGCATCCCCGAGCCCTGTTATTGAGGCCATTCCCTTCCCCTAGAGTGAGGATGTTAGCTTTGGAAAAGTATTCTTTGCAGCATTAATTTTGTGCAGTTTCAGAGGATTTCCACCCTTTCATCTACCTTCGTGTTTTCATATGTAGTTTAGGTTTTAGGATCACTTGTACTCTCCTTTTGGTGGTATAGATGTAGTGAGAGCTTTGGAGTTTTAACATTGGTAGGAAGAGATTTTCTCTGCATATTGAGGGTAGTTTTACAGTATAAGGGTTACATATATTTATGCAAATTTTCGCTCACATATTTCAAACCTATTTTACTTTACTTACTTTATAGAATAGGGGTGTAAGTGATTAAAAATATGCATCAAACTAGGTAAAAACACTTATGTCTGCCCTAAGGCAGGTGTAAATGCCCATGCCTAGATTTTTCAAGAATGTGCACAAATTCTTGATTTTATACCTTACCCACATAAATTTGCACTGTATCCACATTTTGCCCAAACTCCACTCCTGTGCACACCCATGTTGAAGATTCACACCATCAGTCCAACATGCATATTTTCAGAATAGTGACTGACCACAATATGCAGAGTGGAGGAGTAGCTTAGTGGTTAACGCAACAGCCTTGTACCCAGAAGATCAAGGGTTTGCATTCCCACTAACACTCATTGTGACCTTGGGCAAGTCATTTTACTCCCTATTGTCTCATAAGAAAGGGTCTAGTAATGTAATACCACTGATAAATTGCCAAGAAAACCCAGAGGCAACTGTGTTGCCCAGAGTCAGCACTGACATGATAGCACAACCCCCCCCCCCAAAAAAAAAAAAAAAAAGAAATGCTTGTACATGGCCATTTATACAAAGAAATCACTGAAATTCCATACATCATATCCACCAATATTCTCCACCCCTGCCAGGGGTTTCATGCTAGTCATAGCACTGAGACTCTATTCCTCTCCCTGCTAAATGAGCTGTATGATCACAGGGATATCACATTGGCTGTCTCACTTGATCTTTCCTCCACTTTTGATTTAGTTGATCACTCTTCACTGCTCTCCTGTCTACACAATTCCAGGGTTTTGGGTACTGTGCTGCATTGGTTTCGCTCCTTCCTTACTGCCGCTCCTTTTCTGTGCATCTCAATGATATGTTCTCTATTGCGATACCTCTGCTTTTTAGCATCTTTCTTGCTTCTTTGCGACTCATCATCCAGCAGTACCTGGTGTCAGCATATGTCTATGCTGACAACATAATCCTTCTCTACCACACCTTTACTATTGCAATTGATTTATCTCCTCTTAATGATTGTCTCTCATGCATTGCCACATGGATCTCGACTAACTACCTCCACCTTAACCCTTCCAAATCCACAGTTATATGGTTATCCTTCAGTACCCCTTGTCCTACCACTGCCCCTCTTTAATTCCACTCCTATCCCCCTGATTCCTTCCTTCCATTGCTTGGGCGTCACTCTTGACTCAGCACTTTCATTCAAGGAGCAACTGTCCATTCTTATTCGTCGATCCTTTTGTGCACTCCGTCAGATCAGAGCAGTCCGTCCCTTTTTGATGCCCTCTTCAGTTACCACTCTTCTGCTTTCTTTGGTAATAAGAAGACTAGACTACTGCAACGTGGCCTTAGCAAACCTGACTCAATATCGGCTACAGCGTTTACAACTACTGCAAAATACTGCATCACATATTATCACTCACACTAGGCATTCGGACCATGTCACCCCACTTCTTATGCATCTCCATTGGTTTCCACTCCGCTACAGAATTCAGTACAAATTTCTGATTTTGACTCATAAAGTCATTTACACTTCCACACCTCAGTATCTGGCTGATCTCATATCATTGCACACCTCTATTGTCAGCTCTGATCCCTCCACGCTAATCAACTTTCTTTCCCATCACCATCTCAGGCTCACTTAGAACTTACCCGCCATGCTGCATTTTTCTTCATTAGTCCTGTATTCTGGAATGCACCGCCGTCTTCACTTCACCTTGAATCTTCTTATCAGACGTTTAAGGCGCATCTCAAGACACACCTGTTCCATCAAGCCTATGACATCCCATCTACCAGTCCTCTTTAGTCCCTCTGACCTTCTCTACTGTCTATCCTGTTGTTTTATAACTGTTAGCTGTTGCTGCACCTGTTCCCTTCTCTCCTATCATTGAATGGAGTTCTTTTCTATTTCCTGACTGCAGCATTAATGTTTTATTGTAAACTGCCCTGATGCAATGACTTGAGCGATATATCAAAATGAGCACGGACCATTTTTTACATGTGTCTGTACAGCGCTGTATACACCTTGTAGCACTATACAAATGATATGTAGTAGTAGAAAATAAAACGGAGAATCAAGAACATATTTCACTCAGTCTCATTTTCTAATCAAAATAAAAGAAAAGCAAACAAAGTAAGCTTCTCATTTCATTTACAAAAGGAAGCTTTATCCCCTGTTGCCAAAAAAAAAAAATAATAATAATAAATTCCCTGTCAGGCTTGTCTAGAGGCTTTTGCTGGATCATGCATACCCTAACCGTCTAAGGGTCCAAAGGGAGAAAGAGTAATCTCCAGTCACTCCATATGTTGATGCTCTACTACAGAATAGCAATAGCTTACGAGAGGCCAATGTCATTTTGGAGTAAAATCATATTGTAAGATGATACTGTACGCTTTTAAACAAGGATAATAGGAAAAAGTCGACAGTCGCATGTTTCAGAAGGATGTATCCTTGAAGGATACTAGCAAAAGAGTGAAGTTAGGGCATCCCAGCAGAGAGATTCCAATAAAGATAAAAATAGCCCAATGCCTTAAGTAGAGAACTGAAAGATTCCAAATTATCGCTATCAACTGAAAGCCAGATTAATGGATAATACGTTGAAACCCTCCACTCAGTGCGCAGGGATGGTCAAGAAAGCAAATAGAATGCTAGGAATCATAAGGAAAGGACTGGAGAATAAAACAAAGGATATTACAATGTCTCTGTATCGTTCAATGTTGCGACCGCACCTTGAAGATTGTGTGCAAGTCTGGTTGACATATCTTAAAAAGGATATTGCGGAATTAGAAAAGGTACAGAGAAGAGACACTGAAATGATAAAGGGGATGAAAGATATCCCTATGAGGAAAGGCTTAAAATGTTAGGGCTTTTCAACTTGGAAAAGAGATGGTTGAGGGTAGATATGATAGTGGCCTATAATGTAATGAATGGAGTAGAATGGGTAAGCATAGATCATTTGTTTACACCATCAAAAAATAGAAAGACTAGGGGACACACAATGAAGCTACAACGTAATCCATTTAAGACAAATAAGAGAAAATATTTTTTCACTCAATTAATAATCAAACTCTGGAATTCGTTACTGGAGGATGTAGTAAAAGCTGTTAGTGTAGCTGGGTTTAAAAAATGTTTGGACAAGTTCCTGGAGGAAAGGTCCATAAATTACTATAATAGTTTCCTGCAATGTGGAGGAAAGGTCCATAAACTATTATAATAGTTTCCTGAGTCCCGGGACAAGCATTGTGAAACCTATGTGTCTTTTTGGAACCTGCCTGGTACTTGTGACCTGGATTGACTATTGTTGGAAACAGGAAACTGTGCTTGATGGACTTTGGTCTGACCCTGTATATCTTTTCTTATGTTCTTATGATACTGACTGTCAATCAAGCAGCGCCATTTTGAAATATGGGATCGGATGGTTGAATGTTAGCATCGGTAGGACAAGAGTGACTAAGGATCATTTCTGCCACTTTGGATTCATGATGGGATAAGATATGGGGAAGACGTTATGGAGGATGGGGAACTTTGGCCAAGCAGTAGGGAACAGTTATTTAGTTTGACCATATTTTAAAATGGCACTGACCGTGGATCAGCTGGTGTAATTTTGTAGTATATGTGGCATGAGATGCACAGGGGTAGGTTTTGGAAAATCTTGAGGGGTTTCTTTTGGCAAACCTTGGGTAAGGTTTCCTTTTGTAAACAAAAAGATGTTAAAATTAATGAGCTAAAGTCAAAAAATAAAAACAAAAGTTCTCCCAGCAAATCAATGAAACAAACAAAAAAGCCTGCATATCTCTAGTGCTTTCCTTTGTGAACAATTTGCAAAAGCATGCATAGTGAAAACTGTTCATCCTATGAGGGTGAACATGAGCACATGCAAGTCTAAAGGGGAGGCTCTGTGGGTTGGGTAAGAATGGAAATGGAAGAGTATGGTAAGGCGCTACGCACCAGTCGTAAGGGAGGTGCAAAGTTGACCAGTACTTTTCTACCTGTGGTCTCTACTACCATTAGCCACACTAGGCACTGGCCCTGTAGGGGCTGCCCATTTCTGCCACTTACTTTAACTTGCTGGCACTGCCTTGTGGTTTCTGCTCTTTACTATCGACCCAGAAAGGGGCAGCAGTGGTGGAACTGGGAGTGGGGGTGGTGCAGGGGAGCACGGGGAGGAGAGAAGGATGGAGAGGCCCACATCGAGCAGCTACAGTCCTTGCACCAGCCCTGCCTTTTGGTCCACATTTTGCAAAAAAACCTCCACAGGGTGTTTCCCTTTGACAGTCGTTTGAAAGTGTATCTGCAGACCTGTGATCTCCTAGGCCTCCCTAAAAATTCTCCTACAGTATATAAAGTCAGTGTTCAGTTACGGCTGGACGCCCAGGCTAGGCGGCATGATTCTGGCAACTCAACTGAGGTGGCTAGTTTTTTTTACTTTAGATCTGGTCATATCTAGGCTGCCAAAATGAAGAAAACTAAAATTCGACTGACTGTTTGAACTCTTGGGTTTGTCATATGATCCATCTGCATCTCCAGGGATACTGTTTGACTGCCTGACTTTAACTGGGGTGACTATAGCACTCTCACTCTCAAAGTTAGGTGACTAGATCATATAAAATGAAATTGTTATTTTTATCTCTATTAAATATTTGATTCATTTCTCATCCAGATATAGCATTCTCTAGATTTTATTTAACTCTGCTGTTCTCTCCTGCTCTTATTTCTTCCAGCTCAGGATCTGGTACCGTGCAGCATTGTACCTAGCCCTGTGTGAGTGATGCGGCCACACAGGATGCAAAGAAATAGGGGCACATTTGGGGCTGCTGTCCTCGGCTCCCCCCATGCTGCCTGCCCTTGCCCTGCCGCCGCTATTCATGTTTCCTTGTGCAGCAGTGGAGCAGACATCCAATTCTAAAGCGCCCCCCCCCCCATGCAGGTCTTTCCGACTCCATGCTTGCATGCAGGTCTGACTCCACGCTTGCATTCTTGATGCTTGTTTCAGAGGAGGGAGGCACCAGATGAGCATGCAAGCGTGGAGTGGCAAAGACCTGCATTTGAATGGCTGGTCTAGTCCCTCCCTGCTCTAATGTGAGTATAAGTCAGAAGAGGGAGGGATCAGACCTTCATGTCTGCATGCAAGCGCAAAGTCAGAAAGACCTGCGTGTTTGTTTGTTTTTTAAAATTTGTATGTCCACTTTGCTATTGCCACCGCCACCGCTGCCCCCAAGAAACCACGAAATGCAGCGGTGGAGCAAGGGCAGGTAGCCTGGGGAGCCAGCTGGATAGGGAGGTGTGGGATAAGGTAAGATGCTGGGCACGGGTCAAAAGGCAAACCTGTGATGGGGGGGGGGGGGCGACCAGATGTGCTAGTTGCACTGGGTGCATTTATGGCTTGGTACGGCCCTGGTACCATGAGCATTCATTCAAAATACCTAAAGATGTTTCCCCTATTTTATTGTTCCCTTATCTTCCCACCACAAACATATGTTAATTGGGACATCGTAAGGAAATTCCTGGGCCACAGGACATGTGACCTGACTCCCTTTGGAAACTGACAACCACGAGTTTCTAATTGATTACTAGTAATGACTGCAATGACTTCCAAAAGAAGCTGAAAACCTACCTATTCCAAGAATTCGTTGCAACCGATACATAACCTGGGGTATGCCAGATTGGCTTCGGGCCTGTCTCCCTTTACCTATCCTTTCCTTAGTCACCACCCCCTCCCCTTCCACTTTGTCTGCACGCATAAAACACAATGGCCCAATCCATCGCTTTGCAACCTGTTTTACTGGTGGATCTTGAAGGCCACAGCTTGCGGATACAGCATTACTCGCAATGCTAACATAGAATAGTCCTAGCCATATTAACATCCATAAACAATAACCGTAACAATGGGTGAAACAACACATTAAGCCAAAACCATTATGAGAAGGGGTACCATCCCCCCATTGTCAGCTTCGGCAAGGCCGCTTTATCTCTTGCACCACCCATCACCCACCACACTGTGCTGGTACCAGGGTGCATCCCTTTTGTTCTATGCCCCTGGTAACCAAGGCCAGGCACCCTAGATCTGGTACTTGCCCTCCCGCACTACCAGACCCTGGGTCAGTACCTGGGCCTCCTTTTTCTTCAGTGGTACCCTCTCCCCCTTTTTCGGTGAGGTCCTGCCACTGTGACAATTTCCCCCCTCCTCCCAAACTGGGTGCAGTGGGTGGGAACGCCCTGCCATTTGAAAAAGAAAGAGGGTGGCCCCTGACCCCCTTCTTTTATCCTGGTGCAGCTCCCCTGCCACCCACTCTCCACTCTCTATCTATACAGGGCTTCCCCTTGCCGGCCCTCCTCCACTGATAGCCCTGTTATGGGTTTTACACCCTTGCAGTGCCAGCCCCCATACCCAGGGCATGCTGGGTTAGCTTCAGGCCTTTCTCCCTTTGCGTATCCTTCCCTTCCCCCACCCCCCCTTCCCCTTTGCCCACACACACAAAACACACTGGCCTGATCCATCATTTTGCAACCTGCTTTATTGGTGGATCTTGAAGGCCACAGTTTGCAGATATAGCATTACTGGCAGTGCTAACATACAGTTGTCCTACCCATATTAACATCCATAAACATTAAGCATAACAATGGGTGAAACAACACATTAGGACAAAACCTTTATGAAGAGGGGTACCACTCCCGCCCCCCCCCCCTCCATTGTCAGGTTCGGCGGCCCTGGCCCGTATTGTGGCCAAGGCCTTCTTGCCCCTTGCACCACCCAACACCTGGCACTTTGTGCTGGTAGCAGGGTGTGCCCCTTTTGTTCTATGCTTCTAATAACCGAGGCCAGGCACCCCCAGATCTGGTACCTGATCCCCCGCTACCAGACCCCAGGCACCCTGGGTCAGTACCTGGGCCCCCTTTTTCTTTGGTGATAGCACCCCTTTTTTGGTGAGGTCCCACCACCAGGAGGGCCCGTGGCCTGTCTCATCTCATAGTCAGTACTGAACTGATGGCCCGCCACAATCCCTCAAACCAATTTCATTCAGGCAGATCCTGTCCCCTGAGTATACCGTCAATGGCCCGGCCAGTATCCCACTGTGCTCCACTACTGTCCCCTCCAGGGCCCTCATAATGTTCCTGACTTCCTTATTTAACTTTCTTCTGCTCCTTTTGATTCCCTTCAGTTTCTCGTCCCCCTGTCAGGACTGCCAGGGGATGATATGGGAGCAGACAACCCTTGCCCCGAGCTCGGCCTGTATCCAGTCGAAATCCACCTTTATCTTGATGATGAGGTTGATGCTCTTAGTGGACCCTAGATCACTGCCCCACAGGGGTAGGATTATGACATCCAGTGGATGGTGACAAGGCTGCCGACTGGCGATATTGGGTAGCAGTTGGTCCCAGAGCATCCCATCACCCCTTGTACTTACTGTAAATAAGTTAATGTATATGTTATTGTATAAATATGTTTAATGCCCGCATGCCTCCACTACCTGTAACACATTGTAATCTGTTTAAGTTGACATGTAAACTGCTTTGATTCAAGGAGAAGGCGGTATAGAAAACCTGTTAAATAAATAACAATAAATAATCCCCCTCTTTCCCATCAACTGTATCGGTACACTGTTGGGATGAAAGCCGAGCTGCTTGCCGTAATTTCTCCCCGCTGCTCTTCTTGCCCAGTAGATGTATGAATGCCCTATTATCCATACTGCAATAGCTTCGTGACCTAGTAGGAAAGAGGGAAAAACAGCGTTCCTTACTGCCTGATGTACAGCTTGTACCGGTTTGAAGCCCACCTACTGTTAGTCCAAATCTGACCCACACCCAGGTAAAGGTTGTGTGCTGTGGTTGCCGCCCCTATTTTAAAAGAGAGAAACGTCAACCAGAAGGGGATGGCCCCTGACCCCCTTAATTTATGTGGGTGCAGCTCCCCCCCCCCCCCCCGCACAATCTTGATCTTCTATAAGAACATCAGATATGCCATACTGGGTCAGACCAAGGTCCATCAAGTCCAGTATCCTGTTTCCAACAGTGGCCAACCTAGGTCATCAGTACCTAGCAGTCTCCCCAAAAGACACAGGTTCCTCAATGCTTGTATTGGGTCAAGCAGTGATATTCTGGGTCCCTTTTAATATACAGGGTTACCCCTTGCTGACCCTCCTCCACAGACAGCCCTGTTATGGGTCCTGCAGCCTTGCGGTGCTGGCCCCTCATAATGCAAAATCATAACCTAACCTCCACCTCACCAAAATGTAAAACACAACCCACCATGATGAACATACTGAGGCCAATTCCATTGTGTGCATCTCCCACCTGTCCGACCGATCAGAATCGGGACATGATCCGGTGCACCCGATTCTGATTCCACGGGGGTTAGATATGCCTGCGGGATCAGAATCGGGTCTACCGGCCTGGATGTGCAGGTCATGCTCCGATTCTGGCCGCCCGGATGTCCTAGGAACTCCCCGGCTAGCCCAGCCTGGCTCCTGCATGGAGTGGCAGTGACATACATCCAGTTGCCATCCCACCATGGCTCCATGAAGGAGCCGTAGTCCCTGGCAGCGATTGAAAAGTTATTTTCCCTGCAGCCCGACCTCTGATCAGGCCACCATGGCCAGGATCGTACTGCAGGGAACCCCCTGCATCCCTCACCTCATCAGTGAGGCCTGGATTCAGCATCCTCCTCTACAGGGCCGGCCCGTCCATTGAGCAAGAATGTTTTTTGCACAGAGCCCCGCGTTTCAGGGGGCCCCGCGCAAAAAACATTCTTCATCATCCCAAGTTTTTAAAAAAAAAACAGCTGCTTCTGCTGCGGCAGCATCAAGAGTGCCGCCGCGGGGCCCCCCTGCCTGGCAGAGCCTCCCTGCATCGTAGGCTAGCGTTGAATCCCTGAACGCGGGCTTCTTTCAGAGCCGCGAGAGTTTCCTTTCTCGCGGCTCTGTTAATCCCGCCGGGGATTTCAGCCCCGGCGGGATTAACAGAGTCGCGAGAAAGGAAACTCTCGCGGCTCTGAAAGAAGCCCGCGTTCGGGGATTCAACGCTAGCCTATGATGCAGAGAGGCTCTGCCGGGCAGGGGGGGGGGGGCCCGCGGCGGCACTCTTGATGCTGCCGTGGCAGACGCAGCTGTTTTTTTTTATTTTTTAATTTGGGATGATAGGGGGAAGGGGGTTTAGGACTGGTAATGGGCTATGGGGGGGGGAGGCTAAGACTGGAAGTGGGCTGATAGGGGAGGGTTAGGACTAGTAATGGGCCAGGGGGGTGCTAAGACTGGAAGTGGGCTGATGGGGGGGGGGGGGGGTAGGACTGGTAATGGGCTATGGGGGGGGGGCTGACTGGAAATGGGCTGATGGGGGGGTTAGGACCGATAATTGGCTATGGGGGGGCTAAGACTGGAAGTGGGCTGATGGGGGAGGGTTAGGACTAGTAATGGGCCATGGGGGGGTGCTAAGACTGGAAGTGGGCTGATGGGGAGGTTTAGGACTGGTAATGGGTTATGGGGGGGGCTAAGACTGGAAATGGGCTGATGGGGGTTAGGACTGGTAATGGGCTATGGGAGGGGTTAGGACTGGTAATGGGCTGATGGGGGATTAGGACTGGTAATGGGTTATGGGGGGCTAAGACTGGAAATAGGCTGATGGGGGGGGGCTAGGACTGGAAATAGGCGGAGGGGGGGGTAAGTACATAATGGGCTGATGGGGAGGTTTAGGACTGGTAATGGGTTATGGGGGGGGCTAAGACTGGAAGTGGGCTGATGGGGGAGGGCTATGACTAGTAATGTGCCATGGGGGGAAGCAAAGACTGGAAGTGGTCTGATGGGGTGTTTTAGGACTGGTAATGGGTTATGGGGGGAGCTAAGACTAGAAATGGGCTGATGGGGGTTAGGACTGGTAATGGGCTATGGGAGGGGTTACGACTGGTAATGGGCTGATGGGGGATTAGGACTGGTAATGGGCTATGGGGGGCTAAGACTGGAAATAGGCTGATGGGGGGGCTAGGCCTGGAAATAGGGTGATGGGGGGTTAGGACATAATGGGCTGATGGGGGGTTAGGACTAGTAATGGGCTATGGGGGGCTAGGACTGGAAATGGGCTGATGGGGGTTTAGGACTGGTAATGGGCTGGGGGGGCTAAGACTGTTAATGGGCTGGGGGGGTTGCTAGGACTGGAAATGGGCTGAGTGGAAGGAGGGCTTGAACTGCAAATAACTGATGGGGACGGGGGCTTGGAATGGGAAATGGGTTGTGAGGGGGAGGGAGCTAGGACTGGAAATGGGTGAGTGGGGGGGGGCTAGGACAGGAAATGGGCTGATGGAGGGGCTAGAATAGGACTGGAAATTGGCTGTTGGGGGGTGCTAAGATTGGAAATGGGCTGTGGTGGGGGTTTGGATTGAAAGTGACTCATGAAGGGGCTAGAACTGGAAGTAGGCTCATGGGGGGCTTGGATTGGAAATGGGCTGAGTGGAGGGGAGCTAGGATTTGACATGGGCTGAAGGGCTCATGGGGGGCTGGGATTGGAAATGAGCTGATGGAGGGACTCAGATGGGACTGGAAATAGATGGGGGAGCTAGGACTGGAAATAGACTGATGGTGGGTCTAGGATAATACTAGAAATGGGCTTATGGGGGGCTAGGACTGGAAATGGGCTGATGCGGGGACTAGAAGGGAGCGGATGCTGGGTGGGACTGGAACTAGAATGGAGCTGATGTTGGGGGAGGATTAGAATGGGATGGAGCTGGGAGAGTGAAATGGAGAGGGAAAAAATATTTTGTGTGGGAGGGAAGACAAATCTACAATTGGCCGGATATTGGGAGAGTAAGTGGGGATTGAGAATGGAGGGGTAAAATTTGAGTAGATGAAATAGGAATGAGGAAAGAGCAAAATGAGAAAGATTAGTATGTTAAAGCAGATGTAGAGAGAGAATGGAAAAAAAACTAGAAGAGAGAAGAAAAGACAAATGGACAGCAGACGATAGAGAGTTAGCGGAAGACACAAAGAAACCAGAAGAAAGTGACTGAAGCAATTGCAGCTGAAAAAAAATGCACAAAAGGTAGAAAAATATCTCTTTATTTTGAATTTATTAATTGGAATATGTCAGCTCTGGGAAATGTGGATCATTAACGTCTGCGCTTTGTTTAGTACAAGAGCAAATTAATGTATAGTTTTATTTCTACAGTGTTGTACATTCCAAGTTTGGCTTTTGGGATTCCCATTTTAATTATTGTCTTCCTGTTTCTAAATTGTGATTCCTTGTTTGGTGATGGTCTATGTTCTGCATGTGTAACTGAGCTGAGGTATTCTGTTTATGTAATTCCTATTTGACATTGCCACTTGTTCTCTTTCCCCAGTAGGTCATGTATTGTTGTTCTCTGAAATGTATTGGTTTAATATTTGCAGCGTTTCCTTTTGACAGTTAGGGTATGGTGCTTTGTGAGTCCTGGTAGTGCTGTTAGGATACGGCGGGTTTGCTATGGGTTCTAAATGGGCAGTGTTTGTAGTAGTTCCTAATGTGTCTGGCGGTTGGCACTGGATTATAGTAATGTAGAAGTTTTCTAGTCTTTCTTTATTCATACACTCATTAAGAGGCATGTTTACTAAAAGTTAGTGTATGGTAACATTATGCAAATATTTATGCAAATGAGGCCCCTTATGCAAATGAGGCCCCGCACCGAGTCTCCGCACATAGCCCCGCACCCCCCTTGGGCCGCCCCTGCTCCTCCATCTAGGGGGACTTATTCCACCTCTAAGGTGGAATAAGTCCTCCGTACAGATGGCTAACCCCAGACATACAAGGCCAACCTCAGAATCGGCCTTGTACGTTCAGTGTCATGGTGCCACCCACAGCCCACCCTTGCTCTACTCTGGCCCACCCCCTACCGCCCACAAACAGAGCTCCCCACACAGCTCAGATTTACATGCGGGGAGCTGTTTCTCAGACACAAACCAGGCATTTATTCACAGTTCAGAATAGACTCCACTGTACATAAGTTACTGTATATAAGTTAACTTGGTATATGCTTTTTGTTTTTGACTGCCCTCCCCAATCATTCAGTGTAACCCCAATTGTTCAGTTCCATGTAAACCGCTTTGATAACTTGAAAAATGGTATAGAAAAAAATGTTATATAAAATAAATAACTAAATAGTAATTAAATAGTAATTACTCCAAGCAATGGCCACAACTCTTATTTAACACATTTTGATGTACTGTTTTTCTACAAGTCAAAATGGTTTACATGGAACTGAGTTGATACAATGAACGAGTTATAATGAAAATCAATAACCATTTACAAACTCTT
This sequence comes from Ichthyophis bannanicus, assembly GCA_033557465.1. Taxonomy (NCBI): domain Eukaryota; kingdom Metazoa; phylum Chordata; class Amphibia; order Gymnophiona; family Ichthyophiidae; genus Ichthyophis; species Ichthyophis bannanicus. The sequence continues at coordinate 223,361,922 of CM066043.1, read as the reverse complement.
CCCATGCTCTTTGCAACATTCCCAGACCCAGGGAACAGAAGTCCCAACCTGAGAATTGAGCTAAAAACTTCCCAGATGGAAACACATAGCACTCACCCTCTGAGCGACTGGGCTGCCTCCCGCTTTTCCATCTTAGTAAATTAATATTAGTACTGCAATCTGTAAAGGCCATTTATTCCTCTTGTCTTTAGTCTATATTGGCTAAAAAGCTGCAGAGTTCTGCAAGCAATACTACAGTATTGCTTTTCATAGAGTTCTGTGCAGATCAGTGGTTCTGAACCTGACCCTGGGGACCATCTGGACAATCTGTTTTTAAGATATCCACCATAATATCCACATGAGCTAGACTAGCATATATTGTTTCTATTGTATGCAAATGTAGCTTGTGCATAGTGCGATTAAATGTATACTCCCATCTAAAGGGAGAGAGGGGAAGGGCTTCTAGAAAAGAAGGAAGGAGTGCAAAAGGGAAAGGGAGAAACTACAATTCCCAAAATGCAAAGCGCTCTGGAGCTACAGCCTCTGAGATCAGGGAGGGTAGAGAGCCCAAGGGAAGCTGGGAAAAAGCTGACTGGACGAAACAGAGAACTGCTGCAGAGGAAGAGAACGCAAGTGATAGACTGTGGGGCAAGGGCCTGACAAGGGCGTTATACATTGCACACACTGCACACACCACTACTGCTTGTCTTTTCTATAGCGCTACAAGGCGTACGCAGCGCCGTACAGACACATGTAAAAGACGGTCCCTGCTCATCGAAGCTTACAGTCTAGTCAAGACAGACGACATAACAGCTGAGGACAAGGACACATCTAAGGGAGTGGCAAGGAAACACATAGGAGATCAATCGGATTAAGATACAAAAGCAGACTCGAAGGACTTTATGTTGGGGGTGGCGATCTTCCTACTAGTACACAATTGGAAGAACATGGCAGTGGCCTACTTTCAACATGGTGGCAGCTGGTCAATGTTTTTTGTAAATACGAGCAGTTGCCTCGCAAAGGCGTTATCCTTGGCCCTAGTAGCTTTCAGAAATGGAATGCATTAAGAGACTATGTTGAATCTGTGTCCGGTGGTGCTGTTCCCTGTTAGAAGGAATGTTTGGGCATACTTTATGCTGGCAGTAACAAGCTCATGTCTCGGACTGATCTTTATCTCTGTTATGTATACAGTTCCAGTGGGGGGTGGGTGGGCGGAGGGGGGGGTGGGGCGGGTGGGGGGTGGTTTTGGGTTTCTGTTGGGGTTAAGTTTAGTTCCTTTGTATGACTGTTCTTGGTTTGTTTAACTTGTGTGGGTTTGTGCTGTGTACTGTGTAAAACTGATAAATAAAGCTATTAAAAAAAAAAAAAGCAGACTCGAAGACGTGAGTTTTCATCCCAGATTTGAAAAGGGCCAGAGATACAGGACTTTGAGAACTGAGAGACCTGTGTTTAGCACACCAAGAGAAAGGTAGATTATAACAGAAAATGCTGCATTGAAGAAGCAGCAGGAGAAGTGTGAGCAGTGGGAGAGCTAAAAAAATGTGCAGACTGACAATAGCCATGTTAGATACACAGAGTGACAGTGTGGTATCAAGAACCAGGTTGAGAACTGCTGTCTATACTGTATATTATTTTGTGAGGGCCATAACATACTCTGAGATGTCCATTAAATCACAGGAGAGAAAATCATTTAAAATCCATTTCAAAATTCAGTCCTGTATGCCTTCAAAGCCATTGAAGATACTGCCATAAAATATGAAGGACAGTCAACAATTATGTGCCATATGAAAATGGAGCCCATCTGGTTGGCGGAATTGGGTTGCTGGTTTCAAATTACATTCTAACATGAGAGAATGGGAATGAGGTGTACCACATTCAGGGAGTCTCTATTCCCCTAGCTGAAAAGGTTTTCAAAACATGGCCGGAGTTGGGATAAATGTTTGCTTCTTTTCAGTGCAGCAAAATTATTTTAAAATACGTATTAAGAAACTGAATGGACTAGACTAATGCTTTTATTTGGAGCAGTTGTGAGAGCTTTGTAAAAGAAATGCTCTGTGAACGCTCTGTTATGAAGGTCCTCCCTAATGTCTGGTAGCAACTCCGATGGTACCAATTCTGTACCATGAATGGTCCATAAATTGCTTGCAGGTTTCTATCAATTGATACGGCATAGAGTTTGGATACACGCGTTCCAGTACTGCAGTACCTTCTTTTTTGATGTACAGAAGTTTTCTTTTGTAATCTAATCAGAAAATCAATTAGCTCTTTAATTGAGGTCTTACTTATGTATTTACGTATGATAGCCTACAGCAGAAAAATGTTGAATTGATGACATTTTCCATAATTTATGATGCTGAGTAAAACATTTTTCTTCCTATTTAGCAATGCGGTAGCTTAAGAGCAACAAAATTCAATGCAGCATAAATAGGGTTGGGTTGAAATGAGCTGCTGCTCTAACAGATACATCCTTTATATCTGATATATCGGACAAAATTATATTCTTTTATCAAGCATCTACTTAAAATGACTTTATGATATATCTAACTTTATTGAACTTTGGTTTTTTGAAAATGTATTCTTCTAATAGCTTTTTTAAAATGTATATTACCTTTTTTGGCATTAATTATACTGTAGTGTGTATTGTACATTGCCTTGAGCCACCTCTGAAATTCATGTTATCTGTTGCCTGAGGCAAGGAATGAGATGGCTCCCCTCCCCCAGAGTGGGGGGGAAGCTTTCTCAAAATTCCAGTCAGGGACTGAACCAAACCAAAAATCCAATTAGATAATGTGGAGGAAATGCAAGATGTTTGCACACCAAGGAACCAAAAGAGAGAGTGAGAACCATAGCATAGTTTATAACACCAAATTGTAACTCTCATGTATTTTGTTATAAACTGCTTTATGGTTTTTGCTTTTTCTTTTTGACTATATATTTTGCATCCACAGAACCCCCTCCCTCAACAATGGGTGCAGAGCAGAACTAGGCCATTCACCAACAGAACTCAATATCTTAAAAAAAAAATAATCTGATTCCGATCATCTCATTGTAAACTAATACAAAACCCTACAACAAAGTCACTGAGGATATGTAGAGCAAACCTGCCATACCATACCAGCTCAACTTTCAAAACTCACATAAGGAGCCTTCCCCAATAAAACATAACTGTAAATACTGCAGCAGGCCCTGGAACATCCAATCACCTATTTGAAAAGCTGAACAATTCATAATACTACAGTACAGATCTCTACATACAAACTCCATATTAACAGAACACCTGGCCTTGGCCACAAACTCAGAACACAGACCCTCACCAAAGTACAGAATTAAGTGATCATAACCTAATAATAAACATATGTAGATAAAAATTAAGCTGCAACCCCAAAAATCCAGATTCTGCATACAATGTAATGCTATAGAAAAATATGCATTTCCCTGTACTTTATAAAATATAAAGATAGTTCATTAAATTGAAAATAAAATTCTTCCAATCTGAAATTCTTCCTCCACCTCCCAGTGACTCTCCTCCGTCTACTTCCTCCGAGGGGCAGCATGAGGGTGATGCAGGGCCATGTGCGGAGATTCATTGAAGCATTAGTTGCATAAATTTTGTTTACTTTTATTTTAAAATGTATATGTCATCAATATAAAATTCTAGGTGGCTTCCAAACATATACATGCAATTTAGTAAAACAGATGTTACAATAAAACAAATATAATAATACAATATTAAATTTGATTAATGAGAAGCCACTTACACAGTCCCCTCCCCCCATCAGACCATCACAAATCTGCACATATGATTTATTTTGCTATGACCAGATTATTGATGAGGAGGGAAGATATAAATGAAAAACTAATTCTGGTAGCCATGAATTCAAACACTGGATTGGATTGCGCTAGAGTTGGAAAAGTCCAGAACTCAGCAGTGGTAAAGCTATTAGGCTACTAAATAAAAAATAAATGGAGATGTTCCCTTAAAATTTGAAGTGTCCTTGAATCTGACCTGGCAAAATATTTTAAATTTCAATCTGGCAGCATAAAGAACACAAAACTGCAAACCTCAAAGACAATACATAGGGGTATGTTTACTAAACTGCGCTAATGTGCGCTACTGTGTGCTAATGTGTGCTGCGCGATGTTAGCGTGCGCTAAGGTACCTTAGCACATGCTAATGTTGTGTACGGGGCACAAATATGCACGCTCATGTGCGCGGTGTGCTAATGTGCGATGAAGGCGGGGGAAGGCTCCCGGAGGGCGGAGGAAGGCTCCCCAGGGGCGGAGAGAAGGGGTCAATGGGTGGAGAGTGGGAGGGGAGAGACTCCCCGCACATTAGCGAGGCTGAAATCCGAGGCAAAAAATACCGGGAGTGAAAACCTCACGTTAGAGCCGATTTAAAGGGAAGAGAAACCATTTCTGTCAGCAATGTACAGCAAACCCAGGGAAACCTACAAAAAGTGATAAGTGTGATACATGTGCACAGAACAAAAGGGAAAATAAACACTGAAAATGACCCCAACAAAATATAGAAAAAAACATAACCAAGCTGGGCAACAGTGGTTTTAATGGGAAACATCAAAAAACACTCACGAGAAAGCACCCAAAAAAAGATATGAATTATGGAAAGGTCTACGCTCCGTCCCCATACAAGGTGAATGATCCCACAGAAATAGCACTGATCAGGGTTCCCTCTGCATCGGACAAGTGTCCTATGGCGTGCACATGTCCCGAAACAGCAGGTTTGGCATGTCAGAACGGGCAACTGGTCATATGCCTGAAAAGGGGCCACAGAGGGCTGCAGGCGGCACATGCTGTGGTTCAGCTGGGGCACAGTGCGGACCAGGCAGATGCCTAGGTGGCACATAGGAATGCTGAAACTGTACAGAAGCCAGCCAGCAACTGATGAGGGCCCAACATGGGCACGATTGTGCGTCCCACAGTGTCACTACCCAGCAGGTACCCCCAAGGGCACAGAACAGCGGCAGGCGGTGCTTGGGGGGAAGCGTGGACGTCTATGCAGGCACCCCTACCCCAGAACCCGCACCATAGGCAGCGGCCTACTCGCACACAGGATATCCTGAGACTGCGTACCACCAGCACCACCAGCAGAAGGGCATGTCAGCAAAGTGGCAGAGGGGCACTGGTGTTGGAGGGGGCAGTGGCAGCTGCCCACAGCAGTCCAGGCCCAGTCCTGTGTAGGTGGGTGCCATCCACTGCAACAGACAGGCTCTGTCGGATGTACAGTCATGAACTCCCCAGAGAATGCAGCATATCTGTGGCAACACGGTGGTGCAGTGCACACAGACAGTGTATCCAAGAACAGAAGGTCACAGGTTCAAGTCCTAGCTGTCGCTCCTGCCAACCCAGTCCCCATATTTTACCCATGAAGAAAACATGGTAGGAAAGACTGAACCTTTATTGCTGAGAACATAAGCATGGGTCAAACACCTATATTTTACCCCACACAGCACAAACACCATAAAAATGTGCATGACCTACGGCAGAATTCCCCAAATGCAGTCCAGGAGGGCCACAAATCCGTCAGGGTCTATGCTGTCTCCAATCTAAGGATGGAGCGGTACTGGCGGCGGAGGTGGCAGCGGCTGGTGCCCACAGCAGACCATGGCCTAGCCCTGTCCAGGTGGGTGCCGTGCACGGCAACAAACAGGCCCTGTTAGATGTACAGTCATGGACTCCCCAGGGAATGCAGCATATCTGTGGCAACATGGTGGTGCAGTGCACACAGACAGTGTGTCCAAAAGCAGAAGGTCACAGGTTCAAATCCTAGCTGTGGCTCCTGCCAATATATTCCCCATATTTTTCCCACTAAAAACACGTGTAGTAAAGACTGAACCTTTGCTGCCCAGAACCAAAGTGTGGGTGAAATGCTCATATTTTACCTTAAACAGCACACACCACATAAACATGTGCATTACCTACAGCAGAGTCCCCCAAATGCAGTCCTGGAGGGTGACAAATCATTCAGGTTTTATGATGTCTCCAATATAAGGACATGTCAGCATGATGGCGGAGGGTTACTGGTGTTGGAGGGGGCAGTGGCTGCTGCCCACAGCACACCATGGCCTAGCCCTCTTCACATGGGTGCCGTGCACTGCAACAGACAGGGCCTGTCGGACGAACAGCCATGGACTCCCCTGGGAATGCACTGCTTCTGTGCCAAGACGGTGGTGAAGCGCACACTGCCATTGCCTTCAGGAGCAGAAGGTCACAGGTTCAAATCCCAGCTGTTGGCCCTGCCAACCCAGTCCCCACATTTTACCCACCACACAAATGTGGTAAGACAGACAGAACCTTTAGTGCAGATAACGTAAACATGCCCAATACATCTATATTTTACCCTACAGAGCACAGACACCAGAAACATGTGCATTACCTAGAGCACAGTCCCCCAAATGCAGTCCTGGAGGGCCACAAATCATTCACGTTATATGCTGTTTCTAATAAAGATGCGTGTGGTTCATTTCCATGCGCCGCCCCCATGGTATGCAGATGTATCTCATGCATATTCATTAGGGACAGCAGGAAAACATGAACAGTGTATGGCCCACCAGGACTGGAGTTGGGGACTTCTGCCCTAGAGCAGCGGCCAACAGGAGCAGAATAGGGTTGCCAACCGGCCGGTTTTCAGCCGACCTGGCCGGTTTTTCCATGGCCAGGCTGGCTGCCGGCACAGATGTAAAACCGGCCATTGAAAAGTCGGTTTTTTGCTCTGGCCGCAAGATCGGCAGCGGCCAGAGCAAAAAACTGGCTTTTGTGCCGAAGTCCACAGCGTGAACGCCCCCGCCCCGCCCCCCGCTCCCACCCCGCCCCCGCTCCCACCCCGCCCCCGCCCCCACCCCGCCCCCCCGCCGCCCCCCTGCCCCGCCGCACCGCCTCCCGCCCCGCCGCCCCCCCCGGGCATCTGCATTGTCGGCAGAAACTAACATAATGGCTTAGCGCAAGTAGCGCGAGTGCAACTAATTGCACTTCAATGTATGGTCTTAGTTGCACCTGCAGCTGTTTTGCCACCCTGAAATGCCATAACTGCAGAGGGATGTAACTGCTTCCCTCCAATTAGCCTATGGCCCCATGTAATGAAACTCTGGAATTAGTTACCAGAGGATGTAACAAAAGCTGTTAGTGTAGCTGGGTTTAAAAAAGGTTTGGACAAGTTCCTAGAGGAAAGGTCAATAAACTACTATTAAAGAGGACCTGGAAATCCACTGCTTGCCCTGGGACAAGCATTGTGGAACCTGTGTGCCTTTTTGGGAATCTGTCAGGTACTTGTGATCTGGATTGGCAACTGTTTGGAAACAGGATACTGGGCTTGAGGGACCTTGGTCTGACCCAGTATGGCGCAGAGTTTAGGAAACATGCTGCTAAATATGCCAAACAAGAGGGGCTCAACAGCACCCATGCAGCACCTCCCACTTCCACAAAAACAGGAGTGACTTGCTTCCCCAACACAGCACATCCCACCCTCTGAAAAACAAGAGAGACTTTGTGACCAAGAAGAGCTTGGCAACTCCAACATAACTCCTGAAACTGTGCACTGGACCAGTATGGTGTTAATGTAAATATATATTCTGCAAAAAAACAAAGGCAATACAAGATGCTCACATACCAAGGAACTAAAAGAAAAAGTGATAACTGTGGCATAGTTTATAGTACCAAATTATAAAATTATAACTCATTTTATTTTGTTATAAACTGTGTTATGGTTCTCGCTTTTTTTTTTAATATATATTCTGCATCCACAGAAACCTCTCCCTCAACAATGGATGCAGAGCTGAAGTAGGATATTCACCCACAGAACTCAATATATTAAAAAACAATCTGTTTCTGGCCATCTAACAATCATTCTCCAGTTACAGACATATTGGGAACTAATATAAAACCCTACAAAAGTCACTGAAGATCTACAAGGCCAAATCTACCATACCATACCAGGATAAATTTCCAAAACTAACATAAGGGGCCTACCCAGAAAAACGACAGACTATAAATACTGCTTTAATCCCTAGAACATGCATACACCTATTTGAAAAGCTGAACAGGTCAAATCACTACAGTACAGTATAGATCCCTATGTACAAACTCCATGTTAACAAAACACACGGCCTCAGTCCCACACTCAGAACATAGACCCTCACCAAGTACAGAATAAGTGACTACAACCTAAAATAAAAATAAAAATATGTAGACAAAAATTAAACTGAATCCCTAAGAAGTCAGACTCTGCATGCAGTGAAACATTAGATAAGTAAGAGATGCAGTTCCCCCATAAAGATCGTGCAAAGTCCAATCACTAAATTGAAAATAAAATTATTGTTTCTATCTTTTGTTGTCTGACCAGTTTATTCTCTGATCATGCTGGTCCTGAGGTTTTTGCTTTCCTGTCTTCTCTTAGCTCTTTTTCTATGGTCTCTAGCACATCTGCCATTTCTTGTCTCTTCTTTTGTTTTCTTCACTTTCTTCAATCGGCCTATTTCCAGTCGAAGTAACCCTCCCCAGTATCAGCCCCCTTTTTCAGTCCTCCCCTCCCAGTACCTTCAAGTTTCAACCCCCTTGCATTCCCAGGACAACCACTGGAGTTCATTCCCTTCCAGTCCCCCTTCTTCCCCACTGTCCAGACCCTTCTAGTCCAAATACCATCCCAGTGCCAGTGCCCCCTCCCTTCCAGCCCCACCCCATTACCCAGCCACTTACCAGTCTAATCCCCAAGTGTCAGCTCCCTTCCAGTGTCCCTCCAGTCCCATCCCCAGGTGTCAGCTCCTTCATCCCTCTCCTTCCTTCCCTAGTGTCATCACCCTTCTAGTTCCCCTCCAGTACCAGCCCCAGGTTTCAGCACCTTTCAAGCCTCCCCCCCCCGAGTGTCAGCCACTTTCCACATGTCAGTTCCCTTCCAGCCCCCTGCTCCCCACCCCAAATGCAGCCCCATTGGAGACCCCACCTTTCCCTCATGTCAGTTCCCTTCCAGTCCCCTCCTCACCCCCATCTCGGCCCCCTTCCAGCTCCCACCTTCCCCCATGTTAGTTTACCTGCAGACTCACCCTCTCCTTTCCTTGGCAGCCGTAACTGTGCTAGCGATATTAAATTTAAATAAAAGTGAACCCATGCAGCTGCATCTTTCCCCCAAACATAAGAACATAAGATATGCCATACTGGGTCAGACCAAGGTCCATCAAGCCCAGTATTCTGTTTCCAACAGTGGCCAATCTAGGTCATATGTACCTAGCAGTTTCCCCAAGGGACACAGGTTCCACAATGCTTGTATTGGTTCAAGCATTGATATCCTGGGTCCCTTCTTAATAATGGTTTATGGAACTTTCCTCCAGGAACTTGCCCAAACCTTTTTTAAACCCAGCTACACTAACAGCCTTTACTGCATCCTCCGGTAACAAATTCCAGAGTTTGATTACACGTTGAGTGAAAAAATATTTTCTTTTATTAGTCTTAAATAGTTTACCCTGTAGCTTCATTGCATGTCCCCTAGTCTTTCTATATTCTGATAAGGTAAACAATCGATCTACGTTTACCCATTCCACTCCATTCATTAATTTATAGACTTCTATCATATCTCCCCTCAGCCGTCTCTTTTCCAGGTTAAAGAGCCCTAACCTTTTTAGCCTTTCTTCATAGGAGTATCCTTCCATCCCCTTTACCATTTTGGTGGCTCTTCTCTGAACCTTTTCTAAAATCGCTATATCCTTTTTAAGATACGGCGACCAGAATTGCACACAATATTCAAGGTGCGGTCTCACCATGGAACGATATAGAGGCATTATAATATCTTTTGTTTTATTTTCCATTCCTTTCCTTATCATACCTAGCATTCTATTTGCTCTCTTGGCCGCTGCTGCACACTGGGCCGAGGGTTTTAACATGGTATCCACAATGACGCCTAAATCTTTTTCCTGGGTGGTGGTTCCTAATGTGGAACCTTGCATCGTGTAACCATAGTTTGGGTGGTTCTTCCCTAGGTGCATAACCTTGCACTTGTCCACATTAAATTTCATCTGCCATTTTGATGCCCAGTCTTCCAATTTATCAAGATCCTCTTGCAATTTTCCACAATCCTCTTGGAAATAGTTTTGTGTCATCTGCAAATTTGATAACCTCACTCATTATTCCACTTTCCAGGTCATTTATGAATATGTCAAAAAGCAGCGGACCCAGCACAGATCCCTGGGGTACACCACTATTCACCTTTCTCCATTGGGAAAATTGGCCATTTAGCCCAACCCTCTGCTTTCTATCTTTTATTTATTTTTTTTTTAATTTTTATTTATCCATTTCGAAGCATACAAATACAAACAAAGCACTAAAACAACCAAAAAAACATCATAACAACTAACACTGGCCATGAAATACAGTGTGTAAAAGTTAATATGGATTTATGCAGATATACAGGTAGACACCTTTACCCTTTTACATCAAACAGACAAGTGAGGAAGACACACTTTGACATTATATCAGGGCACTCGACGATGGATACAGACTCCCAGAACCGGACTTCACTATTTAGGAATAATCTTGGAGTCCAGGGCAACCCATTTTAGCAATCTAGAGGAGAGATAGGGATGTTGCTGAACATAAATTTGCTCATACATGCGATGTGCACATAGCAAGTTCCACCACTGCTCGAAAGTTAAGGCAGCAAAGTTTTTCCAATGACTCATCAGGGCTTTTAATGCAAGTCCAAGCAGCAGATCCAATGTGGGATGATCTCTTCTCGACAATCCCGGTATGCCCGCTCGCGAACGGAAAATAATTATTCGGAATGTTAAAGGAACATGCAGTCCCAGCAAAAGGGTAATTCTCTCCCATACTTGTCGCCAGTATCTTCTCAACTTTAGGCATGTATAGAGCATGTGCTCCAGCGTGCCAGGTTCTGTCTTGCACGACCAACACTGATTATCAGCTTGGGTCTGCCATTTTGCTATCTTCACAGGGGTCAAATAGGCCCGATGCGCCAGGAAAAAAAGTGTTTGCGTTAAAGAGTCAGAACACGCTATCCTGATCTGAGACTGCCAAAAATGAGTCCAATCTTCCAGACTCTCCATGCAACCAACTTCCCCTTCCCAGATGGATTGCACGCCTGTACACTTTTTGGTCTGTCCCTCTCGCAGAATGGAGACTATTTTCGAGACAATCCGCGGTCCCTCCCGCGATTCTTTAACTTTCATCTTCCACGAGCTGGAAGCAGGCATTCCAACAGGCGTCACTTCGGCCTTTCCCAAACAGTGACGTAACTGATACCACTGGAACATCCCGCTGCTAGGGAGGCCAAATTCTTGCTGCAATTCTAGGTAAGTTTGAAACGATCCCCCACGATCAAGTGACCAAGGGTGTAGATCCCATGTTGGAGCCACCGAGGCCACATGAAGCACTCCCCAGCTATCTTAAATCTGGGATTGAGCCAGATAGGAGTATCTGCGGTATGTCCCTTCCATTCTGCGGCTGAATTCTGGAGCAGTTGATAGGCTTGTTGCGTCGCTTGGATTACTACATTAGATTTCACCCGGTTAACGCATACCGACCCAATACAAGCAGTCAAAGGGAGCGGTTTGCAGATTGCGGTTTCTATTCGTAACCAAGGTGGTTCGTCTGGACACGGGTCCTCATCACTCCAGAGGCACCCATGGCGCAATATAGCTGCCACATGATACCAGTAAAAATCTGGGAATTGCACTCCTCCATTCTCCTTGGTCAGTTTAAGCTTCCAGTGTGCGATTCGGGGAGTTTTATTACGCCATAGAAAGGCTAGTAAGATCTGACTCACTGCTTTGTAAAAGCGCGGTGAAAATAAAACTGGTATCATACTTAAGATATAATTGACTTTAGGGACAATCACCATCTTTATAGTCTCGAGTCTACCCCACCACGTCAAATGTAGGGGGTTCCATTTATGGATGTATTCTCGCACAAGCTTCTCACAATAGGCTTCATTACGCAGCACTGTTTCAGAGAGGGTGGTGCAATAGTCGACTCCCAGGTACTTAAAGTAATTTGTCTCAACCTTAAACGGAAAATTGTCCAACAAGCCTCTCGTGGCCATGTGATTTAGCGGGATTACAACTGTCTTAGTGAGATTCAATTTGTAGCCAGAGACTTCCGAGTAGGTTGCTATAGTGTGCAGTAAGGTATCAAGAGACTGCGGCTCCACAAATATGAATAAGTCATCCGCATACGCTGACAGTTTGTAATGGTGTTCATGTATCTCAATACCCCTGATGCTATCTTGCTGCCGTATACAGATGGCCAACGGCTCAAGGGCAAGGTTGAAAAGCAGCGGTGATAATGGACATCCTTGTCTTGTGCCCCTGTAGAGTCGAAAGGCAGAGGACAGCACTCCATTCGCGATTATCCGTGCAGTAGGCTGGGTATACAGCACCTGAACCCGCTTCAGGAAGCAGTCTTCGAAGCCAAACCATTGCAGAGATCGAAATAGAAAGGCCCATTCAATCCTATCAAAGGCCTTTTCAGCATCCAATGCCAGCCCCACAATCGGGTAATCGGCTTTGTGAGACTCCAATAGTACATGAGCCAGCAGTCTGCCATTATCCACTGTCGACCGTCCAGACATGAAGCCGGATTGATCCGGATGTATGAGAGAGCTCAATACTTTATTTAGTCTATTGGCCAAGATTTTAGCATAAATTTTATAGTCCGAGTTGAGAAGAGAGATAGGTCGGTAGTTCTCAATCCGTTGAGGGTCTCTGCCCAGTTTAGGATGTATGATAATCGTAGCCTCCACAAGTGCTCCTATTTCAGGATGTTCTTCATACAGGCGACTATAATAAGCTTGCAGTTCAGGAGTTAGGAGAGGAGAGAAGGTGAGATAAAATTCCAATGGAATGCCATCAGGACCACAGGCCTTCCCCTTAGCCAGCTGGCGCATCGCTTTGTCAATTTCAGAACAGGTGATCTCTGCTTCCAGCATCGACGTCTGCTGCTGAGTTAGTTTGGGTCCCTGGACATTGGCTATCAGGCGTTGGAACGTTTCCTCATTCCATGTTACTTCTGATTTATATAGTTCCTGATAGAACTCCCTGCATTTCTCCAGAATGTCATCATCTTTCACTAGCAAGTGACCTTGCACATCTTGCAAGCCCGCTATACGTTTAGACGGCGGATTCGCCCTCAGGGATCTTGCTAAGAGTGGACTAGCTCGATTGCTCTCATAGTAATAGACACTTTGTTGTGCATGCTGTTGGCGCTGGGCTTCCTCACTCAGAATGGCATTATAGTGGTATCTCAGGCGTTGCAGCCGAAGCAAAATCAACGGATCAGCATTCCTGGCAAGGAGTCTCTCCCCGACCCCTATTGAAGTTTGCAGTTCCTCCAGCTTTTCTTTTTTTTTTTTTTAATTCTTTATTTTCGTTTTATAACAACAAAGGAAAGGAAAACATACAGCTAAAAGACAGATACATACATAGAATGTGATACATACACCAAAGTAAACCCCTGCCACCCCCCTCCCCCCTGCTTCTTCTCTAGAAAACTAATCATTCCCGAAACGGGCGTGTACTGACATTATTGTGGTACAAAACCTAACGGTGATCTGAAACATGATGAGTATACATTAAACAGACATGTCGGAGCAATGAGCAGATTGTACATAATCATTGAGCATCTGCCATTTAGACAAGCGAGAGTGAGTTTGGGCATGGGGAATAGCTCTCCGAGATATCTGCTCATATTTACTATATAAGCAGACGAGGTTCCACCATTCATTGACAGTAATTCGAGAGCTATCCTTCCAATTCCTCGTGATTAAACATATGGCTATACCCAGCATGAAATCAAGGAGAAAGCGACCCTTCTTAGGAAGAGAGGGGACCTCCGCCACTGAGCGGAGTCCCACAATCTTCCAAGAAAGAGGCTCGTGAAGGTGTAAGATAAATTGAATACGACCCCAGACCCGCCCCCAGTAAACCTGTAGTTGAGGACATTCATAAATAACATGGGCGAGGGTTCCCACAGCAGTATGGCAAGACCAACACTGGTCCCTAGCAGTTGTGTTCCATTTGGCTATTTTTTCTGGAGTATAAAAGCATCTATGTGCAAAAAAGAAGAGAGTTTGGGTAACTGAGGCAGATCGGGAAACCCGCACTACTTTGCTCCAGAAAACGCTCCATTGCACAGGGGTTAAAGTGGTTTGCAGTTCGCGCTCCCAGGCTTGTTGGGCTCTACAAGTAGCAGTATCTGTACCCTGACATAATAATTTATAAAAGTTAGAGGCTACCCATGTGTACTACTAATAGAGTGAATTAGTTCTAATAGCCCGTCCTCAGTAGGGGCAGAGGGCGGCAGGATTTGAGCACTTTTGAGGCAGTGTTGAAGCTGCATCAATTGAAAGTAATGTTTCGCTGGTAACGCAAATTCCTTTTGTAAATCAGAAAAGGTCTTCCAACGAGCTGCAGAGAAGAGCTGTTGGGGTGTCCAGATCCCCCTAGAGTACCAGGGTTTCCATGCTATCGTTCTATTTAGGACTTGAATTCTGGGGTTATTCCACAGCGGGAGTCCGTCCTGAGGACATACGTTTGGGCCCAGTGATAGAATGAGAGTGTTAAAGGCCGCAAGAGTATCGACAATCATTGGGGGATGGCGGGTGTCTACTTGATGGGACATACCGGGGAGATGGATCAACGGAATTGGGCTACTAAGCTCCTCTTCTATGTCAAGCCAAACTGGTCTGCTGTCTGTTGAGGCATCTAGCCATCGGGCACCTTGTTTAAGTAGGAAGGCTTGATGATATCTGAGAAAATCAGGAAAGCGGGTACCCCTAGTTCCTTCGCAGACTGTAGTTTTTGTTTAGCTATCCTTGGTGGTTTGCCCTGCCAGAGATAGCGGACGAGAAGGCCCTCAATATCTTTGTAGGTGTGTAGCGGGAGTAAGCATGGCAGCATTTCTAAAATATAGTTCACTTTGGGGACTATCATCATTTTCACAGTTTCTAGGCGGCCCCACCATGTAAGGGATAAGGGAGACCAATGATTTGTGAGCTCACGGACTTTGGAGACTACCTCCTTGGCATTAAAACTAATAGTGTCTTCTAAAGGAGAACAGTAATGGACCCCAAGATATCTCACCATGCGGGATTGCCAAAGGAAAGGAAAGGCCTGCATGTCAGCCTCATGTACCCAGCGGTTCAGTGGGAATGCTACGGATTTGGTCCAGTTTATTTTATAGCCCGATAATTGCGAGTATCCATCAATCAGGTCCAAGACAGCTGGAACCGAATCAAGGGATACGAAGAGCATAAGGTCATCTGCATATGCAGAGAGTTTAATCTCTCTGTGACTGAAGGGGACACCTCGAATACGTGCGGACTGTCTAATAAGGAGGGCGAGGGGTTCAAGAGCTAGATCAAAGAGCATTGGTGATAGGGGGCAACCTTGACGCGTGCCTCTTTGGAGATTAAAAGGCTGAGACTTAATGGCATTTACACAAATACTGGCAACGGGTTGAGTATACATGACTTGGAGGTATCGGAGGAAGCCCTCCCCAAAGCCATACCATCGGAGAACTGCAAATAAGAAGGGCCATTCTAGGCGATCAAAGGCTTTTTCAGCATCTAGGGAAAGACCCACCCATGGGTGGTCTAAATTGGCAGCACTGGATAGCACATGGCACAAGGTCCGAGCATTGTCAGCGGTGGATCGGCCGGGTATAAAACCGCATTGGTCGGGATGGACTAAGGCGGCCATCCTGTCAGATAGCCGGGTGGCCAAGATCGTTGCGAAGATCTTATAATCGGCATTAAGTAGGGAGATTGGACGGTAGTTGGCGGTTAGCAGCGGGTCTCTGCCTTCTTTCTCAAATACTACCACATTAGCTGCAGAAAAGGATCCCAAAGAGGATGTATCTACCGCAAGGGCAGTAAAATAGAGTTTTAAGTAGGGAACTAAATCTGCACTGAACGTTCTGTAGAATTCGGTCGGAGACCATCAGGCCCGGCGGCTCGACCCGAGGCTGTTCGTTTTAGGGCAGATTGGATCTCTGAAGTAGAGAAGGGTTCATCCAGCGCATCCCTATCAGCTTCAGAAAGGGTCGGCCGCTGAATACCAGAAAACAATCGCTCGAAGGTCTCTGATGAGAACTCACATTCAGATTGATATAGACGGGTATAGAAATCCCGAAAGAGTTCTACGATATCGGAGTCTGTGGTCAGTATGCCCCCTCCCTGTGGGGCTCGAAGGGCCGCTACGCGTTTGGCTTCTTTTTGACCTTTCAAGGCGTTGGCTAAAAGTCGACCGGCTCGGTTGCTTTCACGATAGTATGTCCCTCGTTGAAGTTCAATACTCTTAGAAGCTGCAGTTGAGAGGATTGCATTATATTGAAAACGGAGACGCTGTAAGCGAACTAAGACGCATGGATCAGTACGTGAAGTTAGAACTCGTTCGCCTGCTTTGATTTGTTGGTCTAGTATAAGTAGCTGCTGTTTGCGTTGTTTCCGCAGGCGAATTTGATAACTAGTGATCGTTGCACGAATGGCCGCTTTGAAACCCTCCCACCAAGCCCAATTTGCAGTATCCTGGGGTAAATTAAAATGGAAGTAATCCTGTATGGCTGCTCGAATTTCCAACTGGAACTCTGGCTGAGTTAATAGGGCTCTATCAAAGAACCAGGCCCCCGAATTCCCTTGGGGTGCAGTGGTGTGTAATTGAAAAGAAATAGCAGCGTGATCTGAAATATGTTGGGAGTGAATCTTTGCAGTGTCCACCTGAGGAACTAACAGTTTTGATATTAGAAAGAAATCTATGCGAGACTGGGATTTGTGAGGGGAAGAGAAGAAGGTAAAGTCAAGCTCATTGGGGTGTAGTAACCTCCATAGATCGACTAAAGCAAGATCTTTGATCACAGAGGTAAGCGTGGTGTGACTCTTGGGGGGACCACTTGTCCTAGGCGGCTGTTTGTCAATCAGGGGATCAAGAACTAAATTGAAATCCCCCCCTATTATCAATGAAGTATTAGCAGAGGCCTGCGCAACCTGAGCAATGGTAGCAAAAAAGGCAGGGTCATCCACATTAGGAGCATAAAGGCATATACATGTAACTTCAAGGTTACCTATCTTGAGGTGAGCCCTGGACCATCTACCTGCTGTATCTGAGCTAGTCGCAATAATAGTAGCATGCAGAGATTTCCTAACCAGTATGGCAACCCCACATTTCTTAGAAACGGCTGGGGAATAGGCGGCCACCATGTAAGGTTTAATATTGAGTTTAAGAGTTTCCTTCGAATTTAAATGCGTTTCTTGGAGGAAAATCAGGTCCGCAGCTTCATGACTTAGATAGCTTAGGATTTTCTTCCGTTTTATCGGATTATTGATTCCTTTTACGTTCAATGATAAAATCTTACATGGTGCCATCAATCGGTAATAGACATTTTAGGTAAGGGCGCTTGAAAACATACAACATAATCAGAATCTGTACAACAATGACATAATCACCGAGTATGCTGGCTAATACACCCCATATTGAAAAGCATGTACCAAAGTAACTTAGAGAAGAAGCAAAACCCCCAATGAATATGGCGACCATATGTCTGCGGGAGGAGGCCCTAGAGAGGAAGATAGAGACATAAAAAAAAAGAAAAGAAACACCAGAGTCCATAATTAACACTGTCTCTGATACTCATCGAGGCAACTATGGGTAGATGGAGTCGGGTCACAGATATCATCAAAATAAGGCAACAAACCGCCCTCGACAGACTCTTTGCTGAACCGTGGCAAATCCAATATGGCAGGTACAGCGGATATGAGAACACTGGCAGGAATACTCTGGAAGTCAGCGCATCAAGTCGGCTTCTTTAGCATCCAAAAACTCCGCTAGTAGATCAGGGTCCTCAAATGTTCTTGTCTGATTGTGAAGCGTGACTCGGAGCTTGACCGGGTACATCAGGCCATAGCGTGCTTGTAGTTGTTGAAGCCTCGGCCGGAATTCCAGAAAGCGCTTTCGGCGATCGACCGTGGGTTTAGCCAAGTCAGGATAGAAGGAGATCTTGTGGCTCTCAAACTCCATATGGCCCTTTGCCCGAGAGGCACTGAGAATTTGCTCCACATGTTGATATCTCAAAAGTCGAAAGATGATAGGCCGCGGGGTCTTCCTGTTGAGCGTTATGTTTGTGGGTACACGATGAGCGCGATCGATCTCCAATTCTTTGGTAAAGGTGATTTGGAGCAGGGAAGGGAGGATTTTATATAAAAACTCCTTCATGTCTCCCGATTCCGCTCCCTCCGGTATGCCCACTAGTCGTAGGTTGTTGCGGCACGCTCTATTATTGCCATCTTCCACTTCTTTCTGCATGGCCCGTACCTGACGTTCAACTTTGTCGAGTTTGGACAGCCGGACCACATGGGAGTCTAATATGCTCTCCATTTTGTCCTGACGCGAAGAGAGCCCCTCTAGCCTGCCTTGCAGTACACCAAGATCTTCCCGCAGCGCTCGGAGTGCTTCACCGTTTGACTGCACGAGGTCCTTAACCCCTCTAATCTCTGCGAGGATTTCCTGCTGCATTTCGGGGCCCTCGCGCAAAGCCAGCCCCTTCTGCGGGGACGGGGGTTCAGTTTTGGAGCGTTTGCCGTGAGAAGCTGCTGGAGATCCAAATTCCAGGCGCGTAGGTTTGGTCCCCACCATCTCACCAATGTGCCCCGGCAAGATCAGAGCAGAAATTCAAGTATGTCCGGTGTTAATTCAGGATTCTGAGTAGGCCTCTCGGGAGCCTCAGCGTTATGCGACCATCCCGCTGGACATCGGGCTCCGCCCCCCTCCTCCAGCTTTTCTTTACGTAATTTCTTCTGCTGAATATCATATGTGGTCATATGGCCTCTGAGAGTCGCTTTAAGGGCTTCCCACCAGGCCCATGTGGCTGTATCTCCAACCTTGTTGCACTCCAGATACGTATCTATACAAGTACGCATATAGCTCACAAACTCCGCATCCGCAAGCCAGGCTTTATCCATTCTGAATCTGACACGCGACTGCCCACCGACTTTGGCTCCTAGTGTCAATGCTATGGCAGCGTGATCCGATATGGTCTTTGGCAAGATCTCTGCACTTGTGAGCCGCGGCACCAGTGGTTTAGATATCAGAAAGTAGTCAATTCTAGTTTGCGTTTGATGTGGCATGGAGTAGTATGTATACTCCTGAGCGTTTGAGTGTAGAAGTCGCCATGGGTCAATAAGTTCAAAGGTCTCCATCAGGCCCTGCAACACTCCATGTGTTCTGGGCTTGTTCTGAGGTCGATAGGGGTTGCGATCTAGTAGGGGATCTTGGATCATGTTAAAGTCCTCTCCTAGCACCATATGCACAGAAGCCGGCACCTTCATTTCAATCGCTAATTGCTGGAAAAATGTTGGGTCTTCAATATTAGGGCTGTATACAGCTAACAAGAGATATTCCTCAAACCCGATCTGCACTCGCGCCTTGGCCCATCTACCGTTGGGATCTATCCTGGTCTCCTGAATGATGGGCTGCAGAGCTCTCCGGACAAGGATGATTACGCCACCCTTCTTTTTTGATGCAGGAGATGCCAAAACATTCTGATACACACCACTACTGACCTTGCAGGACTCAGCTAGGGTCAGATGTGTTTCTTGCAAATACACTATATCAGCTCCCTGCTTCTGGCAGTACATTAAGATTTTCGTTCGCTTGATGGGGTTGTTGATGCCCTGGACATTCAATGTGAGAAATTTAATTCCACTCTGTGCCATCCGTTAACTTACCCGGATTCCTGGGGCCCATATCCATCGTCATGTGCTTATTAGCCATATACTGATTGCCATTCATAAGTTGTACACATAGCCAGTTAATATACAAAACTATTAATAACAGACCCACTTGTGTGGTGGAGTACCCCCCTCCGCAATCAGACCACCCACCCCCACCCCCCAGCAATTATCCCTAAACATAACATGTCCACATCCCTCTCTTCCCTTTTGACATCTTCCACCCCCACTTATTTAAAATCATTACAGTGTCGATCCCATGCAATAGGCCGGCATCTTCGTATCCACAGTTCCCACTATGCCTCCCAGCACTAGAGACACAGTCGGGCAGTGTCAATAAGGCATTTAATGTTACGAGATCCTGAAGCCCTGCATGCCCAGTAACACCCATCACCTCCTGTCAGTGTCCTACTGGGCGCACCGACTCCTCCGGGTTCCTGAAGCGTGGACTTCATTGACCTCTGTGGATGAATTCATCGAGTGCCCGGAGTCAGCGGCCCAACTCCATCTGGGAGTAATCCTGCAGGAAGGATCGTAGCATCGCTGCATTATCAAAGTTTCTGGTGACATTGTCAATAGTGACCCGCATCTTAGCTGGATAGAATAACCCATAGCGCGCTTGGATCTTTTGTAGCAGAGGCCGACAGTCAAGCAACTCCCGACGCCGGTCCACTGTCTTTTTGGACAGGTCTGGAAAGAAGGCAATCTTGTTACCATTCAACTGTATGGAATTCCTCTGTTTGGCCGCCTGCATAATTTTTAGAACTTGGGGATACCGCAGGATCTTAATCAATGTAGGTCGCGGCCGCTTCGCTTGAGCTGTGCTCATTATGGGGACCCGATGTGCCCTCTCAATTTCAAAGGGGGCTGAAAATTTAATTTGGAGGAGTTCGGGTATCAGTTTTTCCATATATCCAGTCGGGTCATTCCCCTCGACTCCCTCCGGAAGACCAAGAACCCGCACATTACTCCTTCGGGATCTATTACTTTGTTCTTCAAGTTGCGCTTCTAGCAGGGTCACTCTCTTTGCAAGAGGGCCTATCTGCGAGACCATGCCCTCGTGCTTTTGAACCTGGGCCTCAACTTTCAGCAATCGATCGTCCATGCCGCTCAGCTTCTCACGTACCGCATGCAGTTCCTCCTGCATTTGAGCTAGCGTCTCTCCATTATTCGCCTTCATCTCCTTCATTGCTCTCAGCTCCGTAAGGATTTCGCGGACGCCATCGTCTGTCTCCTTTTCAGGCTTCACCTTTTGCGGGGAGGCCGCATCGTGCTTTAGGCATTTTACCGCTTGACCCGTGGGCGGTGGAAACTCCAACTTTGCCGGTTTAAACGACGCCATTGTCTCATGCGCTAGCACAAAATTTAGGTCGATTCCCTCCTCTTTAGCCGGGAAGAAAGGGCGGATTCTGTTATGCGATGCAGGAGCGAGTTCTTTAGGCGGTCATCACGCTTCGTGGCAAGCTCCGCCCCCTCGCTTTCTATCTTTTAACCAGTTCCTGATCCACAATAGTACACTGCCTCATATCGCATGACTCTTTAGTTTTGCCAAAAGTCTCTCATGAGGGACCTTGTCAAAGGCTTTCTGAAAGTCCAGATACACAATATCAACCGACTCACCTTTGTCCACCTGATTATCCACTCCTTCAAAAATAAAACATAACAGATTAGTAAAACAAGATCTTCCTTGTCTAAAGCCATGTTGGCTGTCTCCCATTAGGTCATGATTATCTACATGCTGAGTAATTTTATTCTTTATGATGGTTTCGACCATTTTTCCCAGTACTGACGTCAGGCTCACCGGTCTGTAGTTTTCCCGGATCACCCCTGGAACCCTTTTTAAAAATTGGTGTTACATTGGCGATCCTCCAATCTTCAGGTATTAGAGATGATTTTAATGATAGCAGCTCTGCAATCTCATATTTCAGTTCTTTCAACACCCTTGGATGTATACCATCCAGCCCAGGTGATTTGCTACTCTTCAGTTTATCTAATAGTTGTAATACATCTTCCCGATGTATCAGTATTTCCTTCAATTCTTCCGCACCTTTAAATACCACTTCAGTCATGGGTAAAATCCATACATCTTCCTCAGTAAAGACCGAAGCAAAGAATTCATTCAGTCTCTCCGCTATCGCCTTGTCGCCTCTTAGTGCTCCTTTAACCCCTTTATCATCTAATGGACCAACTGACTCTCTCACAGGTTTTTTGCTACGAATGTACTTGAAAAGGTCTTTACTTCGCGTTTTTGCTTCCGCAGCAAACTTCTTCTCAAATTCTCCCTTTGCCTGCCTTATCAATGCCTTGCATTTGACTTCCCAGTGCATGTGCTGTTTCCAGGTTTCATCGTTTGGCTCTTTTTTCCATTTCCTGAAAGATGCTTTTTTGGCAACAACAGCCTCTCTGACCTCACCTTTAAACCATGCTGGCAGTTTTTTGGACTTCCTTCCACTTTTCTTAAAGCGTGGAATACAGCTGGTCTGGGCTTTCAAGATAGTATTTTTCAACAACAGCCAAGCCTGATGTATGTCTTTAACCTTTGCAACTGCTCCTTTTAGTTTTTTCTTAACTGTTTTCCTCATTTTATCATAGTCTCCCTTTCGAAAGTTAAAAGGTAGTACTGTGGATTTCCTTACTATCCCTCCTCCACTAATTAAATCAAAGGCAATCATGCTATGATCACTATTGCCAAGTGGCCCCAACAACCTTATCTCTTGCACTAGATCTGGTGTTCCACTAAGGACTAGGTCTAATATGGCTTCCCCTCTGGTTGGTTCATGAACCAGCTGCTCCAAGAAGCAGTCATTTATTTCATCTAGGAACTTTATCTCCCTAGCATGTCCTGACGTGACACTGACCCAGTCGATACCGGGGTAGTTGAAATCACCCATTATTATTACTGCGCTGTAACTTTTGTTAGCTTCCTTGATTTCTTTGAACATTTCATCATCCATTTGGTCATTCTGGCCAGGCGCTCGATAGTACACCCCCACAGCCATCGCCTTCCCCCTTTTACATGGAATTTCAATCCATATAGATTCTACAGCAGATTTTGTTTCCTGCAAAACTTTAATCCTTTCTGACTCAATGTCCTCTCTAACATAGAGAGCAACCCCTCCACCAATTTGATCAGCTCTATCATTACGATATAGTTTGTACCCAGGTATCACAGTGTCCCACTGGTTGTCCTCCTTCCACCATGTCTCTGATATTCCAATCATATCTAACCTTTCATTTAGTGCTATATATTCTAACTCTCCCATCTTATTTTTTAGACTTCTAGCATTTGCATACAAGCATTTTAGAGAATGTATTTTATTCATATTAATTTGGCTATTGTTAGACATGGATAATTTGGGATCTTTAAGCTCTGTCTGCTCCATACTTGAGGGCATTTGGGCTAGTTTACTCTTTTGTGGAACCTCTCTGTTTTTGGTAGTATCCTTCAAAGATACATTCTTCCGAACCATCCGCTCTTGGGCGACTGTCGGCTTTCCCCTAATATCTAGTTTAAAAGCTGCTCTATCTCCTTTTCAAAGGTTAATGCCAGCAGCCTGGTTCCATCCCGGTTAAGGTGAAGCCCATCCCTTCGGAAGAGCCCCTCCTTTCCCCAGAATGTTCCCCAGTTCCTAACAAATCCAAAACCCTCATCTCTGCACCATTGTGTCATCCACGCATTGAGACTCCGGAGCTCTGCCTGCCTTTTGGGTCCTGCGCGTGGAACAGGAAGCATTTCGGAGAACGCTACCCTGGAAGTTCTGGATTTCAACTTCCTACCTAAAAGCCTAAATTTAGCCTCCAGAACCCCCCTACCACATTTTCCTATGTCATTGGTACCGACATGTACCAAGACAGCAGACTCCTCCCCAGCACTATCTAAGACCTTATCTAGGTGGCGCGTGAGGTCCACTACCTTCGCACCAGGCAGGCATGTTACCAGGCGATCCTCATGTCCACCAGCCACCCAGCTATCTACATGTCTAATGATCTAATCACCAACTATAACGGCTGTCCTAACCCTTCCCTCATGGGCACATGGCCCTGGAGAAACTTCCTCGGCGCGAGAGGGTTTTACATCACCTGGAGGACAGGTCCTAGTTACAGGATCACTTCCTGCCATACCAGGGTGATGCTCTCCTGTCACGTGACCTCTCTCCTCCATGGCAACAGGGATGCTGCCAGACTGGAGGTGGGACTTCAGGACTATATCCCTGTAGGTCTCGTCTATGTACCTCTCTGTCTGTCTTATGCTTTCCAAGTCTGCTACTTTAGCCTCTAGAGAACGGACTCGTTCCCAGAGAGCAAAGAGCTCCTTGCACCTAGTGCACACGTAAGACCTCTCGCCAACTGGGAGAAAATCGTACATGTGACACTCAATGCAAAAGACTGGAAAGCCCCCATCCCGCTGCTAGACTGCTGTCTGCATCTTAGTTTTAAGTTTGTGTTTAGATCTAAGTTCTTTACTTACTAAGGGTTGCTATGGATATTTATACTAATAAAACTGTACCTAATACGTGTAATATACCTTGTTCACCTGAAGCTTAACTAATGTCAGGTCCTTAGTTTATGATTGATTTGGGTAACGAGCTTCACCTGAGAGCACCTCCTGCCTTTTAAAATGTGTAAGTACCTATAAAGCTACGATTATCCCAGGGGTGGGTGGGTGTTGGGGAGGGAGGGAGGGAAATAACACTTATTAAAAGAGGGCTGCTACACAGTACCCTGTCTTGTGCTGCTGAGGTAAGCTATATTCTGATTGGATTTAAATTATAGCTCTTAGCTGCTGCTAGGCTCTAACTTCTTATGAAATTTAAACTACAAGCTCTCTGCTGGGTTCTAAATTTAACCAGAAAGCTCTCTTCTGTGTTTTAAATTTAAGCTAAAAGTACTTTGCTGATGCTAGGCCCTGAGTGACTATTAAATTTAAACTACAAGCTCTCTGCTGGGTATGAAATGTAACCAGAAAGTTCTCCTCTGTGTTTTAAAACTAAAAGTACTTTTCTGATGCTAGGCCCTGAGTGACTATTAAATGTAAACTACAAGCTCTCTGCTGGGTTCTAAATGTAACCAGAATGCTCTCTTCTGTGTTTTAAATTTAAACTAAAAGTACTTTGCTGTTACTAGGCCCTGAGTGACTATTAAATTTAAACTTCAAGCTCTCTGCTGGGTATGAAATGTAACCAGAAAGTCCTCCTCTGTGTTTTAAATTTAAACTTAAACTGCTGCTACTAGGCCCTGACTGATTTAACAAAAAATAGTGGGTTCACAGATTAATTAGCTTTAATACAAAGAATTCCTTTTAGAAAATTACCAGAAGTATATACTCACAGTTGCAGATCTCTCTCCAGAAGTAACAGTCCCTTTTTCTAGTTCTTCAAGACAAAGGAAAGGAAGTTAATGACTCAGGCTCGGCAGTGGCAGCAACTTCTGTGCTTGTTTTTTTTTTTTGGGGGGGGGGGTTGTAACTTTTGAAGGCAGAGTGAGACGACTGTTTTTGGGGCATTTTTTTCTGCCCTCAAAACTTTGCCACTTGAGGCAGCCACCTCACTCCCCTCATTATAGAGCTGCCCCTGATGAATTTCAAACCTGCTGTTGTCATTTGGGTTTTCTTTACATTTTGAGACTTACATTTTATTGTAAGAAGAAAGTGACCTAGAAATTCACAAAAGTACTTATGTACTGTAGAATCATGCCCTACATTCTAACAGCAATTTCAATGTATGAGGTGAGAGCAAGACAACTGAGTTCACAGTGACATGACATCTGACACCGCATTTATGTTCATGTTAAAGCATTATAGTTAAGATACTAAATGGAACAAGGTCCAACCAGGTGAACCTTTAGCCTTATGTCCCACTCAATTAACTTATGGGCTTCCAAGCCTCCTCTTGAAAGTTTGATAAGTAAACTCAAACATCATGACCCGCCCAACACCTCCTCTCCCTGAACAATCCTGTGAAAATGTAAAGACATCATCCTTTCATTATGAACTTTGCATATATTTTAATGTATATTTAAAAGCAAAACAGGCTGATAAGAGGTGGGCTGCTAAAATCTTTTTTTCATCACAATGAAAGCTTTATTTAAAGACTATGGAATTAACAGTTTTCTCCACTCCATAATGTAAATAGATAATACACGAGAGCAAAAACATTTTCAATAAAAAAAAAAGTTAATATACTTGATGCCATTCGTTCATTGCGCCTTCTATCATACTTTTTCCCTGGGTGATGCTGTGTATTTCCGCTGGTGATAATATAATACAATTTATTTTAGACAATTTTTGGATTAAGAGTTTCAGGAAGAGGATTTCAGTTGCGCAAAGGGGCAATTCCAAATGATTCCTTCCAACTGTGCACTAGATCTGTATATAAACTTCTGCCAGACTTGATATAGTAGAATGTGTTTCTAATTTCTATATCAAGATCATATCAGGCTTTGCTCTCTTCCCTGCATACCAATCCTGCACAAGTATAGTAAGCTTCGTCTGTCACTATAAAGAGTGGGAATGAGGTTGACATTGTTGAATTGAAGGGCTGTAAGTGGTTATTGATCTGAGCTCTTTATTTCTGGCATTGGGGGCTACAGTGGACTGTACATGGATGTGGAGTGTGAAAAGAGCATTAGCCTTAACAAAACAGACAGGGAATTAAGAAAAATGCATATATAGTTGATTCTTGGGGTCTAAGTGTCCGGATAAAATGTGTACTTTCACTATAACCTTCTAGATAGAACCAAGATGAGGAAGAAAAAGACGACAAAAAATAAATAAGCTAGAAGCGCCTGAGTGAGGAGGGTAGGTGTCATGTCCATTGAAAATGATGGCAGATCCTCTGGCTACATGCACGATCTAGTGAGAGCAAAATGTCTACATCTAGAAAGGCGATTTTGATGACCTTTTGTGGTTTTTGATGTTTGTACATTTAGAAAGGTCACAGAGGTCGATTTTTTTTTTTAATATGCCCCATTGTTGCCTGGACCCTATTCCTTCAGGATTTATAGAAGGCAGTTTGGAGGTTTTAAGTCCGTGGATTCTCCAGATTTGTCAATATTGTTTCAAGGTATTTGTCATCATAATTTGAAGAAGACTGTAATTAATCCAGTTTAAAAAAACAAAACAAAAAAAAACAAAAATTGAATCCCAAGAAGCCCAAGCATTATCACTGGGGGGAGTGAAAAGCTTTCCATCGAGTACCATCAGTGAACATTCTGGAAGATATTCATTCTTAACACACAGGAAGATATGGGACTGAATCATTGCTGCTGGATTTAGCAGATGAGATGCACTGGTATATGAACAGTGGCAGTGACAATGCTAGTCTTTTTGCGGATGTTGGACCTATCCACTACCTTTGACACACTGGCTCATGATATGGTGCTCCAGTGTTTGAATTCCTTCAGTTTCAAAGAATTGGCTCTTCAGTGGTTTCAGTCCTTTATGCCTGGTAGTACCTATTTTGTTAGATGCATCAAGAAGTGTTCTTTCCCTAGAGGCCTTATTTGTGGTGTCCCACAAAGCTCAGTATTGTCCCCTTTATTATTGAATTTATATGTGTGTCCTCTTGTAGTGTGATTCAGATGTATAATGAGAGAAGTGTTCTAAGGAGAAACATAAAATATGCTATTTATGCATGTAAATCATGGTATTTGGGTAAGCTAGGCCCATAAATCGGCACTGAGATGTGTGACTGAGGCAGGTGCCCTTCTGAAAGTATATGCATTGGGCGAATTACCCACACTTTCACTATCGGGATGTGCATGAGTGAAGTTTGGATGAGTATACAAATATATATATAAATTGTAAATTGCTATAATTTATGGGCATTCTGGAGAATTCTAGATATGGGTATTTATATCAGTTCTAGGTCTGGTGAAATTGATAGTGCCTTAGCTTAATGTGTGCTTTTGGTTACTTATGTTAGTGTTCTATAAAGAAACATAAACACTTTTCTTTATAAAATAGGCTTGACATAGACATGTGAAAACAAGCATTAACCAGGCAACACTTTATAAATTACCCTTAATGTATCCTGTCATTTTTCACTGATATCTAGTCGTATAATCACTGTGATGGGAATTGGATTGATATTGTAGAAAAATGTAATGCCTCTCTCTCATGAGTTGGCTTACATGTCATTGGTTAAAAATGAATCTGTCAATCTAAAAAAAGAGCTTATTTAGCTTCGCAAGAAGATAGGGATCTTACATGCTTTCCACATATACTAATGACAGAACTGTCACCAAAGCCATGTTTCAGAGTCTGGGTGTACACTTGGACTTCCAACTAAAGATGGAGGTCCAGGTTTCTTCAATAATAAAAATTGTTGTCTTTTTGTATCTCCGTAAGGTTAGGCCGTTCCATCCTTCTATGCAGAGAAGTGATTGGGTGCTAGTTATTTATGTCTTTGTTTTAGAGTAGGTTTTGCTATTTGTATCAAGGTCTGCCTGAAAAGTTGCTAAATTCTTTGCAGCTACTTCAAAATACAGCAGATAAATATTACACATTATGCCCATTTTGAAAGGTTTTCACCAGTTGCCAGTCTTTTGG
Source organism: Ichthyophis bannanicus (assembly GCA_033557465.1). NCBI lineage: Eukaryota > Metazoa > Chordata > Amphibia > Gymnophiona > Ichthyophiidae > Ichthyophis > Ichthyophis bannanicus. The sequence continues at coordinate 223,333,657 of CM066043.1, read as the reverse complement.
CTGATTTAGATTTAAGGTGCCGTCAGTGGTGTTTAAGTGTTTTGATCAGATAGCTCTTGTTTGTATGACTGACTTGCTATTAAATAATGCTTATAAGAACCCAAAGGTCATCCCAGCAGGGTTTTTTGACCATTATTTGATTGTAATGGCTAAGCTTTTGATTAGGAATGCTGTCTTTAACTGCTATGAGACAAATTTATGGAGCTCTCTTCCAGCAGACTTTTGCGACAAGTTATAGGGACATGTTTACTAAGCTGGGATAATGGTTAGCATGCAGAGCTCTCAAGTCCAGAATTGGTGGCTTTATTTATTTTGCTTCCAGCTCTAGGCAATCAGTGGTCATCTAGGCCAGAACAACCCAGTCCTCAGGACACACCTAGCCAGTTAGGTTTTCCGGATAACCACAATGAATAGGCATGAGAAAGATTTGCATAGATTGGAAGCAGTGCATGCAACCCTCTCTCACGCCTATTCATCGTGGTTATTCTGAGAACCTGATTGGCTAGGTGTGTCTTGAGGACTAGGTTGAGAATCTCTGATCTAGGTTATGACTGTGGTGTGCATAAAGGTTTTTGCTTCAAAGTTCAATGGACAGAAAATAGACCATAACTTTCTTCTCTAGCTTTAATTTTCTTTTTGCTGACCTTTAGGTTAAAAAGGTCCATTGCCTGGATGGCATGCTTCTATTTATAGGGGGAGGGAGTTGAATCTTACAAGAATTTTGGCTTTTATATTTACTGTAAAATTTTTGACAAGAAGGTAGTAATTTCCTATGCTCCAGGGAAACTTATTTTTATATCTCCTTAATCAAGGCATATTATCATCTCACTAGGGAATGCACACTGTGATAAACATAGCCAACCACTTGGTGTCATGGTTGCTTCAAATTGATTTGTTTGATAAATAAGGGTTTTTGACAAAGAAACTACAGAGAAGTCACTTTTAATATGAGAATGCAGCTGTGTTCATTCCCTATAAACTACCTACTTGCCAAATAAAATAACCTTATAAGAAACTGGTTGTATATATGGGGAAAAACAATAACTTGGCCTTTTTTTTGTTTTTTGTTAATGATCATTGTCTTGTAGTGAACTGACTGTATTAGGGCATATTTGTAAAGAGGAATTCCTGCAATAATGAAGATGGATTCCACAAAATCTCATCTCTTGCTTATTGCATAGCAAAGGTACTGCAGACACTAGAGAAGGGTTTCCCATACTTTTCCTGGGTACAATAATCAGTTGGGTTGCCACTATGGGGGCCATTTTAGAAGCTATATTTGTGCTTTGGACATCCAAAAATGGACTTTGAGATGTCCAAAGCTCAGACATCTCTAGAGTCATTTTAAAAGCCAGCTCTGTGGACATTCCCCGCTTGAGCATGTCCAAGTCTGAACAGGGGTGCGGAGGAGGCGTGGCCAGGGCATTCCCAGGATCCTGGACGCCTCTGCCTGATCTCAGAAATGTCATGGACTTCCGGCTTGAAAAGTGCTTGTTTTAGCTAAAAAAAAATCCAGAGGGTGTAGAGAAGAAAGTGCTCCATCATCCTCACTACTGGGCACTATGTCAACAACAGCAGCAGTGGGATTTGAACCTGGCTGTCCTGGTCTTAACCCACAACACCAACCATTAGGCTATCCTAGTCATCCAATTTCTAAAATACGGCTCTGGGGATGTCTATATAGATGCCCCCTGCAAACATCCATATTGGGCTCGTTTGTTTGCAAAATCACATCTGCACCTGGACATGCCTACTTTTTTTTTCCAAATGTTCTGGCTTAGATGTCCCAGATTGCACTTGGACATATCTTCTAAAATTCCCCTCCATATGCATGAATAAGAGTAATGCCCATGACACGATCATACAGCTTAGTGAATTATAACCGTGGCAGAAAGAGTTAACAGGAACCTCACATTTTCTACTATATAGTATAAAAACATTATTAGGTATAATTAAAATATTTCAAAAGTACAATAATACAATAAAGGCTTTCCTTCTGTAATGCTAGGAACAGTTATTAAATTAGAAAATAAAACGATTGCTTTGGTTATTTTCCTGTCGTCTTTTTCTGTCATCATTTTTCTATGTTTCTATGTTTAAACCATATGGGGGCAGACTTAAAGATCTCAATATGTATACTTTAGAGGAAAGGCATATAGAAGAGGTATGATATAGACGTTTAAATACCTCCGTGGCATAAATGCACAGGAGGAGAGCCTCTTTTGACTGCAAGCAAGCTCTGCAACCAGGGGACATAGGATGAGGGTGAAAGGGGATAGACTCAGTAGTAATATACAGAAATATTTCTTTACGGAAAGAGTGGTAGATGCTAAGAATAGTCTCTCAGTGGAGTTAGTAGAGACGAGGACAGTATTTGAATTCAAGAAAGCATGGGACAAACACAGAAGATCAGCTACTATAGCCCCTTTTTTCCTTTACAGATGTGGAAGGGCAGACTAGATAGAACATATGGTCTTTTTGTGCCTTCATGTTTATATATTTCTACTTAGTAAGGAGTATTAGCTGTTTAATATGGGACTTAATATGAACTATCAGTCAGGGAATTGTGCGATGTGCAAGGACTATGCCTTCCAGTTAACATGAAAGTCGCTACCATGCCTGAAGTGTTAAAGTGGAAGATAATGCGGAACTGTTAATGCCACCTCAAAAAATGTGGCTGACTACATCTCATTATCTGCTATGCAGATAATGTATGACAAAGTAAATAATGCTATGTTAACAATTATCACATGTTAATTTTGGAAATTACGGTGTAGTAACTGTGAAACCTTACTGTACTTTAGGCCTCCATGAGGTTAATCTTATAAGGAGCCATCTAGTTTTAGGCAATGATGCGTGTAAATATTGGTATTTTATTAATCTGTGCATGTAAGAGGCCACTTAGGCGTGTAAAATACTGACTAGCATAAAAGTATGCTCACTGTTTGCTTTGTGCATCCTTTCACTGTGTGCATCAGGGCTGACTTAAGAGGTGAGCCAATGAGGTACTTGTTTGGGATACTGAAGCTTAAGGGCACCAGAAAAGCGCCTCACTAACTCTGCTCTTCATGGCCGTGGGAGATTGCATCTTTGCTCCAAGCCATGGTGCACTTCTTAAGCCAGTTCTTTCTAGCAGCCAGCAGAAACAAACACTTCCTGTTTTTCAAGAGAAATAGGATGCACCTGTTTCTTGCTTTTAAAACCTCAAGTAGTGCCAGCATCCAGAAAGGTCTGGCTTAAGAAGCAAACAGTAGTCAGGAGCAAAGAAGGGAGCTCCAGCTGCTTGGTGAATGGATAATCTCAGGGCTGAGGAGAGAGAGAGGCATGGTGTGTAGCTGATTTGGGAAGTGTGCTGGTGCTGGAAGGGGGATATTAAGTGGCTGCTGGTACGGGGTGGGGGGGGGGGGAGGGGAGGGGTTAAGGGACTGATGGTTCTGGAGGGGCAGGGCCATAGCAAGCTAGCAATGCGTCCTGTGCGACTGGTGAATCTGGTGCCCTTCATCCACCCACCTGCGTGCAGGAACTCACTTTTTTCAGGTTTTCTGGAAGCCCAATGATGACATTAGTGCCCCTTCTATACATGTGTTAAGAGGATGCTGTGCTGAAGCAAAAGTTGACTCGGGGCACCACAACCCCTTGAGCTGACCACGTGGAATTCAGGCAGAGCATAGACAATACAAGCAAGTAAACATGTAGATTATGAAATATAATGATTTATGTGCATACTTAAAAAATGAAAGTTCACTCATACCAACTCTAGCGCTGGCGTGTGATCATGCCTTAATTTAAGTCATATTCTTTACCGTTTACCCTATTATGTTATAAAATAGACAAAAAGTACATGTGTGAAATGCAAGTTAACTAGGCACAAGTTTATAAATTCGCCGTCCACATGTCCAGTTCACTAGAGCATGGAAATCCATATTATCATTAGCATACGTAAGCCTGAAATAGCGGAGCTTGTGACAATGAATGTTAGCATTCACAGAAATGTGATCCTCCTCTACCAGCACTGTCTCATACTGCTGCTGCCCAGATGGGTGGTGTATCATAGCCTGGCACCTCAGCTGTCCATTTTGGGAGACCCTGCCAATAGTTAAGTATCAATAGCATAGCTCTCGGCATCATTGATGCACGCAAGTCCTCATGACATGGCAAGAAAAGACCAATACTGAAGAAAGGTGATCCATCAGATTGTGGAAATTATTGCACAATCACTCTGATTTCACATGCCAGCAAGATTCTACTCAAGATCATTCACTGGAGATTACAACCATACCTGGAAGAACTGCCTGAAGTGCAAGGAGGTTTTAGGAAAGGGCAAGGAACAAGGGACATCATCGCTGATGTGAGATGGATTCTTGACAAGACAAAAGAATACCAAAAGGATATCTGTATGTTTTATTAACTACAACAAGGCCTTTGTGTAAATCATGAAAACTCTGGTCCACATTAACAAGCATAAGTATAGCAGAACACCTGATAGTTCTTATGCACAACTTTTACATTGATCAAGAAGCAACAGTTTAAACAGAACAAGGAGAAATATAATTATTTAAAATCAGCAAAGGTGTACAAGAAAATTGCATACTATGCAGAACAAATCCTCAGAAAAGCACGACTGTATGAAGACAACCAAGGTGTGAAGACTGGAGGTAGACTCATCAACAACAATCACTATGCTGATGATACCATGTTACTGGCTGAAAGTGAAGACTGTCTGAAACATCTGCTTATCAAGATCAAGGAACAAAGTCTTAAAATGGGTCTGTACCTTAAGATGAACAGCACAAAGATCCCGCCAACTAGCAGAATCAATAAGTTCACCATTGATGGAGAAGAAATAGAAATAGTGGACAACGTTAACCTGCTTGGACCCATAATCAATACAGAAATGATAAGCGGTCAAGAAATCCAATGATGTATTGCTCTTGGTAGAATGGCTATGATTCTCACGTGCAGAGACATATCTCGGCATACAAAGTTTCAACCTGCCCAAGCCTTGATATTTTCAGTAACGTCATATGGATTCAAAAGTTGGACAGTGAAAAAGAAAGACATTGATGCCTTTTAATTACAGTGCAGAGGACGAATACTACTTGTCAGGACCGTACCTAGCCCTGTGCGAGTGGTGCGGCCTCACAGGGCGCAAAGGCTTAAGGGGCGCATTTTGTCTGTCTGCCGTTGCCTGCCACTGCCTGCTGCCGCCACTTTTTCTTCTCTCAGCAGCGGCAGGCAGTGGTAGGCAATGGCAGACAGCCGAAATTCACCCCTCAAGCTTTCTTGTGGCACGCTAAGCAGGTCTGGTCCCTCCAAAAGGATATCTGTATGTTTTATTAACTACAACAAGGCCTTTGTGTAAATCATGAAAACCTCTATGGATGTCATTAGGTGCACCCATTTTAAAATGTTCAAATCCCACTAGAGGACAGCAACCTTGGGCTGGAAGGACTGGGGTTTCTAGTCCCACAGGTGCTCCTTGTGGTCTTGGGCAAGCCACTTAACCCTCCATAGCCCATGTTCCCTGTAAATAGTTATCTCCAAGTTATAATGCCCTGTTCAATGTAATTTCAGTTTGTTCAATGTAAACCGCACTGATGCAGAATAGCGTGGTATATAAGAGAATGTAAATAAATAAATAAATAAAGTGTGCTACACATTAGCGTTTGTGATCGTGTGTTAACTGCCAGGAATATACGGGTTACATCCCAACAGTTAACTCATGAGGAGCACATTTAACATGTGTTGGTATTGCCGCTAATTGCTTAGTAAATACACACCTTTAGTAAGAGGGCCTCTATATTTTACTTGTGATCAGTACATAAAATAGTAAAACCAAAATGCTCTTCGTTATTCCACAAAATGGTAAACCCAATCACTCCATGCTATTTATATCCATGTCGCCTACAGCTGACACAGAATTATGTTACGATCCATTTTAAACTTTTCTTAGTCCCGCTTCAGAGATAAACATTTGCTTATATTTCATTTCTTTGCAATTTATAACCTCTGCAACACTTCATGAATCTGCCATGCTCCACCCATACTCCCCCTTACTTGTGATGGCCATGCTTGTACTCTGGGAGTGTTTATACAAGGTATTTTATGTGCACATGCACATGAGAAAAACCTTTATAAAATGACCCCCTCATGCAACTATCTCCTCAGGAAAGATATGGAAATCGGAACACTTAAGGGGAATTTTAATGATTTTGTTTTAGTTGTCAATCAAAATGTTTCAGTAAAGCCTTTGACACTGTTCCTCACAGGCGACTTATAAACAAACTGAGCACCCTAGGGATGGACCCTAAAGTTACTGCTTGGGTTAGAAATTGGTTGGGTGGGAGGCGACAAAGAGTACAAGTAAATGGAGCTCACTCTGAGGAGAAGTATGTTACCAGTGGTGTGCCCCAGGGATCTGTCCTTGGTCCGATTCTTTTTAACATCTTTGTTAGTGATATAGCGGAAGGGCTGTCGGGTAAGGTTTGCCTCTTTGCGGATGATACCAAAATCTGCAATAGAGTAGACACCCAGGGAGGTGTAGATAACATGAGGAGGGATCTAGCTAAGCTTGAAGAATGGTCTAGAATTTGGCAGCTGGGATTTAATGTTAAAAAATATAAGGTCATGCATTTGGGCTGCAGCAATCCAAGGGAGCAATACAGTATAGGAGGTGAAGTACTTTAGTCCACTAAAGAAGAGCGGGACCTAGGCGTGGTTGTGTCTGATGATCTTAAAGTAGCTAAACAGGTAGAAAAGGCGATGGCAAAAGCTAGAAGGATGCTTGGGTGTATACGGAGAGGAATGGCTAGCAGAAAAAAGGAGGTACATAAGAACATAAGATATGCCATACTGGGTCAGACCAAGGTCCATCAAGCCCAGTATTCTGTTTCCAACAGTGGCCAATCTAGGTCATACGTACCTAGCAGTTTCCCCAAGGGACACAGGTTCCACAATGCTTGTATTCGTTCAAGCATTGATATCCTGGGTCCCTTCTTAATAATGGTTTATGGACCTTTCCTCCAGGAACTTGTCCAAACCTTTTTTAAACCCAGCTACACTAACAGCCTTTACTACATCCTCCGGTAACAAATTCCAGAGTTTGATTACACGTTGAGTGAAAAAATATTTTCTTTTATTAGTCTTAAATAGTTTACCCTGTAGCTTCAATGCATGTCCCCTAGTCTTTCTATATTCTGATAAGGTAAACAATCGATCTACGTTTACCCGTTCCACTCCGTTCATTAATTTATAGACTTCTATCATATCTCCCCTCAGCCGTCTCTTTTCCAGGTTAAAGAGCCCCAACCTTTTTAGCCTTTCTTCATAGGAGTAGCCTTCCATCCCCTTTACCATTTTGGTGGCTCTTCTCTGAACCTTTTCTAAAATCGCTATATCCTTTTTAAGATACGGCGACCAGAATTGCACACAATATTCAAGGTGCGGTCTCACCATGGAACGATATAGAGGCATTATAATATCTTTTGTTTTATTTTCCATTCCTTTCCTTATCATACCTAGCATTCTATTTGCTCTCTTGGCCGCCGCTGCACACTGGGCCGAGGGTTTTAACCTGGTATCCACAAGGACGCCTAAATCTTTTTCCTGGGTGGTGGTTCCTAATGTGGAACCTTGCATTGTGTAACCATAGTTTGGGTTGTTCTTCCCTAGGTGCATAACCTTGCACTTCTCCACATTAAATTTCATCTGCCATTTTGATGCCCAGTCTTCCAATTTATCAAGATCCTCTTGCAATTTTCCACAATCCTCCTGGGTTTTAACAACTTTAAATAGTTTTGTGTCATCAGCAAATTTGATAACCTCACTCGTTATTCCACTTTCCAGGTCATTTATGAATATGTCAAAAAGCAGCGGACCCAGCACAGATCCCTGGGGTACACCACTATTCACCTTTCTCCATTGGGAAAATTGGCCATTTAGCCCTACCCTCTGCTTTCTATCTTTTAACCAGTTCCTGATCCACAGTAGTACACTGCCTCCTATCCCATGACTCTTTAGTTTAGCCAAAGGTCTCTCATGAGGGACCTTGTTAAAGGCTTTCTGAAAGTCGAGATACACAATATCAACCAACTCACCTTTGTCCACCTGTTTATTCACTCCTTCAAAAAAACATAACAGATTAGTAAGACAAGATCTTCCTTGTCTAAAGCCATGTTGGCTGTCTCCCATTAGGTCATGACTATCTACATGCTGAGTAATTTTATTCTTTATGATGGTTTCTACCATTTTTCCCGGTACTGATGTCAGGCTCACCAGTCTGTAGTTTCCCGGATCACCCCTCGAACCCTTTTTAAAAATTGGTGTTACATTGGCGATCCTCCAATCCTCAGGTATTAGAGATGATTTTAATGATAGTTCACAGATTACTGATAGCAGGTCTGCAATCTCAAATTTCAGTTCTTTCAACACCCTTGGATGTATACCATCCGGCCCAGGTGATTTGCTACTCTTCAGTTTATCTAATAGTTGTAATACATCTTCCCGATGTATCGATATTTCCTTCAATTCTCCCACACCTTTAAATACCACTTCAGTCGTGGGTAACATCCCTACATCTTCCTCAGTAAAGACCGAAGCAAAGAATTCATTCAGTCTCTCCGCTATCGCCTTGTCGCCTCTTAGTACTCCTTTAACCCCTTTATCATCTAATGGACCAACTGACTCTCTCACAGGTTTTTTGCTACGAATGTACTTGAAAAGGTCTTTATTTCACGTTTTTGCTTCCGCAGCAAGCTTCTTCTCAAATTCTCTCTTTGCCTGCCTTATCAATGCCTTGCATTTGACTTGCCAGTGCTTGTGCTGTTTCCAGGTTTCATCATTTGGCTCTTTTTTCCATTTCCTGAAAGATGCTTTTTTGGCAACAACAGCCTCTCTGACCTCACCTTTAAACCATGCTGGCAGTTTTTTGGACTTCCTTCCACTTTTCTTAAAGCGTGGAATACAGCTGATCTGGGCTTCCAAGATAGTATTTTTCAACAACACCCAAGCTTGATGTACGTCTTTAACCTTTGCAACTGCTCCTTTTAGTTTTTTCTTAACTGTTTTCCTCATTTTATCATAGTCTCCCTTTCGAAAGTTAAAGGGTAGTACTGTGGATTTCCTTACTATCCCTCCTCCACTAATTAAATCAAAGGCGATCATGCTATGATCACTATTGTCAAGTGGCCCCAACACCCTTATCTCTTGCACTACATCTGGTGTTCCACTAAGGACTAGGTCTAATATTGCTTCCCCTCTGGTCGGTTCATGAACCAGCTGCTCCAAGAAGCAGTCATTTATTTCATCTAGGAACATTATCTCCCTAGATTGTCCTGTTGTGACACTGACCCAGTCGATGCCGGGGTAATTGAAATCACCCATTATTATTACTGTACTGTAACTTTTGCTAGCTTCCTTGATTTCTTTGAGCATTTCATCATCCATTTGTTCATTCTGGCCAGGTGCTCGATAGTACACCCCCACTGCCATCGCCTTCCCCTTTTTACATGGAATTTCAATCCATAGAGATTCTACAGCAAATTTTGTTTCTTGCAAAACTTTAATCCTTTCTGACTCAATGCCCTCTCTAACATAGAGCGCAACCCCTCCACCAATTTGAACAGCTCTATCATTTCGATATGGTTTGTACCCAGGTATCACAGTGTCCCACTGGTTGTCCTCCTTCCACCATGTCTCTGATATTCCAATCATATCTAGCCTCTCGTTTAGTGCTATATATTCTAACTCTCCCATCTTGTTTTGTAGACTTCTAGCATTTGCATACAAGCATTTTAGAGACTGTATTTTATTCATATTAATTTGGCTATTGGTAGACATGGGTAATTTGGGATCTTTAAGTTCTGTCTGCTCCATACTCGAGGGCATTTGGGCTACTTTACTCATTTTTGGAACCTCTCTGCTTTTTGTAGTATCCTTCAAGGATACATTCTTCCGAACCATGCGCTCTTGGGCGACTGTCGGCTTTCCCCTATTATCTAGTTTAAAAGCTGCTCTATCTCCTTTTTAAAGGTTAATGCCGGCAGCCTGGTTCCATCCCGGTTAAGGTGAAGCCCATCCCTTCGGAAGAGCCCCTCCTTTCCCCAGAATGTTCCCCAGTTTCTAACAAATCCGAACCCCTCATCTCTGCACCATTGTCTCATCCACGCATTGAGACTCCGGAGCTCTGCCTGCCTTTTGGGTCCTGCGCGTGGAACGGGAAGCATTTCGGAGAATGCTACCCTGGAAGTTCTGGATTTCAACTTCCTACCTAAAAGCCTAAATTTAGTTTCCAGAACCTCCCTACCACATTTTCCTATGTCATTGGTACCAACATGTACCAAGACAGCAGACTCCTCCCCAGCACTATCTAAGACCTTATCTAGGTGGCGTGTGAGGTCCGCTACCTTCGCACCAGGCAGGCATGTTACCAGGCGATCCTCACGTCCACCAGCCACCCAGCTATCTACATGCCTAATGATCGAATCACCAACTATAACTGCTGTCCTAGCCCTTCCCTCATGGGCACTTGGCCCTGGAGAAACCTCCTCTGTGCGAGAGGGGTTTACATCACCTGGAGGACAGGTCCTAGTTACAGGATCACTTCCTGCCACACCAGGGTGATGCTCTCCTGTCACGTGACCTCTCTCCTCCATGGCAACAGGGATGCTGCCAGACTGGAGGTGGGACTTCAGGACTATATCCCTGTAGGTCTCGTCTATGTACCTCTCTGTCTGTCTTATGTTTTCCAAGTCTGCTACTCTAGCCTCTAGAGAACGGACTCGTTCCCTGAGAGCAGAGAGCTCCTTGCACCTAGTGCACACGTAAGACCTCTCACCAGCTGGGAGAAAATCATTCATGTGACACTCAATGCAAAAGACTGGAAAGCCCACATCCCGCTGCTGGACTGCTGTCTGCATCTTAGTTTTAAGTTTGTGTTTAGATATTTAAGTTCTATATGTACTAAAGGGTGCAATGGATATTTATACCACTAAAACTGTACCTAAGAAGTTTAATATACCTTGTTCACCTGAAGCTTAATTAATCTCAGGTCCTTAGTGTATGACTGGTTTGGGTAATGAGCTTCACCTGAGAGCACCTCCTGTCTTTTAAGTTGTGCAAGTACCTATAAAGCTGTGACTATCCCAGGGGAGGTGATAATGCCTCTGTATAAGTCTTTGGTGCGACCTCATTTAGAGTATGGTGTGCAATTCTGGAGACCGCACCTTCAAAAGGATGTGAACAAGATGGAGTCGGTGCAGAGGGTTGCTACTAAAATGATTAATGGGCTTCATTATAAAGCATATGAGGGCATACTGAAGGATCTTAATATGTACACATTAGAGGGAAGGCAGGATAGAGGTGATATGATTGAGATGTTTAAATACCTCCGTGGCATAAATGTTCAGGGATAGAGCCTCTTTCAATTGAAAGCAAGTTCTGCTAAGAGGGGACATGGGATGAGGGTGAAGGGAGATAGATTCAGGAGTGATATGCGGAAATATTTCTTTACAGAAAGAGTAGTGGATCCATGGAATAGTCTCCCAGTGGAGGTGGTAGAGATGAGGACAGTAACTGAATTCAAAAAAGCATGGGACCAACACAGAGGATCTCTAAAGGTAAAAAGTGGACTGTTGTAGTTGTTGCTATGGAAGGACAGACTAGATAGGCCATGTGGTCTTTTCCTGTCATCATGTTTCTATGTTTCTATGTTTTGCTAGTATGACGTTTAATTTTAACTACCACTTCTCCCTATTAAAAATCAGTCTTCAATTTCATATTTTTACTATATTCATATTTCTCTGTTTTCTGTTAATAATGGAGTTCTTTAGGGGTCTGCAGTTTTTTAAAAAAGCAGATAGCAGCAGATATATTGCCAGTTCATCTCACGCCTGGGAATAAGAGGAAGAGTTAAAACGGATCTAGACAGGGTGCAAACGACTGTTGTATGTACTAGATCAGCCCTGAATAATTTCCCCAGAGAGGTTTGGACTGCTTTCAGTACCTAACCTAGGAAGGAATTGTTTGCTATCTGAAGGCAGAATCTGTGAATATTGAAACCTGTGAGTTGTTTGTTTTGCATGTGATTGACTAACTTTGCGAAGATGGGCCAATACCTCAGGGAATCGTTAGCGGGATGGGAACAGCTGGGGGATGTAGAAAAACAGTGGGCAAAACTGAAAGGGGATATTTTAAGGGCAACCAACCTTTTTGTTAAAATGGGAAATAAAGGTAAAAGGAAAAGGAGACCGCTATGGTTTTCGAAAGAAGTAGCTGAAAAAGTGAAGAAAAAGAGAGAAGCCTTCATGAAATACAAGAGATCACAGAGAGAGGACGACAGGCATCTGTATTTGAAAAACTTAAGAGAAGCTAGCAAAGTAGTCAAGAAGGCAAAGATTCAAAAGGAGGAGGAAATAGCCAATGCAATAAAATGGGGGGATAAGACATTTTTCAGATATATTGGTGAGAAGAGGAAGGGCAAAAGTGGTATTGTCAGACTCAAGGGTGCAGGGGAGGAATATGTAGAAGCTGATAAGGATAAAGCGGAATTGCTTAACAAATATTTTTGTTCTGTGTTCACAGATGAAGAATCAGGAGTAGGACCTCTGAAAACACCCACAAATAGGAACAGAAGCGAGGGACATCTTGAACAATTTTCAGAAGACTGTGTTCGTGAGAAACTAGCTCAACTTAAAGTAGACAAAGCAATGGGACCGGATGGGATATAGCCTAGAATACTGAGGAAAATTGGGGACGTTCTAGCAGCTCCACTGACTGACCTTTTCAATGCCTCGTTGGAATTGGGAGTGGTGCCAAAGGACTGGAGAGAGGCTCATGTGGTACCTTTACACAAAAGCGGAAGTAAGGATGTGGTTAGGTTAACTTCGGTGGTGAGTAAATTATTGGAAATGCTGCTGAAAGAGAAAATAGTGAGATTTCTGGAGTCCAGTGGATTACAGGATCCGAGGCAGCATGGATTCATCAGAGGCAGGTCTTGTCAGACAAATCTGATTGATTTCTTTGACTGGGTGACCAGGGAGTTGGACCGAGGGAGAGCCCTAGATGTGATGTATTTAGATTTCAGTAAAGCCTTTGACACTGTTCCTCACTGTTCCTCCTTAAACAAACTGAGCACCCTAGGGATGGACCCTAAAGTTACTGATTGGGTTAGAAATTGGTTGGATGGAAGGCGACAAAGAGTACAGGTAAATGGAGCTCACTCTGAGGAGAGGGATGTTACCAGTGGTGTGCCCCAGGGATCTGTCCTTGGTCCGATTCTTTTTAACATCTTTGTTAGTGATATAGCAGAAGGGCTGTCGGGTAAGGTTTGCCTCTTTGCGGATGATACCAAACTCTGCAATAGAGTAGACACCCAAGAAGGTGTGGATAACATGAGGAGGGATCTAGCTAAGCTTGAAGAATGGTCTAGAATTTGGCAGCTGGGATTTAATGTTAAAAAATGTAAGATCATGCATTTGGGCTGCAGCAATCCAAGGGAGCAATATAGTATAAGGGGTGAAGTACTTTTGTCCACTAAAGAAGAGCGGGACTTAGGCATGGTTGTGTCTGAGGATCTTAAAGTAGCTAAACAGGTAGAAAAGACGACGGCAAAAGCTAGAGAGATGCTTGGGTGCATACGGAGGGGAATGGCTAGCAGAAAAAAGGAGGTGATAATGCCTCTGTATAAGTCTTCTTTGGTGTGACCTCATTTGGAGTATAGTGTGCAATTCTGGAGACCACACCTTCAAAAGGATGTGAAGAGGATGGAGTCGGTGCAGAAGGTGGCTACTAAAATGATTAGTGGTCTTCATTATAAAGCATATGAAGACAGACTTAAGCATCTTAATATGTACACCTTAGAGGAAAGGTGGGATAGAGGTGATATGATTGAGATGTTTAAATACCTGCATGGCATAAATGTTCAGGGAGAGAGCCTCTTTCAATTGAAAGCAAGTTCTGCTATGAGGGGACATGGGATGAGGGTGTAGGGAGATAGATTCAGGAGTGATATGCGGAAATATTTCTTTACTGAAAGAATAGTGGATCTGTGGAATAGTCTCCCAGTTGAGGTGGTAGAGATGAGGACAGTAACTGAATTCAAAAAAGCATGGGACAAACACAGAGGATAACTAAATTAAAAAGGGGACTGTTGTAGTTGTTGATATGGAAGGACAGACTAGACAGGCCATGTGGTCTTTTTCTGTCATCATATTTCTATGTTTCTATGTTTCTAACCCTGCAAGAAATGAGAAATTGCCAAGCTATGACAGTTTCTGATACCAAAACCCCAAAGAAGAAAATCTATTCATTTCCTTTAGGCTAATGGGTTTAAGCTGACTCTTCATAGGGAAATATATGTATATTAGTTCTTAGGGAGAACTAGGCTTTGTTTTATTTATCAATGGTTTAGTTTATGCATTTAAATAAGTCCTTCCAACCTATGAAACCTATGTGTTTGCATCTTGAGAAGCCTTTTTAAAGTTATAGATCGAGAGCACATCATGGGTCATCTGCCATATTCTCTATGTACTTAAATGTACTTTTTCCTCATCCAATACACTTACAATCTGCAAAAACCGTAGAAACATGATGGCAGAAAAAGACCATATGGCCTATCTAGTCTGTCCCTTTTTTCCTTAAGATCTTCTAGATTCACTACAGTGAACTGCCCTATTGACATCCATTATTAATAAATGGGTCCCACCGCATAAAGTGAGCTCTGCAGTAAATAATATGTGTTAATGCATGTTACTGTGCAGTAATGCGGTATTGAATCTAGCCTGTATGTGTGCACAAAAATTTACCTCTATTAATTTTGTCCATTATGTAATGACATTTTTGTCATCTTAGCCAAATCTCACAGTTTACTATACCACTCAGAAACCAATATACAGAAATGCAACATTTTATTTGCAAAACACATGAAATTATGTAACAATATTGACATTTTGTTGCTAACCCTCCATAGCCCATGTTCCCTGTAAAATAGTTATCGCCAAGTTATGATGCCTTTTTCAATGTAATTTCAGTTTGTGCAATGTAAACCGCACTGATGCAGAATAGCGCGGTATATAAGAGAATGTAAATAAATAAATAAAATAAATATTTAGATTGTTTTACATGCCCCTTTGTGAAAAATCTGGCAGATGTTGCTTTTATCTGCTACACAGAACATTTTATTTAGTCATTTATTTATTTGTATATATTCATATTCTGGCAATTCTCCGAAGGTTTAAGGCAGTTATAGAGAACATACATCAATTAATGACATATAAGACAAGGAAAATATTACAAAGTAGATTAGTAACTGATTAAACAAAAAGCAGCTAAAAACATAAAGTTACTAACAATAGAGTACTGTGTAACAAATATGTGCATATCTGAAGGTAGGTTGAGATACATGAAATTAAAAAGTATGAATGGAAAAAATAGGGAATGGCAAGGCCGCAGGGCCCACGTGCACGTGGCCGGCGGTAACCGGGGGGGCGGCTGCATGCTGGTGCCCCTTGATGCGGCGCGTGGCGCCGTGGAGGCAGGTCGTGGTGCATTCTGGGGTGTCATTGGCTCCGCGGGCTGCTGAGAGGCGCGGGAGCCAATAGGAGAGCAAGGAGCTTGGCTGTGGGGAGGTTAGAGCAGGGATGTGGCATGGCTCCGGCCTTCTTGGGGTCGGAGCCAGAGACGCCGGATGTGTTCGGAGCCGCGGCATCAAGAATGGTGGGTCTTGGGGCTGGCGGACGAGAGAGCGGGGGACGAGGAGTGCAGCACAAGTGGCGAGGCCTGAGCAGGAGCGAGTGGGGTTGGCGGAGTTAAAAAAAAACAACAACGTGAAAACGAAGTGGTGTAGAGCTGCGGGCTCAAGAAGCAGGACGACTTTCTGGGCTCCTATTAAAAAAATAAATAAAGAAAGAAGTAAAGAAGAACAGGATAAGGAGGGCTTAGTGCTGCTATGCACTCATGCAGGGGGGAGGGGAGGGGTCCAGGAAAAGGGAAAGGGACAGGCAAGGGGAGAAGGGTGGAAAAGGGGGTACGAGGGGAGGATCTGCCAGGGTTGGCTCCTAGAGGGGAGTAGGTGGGCAAGGGGTGGGGTGCCAGGACACAAGGGGTAGCTGCAGGAGGAAAAAAGGGGCAAGGAGGTGGTAGGGGCAGAGCGGTTAGCTGGGGCTCGGGAGCGCGGGGGGGCAGCAGGCCGGTAAGGGGATCAGCACAGGTGCGGAGGGGGGTGGCGGGGATGTGTGGGGGGGTGAGCCAGACGGAGAGGCTATAGGGGCTCGAAGTGGCCGGGGCAGAGAGGGAGGAGAACTTGTAAGGGGTGCTACGAGACAAGATGCGGTGCTGTGGGATGCACGAGCAGAGGGCCAGTTCCCCCAGAAGGAGAGGTGGGTGCGACGGGTCAGATGGGGGGAGGTGATTGGTCGGGGTTAGCGGGTACGGTGAGCTGGCAAAGGGAGGCAGTTACTCGCCAGCGTGGAAGCATTGGCAGGGTGGGGGTCAGGGTTCCTTGTGGGCGGATTGGCTGGGGGCGTGGCAGCCAACTTGGACTATGGCGGGTGCCTCTTCGCCTTTTGCTGTCTTCTCTACGCAGGTACTCCCCAGATGGCAGTACACAGGAAGCCCATGGTTGCATGGTTCGAGTCAACGGGAAGGTGAGACAGTGCGCATGGATGGCAGTCACGTGTCTCGAGGATTGGCGGGAGAGTCGGAGGCAGCAGCTCGGACGGTGACGGAGCGGCAGGAGACCTGTATGACTACGGAGGTGGCTGTGAGCCCCGCAGGTGAGTTGACAGGGGATCAGGGGGCAGCCATGGGGGGCGGAGCAGAGTTGGCTGAAATGGGCCGTAAGAAGGCGAGGAGAAAGCAGAGACATTCTTGTCGTCATTGGCGGAGGTCGGGGTCCTCTTCCACTTCGACTTCTGAGTCATTGTCGCGTTCGTCTTCAGCGGAGAGGAGCTCTAGTAGAGAAAAAGGGACGGCGGGTAGGCCGGGATCAGGCGGGGCGGCGCCTACGGTGGTAGCGTTCTCAGAATTATGGGAGGGCGTGCCGAGGAACTTGCGGTAAAAAATTCAGAGGAGGCGCTATATAGACATCTTCCGGTTGTTGGAAGGTCGAAAGCGGTCGGGGGACAGTAAAAGGAAGAGGAAGGAGGACGAGAAGGCGGGTTGGGTGCGGAGAGTGGCACGGAACGTGGTAAACTGGACTCGGGCTTTTCTGCGGCTGGCTAGTGTATGGGGGATTTGCATCCTGAGCAGTATGGGATGCTCCTTGCTTACGCGGACTCCATCTTAGAGGCGTCGCAGATGCATGACGGTTGGGCGTGGCTCAACTATGATGAGAATTTCCGTGATAAGATGGAAGAAAATCTGATGTTGTCATGGGGGATGCAAGATATCAATTTATGGTTGACGCAGATGGCCGTCAGACCGGGTGGGGGGGCAAGTGGGCCGAAGGGAGAGTTGGCCGGTACAGCTGGTGCGGTGCGGCCCTTTCGGGTGGGTGGGTCTCCAGCGGTGCAGAGACCGGCAAGGGGGGGGGTGACACAGGAGACGTTTGTTGGCGATTCAACAAGTCTTCATGCCCCTTTCCGGATTGCAAATTCCGGCACGTGTGTTCTGTCTGCAATGGAGGGCATTCTGCACTCAAATGTGTTAAGAAAGGTGCGGCTGGAACCATGGCCCCCCCCCCAAGCTGTAGGAGCTTGCGAAGCTTGGCTCAGACTCCTATTAGGATCAAAGCTTTGCGACCGTGGTTAAGAAAATATCCCAAGAGGTAGGACGGTGGGATATTAGAAGAGGGATTTCAGGGGGGGGTTTCAGATTCCTGTTGTGGGTAGAGTGGCTACAAGCCAAGCGAGGAATTCGCCCTCGGTTCGTCAGTTTGCCCATATTGTGAGGGATTAGCTGGCTATTGAGATTGGGCTGGGGCAGGTTGCGGGCCCCTTCGCGGAGCAGCCATTTGGGGACTTTGTGGTGTCCCCACTGGGAATAATACCGAAAAAGGAGCCGGGTAAGTACCGCTTAATTCATAACTTGTCCTTCTCGGCTGGTGCTTCGGTTAATGACCATATCCCAAAGGAATTGTGCGCAGTGCGATATGCATCGTTCGATGAGGCAGTTGCGCTGGTAAAGAAATGCGGTACAGGCTGTTTGATGGTGAAGGCGGACATAGAATCGGCATTCTGTTTATTGCCGGTGCACCCGTCGGCATTTCATTTGTTGGGATTTCGCTTTGAAGGTAACTGTTATTTTGATAAGAGCATGCCAATGGGTTGTGCGATATCTTGTGCTTACTTCGAACAGTTTAGCACTTTTCTGCA
This sequence comes from Ichthyophis bannanicus, assembly GCA_033557465.1. Classification (NCBI taxonomy): domain Eukaryota; kingdom Metazoa; phylum Chordata; class Amphibia; order Gymnophiona; family Ichthyophiidae; genus Ichthyophis; species Ichthyophis bannanicus. The sequence continues at coordinate 223,315,349 of CM066043.1, read as the reverse complement.
TTGGGCTTTTGTGGAGCAGGTAGGTTGTGGAAATGTAGTGCATTATCTGGATGATTTCCTGTTTGTGGGGGATGGGCAGTCTGGGCAATGCAAGGCGTTGCTGGAGGGATTTGTGCAGTTGTCTCAGGAGTGGGGCGTCCCATTGGCGGCCGGGAAGACGGAGGGCCCAGTGACAAATATTACGTTTTTGGGGGTAGAGCTGGATTCAGTGGGTATGGTTGCACGGTTGCCGGCGGGCAAGGTACTGAAGCTGTGAGTTTTGGTGGCGAACGTGATGGTCTCGAGTAAGATGACTTTATGTGAGATGCAGGCATTGACAGGTTCCCTTAATTTTGCATGTAGAGTAATTCCTATGGGGAGGGTGTTTTTGCGGCGGCTTGCAGCGGCTACTGCCGGGGTCGCTAAACCGCATCATCGGATCAGGGTTTCGTGGAGCATGCGAGCTGACTTAGGGGTATGGGATGAGTTTCTGTGGGATTTCAATGGTACTACGGTATTGAGGGAGAGGGAGATATCCAGTGGGGATTTGCAATTATACACTGATGTGGCAGGGGGGTTGGGTTTGGGGGTTTACTTCGGGGGCTCTTGGTGTGTGGCGGGGTGGCCACAGGCATGGCGGGATGCAGGCCTTACGAGTAATATAACCTTTTTGGAGTTGTTTCCGATTCTGGTGGTGCTGGCATTGTGGCCGGACAGACTTCGGAACAGTAAGGTAGTCTGGTGGTGGGACAATGAGGCGGTAGTCAGTGTGATAAATAATTATGCCCCGCGCTGCAGGCAGGTGGCTGATTTAATGCGGCAGGTGGTATTAGCTTGCTTGAGATTGAATATGGTGGTTAAGGCTCGTCATATTCCTGGGTGTACTAACAAGATTGCCGATGCTCTTTCCCGTTTTAAGTGGGAGCGGTTTCGGACCTTGGCGCCAGAGGCGGAAGAAGTAGGGACATCAGTCCCGGAGCACTTATGGCAGATTGGCCTCGGGAAATGATGGAACTGCTGAAGAATTAAGTGTCGGCGGCGACGTGGGCTGCGTATCAGAGGGGCTGCAGCAGTGTGGTGACTTTCCTGGTGGAGCAAGGATGGCGGCAGGGTCCGGCTTCTGATCAGCTGCTGGGTCAGTATGTTTTGGCGGCGAAGGCCGCGGGATTATCACGGGCGACGGTGCGGAGGTATTTGGTGGGGTTTTCATTTTTTGCGAAGGCAGTGGGGTGGGGGCAGCTGGGGTGGGATTTTTAACGCATAGACTGCTACAAGGCTGGGAGCGGGCTGTTCCCTCACCGGGCGATGGGCATCTGCCTATAACCCATGACTTGCTGAGACGCTTGTGTGTGGTGTTGCCGCAGGTGGTATCGTCTACTTACGAAGGCACGCTTATTCGGGCAGTATTTTCGGTGGCCTTTTCCGGGGCATTTGGGGTCTGTGAGTTGGTCACGGAGTCTGGTCGGGTTACAGGGGGTGGGGGCTTGCAAGTGCACCATGTGCAGTGGGTGGTGGGCAGGGTTCGTATCCGCCTAGCGCGTTCCAAGACAGATCAGACGGGGAAAGGAACATGGGTAGTGTTGAGAGAGGTAGACGGGGCACTCACATGCCCGGTTACACTGCTAAAGGTGTTCTTGCGGGTGCGGCCGGGTGGCGGGGCAGTCTCTTTATCCATGAGGACGCAAGGGTGCTTACGCGATGGCAGTTTACGGCGGTACTGCGGCTGTCATTGCAGCGGATTGGGAGGATCCGGGGAGGTTCGCTTCGCACTCCTTCTGGATCGGGGTACCTACCAGTGCAGCGGCGGAGGGACTTTCCGAGCGAGAGATACAGCGGATTGGTAGATGGAAGTCGCAGGCGTTCCAAAGTTATGTGCGTTTATAGGGGCGGTGGGGGTTACTAACTGTATCATCTCTTTATTTTGCAGAAGTGGGACATGGATTGTGTCGCTTTTGGGTGATTGGCCACTCTTTTGTTTACTGGGCTGGTCGGCGAGCAGCAACACAGCCGGTGGGGCCGAATATCGGTCTGGAGGCTTCAGTGGTGACCATCTCATGGCTGGGCGAGCGCAGACTACGGTGGATCCAGCTCTTGCCTTTGCTGTGGCACTACGAGCATATGAGAGGGGCGCCAGACGTCTTGTTGATACACCTGGGAGGCAACGACTTGGTGTCTTGGACTTTCAGGCAGTTGATTTGTGCAGTTCATAAGGACTTAGGAGAGGTGTTAGCGATGTTCAAAGGCATAGTTCTGGTTTGGTCAGATATCATTCCAAGGCCGGCTTGCTGGGATCAGCGGCAGTGGTCGAGAGGACTGACGAAAATTAATCGCCAAATTGGCAGATGGGTGGGGGAGCATGGTGGGTGCCAAATTTTGCACCCGTGGGCCGACGTTGAATGCGCGGGCTTGTATAAGTCAGATGGAGTGCATCTATCCCCGGTGGGGATGGACTTGCTCCTGAGTGATTGGCAGGAGGCCTTGGAAGTTATTATGCATGGGAGGAGGACTGGTCGCAGCTTAACCTTGGGGGGCGGCTCAGGACAGGAGTGTCCCGAGCCGGTGGCGGGATCCCGGAGGTTTCCGGGGTCCGGAGCCAGAGGCAAGCATTAGGGCGGGGGTGGGGTACCCCCGACCAAAACAATCCCTCAGGTTTTTGCTAATAATATGGCGAAGCCGGAAGAGGGAGGGCTAGGCAAATTAGTCGGGGCTGGACCCGGCGAAAGCGGAAGTGGCGTCACCTTGCTACTCATATGGCTGGTGAGGGCTTGCTCCACGGGGAGGGGGGGGGTAATTACAATGTGTTGGAATGTAGTTGGTTATTGTTAAAAGGTTAATAAAGCTGCGACCAGTTTAAGTCCCAAGATGTGTTGTGTGTGTCATTGGAAAGAATAGGTGAGGTGATGAATAAAGGGGGGGGTGGGGGAAGGAGTGAGAAGTGGCGTGTCCGCCGTCCCCAGTTATGGCAAGGCTGCGGGGCCCACGTGCGCGCTGCCGGCGGTAACGGGGGGGGCGGCCGCACGCTGGTGCCCCTTGCTGCGGCGGCGTGGCGCCATGGAGGCGGGTTGCGGAGCGTTCCGCGGTGTCATTGGCTCCCGTGGGCCGCTGAGAGGCGCGGGAGCCAATAGGAGAGCAAGCAGCTTGGCTGTGGGGGGTTAGAGTGGGGATGCGGCGTGGCTCCGGCCTTCTTGGGGTCGGAGCCAGAGACGCTGGATGTCCCGCCCACCCGCCCTAGCTTGGGGAGGGTTCAAGGCTTCGGGGGTTGGGGTGTTTCAGCTGGAGGGGGTGGCGGGATCCCGGAGGTTTCCGGGGTCCGGAGCCAGAGGCAAGCATTAGGGTGGGGGTGGGGTACCCCCGACCCAGACAATCCCTCAGGTTTTTGCTAATAATATAGCGAAGCTGGAAGAGGGAGGGCTAGGCAAATTAGTCGGGGCCTGGACCCGGCGGAAGCAGAAGCGGCGTCACCTTGCTTCTCATATGGCTGGTGAGGGCTTGCTCCGCGGGGGGGTAATTACAATGTGTTGGAATGTAGTTGGTTATTGTTAAAAGGTTAATAAAGCTGCGACCAGTTTAAGTCCCAAGATGTGTTGTGTGTGTCATTGGAAAGAAGAGGTGAGGTGATGAATAAAGGGGGGGGGGGGAAGGGGCGAGAAGCGGTGTGAGCGCCGTACCCGGTTATTAAATTACTCCAAAGGCTTCTGTTTTAAATGCTTTACAAAAGTCTTTCAGGTTGATAGTTGATCTTAGATCATTCTTTAGCTCATTCCAGATATGATGAGCATACAGGGAGAAGGCTCTATTGCATGTAATTTGCAGAGTGTGGTGGTATTAAGATATTGAGCTTGAATCTGTTTCTCTATGGGATGTTCACACTGAAGTCTGTAAATATTAAGAAGGATATAGAGCAACTATCAGTCCAAATGAATTCATCTCAGCTTCGGATTTCTGCTCTCGAGGATCAGGTATACCAAGACATGGCTTTAATTACTTCCAATATTGCTGCCATTAAAAGATTGCAATGTGAGTTGGAAGATGCAATATATTTTAGCAAAAGACTATAAGGGGCTTGTTTACAAAGCTGCGGTAGCGGTTCGTGATCGTTATCGGAGCCGCGGCCCCATTGATTTCAATGGGGCCACGGCTCCGATAACGACCGCGAACCGCGACCGCGGCTTTGTAAACAAGCCCCTAAATGCTAATCTTCCTGTGCTGCCGGAGGGAACTGAGGGAAGAAATCTGTTGCAATATATTTCAAAGTTTTTTTAAAGCCATTTGAGCATCATTTCAAACCACTGTTAGAATTTGAATCGGCTTTTTTCTCTCCCCAGTCTGTCTCAGGTCTCTCATCAATTTTCACGGCCTATCGTTCTCCAGCTAAATCACTTTTCACATGTGCTCCAGCTTTTATCTTTACCCAGAAAAAGTCCTGACCATTTTAAGATCAATGAAAGGAAGTTAAGTTTGGTATCTGATCTCTCTCATGAAACAGTTTTGCGTAGGAAAGGATTCCTCCAACTCAGACATTCACTGAAGGAGATCGGTACCCTGTTTGATCTGTTTTACCCTGCAAAAATGAAATTAACCTTCAGGGATTGCAGCTAAAGTTTTTTTCTGAGCCGGATGAGCGTCAAAGATTAATAAACTCAATAAAAGGACCTAATTGTTAAATTTCGCTGTTATTGATTGATTGATTGTTTAGTTATTGCCTTCTCAATTTTAATGTGCCTCTGTTCTGCTGGGTTGGGGATCGATGTGGTGGCTGTGCGGATCATAGCATTGGCTGCAGGTATCATGTCATCTGACTACTTCTCTCCACTTGATCAGCTCGGTGCTCTGCTTAGTGGTTCAAGCTAATTCATTGCTCCCCATAATTACCTCCATGCAGCATAGCATTTCACAGTTCAGTAAGGTTGGCCACTAATGGAGTTGCAAATGCTCTTTCTATAACTTGGCTTATGGTACAACTAGACGTACTGTGTTCTGTGCTTACATGACTTCCTGTTCCGGAGCTGATGAATTGTGAGGATTGATTGGGGAGGAAATGGCCTTGTTCCATAGCAACCCTTGAGCATTGCCTTGTGGGGATATTTGTGGGTTTGAGGGATATGGTGCCGGGCTGATTGCTGTGGTCGGGGCAGCTGCTACATATTGATCACTCCTGCACAGGTGCTTCTTATGGCTTATTTCACCTTTGATCTTTTCTGGGGCATGAGTTTATTAACTAAATTAATGTAGTTTTTCTATTCTTAAATTTTGTCTGGTTTGTTGTTTTCAATGTTGAGGGCTTTGTTATGTTATAATATTATTATTCAGTTATTTGTGTTGTGGCATTTATTAATCTATTAATATTATTTTGCTTGATTTGGAAAGCCTTAACTGGTTAGGTTAACCATTCACTAGTAAATATTCCTGTTTAAGCAAGATTAAGATACTAAAAAATTATAATTGCATTGTTTGTTAATTTTTTGTAAATCTATATTGTTATAAGATAAAGCAGTATGTTAGTATGTCATAATAAGTGCATCCCATGAGGGGGAAATAGGCCGCTATTTGGATGATAGGTGGCTCTGGCTTATGGGTTGTTTTTTTTTCCAGGGTAGGAAATTGGGGCTTTTTGGGCAGGTTTTTTTTTCAATTTATTTTTTGGGGTTTTTTTGTGAATGGGGTCTTTTTTATTTGTTTTTTTTCCTCTCTGCAATTTAATTTTAATTTACTAAAGTCGAGTTGCTCTTGAACCTTTCAAAATAATAGTTTTCACAATGGTACCTTCATTTCTTGCTTAAGTTAAATAAGTTACAAAATTATTTCACTGAATGTGAATGGCATCAATAAACAGATTAAATGTAAAATGATTTTATTATACCTAAAGTCATTAAATGCTGATATCATATTCTTGCAGGAGACACATTTGCTTTATGAGGCATGTATGAAATTTCAGTGCAATTGGATTGAACATCATGTCTTTTCTCCAAGTATTAATAAGAAAAATGGGGAGTCTATCATTTTTCATAAGAACTTACAAATTCAAATTATTGATCAAAAATCAGACAAGGAAAGCCAATGGATTTCTGTTAATGTCATAATTGCTGGACATAAAAGGTGCATATAGATTAACTAAAGTGTACCTATCAACTCCTTCAACTTCTTTATAGATCTTAATCATACTTTACTATCTTATGGCACGGGTAACATAATTATAGGTGGAGATTTCAATAGGGTCTTGGACAATGTCCTAGACAGGAGTGCACAGACGATTCTCATTGACCAACTAATTTTGCATTGTGGGACATGATGGACACATTGGGTTTAGTTGATTTATGGCACTCATATTATCCTACTGCAAAAGAATATACATTCTTCTCTTTTTCCCATCAATCTTTTATACTTGTAGACTTCTTAGTATCTTCTTCTATCTTTACAGAACTCAATAATTGTGTTATCAACCCCATTCATGTCTCTGATCATGCGGTTATTTCCATGTACATTACTTCTCAAAATCACCCTGCACAAATTAGGTCACAGAGATTTCATAATAATTTATTGCTCGAAGTTTCCTTTAATGACAAATTTCATTCTTTTATTGAGGATTTTTTCAGAAGGAATGTAAATAGAGATATGCATTTAAGCATTGTGTGGGAAGCTTTTAAAGTCACTTTAAGAGGTGAAATAATTAGTTTGTACTCTTGGTTGCATAAATATAGGGTCGAGTGTGCTAAGACACTGGAAAAAGATATCATAAAGTTGCTGGAAATACATGCTATCACTAAAAGTTCTGTTGTTTTAAAAGAGCACATGCAGAAATGACTTAATTATAATAAACTGCTTATAGTCAGGCTAAAAAGGATATCTTTGTTCAGCACACTGGATATTATGTAGGTATGAATAAATCAGGCAAACTTCTAGCTAATCTCTTGAGAGCTCACAAAGCGAAGAGTTATATCATTACAATTCAACCTGAGGGTTTATGTCCATTGATGAAATCCATGGACATATTGAATGCATTTGCAAATTATTTTGAAAAACTGTTCACATCAAAATCGTTGATTGATACATCTTTATATGCTGCGTTCTGAAGTTCTCTAGGTCATCTGAAATTAAATGCACAAGATAGTAAGAAGTTGGGTGCCCCGATTCAGGTGGGAGAGATTTTATCAGCTATCAAATCTTTAGCAAATAATAAATCTCCTGGCCCAGATGGTTTTACACTTAAATTTTACCAACATTTTTCTTATTCTTTGGTGCCTAAACTCAGTTATGTTAAAGTTTACTTGAATTACCAATTAATGGTTCAAGCTTTTCTAAAGCTACAATTGTTCTCTTCCCAAAACCTGATCATGATCCTAAAAGCTTAAATAGCCGTCGGCCTATTTCATTACTTAATGTCGCCAATAAATTGTTAGCTAAAATTTTGGCCATATGATTAAATAACTTTTTAGATACTTTAATCAAAAAAGCTCAAACAGGATTTATCAAGGGAAGACAGATAAGGGATAATGCCCACACTTTCCACAATCTAGTGGAGATAGCGAATAGAATGGATTATCCAAAAGTAGCTCTCTCACTTGATGCGGAGAAGGCTTTTTATAAAGGAATGACATTGAATGGTCATTCCTTTATAAAACTTTGGAGTGGTTTGGATGAGGTTCTGAGTTTGTCGACTGGATCAAGGTATTGTATGCTACACCACAATCAAGAATCCTCATAAATCATACCCTTTTGGGCTTACTTACCTTAGGACATGGTACTAGGCAACGTTGCCCACTATTGCCTTTGCTTTTCAACCTTGCTTTTGAACCACTTATATTAAAGATTAACAAAATCAATGATATTTGTGGCATTGTTTGAGGCGCATCAGTGGAAGATTGCAGCCTGTGCAGATGACTTGCTACTTTTTCTTTCTAATCCTACATCTTCATTTTAAAGTATCTTCTTAACCTGGTGAATGACATTTCATTCCTGTCTTGTTACAAGATCAACTGGAATAAGAGTGAATTGCTCCCCCTAAATGATCTAGCAGTGGGATGTGATTTCTCTAATTTCCCTTTCAAATACTCATCATCAGGCATTAAATATGTAGGTATGCACTTTTGTAAATACCCCCTCTGAAACATTTAGGTTAAACTGTAATCAAATTTCATCAGAGGTACATAGATTATTGCAGAAATGGTCTCCATTGTGTCTGTCTTGGTGGGGCAGACTGGATACCATCAAAATGATAGTCCTCCCAACTGTTAGTTATAAGTTAGGAATGCTTCCTGGTTATTGCAATAAACAATTTTATAGTAACTTAGATAAATTCCTGTCTTCAATTTTATAGAGAGGAAAGAGACCTTGCATTGTGTTGTCGAAACTGAAACTCCCTCGGGAGAAAGGCGGTGTAAACTTCCCAGATTTTTATTCATACCATATAGCTTAGCTTCTTCATCATGGAACATATTGTTTGCAGAACGAGGTTTCCTATCCATGGTTAGAAATGGAGAAATCCTTAGTAAAACCTTTCAGACTACAAGAATTGCCCTCTATGAAAATACCTCAAAAGAGGCTTAAATTGTCACTAAGGAGGGAGGAGTAGCCTAGTGGTTGGGGCAAGGTACTTCAGGCCGGAAGGTCGGGGGTTCAAATACCACTAGAGGACAGCAACCTTGGGCCGGAAGGACTGGGGTTTGTAGTCCCACAGATGCTCCTTGTGGTCTTGGGCAAGCCACTTAACCCTCCACTACCCATGTTCCCTGTAAGTATTAGTGTATGTGTCTCCCATCCCCGTGTGTTAAATGTATCCCCCAATTGTGTTGTGACTGCTTTGATTGAAGGATAAGGCGGTATACAAAAACTGTCTAAATAAATAAAAATAAATAAATAAATTGTTAGTACCATTGCAGCCTTTAATAGGTTGAACGCTTGCTGTGCTATTCCCTATTCTGTTTCAGTTGCCACTTCCCTTTAGCATAACCCTTCAATTTGGGTGAAGGGTAAGACAATTTGCTGGAAAGGATGGATTAATAAAGGTATATTCAACCTGGGTCAATTGGTCGACAGTAATAATTTGATATCAGTTGAGTGCTTAAGGGATATTTATAATTTCTTGTTGCCTCAAGAGCATAAGATTAATTTCCTCATGACATGCCTGACGGCATTGCATATTTGGGTTGTTAATAACTTTGAAATTTGCCGTAAGGCTGTACACTGCACCGGAATTTCAACGGGTCTCTGTATGGAAGCAATTTTTGGATGACGTGTTTTTTATTTGGAACGGGTCTATGGCAGAATTGCAACATTTCCTTTTATGGTTAGTCACGTTACATGAGCATATTAAATTTGAGGCTAAATATAATTATGCTTGGATTGAATTTTTGGATATGGTCCTATATAAAGAGCATATGAGGCTTCAGTCCACCCTTTACCGCAAATCTGTTCAACGGAATACACTTCTGCAGTACACGAGTTTCCATCCTCGATCACTTAGAAAAGCCCTTCCTATCGGTCAATTTATTCGTATTCGGCGCCTATGTTCTACAAGGACTGTGTATAAGAAACACTCTATTGATTTGAAAAATCGGTTAAGGGCTCATGGGTATCCAGTGAATTTAATTAATTCTGCATATAAACGAGCACTTAACAACCATCCAGAATGGTGGGAAGTTCCACATTCGTCGATTGGTGAGCCAATACAGTATTTCACAGGGGTGTTACCTTATATGCCTCATACGATGGAAATCTCGAGGATTCTTAGATCCTATTGGCACATTCTGGCAGTGCATTCATGCTTTCAAGCACCTTTACGACTTGCTTATTGACGGAGTGTAAATATAGCAGATCGGGTAGTTCATACTAGTATGAGAAATAACATTACATTGACAACAGGAGGTCATCAGGCTTGTGGATTGTGCGATATGTGTTCATTGACCATGGAGGGTGCAGAATGGTTGGACCCACGAGATCATAAAAAATATCCACTACAATATGCTACAGATTGTACATCTACTTATGTAGTTTATTTAATTATGTGCCCTTGCACTATGTTTTATGTGGGTACGAACAATTAGGAAACGGCTACAAGAACATAGATTGCGTATAAACACTAAAGTATTGAGTGCCCCGTTGGTTCAGCATTGTATGCTTTGTTCTCACACTTTTGAACAGTTACGGTGGACAATATTGGAAATGGTCCCCCCGCTAAGACGAGATCGCCAAGCTCTGCTACGACAGAAAGAACAACGGTGGATCTTCACGCTTCAAACAGTAACCCCATCAGGATTAAATGCAGAGATTGAATGGTGGTCTTTAAATTAAGCTTTAGTTGTGGTGCTCGATGCCATAATTTGTTCCCATTTGTTCCTATTGAGTAGGGATGACGTTATTATGTCAAATCGGAACAGGAAGTTGGGTATACGTAGCTTGATAAAGGGCCATTTTGACAATGGGCTTGAAACACAAAGTTTTGTGTCACATGATTACCCAACTGTTGTTTGATTGTCTGCAAGGAAACTACGTTGGTGGGCATGTTCTCGGGCTCCTGGCAAGATGAAATGAAATTATTGAATTCTGCGGGAGTGATATGAAGAAAAATCGAGAACGGGAATGATTATCGCCGCACCACAGGAACTCTCAATGGTTTAGATGAGTACTATTGTTTCCTTATAAGAGACATTCAGTGGTTATAGAAAAGTTTCTATGAAAGGAGACTATTTATTAAATAGTATTTACTAAGTTGGTCATTTGCGGAGGCTGGTCTTTAGGGCCATATATAGCCCCAGGCAAATTTGGTCGGTATGACCTTTTAAAATCGAATAAAAAGGAGGGTCTGTTACTTGAGTATGTTTTACATCCTCATTACAGACGATCCGACAAAAAAAATATTTGTGGGACACTATATTTAGATGATAGGATAGGGATTAAAAGAGTGAGCCTTTCTTTCTGGATTAAGTTGTGGCTTTACTTAAAAGGTTTTGTAAGAATATAGTAAGGCTGTACAAGTCAACAGCTCAACCTCCTACATATATAAGTTACTTAAAGAAAAAGGAGGTCCATCTCTTTTAGGTCTACAATGTATATGGAAGGCTGATCTTGCATTATCAACAGATATAATTGGAAGAGGTTCTGGGGTTGCACAATCAGACCGACGAGGTCAAGTAGCCTGGCCCAAACTCTATTTTTCATTGCCCATCATGTAATTTGGACCCTTTTACATATGTACAGAGCAGGGCTCTCTCAACTGAGCTTATGTTGGTGGTGCTCCACTGGTGTAGGGATGCTGACTAATATATTTGATTATCCCCCTGTTAAAAAGTTTTGGATTGATGTTTGGGAATATATCAGAGAAATACTTCAGGTTGAATCCCCCATGTCAATCCAAATTATTTTTTTTTAGATCTGCTTGGGTGCAAGAAGAGTTAACTTTTTATAATAGAGTGTTACTTGATATTTTGATATCCATTTCAATTCAGCTAATAATGTGGTGTTGGCAAGACACCTTAGAACTTAATGCCATCTTTTGGTGGCAATCGATTTGTCGAATTCATAAATTTGAAGGTGTTTCTTCTATCTTTTTAAATTGCAGTGATAAGGTTGAAAACATTTGGAAATCACTTGATGCATATTTATCTTGAATGTGATTGATTTATTATTGTATGACCTACAGTGTTTGTTATTTTTCGGGAGGAGCAGGGAAGGGTTCATGATTGGGTACTTCGAATGTTAACTATAGGATTTATCTTTGTAGTTTGATTGTTATTGTATCATTTTTGTTTGGTAAATTTGAATATATTAAAAAAAAAAGATGTTGAGCAAGCACTTTCAGGTGGGGCATGTGGAGGTGTATTGGTTTAATAGATTAACGAGAGAGTTTGCTGTGAGTTATAGCTTTATCTTGAAAATCAGTAATAGGACTTTGAAGTAAATGCAATCATTAATGGGCAGTCAATGCAGAGGTTGTATGTCAGGTATTATATGATCTCTTTTGGACTTGCCAAGCATAATTCTGACTGCAGCATTCTATACAAGTTGTAGGTTCTTTAATTCAGAGGAAACCAACCCTGTTGCAGTAGTCTAAGCATGGAGATAGAGTTGATTGCAATACTGTACAAAAATCTGAGTTGGTTAGGTAGGGGCATAATAGGCAAAGGACTTTAAATTTGAAGAACGACTTCTGAACTAAACTATTGATGCGCTGGCGTGGAGTGAGATAATGGTTGACGATTATTTATTTTATCTATCTGATATTATATTTTGCTTTTTCTGAAATCAGAGGTTTACTTAGAGCCAACAAGAATTTACATGTAACAGCAAACAGGTGAAACAAGTACTTATACATATAACTCTAGTCTTATGAACTATTTACAGGTATCAATGAACATGTGCAACATATTGGTTTTTTTTACAAGTAAGGTTTGATGGTAAAGAGAGCTGTGTAATTTGATTATGTACACTATGAACTTTTGTTACAGTATATCCAGTAGATTGTAACAGTGAGGATGCTCTTTAAGGAATGGAATGGTTTTATTGTAAGGGTGGCTTAGTTAATTTTGAATTATGTCTACATAACTAGTTTGATGTAGAGTTGGTCAAAGTTTTAATCAAGTTACTGACTCTTCAAAGTGTTCTTTGAATAAGAATGTCTTGTGGAGCTTGCAGAACAATTGTGGGTTAATAGTGGTTCTTATTTTTTCTGGGAGAGAGTTCCAGAGCCCAGATGTATAAAGTGAGTAGGCTCTTTTGCATGTAGAGATATTGCACTTTGTGTATTCAGTAGGAATTGATAGTGAGTTTTTTGAGAAGCTCCTCCTTGCTCTTGTTTCTGGCGTGGTCTTTAAGAGGGACTTTAAGTAAGTAGCAGTCTGATTTTGAAATATTTTGAAGGTGTAAAGTAGAATTTTGAATTTTATTCTGCTGTCTACTGGTAGCCAGTGAAGTTTTTCATATTGGAGTGATACATTCGTATCTCGGAATTTAAGAGATAATTCCAGCCGCTGTATGCTGTGCCTTTTGTAGTCATTGTAGGATGAAGTTTAGAGAAATCGAGGTGGGTATACCTTTGCTTGCAGTGTTGTATAGAAGTAATTAGCTGATGGGAGGGGTCATAGATATTGCAGTGTTTTTAGTTTTGTATAGATTGTGCTAGAGGAATTATTGATATGGGTGATCATGCTTAGTTGCTGGTCTAGTGTGATTCCCAGGTATTCTAGTTCATTTTTCACTTCCATAGATGAGTCCTTTACCTTTAGTGTTGTTGAAGTGAATGTTTTATCCTTGGATATATATAAGATCTCTGTTTTGTTGTATTTGATGTTTAATTTGTGTTTGGTTAGCCAGATAGCGACCTCATTAAAACATGTTACTACTATAGTGTGAGTTCTTCTGTATCCATTGGTGTGTACAACCTAATGTAATCTGCATAAATGTGGTAAAATACATTGTGTTTTTGCATTATTTTACAGATTGTATATAACAGTTAAACAGTAGTCCTGATAGTGTAGAAACTTGTCGGATTCCTTGTAGTTGAGTATATGGTTTGGATACACTGGGGGTTATTCTGAACCATGAATAGTGGGGATGGACATCCTAATGGGACGTCCATCCCCGCTATTCATGCGTCTGCAAGCCCCCGAAAAATTCCCTGCTGGTTTGTGGGGAAGTTAGTCGGGGCGGGGAAGAGGCAGCCTGGGGGTGGCGAGTGGGTGGGCAGTGGGCGGTCGTCAGCCCTGGATGTACAAGGCCGATTCTAATGTTGGCTCTGTACGTCCAGGGCTGGAGAATTGGCCAGGGAGGTTATTCCACCCTCGGGATGGAATAACCTCCCTGGACATTATTTTTCTGATGATTCATGGCCAGGAAGGGGTGGAGAGGACAAAGTTAATCCGCAACAGCTCAACCCTGGCCTTAGGAGGCTGGATCGGGGGTCGGGCTGCGGGGAATTAACTTTCTGGGAAGCGGCAAGCATCGCAGCTTTTAAATGGAGCCACAATGCCGCGGCTCCATTTAAAAGCCCTGTTTGAGTTAGCCGGGCTAGCTCTGTACGTGCAGGCCAGGACTGAATCACAGTCCCAGTCTGCACATACAATGCTGTTTGTGATTCTGATCCTGCAGGGTTAGACGTGCCCCATGGGATCAGAATCGCGATCTACTTTGTACGTCCGGGTCAGCCCGGACGTACAAAGGAGATCTACATCTTCAATGGAATCGGGCCCACTCTTTCCTATCTTTACCTGTTTCCAGTTTTAGATATGATCTGATCCATAGTAATGTGGTGTCCAATTCAAATTTCTTGGAGTCTAGTTAGTAGAAGGTTGTGATGTATTGATTCGAAGGCGGATGCAATGTCCATGAATATAAGGATGAAGCCTGCTTTTTGTTTGTCTAGTCCCCTCGTGATCCAATTGATGAGGGCAGTGTTTCTACATCATGTCCTGTTCTGAATCCATGTTGTTGAGGGTCAAGTGGGGCTTGTTGGTTGATATGTTCTTGGAGCTGATGTTGTACTACTTTTTTGATTATTTTTGCTAAGAATGGGAGGCTGGAGATTGGCCTGTATGAACTTGGATTTAGTCTGTGTAATGAGTATTAGAATTGGATGTATGGAGGCAGTTTTCAGCTCCTTGGGCATGTTTCCTTGTGATAGTGATAGCTATATTAGCTTGAGTATTGTGGGTGATAGTTCCTCTCGTGATAACTTTATCCAGCTTATTGGGAAAGGGTCGATAGCAGAGGTGGTTGTATTCAGACTGTTTATTATCTTTTCTAGTTGTTTTGAAGAGATTAGGGAGAATGCTGTCCAAGTAGGTGTTGCAGAGTTGTCTGTGTGTTGAGCTTCAAGTATCGATGTATTATGATTGCTTATTTTACCCATGTAGTCGTTGCCCATTGTTTGTGGAGGTCTGATCAGCATTTTAACAATTTAGAAAAGTTCTCTGGGTTTGTTTATGGTGGCCATTATGAGTTTTGTGTGATACTCTTTCTTATTTCTATTTATACTGTCATGGTATTCCTCAAGCTTTTTCATGTATTTTATCTGCGTGTCTGGTTGTATGATTTGTCTCCATTTCCTTTCAAGTTTTCGTAGTTGCTTGGACCAGCTGTTGGTATCCTAGTGCTTCCATAGTTTTGAAGAATGCTTGTGCAGGTCCTGAAGATGTTGTGGCAAGATTGAAATTGCCTAGGAGCAGGATTTGTTTATTTAGTGGATTATTTGAGACAAATATTTCAAGTATGGTTGATAGCTCTCTTGTGTTTGAGGAGAGTGATCTGTATAAGAGGCAAAATAAGAAGTTTCTAAAAAAAAGGTGAAAAAGCAAAAATGGCCAAAATGGATGGCTGAAGAAACTCTGAATATTGCCCAGAAATGCAGAGAAGCTATAGCCAGAGGAGAAAGAGAGGCAATCGCAGAACTCAACAGAGATTTTCAATGTGCAGCAAGACAATGCAAGGAGAAGTACTACACTGACACATGCAAAGAAATAGAATAAGAAACTATTAGAGGAAGAACAAGATCAGCTTTCCTAAACTACAAGAGTTAAAGAAAAAATTCCAGCCTCAAATTGGAATACTACAAGATGCTCAAGGATCCATGTTGAATGATGCTGAGAAGATCAAGAAAAGGTGGAAAGAATATACAGAGTCATTCTACGATAAAGATCAAGTGGACCAACAGCCGTTTCAACCTATACCTTATGATAAGGAACCAATGGTGATGAATGAGGAAGTTGAAGCAGCATTGAAGGCCTCATCAAAGAATAAAGCACCAGGCATTGGTGACATTCCCACTGAATATTACAGCAATTAGTTGAAACTGTTACCATACTTACCAGGGGCAGCTCTACCATTAGGCCACCTGAGGTGGTTGCCTCAGGCAGCAGTTTCGAGCGGGCAGCACTCCGGCTCCTTGTTTATTTTCGTTTCTGCTGGCTCTGGCTTGCCACTGCCTTCCTGCCACTTTTTTTTTTTTTTTGCTCAAGCGTTCTTTCTCGCTGCTGCACTAATACCCATGTTTTCCCCAGGATTCTATAGTTTTCTTTTCTGCTCATTCTTTTGTAGGAGGTATTTGTTTTTTTTCTCTGTTTTTCAAAATATGCATCTGATTTCTTTTGGCTTTTGTACAGAAGGAAGTGCATTTCTGTTTCCTCTTTCTTGGGGATGCTGTCTGGTTCCATGGGGGTTTCCATTTTAGCGTTTGTCTACATATTTCTATTTTTAAATTGTGATCCCTTGTTCTATGTTTGGAGATGGTGCATGTTTTGCATGTGTGACCAACCTGCAGTATTCTGTTCATGTAGTTTCTATATAACAATCCCACGTGTTCTCTTTTCCCAATAGGAGATGTATTGGTATTCTCCGAGTATTGGTTTGAGATTTGCAGTGCTGCCTTTTGATAGGTAGGGTTTGGTGCTGTGAGTCCTCTTTGTGCTGTTATGATATGGTGGGGTTTGCTAATGTAAAAAAAAAACAATAATAATTTTTGTCACAATAACAGGCACCTCAGTGAAACCAAAGTTTTTCTTTTATTTATTTATTTTTCAATCTTGCAAGAAGGGGTGTCCAAATATCACAATTTCTTTGATATGTGAGCACACTTTGACATACAAAAAGTTCCATATTTATTACATCCATTTCTCCTACAAATTCCTCCCCTGTTATTCTATTGGTGCAGGTACTACTAATCTCCTACCTATTAGTGATCTTTATCCAGGTCATGTGAATCTCCGCCTCTGTTTACTTCTGTTAAACCTTGCCTCTTTTACCCCTCTTCCCTTATTTACCTTATTCCTTTTATGGTTGTATGACTGGTCACATGATTTCTCAGAAATCCCCCTTTCTCGCTGCCTAGGGTCTTAACTTTCATGTTCCATTAGCTTGCCTTAAGTTTCGTTTCTCAGTTCCCAGGTCCTTTGAAAACATTCTTTATCAACATAACTCGGTGTTCCTCCTGTCCTTGAACTTTTAATTCTACTTATTGTTACTTATGTGCTATAGCCTAGAAGCTAAGGTGGGGAGAGGTGTGTGTGTGGGGGGGGGGGGGGGGAACCTAAAATTTGCAAGGCCAAAAAAGAAAATGTTGAATCTTTTGTATGGAGAGAGACATCTCTGCTCTTGAGAATCTTGTCTAGGTCCTTCATAGCCATTCTACCAAGAGCAATGCATCATCTGATTTCTTGACTGCTTGTCCTTTTATTGATAGTTGATCCAAGTAGACTAAAGTTGTCAACTATTTCTTCTCCAAACTTATTGATTTTGCCAGTTGTAAGGATCTTTGTCTTCTTAACTTTAAGATTCAGGCCCATTTTAAGACTATGTTCCTTTATCTTGAAAAGCAAATGTTTTAGATCATCTTCACCCTCAGCCAGTAATGCAGTATCATCACCAATCTTCACACTTCTGTTGTCTTCATACAGTCTTGATTTTCTGATGATTTTTTCTGCATATAAACTAACAGGTAGGGGGAAAGTTTGCAGCCTTGTCATACACCTTTGATGATTTTAAACCATTCTGTTTCTCTTTGTTCCATTCAAACTGTTGCTTCTTAATCAATGTAAAGGGTTATACAACAGAATGATCAGGTTTCTGGTATACCCATGCTTCTTAATGTGGCCCAGAGTTTCTCATGGTTTACACAGTCAAAAGCCTTGCTGTAGTCAATAAAACACATATGGCTATCTTTTTGGTATTCTTTTGTCTTTTCAAGGAACCATCTCACATCCGCATTGATGCCTCTCGTTCCTCGCCCTTTCCTGAACCCTGCTTGCACTTCAGGAAGTTCTCATTACACATATGGTTGTAGTCTCTGCTGAATGATTTTGAGTAGAATCTTGCTGGCATGTGGGATCTGAGCAATTGTGCGATAATTTCCACAGCCAGTCTGATCAACTTTCTTTAGTATTGGTATAAACACACATGTTTTTCCTGTCAGTTGGCCATGGTAGTGTCTGCCAAATTTCCTGGCAGAGCCTTGTTAGCATGGTAACAGCTGCATCAGATTGCTGTAATACTTCAGTGTGAATGCCTTCATTGCCTGGTGCTTTGTTCTTTGATAAGGCTTCCAATGCTGCTTTTGACGTCTTTCATCATCAATGGTTCCGGATCATAAGGTACAGGTTGAAACAGTTGTTGTTCCACTTGATCTTTATCTATGTAGATCTATCTCGCAAATATTCATTGTGGATATCATGAAAACCTGACTAGCCTGGGAGTCCCAGAGGACATAGTTGAGAATCACTGTAGAGCTATATGCATGTGCTCCCTTAAAGGGATGCGAGTATAGTGCTACAGCTTTCGTATGCTCCTCTTCTGGCTCTTCAGTCTGACAACTGTCACCCTTATTCCCCCTGCTCTGTGATCTACTGTCTGGACTTGTCTGTGGACCCTAAAATCTTAAATGTTGCCCTTCCCATAATATAGAATCCACAGAGATTTGTACCTGCTTTCTTTGTAGTTAATTTTTTTGGTCAAAAATATGTGCTTTGATTCCTCTTCTAATCTAAGCCCATCCTCAAGATCACTACCAAATCACGCTGGCAAAATTACATGCACCGGAGAACAACTTGTGTAATTTTACCCTAGAAAGGGAAGGCAAATTTTAGAAAAGCCTGTTTCTGCCTGTTGAATGATGTTTTACTCTGAACATAAGAACATAAGATATGCCATACTGGGTCAGACCAAGGTCCATCAAGCCCAGTATTCTGTTTCCAACAGTGGCCAATCTAGGTCATATGTACCTAGCAGTTTCCCCAAGAGACATCTGGAGATGTCTTTGGCAACAGCACCCTAGTAAACGTGGGGCAGTGCTTACCTCAAATCTCTAGTGCTACCCCCATGTTTCCTGTACTGTAAATGCCTCTTCTGCTCTCCTCCAACTCTACTTTCAGTTTTGAAATCTGTATTGGAGTGGGGCAGAAGTGGCATTGTAAAGCACAGGAACTCAGGAGTAATATGTGGAAATATTTCTTTATGGAAAGAGTGGTAGATGCATGGAATAGTCTCCCAGTGGGGAGAGATGAGGACAGTATCTGAATTCAAAAAAGCATGGGGGACACACAGAGGATCTCTAAAAGAAAAAAAGGGGACTATTGAAGTGGGTGATATGGAAGGGCAGACTAGATAGGCCATGTGGTCTTTTTCTGCCGTCATGTTTCTATGAACCATGGGGGCAGCATTGGTGACCTAAGGTAAGAGCTTCCTCACGTTTACTGAGCCATTGCCACTGTTGCAGGTCCCAGATGGCTGGTGCTCTAAGCCAGTGCTCCTCAGCCTTTTTTATTTTACGGCATACTTCTTGAGTTTGTTCAGTCCTCGCGGCACACCAAACTCTGTTTTACATGATCCTTACTTTCAATCCCTCCCACTAGCAGAAGGGGAGCAGCACTTTTATCCTGTGTAGGTCTTATTCTGCTGGGTTCAGTCGGATGTGTGAATATATAAGGTCGGCAAAGGCGCACACAGGAAAGAAGCACTGTCCTTCTACCAGGGGAGGCAAAGTGGGGAGTAAGGCTATCTAATTTCCTGTGCTAGTACTAAGCAGGCAGTTCAGTTGAGAAAGCAGATGGCTTTTCTCAGGGGCACTGGCCAATAGAAATGGAGCAACACCCTCATGGAGCAATGCCTAACTATGCCCTATCAGTCATACCAAGGCACACCAAGAACTTTCCACAGGCACACTAATGTGCCAGTACACACTGGTGGAGAAGCACTGATTTAGGCAACTGCATTATTTGCCTAATGGTAGCACTGGCCCTGAGAGAAGGGTGACCAAAATTATAAAGGAAAAGGGATGATACCCCTATAAGAATAGGTTAAAGAGGTTAGGGTTCATCAGCTGGAAGAGGTGACCGAGGAGAGATGTGATAAAGGTCTATAAAATAATGAGTTAAAAGTAATATGTGTACTCCCCTTTCAAAAGAACAAAGACTAGGCCATGCAAAGAAGCTACTAAGCAGTACATTTAAGACAATTCAGTGAAAATACATTTATGCTCATTGTGAGCTCTGGAGTTCATTGCCAGAGGAAATGGTAGAAGCTGTTAGTGTAGCTGGGTTTGAAAAAGGTTTAGACAAATTTCTGGAAGTAAACTCCATATGGTAACATAGTATATGACTGCAGATAAAGACCTGTATGGTCCATCTAGTCTGCCCATTAAGGTGGCTAGAAGAGGTGTACCCGCTGCGCTGTGCAAGTGGGCCCCCCTCCATGCCTTTGTTTGAGGTTGTACTTGCTGTTCCGTGTAGGTCACAACCCTCTATATATTGAAAATAATAATGTAAGATATGCCATACTGGGTCAGACCAAGGTCCATCAAGCCCAGTATCCTGTTTTCAGCAGTGGCCAATCTAATTCATAAGTACCTAGCAGTGTCCCCAAAAGACACAGATTCCACAATGCTTGTATTGGGGCAAGCAGTGGATTTCCTGGGTCCCCTTTAATAATGGTTTAATGGTCTTTCCTCCAGGAACTTGTCCAAACCTTTTTAAACCCAGCTACACTAACAGATTTTACTACATCCTCCTGTAATGAATTCCAGAGTCATTGAGTGAAAATATATTTTCTCTTATTATTCTTAAATATTCTGTAGCTTCATTGCATGACCCCTAGTCTTTCTATATTTTGATGGTGTAAACAATCAGTCTACGTTTACTCATTCCACTCCATTCATTAATTTATAGACCTCTATCATATCTCCCCTCAGCCGTCTCTTTTCCAGGTCGAAGAGCCCTAACCTTTTTAGCCTCTTTCATAGGGGTATCCTTCCATTTTGGGGTTCTTTACCATTTTGGGGTTCTTCTCTGTACCATTTCCAATAACGCTATATCCTTTAGGGTTTAAAAAATTTTCAAGTCAAGAATTTGTAGATCATTTGTAAATGTGTCATTTTTAGGAAGAAGTGAAATAATCTGAGGGACACATTGTTTCGCTTTTCTTCTTTCTGTTCCATGAATTTATTCTCCATCTTTCCATTTTGTCATTTCTGTTTGCCTATTTCATGGCACATCCTGCATTGGCTGACTAGATTCATATTGTGCAGAAACAAATGCAGGAAGAAGTGCAAGAAGGACTCGGCTAGATCTCTTAAATATTTATATCAGGGTGACAGATACTGCATCTGCTCACAGGAGTTAATCCATGCATTGCCTGAAAGAAAGATTATGTATCGGGCTGATGGATATTACCTTCAGTTGTAACTCTAATTAGCAGCAAGTAATTAGCATTATGTTAATTAATAAATAAATAGCTGAAACAATTTACAACAGCTGCAGACTGACAGCAATGAAGTCGGGCATTGGTAAAGGACTTACAAAGCTGTGAATTTGGAGATAAAGAGAAGATAATACCAAAATCTCTGAAGTGGAAAGACATGTTCATATCAGATTTGAGTTTATAAGACAAACAGAATATCTATAGTAGTTCATTTTACTCTTCTAATTAAGGTTTTATACCAACTTTGTTGCTCCTCCCATCCCCCACACACATAAAACACCTTCAGTACTGCTGAAGAAAGCTCTTGTTTTGAAAAATGAGACAATGACTGAGTGATACCCTCTGGATATTTTTGCTATTTAATATCCCCCATGCTGTTTTTGTAAAAAAATAAAAACAAATAAAATACAATAAATTGCCTACGTTTTTTATTTTTATTTTGACTCAGACAAGATAGCTTAATTGATATATGTGTGATGGATCTTGTAGAGTTAGAGTGACCCTGGGCAGGCGTAGGTCCATTGACAGACCTGCCACTAGGAATAGCACCCCAGCTCTGGGGATGGTCAGCTTGGCCTTTTGCCTGTGGTGGTTGTCATCTTTTCAGGTTGAAACCTCCAGGGCCGGGTGCCACCAGATCTTAACTGCAGGAGAGCCAGGATCTGGGGTAGAGTACAGGAGACTGAGAAAACTGGAAGAGAAAACAGGGAGCCAGACCAATGGCATTCATCGAGGAGTCTTTGTTAGGAGCAAGGCTAGATTCCAGCAGAGGTACCAGTACTGGAACAAGATAGCTTTCGCAAGGTAAAATTGAGAAAAGGCAATAAAAAGTCCAAACATGATGTAACAATAAAGGAGTGTAGACAAGCTCTGATAACGAGGAACAAACAGAGTGGGTTTTAAGTACAAATGCAACAGGAAGAACATAGCATCTAAGTGCATATAGCAGGCAAAAAGAAGGCCCAGGCAGCTAACCAGCCAAGAAGAGCCTGCTGACACCTGCTGCTGGCAATCAGAGGTTCATCCAAACAGGACTCTCCCAGGATCCAAGCCTCCTGAAGACCGACAGTGGAACCTTGTAATATGTTGGAGCGATCTCTCTTAATTGTAAACATGGGCAACTCTCCCGATCAAGATTAAAGTGTTTTGATGAGAGTATCATTTACTTCTCCAGTTTGAGAGTTTCTGAAATTAATATGTCTGTCTCCTGACAAAGGTTATTTGTGCTCAAACTTGGCCGAGTGGGCTTTGTAATATAAAAAAACTTTGTGCATGCTCACCTTCCACTTTTTTGTTTGGTTACTTTGTTCCTATTATGGAAGTTTCCCTTCATTTTTTCTTTTTTGGCTGGTTTCTGAAGTGGAACCTTGCATCATGTAACCGTGATATGGGTTGTTATTCCCTAGGCGCATAAGGTTGCACTTGCCCACATTAAGTTTCATCTACTATTTGGATGTCCAGACTCCCAATTTTTCACAATCCCCTTGTGTTTTTACAACTTTGAATAATTTTGTGTCATCTGCAAATTTGATCACCTCGCTTGTTATTTCCATTTCCATGTCATTTATGAATAAGTTAAAAAGCTGTGGGCCCAGCACAAGTCTCTGGACTACTCCACTATTCATCTTTCTCCATTGAGAAAATTGGCCATTTAGCCCTACTCTCTACTTTCTATCTTTTGACCAGTTCCTGATCCACAATAATGCATGGCCTCCTAGCCCATGACTTTTTAAATTTCTCCATGAGTCTCTCATGAGGGACCTTGTCAAAAGATTTCTGAAAAAAAAAACCAGATTCACCATATGAACTAACTCAACTTTATCTGTTTATTCACACCTTCAAAAAAGCTTTAAATTAGTGAGACAATGGGGCTTGTTTACAAAGCCGCGGTAGTGGTTCGCGATCGCGATCGCAGCCGCGGCCCCATTGAAATCAATGGGGCCGCGGCTCCGATTACGATCGCAAACCGCTACCGCGGCTTTGTAAACAAGCCCCAATACGTTGCTTGGCTAAATACATGTTGGCTTTCTCCAATTAAACCATGACTATCTACATGCTCAATAATTTTATTCTTTATAATTGTTTCTACCAATTTTGCCCAGTACTGACATCAGGCTCACTGGTCTGTAGTTTCCTGGATCACTCCTGGAGCCCTTTTTGAAAATTAGAGAATGGCCAATATATTATCAATCTTCAGGTACTACAGATGATTTTAATGATAGTTCGCAGATTACTAATAGAAGGCCTACAACCTCATATTTTGGTTCTTTCAGCACCCTGGGATGTATATCATCAGGTCCAGGTGATTTGCTGCTCTTTAGTTTATCAAATAGCTGTAATAATTGGTATTGAAGGAACAGTGCTCCAATGGTTCACATCGTACCTCACCCACAGAAGCCAACAAGTACGCATAGGCACCAATCTATCCCAACCTTACAACCAGGAACAAGGCCTCCTACAAGGTTCAGCCTTATCAGCACTACTATTTAACATTTACCTTCAGCCTATCTGCTCTATATTCAAGAATTTCCGCATATACTATCATATATATGCGGATGATATCATGATTTACATCCCACTCAACACCTCTAACCCTGTAACACAACAAACCAAATCAATCACAAACTGCCTCTCAGAAACAGCAGAATGGGTCTCCTCTCAAAACCTCAAAATAAATTACAACAAAACTGAAGCACTTTACATAACTAGAAATCAAAACTTCACCCCCCTGAACACATCATTTGCAACAAACTAACAATAGCTGTTTAGAGCAAGGTGCAATATCTTGGAGTCATCCTAGACAGCTCACTGAGTATGATATCTCACATACAACAAACAACAAAAAAGATCTATTGCAAACTAAAAAAGCTCAAGCAACTCCTTCCACTTCTACACGCCCATGACTTTATCACAGTATTCCAAGTGAGGCCTCACCAGCGACCTGTACAGTGGTATAAGTACCTCCTCCTTTCTGCTGGTAATCCCTCTTTGTATGCAGCTCAACATCCTCCTGGCTTTTGCCACCACCTTGTTGCACTGTTTTACCACCTTGAGATCATCAGAGATAATCACACCAAGGTCTTTCTCCTGAACCATGCACACCAACCTCTCGCCCCCTATCGCGTACATTTCCCTTGGATTTCTGCTACCTAAGTGCATGACACTGCACTCTTCACATTAAATCGTAATTGCCAAGCATTAGACCATTCTTCCATCTTTTGTAGATCTTTCCTGATGTTATCCACTCTCTCGGGGGAGTCCACTCTTGCAAATTTTTGTGTCATTTGCAAAAAGACAGACTTTTCCATTCAGTCCTTCAGCAATATCACTCACAAATACATTGAACAGTGCCAGGCCCAAGACTGAACCCTGGGGCACCCCGCTAATCACCTTCCTTTCATCCGAGTGAGCTCCATGTATCATCACCTTCTGTCGTCTGTCAGTCAACCAATTTCTAATCCAGTTTACCATCTTGGGACCCATCCCCAAGCTATTGAGTTTATTGACAAGCCTCCTATGTTTATGTTTATGTTTATTTAGAATTTGATATACCGCTCAGGCCAGAGGCATTAGAGTGGTTTACAATACTATATCATTTGAGGAAATAGGAAAAGAATGCCATTTATATGATAGGACAGAGTAGAGGACAGAGACAGTCAAACAGATAATAGGAGGAGAAGAACATGAAACAGCACATTACCACAAACTATAGGCAGGACACCCCAATCCATACCATCAGTGTAACCTTCGGCAACAGACGCCACGGACCAACGCCTAAGGGCCACGCCAAAGGGCCCTCAGGCGTTGGAGGGGATAACATTGGAGGGGATATCTATCTTTCAGGAGCGTCTCCATTACCTTTCCCGCCACCAAGGTAAGGCTCACGGGTCTGTAGTTTGACACTTCTTCCCTGTCACCACTTTTGTGTATAGGTATGACATCAGCCATTCTCCAGTCCTGAGGAACCTCTCCTGTTTCCAAGAATCTGTTGAATAGATCCTTTAATGGCCCTGCAAGAACCTCTCTGAGCTCTTTCAGTATCCTGGGATGTATCCCATCCGGTCCCATGGCTTTGTCCACTTTCAGTTTAGCAAGTTGTTCCAACACCTCATCTTCTGTGAATGGTATGGTATCTACTTCATTCCCATTTTTATATTTGGGAGTCACAGCTGGTCCATCTCCAGGATTTTCTTTAGTAAAAACAGAACAGAAGTATTTGTTTAGAAATTTTGCTTTTTCTATGTCACTTTCCATGAGTCCTTTCCCAGCACTTCTGAGTCCTGCAATTCCAACTCTGATCTTCTTCCTTTCCCGAATATACCTGAAGAAAGTTTTGTCGCCACCCTTAACATTTTTAGCCATCTTTTCCTCTGCCTTTGATTTTGCTATCCTTATTTCTCTTTCTGACTATTTGAGTTTGATCCTATATTAATTTCTGTGTTTTCTGTTTGCAAGCTTTTGAATTTTGCGAAAGCTGTGTTTTTTGCCTTTATTTGAGCAGCCACCTCTGGAAAACCAAATAGGTTTCCTTCTCCTCCTGTTTTTGTTTACCTTTTTTACATATTTGTCTGTTGCCCCTTTTATTGCCACCTTTAATTTAGCCCATTGCAATTCCACTTCCCTTATCTCCTTCCACCCTATCATCTCCTCCTTTAGGTACTCGGCCATTTTATTGAAGTCAGTGTTTTTGAAGTTTAGGACTTTGAGCTTGCTATGTTTGACCTGTACCTTGGCTTTTATCTCAAACCACACCGTGTGATGATCGCTGTTGCTCACAGGGGCACTTACACAGACATTCGACACACTATCACCATTGGTGAGCACTAAATTCAGCGGTGAGCTTTCCCTGGTTGGCTCCATGACCATTTGTCTAAGTGATGCATCTTGGAGAGCATCTACAATTTTTTTGCTTCTTTCCAGATGTGCAGAAAGAGTAATCCAATCCACATCAGGTAGATTAAAGTCACCCAAAATAATCGCTTCCCCCTTTGTGGCTATCTTGGCAATATCTATAATCAAATCGTTATCTATCTCTTCAGTTTGAGTCAGAGGTCTGTAGACTACAGCAGTATGGATGACAATGCCATCTCCTCTTTCCAACGCAATCCAGAGCGCTTCTTCTTTTCTTCTGATTTGCTAAGCCCCTAAATTGTCCCCATCCATTCAGCAGTGATGGCTAGCCACTGTAATCACGCTAGCCACTACCACTGAATATCGGCCCCTTAGTGTTACAAAACAGTGCTAAGCCCCTAAATTGTCCCCATCCTAAATCAGTCTCTCTTGCCATCCACTTTTAATGCTCCTAAATTTAGATGTTCAGTGAAATTTTGAGCAGAAATGTAGGTACTCCGCACTAGTAAATTTTTAAAAAGGGCAATTTAGGAGCATAACGGTCAAAGTTAGGAGCAAAAATCTGTTGAATATTGGACCCTATATGCTTAATTGTTCAGACACTTTTAAGACAGGTTTCGGGGAAAGGGGGAAGCCTAAAGACCTGAAAGTTAATTGAGGGGATGTAAGGCTAATGGTTCACCTAGGGAACTTAATAGTCTTTGACTAGGCCCAATGAGTCCATAGATCTGAAAGGTAAGTCCCACTGTGCAATTATACATTCATGCATGAATATCCTGTCTTCCATGAAGTGCATGTTATCAAGTAATTCCATAGGTGTAGTTAGTGGGATGTGTGTGTGTGTGGGGGCGCTCATAATGCCCTGCAAATGTTATGCTGTAGATCAGGAGTTCTCAATCCAGACCTTGGGACACACTTAGCCGGTCAGGTTTTCAGGATAACTACAATGAATATGCATATGAGAGAGCTACATATTACGGAGAGGATTTACATCTTGGAGAGGAACCACCTCAGCAGCAGCTGCCCAATAAAGAGAGTCATTATCGTAGTGCGCTGGGGCAACTACCACGTGGTAGGCCTCAACAGCCTACCTATCCATCTGCTGCCCCTGCTGCGGCCTACGCCAGCCCAAGAACCTGCAGCAGATCCCAAAACCAGTCTGAGAAAGAATAGCCCCTTGCCTTGAGGTCTGGTACCATCTTAGATGACTTACGGTATAATATTTATGAGTATCAGGCAACTAACTGAATCATTAACAAATCAAACTGCCCATAAAGAGAGCATACATTTTCAGAAAATAATAGCTTCCTTCCCTGAGGTCTGGTATTGCCTGATCTAGACTGAATTAGACACTGACTATCTTGGTATTCCAATGTTAACTAATTTTTGATTTGTTACTTAATTGTAATTTTATACATTTACTATTTTGCTTTCATCCCTCTCCTTTATCTTTGATAGATCCTCACCCTCCTACACAGCCACTTACCACCTCTTCTGCTGCCCCCTATCTCTTGGTCTTTCTCTTACCAATTCTTTAACCATTTCCTCTCTCTTCAACTTTCCTCTCTATTTCTTATTATGGCTGCACATCATTTTTTTCTTCCTATTATTGGCACTCCCTAACCTTATTCCTCCATACCAACATCTTCAAACTCCCCTCCTTTTCACACTTTCTCTACCCTTCCCCATTTCTTCTCCCATCTTGTCTTCCACCCTTTCTTCAGCTCTTGAACCTCACCTTTGTTTTCCTTTCTCTCTGAAAGAAGCTCATCCTCATTTCCGCCATCTCTCTGTCTCGCCCTTTTCTCCTCCTTCTCCTATCATCCGGAGACATTCCTCCCAACCCTGGCCCCCCTAGACTTTTCTCTCACCTCCTAGACAGTTCCTCACTCAACCATTCCAACCTCATTTATATTCCTCTCCTTTTTCCCTCCTCTCTCTCTTTCTCTTGTGCCTTATGGGATTGCTCATTCCATATCTAATAAACTCAACTTTACTCACAATCTCTTTGTCTTTAATGCTTTCCATCTTCTAGCTCTTAAGGAGACCTGACTCCTCACTGATGACACTGCTTTGGTCGTTGCTTTCTGTCAAGGTGGCTACCAATTCTCCCCCACTTCTCTTGATAGTGGCCATGGTGGTGGTGTTGAGTTTCTACTTTCTCTTTCCTGCCAATTTCAACCTCCTCTTCTGCCACAGTCTCGCTCCTTTGAAGTCCATTCCATCTGCCTTTTTAATCCCTTACTTCTCTGGATAGCTGCTATTTATAAACCTCCTGACAAGTCCACTTCTACCTTTCTCACTGACATTTGGCTCATGGTTTTCCTTATTTCTAGATTCTTCTTCCCCCTCTCTCATTCTTGGTGACTTTAATATTTAGGTTGACAATCCTTATGACCCCTGTGCTTCTAATCATTTTTATCCTTGCCTCCTCATTCATCCTCCAGCTTTGCTCTTCTGTCCCTACTCATCAGCATGGTCCCTGCCTTGACCTTGTTTCCTCCAATTTCTATGCCTCAGTTCTTCTTTTATCCAACCATCACCTGCTGAACTTCACTCTTAATCATTCCCCACCTCACTCTCACCCAGTCTCCTCCTACCTCTTTAGGAATCTTTATGTTATCAATCCTTTAGCTCTCTCCACTGGTGTCTCATCACCTCTTTCCTCCAACTTATCTTCTAAGTCTGTTGATAAGACTATAGTTTCCTATGATACTTCTCTTTCCTCTTCTCTGGATGCTCTTGCTCTGCCCATAACACATCCTGTTAAGCGCATTGTACCTCAACCCTGGCTGAATTAAAAGAAGATGGTTCCATAACAATAAAAAGGGCAGACAAAGGAGGAGCAATAGTAGTGCTTGATACTTGTGATTACGATGCAAACCTTCATCATCAGTTATTGGATATACAATGTTACCACCCTCTATCAACAGATCCAACTTTGAAATTATTAGAAAGACTACAGCAGGGGGGGCGGAGCCTGATGTCCAGCGGGATGGTCGCATAACGCTAAGGCTCCCGAGAGGCCTACTCAGAATCCTGAATTAACACCGTACATACTTGGAACTTCTACTCTGATCTTGCTGGGGCACATTGATGAGATGGCGGGGACCAAACCCACGCGCCTGGAATTTGGATCTCCAGCGGCTTCTCACGGCAAACGTTCCAAAACTGAACCCCCGTCCCCGCAGAAGGGGCTGGCCTTGCGCGAGGGCCCCGAAATGCAGCAGGAAATCCTCGCAGAGATTAAAGGGGTCAAAAACCTCGTGCAGTCAAACGGTGAAGCACTTCGAGGGCTGCGGGAAGATCTTGGTGTGCTGCAAAGCAAGCTAGAAGGGCTTTCTTCGCGTCAGGACAAAATGGAGAGCATCTTGGACTCCCATGCGGCCCGGTTGTCCAAACTCGACAAAGTTGAACGTCAGGTGCGGGCTCTACAGAAAGAAGTGGAAGATGGCAATAATAGAGCGCGTCGCAACAACATACGACTCGTGGGCATACCGGAGGGAGCGGAATCGGGAGACATGAAAGAGTTTTTACGCAAAACCCTCCCTTCCCTGCTCCGAATCACCTTTACCAAGGATTTGGAGATCGATCGCGCTCACCGTGTACCCCCAAGCATAACGCTCAATAGGAAGACCCCGCGGCCTATCATCTTTCGACTTTTGAGATATCAACACGTGGAGCAAATTCTAAGTGCCTCTCGGGCAAAGGGCCATATGGAGTTTGAAAGCCACAAGATCTCCTTCTATCCTGACTTGGCTAAACCCACGGTCGACCGCCGAAAGCGCTTTCTGGAATTTCGGCCGAGGCTTCAACAACTACAAGCACGCTATGGTCTGATGTACCCGGCCAAGCTCCGAGTCACGCTTCACAATCAGACAAGAACATTTGAGGACCCTGATCTACTAGCGGAGTTTTTGGATTCCAAAGAAGCCGACTTGATGCGCTGACTTCCAGAATATTCCTGCAAGCATTCTCATATCCGCTGTATTTGCCATATTGGATCTGCCGTAGCCCAGCAAAGAGTCTGGCGAGGGCAGTTTGTTTGCCTTACTTTTGATGATATCTGTGACCCGACTCCATCTACCCACAGTAGCCTCGATGAATATCAGAGACAGTGTTAATTATGGACTCTGGTGTTTCTTCTCTCTTCTTCACGTCTTTCTATTTCCTCTCTAGGGCCTCCTCCCGCAGACATCTGGTCGCCATATTCTTTGGGGGTTTTGCTTCTTCTCTAGGATACAATGTACATACTTTTCAATATGGGGTGTATTAGCCAGCATCTTCGGTGATTATGTCATTGTTGCACAGATTCTGATTATGTTGTATGTTTCCAAGCGCCTTACTTAAAATGTCCATTACTGATTCATGGCACCATGTAAGATTTTCTCATTGAATGTAAAAGGAATCAATAATCCGATAAAACGGAAGACAATCCTAAGCTACCTAAGTCAAGAAGCCGCGGATCTGATTTTCTCCAAGAAACGCATTTAAATTCGAAGGAAACTCTTAAACTCAATATTAAACTTTACATGGTGACCGCCAATTCCCCAGCCGTTTCCAAGAAATGTGGGGTTGCCATACTGGTTAGTAAATCTTTGCATGCTACTATTATCGCGACTAGCTCAGATACAGAAGGTGGATGGTCCAGAGTTCACCTCAAGATAGGTAGCCTTGAAGTTACATGTATATGCCTTTACGCTCCTAATGGGGATGACCCTGCCTCTTGCTACCATTGCTCAGGTTGCGCAGGCCTCTGCTGATACTTTATTGATAATTGGGGGGGATTTCAATCTAGTCCTTGATCCCCTGATTGACAAACAGCCGCCTAGGACACGTGGTCCCCCCAAGAGTCACACCACGCTTACCTCCCTGATCAAAGATCTTGCCTTAGTTGATCTATGGAGGTACTACACCCCAATGAGCTTGACTTTACCTTCTTCTCTTCCCCTCACAAATCCCAGTCTCGCATAGCATGGCCACTTTCAGAGCTCAACAGGCCTGGGAGCGCGAACTGCAAATCACTTTAACTCCTGTGCAATGGAGCGTTTTCTGGAGCAAAGTAGTGCGGGTTTCCCGGTCTGCCTCTGGTACCCAAACTCTCTTCTTTTTACACACAGATGCTCTTATACCCCAGAAAATAGCCAAATGGAACACAACTGCTGGGGACCAGTGTTGGTCTTGCCATACTGCTGTGGGAACCTTCGCTCATGTTATTTCTGAATGTCCTCAACTACAGGTTTATTGAGGGTGGGTTTGGGGTTGTATTCAATTTATCTTATACCTTCACGAGCCTCTCTCTTGGAAGATTGTGGGACTCTGCTTTATGGCGGAGGTCCCCTCTCTTCCTAAGAAGGGTCGCTTTCTCCTTGATTTCATGCTGGGTATAGCCATATGCTCAATCTTGAGGCATTGGAAGGATAGCTCTCGACTTACCGTCAATGAATGGAGGAACCTCGTCTGCTTATATAGTAAATATGAGCAGATACCTCGGAGAGCTATTCCCCATGCCCAAACTCACTCTCGCTTGTCTAAGTCGCAGCTGCTTAATGATTATGTACAATCTGCTCATTGTTCCAACATGCCTGTATAGTGTGCACTCATCATGTTTTTAGATCACCGCTCAGTTTTGTAACACAATAATGTAAGTATACGCCCGCTTCGGGAATGATTAGTTTTCTAGAGAAGAAGCAGGGGGGAGGGGGGTGGCAGGGGTTTACTTTGGTGTATGTATTATACTTTATGTATCTGTCTTTTAGTTGTATGTCTTCCTTTTCCTTTGTTGTTATAAAACGAAAATAAAGAATTTAAAAAAAAAAAAAAAAAAAGAAAGACTACAGCAGTTAACTTCTGAAGCATGTGAATTGGGGTATTTGATTAGAAAAGAAAAGACCTTTCTGATGCCAGCCTGTCCACATATACGGGTGTTATATGTACTCCCTAAAGTCCATAAATCCCTGAAGAATCCACCGGGGCGACCAATTCTATCAAGTAATGGGTCATTGCTTGAGTATGTAGGAAGGTACATCGATGAATTTTTAAAGTATGATGTATGGAAAATTCAATCATATGTTAAAAATACAAGCCATTTTCTCCAGATATTGCAGTCGACAACGGATATATCGGCAATTTTAATAGTTGGTTACTTTAGGCATCAGGGTCCTTTATACATCAATCTGAGGCATTGGAGGTCTTTTATAAAATATGGACAAGAAGAAGTAGACCACATAAGGTACTTACAGCTTTTTTGATGATATTAGCAAAAATGGCATTACAAGATAATTATTTTTTATATGAACATCAATTACACTGTTCAATAGCCAAAATGCTTCAGCCACGAAAGCAGCTGTTCTAAACTAATTTAAGACTGCTGAACACAGAACTCATAATGAAAATGGCTGATTAGGTCTAGTTGATAAGATATATGCTATTAATTAGTCATTAGGGGCCATTAACTGTGCATTATGCAACATTTGCGTGAGATTGTGTAATCTCTACTTGCAACCAATAGAAATATCTGTCCAAAACCAGATGATGCAATCCATATTTAAATTTGCATCACTTGACAGTATACATCTTAAGGTGTACTAGTCACAGAAAAATTAAAAAATTTATTATTTTGCATTATTTTATGCCAATAGGTCAATCACGGCGATGCATCGTACTTGTGTTAATAATGCAGATAATTTCTGTTATATTTGTGATGAAGTGACTTTTATATCACAAAAACAGAATATGACTGTGGTGGTTAAGACAGCCTACAACTTATATTTTGGCTGCAGAATAGGAGATCAGGATAAGAGCTGGGTGCCACACATATGCTGCAATACATGTGCAACAAATCTCAGGCAATGGATGAATGGGAAAAGGCAATCAATGCCTTTTGCAGTTCCAATGATCTGGAGAGAGCCCACGGATCATGTCAGCAATTGCTACTTCTGCATGGTTCCTCCAATTCAGAAAGGCATATCCAGAAAGAGTAAGTGGACTGTGCAGTATACATACATTCCATCTGCAATACGCCCAGTGCCTCATGGAGAAGGGTTGCCGATTCCCAAAATGTCAGAATCATCATCATTAGAATCAAGTGAGGAAGAGGAAGAAGTTTGTAGTCATGAACCGTCAACCTCACGTGACCCAGAGTTTCTTCTGGCCACTGCTAATGAGCCACACCTCATAACGCAAGGTGAATTGAACGACTTTGTCAGGGATTTGGATCTCCCAAAGAATAAAGCTGAGCTTTTGGGTTCCAGACTACAGCAGTGGAATCTTCTGTCTGGTGATGTTCAAATTTATTTTTTCCGGGATCATCAGAAAGACTTGGGGGCTTGTTTACAAAGCCGCGGTAGTGGTTCGCGATCGCGATCGCAACCGCGGCCCCATTGAAATCAATGGGGCCGCGGCTCCGATTACGATCGCAAACCGCTACCGCGGCTTTGTAAACAAGCCCCTTGGTGTCATTCTTTTTCAAAGAAGGTGATCTTGCTGCATGCAACAACGTAAAAGGTTTAATGGCAGCTCTCAATATCAGTTACAATGCAGATGATTGGAGGCTCTTCATTGATTCATCAAAAGCAAGTCTTAAAGCTGTATTGCTGCATAATGGCAACTTGCTACCATCAATTCCTATAGGCCATGCAGCTTTTATGAAAGAGACTTATGACCATATGAAACAACTTTTGAAATGTATAAACTATGATCAACATCTATGGTCAATCTGTGGTGACTTCAAAGTGGTCACCCTCTTGCTTGGTCTTCAGGGTGGATACACCAAGTACTGCTGCTTCCTGTGTGAATGGGATAGTCATGCTAGAGATTGTCATTTTGTCAAAAGGGACTGGCCACTCCATCAATCACTGGATCCTGGAAGCAAAAATGTTCTGTTTCCAGCACTTGTAGACAGCAACAAGATTTTGATGCCTTCCTTGCACATCAAGTTGGGACTAATGAAAAACTTTGTCAAGGCTATGGATAAATCTAAATCTGGTTTCAGGTATCCTAGTGGTAAATTTCCTAGACTGATTGATGCCAAAGTTAAGGAAGGAGTTTTTGTTGGCCCTCAGATTTGTGCACTTCTCCAAGATGACACATTTCTTTGTTTATTGCATGGAAAGGAAAAGGCTGCATGGATAGCATTTGAATCAGTGACAGAAATTTTTCTTGGAAACAAAAAAGCAAATAATTACCAAGAGATTGTTCAAGATCTTCTCAAGGCATACAAAAACCTTGGTAGCAACATGTCCTTAAAGATTCATTTTCTACAATCTCATCTAGATTTTTTCCCACAAAATTGCGGAGCAGTAAGTGATGAATATGGAGAACGATTTCACCAAGACATTGCAGCCATGGAAAAGAGGTATCAGGGTAAATGGAGTCCAACAATGCTTGCAGACTACTGCTGGACAGTGACAAGGGATATTCCATTGCTTCAGTACAAGAAACAGATCAGGAAGAGTCGTGAAGCCACTGAATGAGAGCAAAACTTGCTAGAATGTACTTACAAATGTTCTTAATGAAAGTTAAATTGCAGACATAATTACTCCTCTGTTTCTTCTAAGTACGTTTATGAATTTTATTTTATAAAAACATGCTTGTTGTTGTGCAAAGTTTCATTTGTAATAAGATTTTGATTTACATCTAAGGATTTAGGCTCGATTTTCACCATACATAGTGGTAAAATGTAAATTCTTCAACATATCATAGAAACAGGAGCTAATTGACCAATTTCACTGTCATATTTGAATTCAGCATATCAAATTCATTAAGAAATTGCACATTTAATTTCTGAAGCAAACAATTTTTGAAAATTTGTAGAACAGTGTTATATGTACAAGTTTCCGGTACAGCTATGCGGGCAGGTTTTGCACCTTTCTCAGCAAATTTATATATGCAGGATTTTGAGGAGAAGTGGGTTTATGACTCTGACTTTCAATTATTTTTAAAAAGTTGGAAACAATATATAGATGATATTTTTCTATTATGCACTGGTCCCGAAAAACCACTGCAGGAATTTTTGAGTTACTTAAACCAATGTAATCCTGCAATTCAATCTGAAATGAAATATAATCACAGTTTGATTAATTTTTGGGATGTTCAAGTGTTGACGTTAGAGGATAGGTTTTGTACATCATTTTTTTCAAAACTGACGGACTGTAATACCTTGTTTAGCTGTAATAGTTTACATCCTATGGCACTGAGAAATAATTTACCATATTCCTAGATGTTTCGATATCATAGAATTTGTTCAGAAAAATCACAATTTGCTGTATAAGCAAAATTATTAAGTGAGCATTTTAAAAAGAGAGGATATCCAAACAAGGCTATTAGTCATGTGAATAAAAGAGGAAGTAATAATCATAGAGAATGGCTTCTGGATAACAATAATGAATATTGTAGGCAACGTTCTCAAGATGAAGATAAATATATCAGGGGAAAAGCCTTAGAGATCATTTATGCCCTGCAATTCGAAAAATGCCATGTACATCACAACCTGGGCACATGAAATGTGGATGCTGTCAATGTTGTATAATAATGATAGAAGAAGACAAGATCATTGTTGGCGATCGATTTATCTGTTCACAGTTTCAGATTTCCTGTTTGACAGATTATGTAGTGTATATATTAAAATGTCCTCTTGGAAAAATTTAGATCAGCAAAATCACTCGGTTATTAAAAGTACGATTGACAGAATACATGTATTGCTTGTCAAAATTGAAAAGGGACGCTCCTATGGTGGCATATTGTCAGGAATTCAATCATGATTTTTTTTATCTTCGTTGCTGGGTGTTGGATCATATCCCCTTTAATGAACGGGGTGGGAATCGGAGAGAACTATTATTACAGAGAGAGCAACGTTGGATTTTTGACTTAGGTACAATAGAACTGAAGGGCTTAAATTCCTCCATTGATTGTTTTTTTTTCCTTTGAATGGCCCCTTCTACTTGCCATGCCTTGTATTTGATTGGTCTAGTAAAGGTTTAAATGTAGAAGTCACGTCAGATGCTGAAACAGGGAGACGGAGATCTTCGTAGGGTGAAGACTACGATATATCTCCTTGGGAGAAGCTTTCTAAATTTTGGAGTTTCCTCTTCAGCCCTAAAGCTAAGTACAAAAAAAAAGGGATAGCTGGGGCTGTTGTGATACTGCTTATAGCTGTGTTCTGTTTTGCTTTGTTTCAGATGATAGTGAATGCATCGCTCTGGAACATAGCACCTATATAATATGCAAGCTACATTGCTGTTATATATAGAAATATCAATATGCTGAGCCATTGTAGTTGTGAACTG
Source organism: Ichthyophis bannanicus (assembly GCA_033557465.1). Lineage (NCBI taxonomy): Eukaryota > Metazoa > Chordata > Amphibia > Gymnophiona > Ichthyophiidae > Ichthyophis > Ichthyophis bannanicus. The sequence continues at coordinate 223,279,062 of CM066043.1, read as the reverse complement.
GGTTTAGTAAGGTATTATCCTGTTGTGTAAAATTGGGCACTGTTTACAGAATTAGAAACTGAGGCATTTTTTAGACCTATGATAGTATAGTATGGCACATCCCCTTCAAGCAAATGATTTCTCTGCCACATAGATGGAGAAGTATCTTCACTGAGGTCTTTCCTCCTCTATTTATAATTGTAAGGTACTTAAAGAAGGTGATGCATTGGTTTCTCTTGAGGGTTTAGGAATAATATTTTGTGGTTTCAACTAATGTATTAAAATACTGTGGGGGGTTTTGGCGTGGTTTAAGTTTTAACCCCAATGGATGTTTTTTTGGTTTTGTAATAATGGACTACATAGATGACATTTACTTAGGAATATGTTTTTTAGTTCAATAGAGCCCAGCAGAATTTTTAAACTCGGTGTTCTGCTTCAGTTGCATGCATACAAACAGTTCAGTCACAGCTTAGGTTTGAATCTCCCCTTCTCTCAGGGAACGTGTCAGTCACTTCTGCACACAGTTCAGTCACTTCAGACAGAAATTAACTACTCCTGGAAAGGCAGGGCTTTTTCTAGTCCAAGAGGATATTTCTTATAAAATCAATCCCTCGTCCACTCAAGAGCTTATTCAGAATTACAGTTCCAATTTCGAGTATAAATGACTTCTCCAGATTTTAGGATTCCAAGGAGAATTTAATTTCCTTTAAGAAACATTCTTTACTCAATAGGACTCTCAACCAGTCAGAGCCGCTCACCCAGAGCTCCAAATGGTCACCAAATTCAGTTTCCAGAGAAATAAACCACACTTCCGCAGACACAAATCACCAGTTCAACCCTTTTTCTTTACTCGGCACCCTTCAAAAACACTTCTTTCAGCTCTTTTCACTCTGAAATCTGACATCTCACCTTTTCCATGGACAAGCTTCAACTGCTGCTTTCAGTTTCATTTCCCTGGTTTTGCCTCTGTAGTTTCCCTCCAGAAAAGCTGCTCACTCAAAAGATTCCTGCATTTCCCCCAGATAAACATACAGCCCTGGAGGCTGCAAAACTTCTTCAGAGGGGAAGGAAACATTTCCAGCTGCACAGATAGCCTTGGACAGCACTTCCGCAGCCTAGCCAGGCACAATTTATTTTATTTTAACCCTCAGGTTACATTATGCCTTAAACAAACTACTCACATCTGTATGTCAGGCTTCATTTCTCACGCTTTTCAAATCCATGCTAAAGGCTCGCCTCTTTGTGACTGCTTTTTGGATCCTGATCCCTCATTTTCCTTGTGTCTGCTTATCCTTCCATATTTGTACCCTTAAGAACATAAGAACATAAGATATGCCATACTGGGTCAGACCAAGGTCCATCAAGCCCAGTATTCTGTTTCCAACAGTGGCCAATCTAGGTCATACGTACCTAGCAGTTTCCCCAAGGGACACAGGTTCCACAATGCTTGTATTGGTTCAAGCATTGATATCCTGGGTCCCTTCTTAATAATGGTTTATGGACCTTTCCTCCAGGAACTTGTCCAAACCTTTTTTAAACCCAGCTACACTAACAGCCTTTACTACATCCTCCGGTAACAAATTCCAGAGTTTGATTACACGTTGAGTGAAAAAATATTTTCTTTTATTAGTCTTAAATAGTTTACCCTGTAGCTTCATTGCATGTCCCCTAGTCTTTCTATATTCTGATAAGGTAAACAATCGATCTACGTTTACCCGTTCCACTCCGTTCATTAATTTATAGACTTCTATCATATCTCCCCTCAGCCGTCTCTTTTCCAGGTTAAAGAGCCCCAACCTTTTTAGCCTTTCTTCATAGGAGTAGCCTTCCATCCCCTTTACCATTTTGGTGGCTCTTCTCTGAACCTTTTCTAAAATTGCTATATCCTTTTTAAGATATGGCGACCAGAATTGCACACAATATTCAAGGTGCGGTCTCACCATGGAACGATATAGAGGCATTATAATATCTTTTGTTTTATTTTCCATTCCTTTCCTTATCATACCTAGCATTCTATTTGCTCTCTTGGCCGCCGCTGCACACTGGGCCGAGGGTTTTAACATGGTATCCACAAGGACGCCTAAATCTTTTTCTTGGGTGGTGGTTCCTAATGTGGAACCTTGCAATGTGGAACCTTATTCTCATCTATTGTATTGTCTGACTTGATTAGGTTGTAAGCTCTGATGAGCAGGGACTGTCTTTTCTATGTATCTGTACAGTGCTGTGTATGCCTTGCAGCACTGTATAAATAATTAATAGTAGACGCTTGGCAAAATTAAAAAGTCATGGGATATTAGGCAATGTACTATTGTGCATCAAGAACTGGTTAAAAGATAGAAAGCAGAGAGCAGAGCTATTTTTTCAGTGGAGAAAGGTGAATAGTGGAGTACCCCAGGAATCTGTGCTCGTCTCGCCGCTTTCTAACATATTTACAAGTGATCTGGAAATAGGAATAATGAGTGCAGTGCAGATGACACAAAATTATTCAAAGTTGTTAGAACACAAGAGGATTGTGAAAAATTGCAAGAGGGCCTTGATAAATTGGAAGACTGGATGTCCGAATGGGAGATGCAATTCACTGTAGACAAGTGCAAAGTTATGCACCTAGGAAAGAACTCAAACTATGGTTACACGATGCAAGGTTCCACGATAGGAACCACCACCCCAGGAAAAAGATTTAGGCATCATCGTGGATAACACATTGAAAAACCACCCAGTATGTAGTGGTGGCCAAGAAAGTAAATAGAATGGTAGGAGTCATAAGGAAAGGAATGGAGAATAAAACCAATGATATTATAATGCCATAGTGCAACCGCACCTTGAATATTGTGTGCAATTCTGATCATCAGAATTAGAAAAGATATAGTTACTAACATGCTAAAGGGGATGAATGATACCCCTTTGAAGAAAGACTTAAAAAATATAGGGCTCTTCAACTTGGAAAAGAGACAGCTAAGAGGGGGATATGATAGAGGTCTACAAATTAATGAATGGAGTGGAACAGGTAAATGTAGATCAGTTGTTTATACCATCAAAAAGCAGAAAGACTAGGGGATGCACAATGAAGCTACCATGTAGCCCATTTAAGACTAGTAAGAGAATTTTTTTTTCACTCATGTAAAAGCTGTTAGTGTAGCTTGGTTTAAAAAAGATTTGAACAAATTCCTGGAGGAAAGGTCCATAGACCATTATTAAAGAGGACCCAGGAAACCCACTGCGTATCTCAGGACAAACATTGTGGAACCCGTTTACCTTTTTGGGAACCTGCTAGGTACTTATGACCTAGATTGGCCACTGTTGGAAACAGGATACTAGACTTGATGGACCTTGGTCTTACCCAATATGGCATTTTTATGTTCTTACGGAGGCAGTGCATGCAGGTTTCTCTCCTTCATTGTGGTTATTCTGAAAACCTGTCTGGCCTTGTGTGTCTTGAGGACTGCATTGAGAACCCATGCTCTAGATGCCATTTTATTTCTTTGTGTTGCATTCCCTGACAGTTTTACTTTTCAAGCTCTCACTTCCTCAACTGAGGTATGCTCACTTTGAATCTTATGGACAGCAGTAGAAGCAGCATCTTCTAGATGAGCATAAAGACTGTGCTCCTAGAGTGTGCTGATAAACCTCATACTGGCCCCATCCTTGCAGAGGTTTTCACAATCAGAAACTGGTGCAGGAGAAGAAGGGGTCAACATAATTAGCTACAATGGATGTAAAGACACTACTTGTTTAGAAGATGCTGTTTCCAGTGCAGCCCAGAAAAGTTGAGGTGAGTAGGAAGAGAGGCTTGAGGCCTTGGATTTTGTTTTTATCCATGTCCTCCTCCTGCTTTCAGAGCCTAAGGATTTAATTTCCTTCCCACCCTTTGCTGTTTTTTTTTCCTGCCACTGTGGTCTTGGAGATCCCTTGCCTCCCTTCTTTTATGGTCCCCTTTTGCTGAGGCCTGGGTATTCCTGCACTACGTCTGCCCATGGTTTCCTTCTGTTTCTGGGGTCCAGAGATTCCCCTTCATGTATAACACCATGGTCTGATGATGCTTGGGTGTGAGGAGTTCAATGTTGGACCAAACCATGCTGCCATGACATCAAATATGAGAGTTCATAAGTATTGATCCAAGATATCTGAGAAAAAAAAACCTTCAAGTGTAACTCTAGTTCAAAGAGCATTATTGTGCCAATGACAGCATTGGCTTATACGATAAAGTGCTATTTTTCGTTATAGGTCTGATAAACAGCTGACTTGTCCTGAAGAAATAGGTTTGTTTCTAACAACACGATAAAATCCTAAATACCATTATGTCACTCATTGAGACTTGCACTTGGCATAGAACTGAAAACCCTCCTGTCCATCCCCAAAGCTAAAAATCACAACCTCATGCTATCTTTTGGAGGCAGGTCTCTCAGGGATTGGGAGAAGGCCAATCTTCTGTCCAATTTGGGCAGCTAGCAACACGGCTTCAAGATATCAGCTAGGATTATTTATCAGTCTTTGCTGTAGCAGTTTACCCATTCTCGAGGAACTTCAAGCCACCCCCCTTACCGCGGGTCTCAGTGCATGCTTAACACATGGTAAAACCCATGCTACCTGCATAGCATACTTTTGCAAAAGAGCTCCTATGTGTATGAGTACCCCATGCATTAATTTCTGCTAGAATTCATTTATATTTGCTGTTTACAGTTAATTCAGAATGCCGGGGCTCCTACTGTTGTTGATTTGCCATTGTGGGGAATCTATATTCTTGGTTCTTACCAAATTACATTAGTTGTCTGTGCAGTATTACTCATGGGTTAAGCTGACCTGACTGGGATGATGGTACTAGTTATTTAAAAACTCAATTTGTATTTTAAAATCCTATACATTTACCTCATTCATTATAGATTACTCTCTTAAAGCATTCCATTAAAATAGGTTTAGCCTCTTGAGAATTCAGCACTTTAGGAAACTGGTTAAGACATTCTTTTTTCTGAGGCTTTTCTGTTGGTTTGAGTCATTATTTTCTGCTTCTTTAGTTCATGTGATTTTGAGTGTCATGATTCCTTTTATTGTTTGTTGCTTATTTGGTTTGCTCATTTGTTTTATTGTTGTCTCATATTGCTGATGTTAATTTGTTACTTGCCCAAAATGTCCTTAGACAAATGGGCAAGTGATAAAGGGCATTCATTATATAAATATATTCCTGCTGTATGAAAGGTGACCACTGAGTCTATTATGTAAGTATAACCTTGTATTTTACTGCCAAAGAGACACACAGATTCATAAAAGCCTGGCAGTCCAACAACAAATTAACGAGTATCGAGTTTAACAAGAAAATGAACTCTTCAGCACCATATTCCTAGGGAGCAATCTTGTGGTGAGAATAAATGGTAGAGAAAGGACTTGAAGACATGTTGCAACTGCTAGTCAGGTCAATGATAAAAAAAAATCAGGGAAAATGTGTAATTATGAGTCATAGGTCCATTCATCATAGGATGTCATAAACCATCTGTTGGCTCAGTCTCATATATACCCTTGTGTTTCATATATTGTAGTTTCATTACAAATGTCTTCATTATGAATGCTGAGTCTTCCATTTTACTTCTAACTCTTAAATTCCACATTGTACAAAATCACATTAACAAATAAATCTGCTTTGCTACAAATCACAGGATCCCTGTGATTGTCTCTGCTTTCAGTAGTACTGCAGTTTGTATTAATATTTCTGTGGCATTAATAAAATGGGTATAAAATCATAATGTTCTCACTGTGTAAATAATATAATTGCTTTCCTTGTAATTTGCTATTGTTTATAATTTAGAGACTCCACACTGAGAAAATGTGAGGAATCCAAGCATTACACTTTAATTTAAGTACTGTACATAAGCCTTAGAACAATAATTAATTTTTCTCGCATTTGTCAGGACTTTGTAGACAATTACTGCACTAATCTCAACAGATTTTTCTGTGGTTGGTTTGCCTTACCTCAGCAAGAGCAGAACTAAAATACGCCCACCTCATCCGGCAAATAGGTCTAGCTGACGCTTACAAAATTATGATGCTTTCTTATTTCAAGTATATATATTATTTTTGTGCATTCAAGTGGACTAACATGGCCACCGCCCTGCTTCAAGTACATCAAGTAGTGAGGCAGCAATGGATGACTTTTGTGTACAACCTAAGCATTTGCGTCTTTATTTTATGTATTATTTTTTTATGAGGATAAGCAAGATGATTCAACATCACACATGGGCACATGGGTGATGCCATCTGGTGGCACCAATAGAGAAAGCATTCTGGGAAAACTAGAAAATCTTAGGTTTATTAGAGCACATGCACTCCGTTTGTCAGGAAGTGATCTGTGCTTGTCATGCCCGGTTTCGACTATAGGGTACTGTAGCATTATTATCATACATTACCCTGACTAACCAGTACAAACATCTCCTCTCTTACTGACAAGAAACAGACCCTTGAAGATAAACCTATTAATAAGAAAAATCTTTACTTATATTTATTTTTATTTATTTTATTTAACAGGTTTTTATATATTGCCTTTGTACCAAAGCAGTTTACAATAAACAACAGCACATAATCTCTAGAGATTTGTTTTATGTTGAACAAGGGGTACACAACTTGGAGTTAAATATGGGGGTCATACTTGAGTCATCAGCTCATAGGTGATTATTGTATATACGTTTATGTAATGTCATTTGGCCCAAAATGTTCTATGAAGAGGTGCGTTTTTAGTAGTTTCTTCATATCTTTGGTAGATTGTGCAGATCTAATGGTTTTGGGTAGAGAGTTCTAGATCGTGGAGGCATATATCGAGAAGGCCCTGTTGCTTGTCTGTTGTGTGCATTTGGTCTTGAGAGGAGGCATGGCCAGGAGATTCTGGGTTGCAAATCTTCTTGGTCTTGTCATGGATGCTCTTGTGATTTGATCCTTGAGACAGGGAGCGGAGAGGCTATGGAGAATTTTGTAGGTGGTAGTTATGGATTTGTGTTTAATTTGTTGGGCAATTAGGAGCCAGTGCAGACTTCTAAGGATTGGAGTTGTGTTGCTGACTTGATTTTCCTGTTAGGATTCTGGCAGCGGTGTTTTGTACTAACCAGAGTGGGTATAGTGCCTGTTTTGGAAGACCTTGATAGAAGATGTTACCGTAGTCAAGATGGGGTATAATGATGGCTTGAAAAGCAGACCTGAAGCCTTTATCTTGTATCAGAGGGCATAGAGGTCTGAGGAGTCTAAGTTTCCAGTATGCTGCATTAGCTGCTTTCTTGATGTGCGCAAGCATGTTGAGACTGCTGTCAATCATTATACCTAGGTACTTGATTTCCTTTTTTATAGTAATTTCAGCATTATGTAGTGTGAGCTTGTCTGGCGGTTTGAAATTTTGTTCTCTGAATATTAGTAATGTTTCAGATTTGTGTTTGTTCACTGCAAGATTAAAATCGGCAAGAAGATTTGTGACAGTGGGGAAGGCATGCTATATGGTTGTGAAGTCTGGATTGAGGATATTGAATGACATATAGAACATGTCATCTGCGTAGAGGTGAAAGTGCATGTTCCATTTTCTTAATAGGTTGCAGATGGGCTGTATGTCGATGTTTAAATAGTAAGCAGAGAGGGTTGAGCCTTGAGGAATACCTTGTGTTAGGTTAAATGGTTTGTAGTTGCTGGGTCCAACTTTTACTTGCATGGTTCTGTCTGAGAGGTAGGATATAAACCATTTTAAGGTGCTGTCGATCAGACCTACGTTTCTGAGTATGTCTAGCATAGTGTGATGTGCTGCTGAGTTGAACGCTGCGCTGATGTCCAGGAAAACCATCACAAATCCTTGGCGAAGTTTGTCCAGGCCTGTGATGAGTCAGTTGAAGAGATACGTAAATAGTAAGTCAATGCCATGCTGGGGGTGGAAGCCATGCTGTTGTGGGTCCAATGGAGCATGAGAGTCAACATGGTCCTGAAGTTGTTGTTGTACAGCTTTCACAATTATTTTAGCTGGTGATTGGTCTATATGAGCTGGGGTGTGTTGTGTCTAACACAGTTTTTTTTTAGTGTAGGGCAAAATGAGGCCTGTTTGAGCACTAATGGTAAGTATCCTTGGGAGAGGGATGTGTGGACTATCTTTAGAATAGTTTGGACAAACTCATTGCAAAGGGATTTTAACCATGTCACTGGACATGGATCCAATGGAGATGTTGTGTTATTGATCCTGTTGATGATATTTGAGAGTTCTCTCTTAGATATTAGGTTGAACGTGTGCCATAAGTGGATTTCATCTGCATTGTCCTGTTGTTGTGGGGGGTCATAGTGCTGTGGAGTTGTTGGGCAGGCATGTTGGAGAGAAAGTCAGCCATAACCTGTGGATCAAGTTGCATTTTTGTGTTTGTAGCATCTGTTGTGTTGGGGTCACTGGTCATCTGGGACACGATTGAGAATAGTTCCCTAGGACGACTGAAGGATTTTGTGAGAATGCTTGTGTAATATTCCTTTCGGCACTTGTTGCATAGATTGTTGTATTCCATCTGCTTAGTATGGAGTTGTAGCTTAATATTTGCATCTTGTGAACATTTCCACTTTCTTTCTGAGCTTTCATCTGAGCTGGAAAAGATTCCTGGAGTACCAAGGAGGGTGTGTAGATTTGGGGTGTTTGTTAATTGTCTTTCTTTGAATGCTGCTGCTGTATCATTAATTACCAAGTTCCATGAGCTGATGAAACTGTCTAGGTCATGTATGTCAGCATCTAGAAGTGAAGAGACCTCATCTAGGAAAGGTGGTGGGCTGAATGCCTTGAAACTGCAGTTATGTTGCTGCTGTTGGGGTATATTTGGTAAGGGGATATTGTTTGGCAGTCTGAGATATCATATGTCACCCCTTCATCGTGCAGCGCCTCCTGCTGGTCACAGCTGGTACTGCACCCGGGTGTAAAGTACTGGCCTTTTCAATATTTATAGTCCTTGCCAGTACACAAATAAGTTGTGACACCGAAATCGGTTTAACTGGGTTTTATTGCCCGTCCCGTATGATTCTTTCAAAAGTATAACAATCAAATCAACATAACCCTTCTCGGGTAAACAAAAAGAACTATAACAAAAATAGCTTTCCTTTCAGCAAACAAAATATGAATGGAAGCAGAAATACAGCTTGTCAGGTTTCCAGATAAAGGCTTCTCTGGAGCAGTTCAGCCTTCTATCTGAGAGACTCTATTTGGTCAGCTAGTATCAAACTACAGTCCATCTGTTCAACAGGCAATTCAATGTTATCCTCTATTGCATAAGGCTCATACTGCATGGGAACACTGTCATGTACAGATGCTTCGTCACTTCTCTCCTGAGGTAGTTTGTTCAACAAACTTTCCAGCTTGTGACGTACTTGACTCTCTACAGAATGTACCTGTTTGGCTTTACCATATTCTCTGGAGTTGCTCAACCAGGATCCTTTCCTCTGCCTCTGGTTATCAGGCAGAGTAAAGCAGTTAGCTGCCCAGCTATTAGAAAGTGGAACCTTTGTTCGGGGTTTTGTTTTAACAGGAGCTTTACAAACAGCTGTTGTCTCCAACGGCAGTTTCTGAGAAGGCTTATGCCAGTTATATCCCTCTGCAGGGTTCTCTCTCACAGGTAACAAGCTTTGTTCTATATTCTGTCTGTAGCCCAGACTCTGGAGTTTTCCTGCTTTCATTAAGTTAGCATTATAGGGCTTTTGTTTCTCATACAAATGCCTCTCATAGCTCAGCTTAGCATTTCTCCTCTCTGGCTCAGAATAGCTTTTCCTAGCTTGTAACTTGTGTCTTAGGGCATAGCTTCTATCAAGGCTGCTGCATACACTGTCCCTGTCTGAATTCAGTTGCTCATCTCTTTCACTTAATTGTTCATCAGACTCACTCAGACTTTCATTCAGCCAGTGCCTTCTGCCTTGCTGTAGAGACCTGGGATGTCTGTGTCCTTCCCACTCTGGATATCTCCTCTGCCTGGGAATATCCTTTCTCCTTGGGTCTTTCAACTCTCTTGGTTGCCTTGATTCTCTTAATCTCCTTCGTCTCTCAGGTCTCCCAGCTTCCTCAGCTCTCTCTGCTTCTCCCTCCTGTGAGCTGTGCTGATTATTTACGTAATCCCCAGCTGCACCACACCCTAGCCTATTGGGGTCAGGTGGGACCTTCCTTGCCTCCCTACTGGCTGGGTGATAATTCCAGGCTTGTGACCTCACTCCCTTATACCCATTCTGATACCCTTGTGTCATGTGCTCTCTCCACACGTCACTGTTTACTTGAGGAGTAGTGTTTTTTAGCTCCACAGGGGGCTCTAGAGAGTCTGCTCTGTGACATATTCCCCCCCTTAAAATCTTACGTGCTGCCGCCACATTACACGGACAGCATGTAAGCATACTCCTGGTGCTCCTACCATACTCCTTATGTACTAGATTGACCTGAGCCTCTCTCTCTTTCCAGGGCTTCAACACATTGAGATGGTAGACCTGTCTACGTCCCCTATCATTCTCTATAAGGTACGAGACATGCCCCACTCTTTTTAGTACTGTCCCTGGCCCTTTCCAACGGGATTCAAATTTTGGACCTGGATCCGCTATCTGGATCAGGACCTTACTCCCTATTTCTAAATGTCTAGATTGTGTGCCTTTATCATAGTGCTGTTTTTGACACTGTTGGCTCATCTTGAGATTATCTATGGAAACCTTAGATGTCTTTTCTAAGCGCGTTCGTAGGTTGGTCAAAAACTGGGGTACCCCTACCTCTGGCACCTCGGGTTCCACCCATTCCTCATGTAAGATGTCCAATACACCTCTCGGGGCCCTGCCAAACAGTAACTCAAATGGGGATACCCCTAAGGATGACTGGATTCGCTCCCTACAGGTGTACAAAACGAATGGGAGCAACGTGTCCCACTCGGCCATTTCATTTTTCTTTAAACCTCTCCGTAACAGGTGTTTAATTGACTGATTTGTTCGCTCAACTAAACCGTTCGACTGGGGGTGGTACGCCGCAGTCTTTAGATGGCGAATGCCAAATGCCTCCCAGACTTTTGCTAAATGCTGTGAGACGAAGTTACTCCCCTGGTCTGTTAAAATCTCCTGGGGGAACCCCACCTCACAAAATAATTTTACAAGTTCTTGGGCTATCACCTTGGCAGAAATATTCCGTAGGGGAATCGCCCACGGAAAACGTGTAGCATGGTCCACGATTACCAGCATATACTGATAGCCACGGGGTGTTCTTATCAAAGGACCCACTATATCCATCCCCAAGCGTCTAATGGGTGTTGAGATGGTGGGCAAGGGTATCATAGGTACCGCCTTTGGGCGCGCTATGGAAACCCTCTGGCAAGCTGGACAGGAGTCACAATATTTTTTTGTTTCTTTATAAACACCAGGCCAATAAAACCTGTTCAGGATTTGATCAAGTGTTCCCTGAACACCTTTGTGGCCCCCGATAGGGTGGTCGTGTGCTAGCCGTAACACGACAGCCTTAAATGTCACTGGCACCACCACTTGCTTCCTAACCGCCCCGGTATATGGTTCTACACTTTCCCGGTATAATATGTCTTTATCAATTAAGAACCTGGGGAGTGTGAGCCGAACTTCTTGTGCCCACTCAAACGCTCTTTTTAGCCCAGGGTCCGCTCGTTGTTCCATTGGGAACGAAGGGAACTTTTTCACTAGGGCTTCTGGCACCCACGGTAGCCCTTCTCCCGCTTCTAACTCTGCCCTCCCTTGCGCCCTTTTCCCTCTCTCTTGGCGCTTCCTATTCTTGGGTTTCTTCTCCTCTTTATTAGGGGCCTGTACTAACTCATCGTGATCAGGAAGTACCTTAGTCTCCTCCTCTTTATTTGGGGCTTGAACTGCCTCATCAGGGTCAGGAATTACATTAATTCCTCTCTCCTCTTCCTTTTCCTCGGGCTTCGCCTCATCATTTTCCTTTTCTGGTTCCTCTGTTCTTTTAGCAGATGGGACCTGAGTTCCAGAGGTACTAGCCTGTGATCTGGTCAAAACAAAACCTGACTTGTATCTGCACCTTGCATTAACCCTCTCCTAAATGCTGGCCAATCGTGCCCTAGGATAAGGTCTCGGGATAGCCCAGGGACTATGGCTACCGGGATTTTGCGTTCTATGCCCATCCCCTTAACCCGTATTTTATGCAGGGGATATGGAACCTGGGTTCCATGCACACACTGTATTTGTACCTGGTTATTTTCTGGCTTGGAGGCAGCCGAACGAGCTTGCTCCAGGATCTCCCATAATTTTAGAGAGACCATGCTTTGTTCTGCGCCTGAGTCCATTAAAGCCAGGACACTCTTTCCCTCTACTGAAACTTGGAGAAAAATCCCTTTTGTGCCTTGACCTTTAACCCCGGCCATAAAGACTAACTTTACTTTGCAATTTTTCTTATAGTGGCCTACTTTACCACATTTGTAACATCTCACATTCTTGGCCACAGCCTCACCAATATTATCACGCACACTTCTTTTCTCCATAGCATCCCTGTCCCCTTTTCTCATGCTACCTGGACTTTCTTGTCCATTTATTTTTAACCCGCCAGTCCTTAAGGCATTTGCCCCTCTGGCTTCAAAATAAGCTTCTGCCATGTTTGCAGCCTCTTCCGGATCATGGCAGTCCTGTAACATGAGAAAAGTTCTCAAATCATCAGATACCGAATGCATGAACTGTTCCATTATAATATATTTCATAACGGAATCTATGGATCTCCCTTCAGGGTTAAGCCACTTGTACGCGAGGCCTCTTAACCTTTGATACAAGGCTCGGGGAGTCTCCTTGGGTTGTATGCGTGCCTCCCTAAATTGGTGCTTATACTGTCTGGGTGTGAAACCCAGCCTATCCTTTATGGCCCTCTTAATCTCTGTATAATTCGTAGCTAAATCAGCAGGCATCCCTCTAAAGGCTGACAGAGCATCTCCGGTCAAAGTTAAGGTAAATTGCATGGCCCAGAGCTCTGGCGGCCATTTGAGGGTGGCTGCCATCCTCTCAAACGATTCAATATGATCATCAATGTCATCATACTGTGTTAACTGTCTTACAGAAAAATTGGAAGCAGGGTTCATGGCTACTTGCGTCAGTATTGGCACAGTCATTGCCTCATTGTCCTGAGGTTTGGTAACTAGAGCCTTCAATGCTTCCACCAACGGTCGCTGTTGCTCCTGCATAGCGTCCATATACTGTTTCTGCAGTTGTTGCATAAGCTTGGCTTGTTCGTTCCACTGCGTTTGCATCCACGCCTGAACATCACGTACATCCATTCTTCCTGTCATTTGAGGACCTGCGAAAAAAAAAAAAGAGAAAAACACACCAAGTGCGGCACCTTCCTTTTTTTTTTTTTTTTTTTAAATTCCCACTTAGGAACAGTGCCCTCTTTCTCACTTATCCATCTACCGTTTCTCCCAGGTGACTGTTACCTGATTTTTGGGTAGATTCCAGCGTGTGAGAAAGTTTTTCCTTTCCTTCCTTTTCTGGCCGACCTGCCAGCAACAATCCTCTCTCAGCAAGTACTTCCGGGTGAGTCGTCTCTTCCCGCACTGCTCAGCACTTGTCTTTTCCAGGGGAAGTCACGTGGTATCAAAATCCTGCCAACTACGCCATTATGTCACCCCTTCATCGTGCAGCGCCTCCTGCTGGTCACAGCTGGTACTGCACCCGGGTGTAAAGTACTGGCCTTTTCAATATTTATAGTCCTTGCCAGTACACAAATAAGTTGTGACACCGAAATCGGTTTAACTGGGTTTTATTCCCCGTCCCGTATGATTCTTTCAAAAGTATAACAATCAAATCAACATAACCCTTCTCGGGTAAACAAAAAGAACTATAACAAAAATAGCTTTCCTTTCAGCAAACAAAATATGAATGGAAGCAGAAATACAGCTTGTCAGGTTTCCAGATAAAGGCTTCTCTGGAGCAGTTCAGCCTTCTATCTGAGAGACTCTATTTGGTCAGCTAGTATCAAACTACAGTCCATCTGTTCAACAGGCAATTCAATGTTATCCTCTATTGCATAAGGCTCATACTGCATGGGAACACTGTCATGTACAGATGCTTCGTCACTTCTCTCCTGAGGTAGTTTGTTCAACAAACTTTCCAGCTTGTGACGTACTTGACTCTCTACAGAATGTACCTGTTTGGCTTTACCATATTCTCTGGAGTTGCTCAACCAGGATCCTTTCCTCTGCCTCTGGTTATCAGGCAGAGTAAAGCAGTTAGCTTCCCAGCTATTAGAAAGTGGAACCTTTGTTCGGGGTTTTGTTTTAACAGGAGCTTTACAAACAGCTGTTGTCTCCAACGGCAGTTTCTGAGAAGGCTTATGCCAGTTATATCCCTCTGCAGGGTTCTCTCTCACAGGTAACAAGCTTTGTTCTATATTCTGTCTGTAGCCCAGACTCTGGAGTTTTCCTGCTTTCATTAAGTTAGCATTATAGGGCTTTTGTTTCTCATACAAATGCCTCTCATAGCTCAGCTTAGCATTTCTCCTCTCTGGCTCAGAATAGCTTTTCCTAGCTTGTAACTTGTGTCTTAGGGCATAGCTTCTATCAAGGCTGCTGCATACACTGTCCCTGTCTGAATTCAGTTGCTCATCTCTTTCACTTAATTGTTCATCAGACTCACTCAGACTTTCATTCAGCCAGTGCCTTCTGCCTTGCTGTAGAGACCTGGGATGTCTGTGTCCTTCCCACTCTGGATATCTCCTCTGCCTGGGAATATCCTTTCTCCTTGGGTCTTTCAACTCTCTTGGTTGCCTTGATTCTCTTAATCTCCTTCGTCTCTCAGGTCTCCCAGCTTCCTCAGCTCTCTCTGCTTCTCCCTCCTGTGAGCTGTGCTGATTATTTACGTAATCCCCAGCTGCACCACACCCTAGCCTATTGGGGTCAGGTGGGACCTTCCTTGCCTCCCTACTGGCTGGGTGATAATTCCAGGCTTGTGACCTCACTCCCTTATACCCATTCTGATACCCTTGTGTCATGTGCTCTCTCCACACGTCACTGTTTACTTGAGGAGTAGTGTTTTTTAGCTCCACAGGGGGCTCTAGAGAGTCTGCTCTGTGACACATAGCATGATCGAACCAAGGCACGGGGTCAATTTGAATGTTTATATCCGTTTTCTGTAGTGTGTTGGGTATAAAAATGAGGTCATAAGAACATAAGATATGCCATACTGGGTCAGTCCAAGGTCCATCAAGCCCAGTATCCTGTTTCCAACAGTGGCCAATCTAGGTCACAAGTACCAAGCAGTTTCCCCAAAAGACACAGGTTCCACAATGCTTTTACTGGGTCAAGCATTGATATCCTGGGTCCCTTCTTAATAATGGTTTATGGACCTTTCCTCCAGGAACTTGTCCAAGGTCAAAGTGGGAACCTTTGCAGTGAGTAGGTGCTCCAATTATCTGGCTTAGTTGTAGAGATTCCATGGCATTCAAGAATGCACTGGCTTGCTTTGCTGTTGTAGCTAGGAGGTTAAGGTCTCCCATGAGATGAAGTGGGGATTTTTTTGGATGCACTGTGTATGCATACCTCGTCTAGTAGAGCAGAGAGTTTGTGGTAGGTTTTTGTATATGTTAAACATATAGGGGGTCATTCTGAACCATGACTAATGGGGATGGCCATCTCAACGGGAAGTCCATCCCTGCTATTGGTACTGGCTCCAGCTCCCAACTAACTTCCCCGCCGGTTATGCGGGGAAATTAGTCGGGGTGGGGAATGGGCAGCCCGGGGGCGAAGAGTGGGCGGTTGCCGGCCCTGTATGTCCAGGGCCGACAAAATGGCCAGGGAAGTTATTCCACCTCCGAGGTGGAATAATTCCCCAGGACTTTTTTTTCTTTTTTTTTTTTTAATTTGAAACATAGAAACATAGAAACATTATGACAGAAAAAGACCACATGGCCTATCTAGTCTGTCCTTCCATAACAACAACTACAACAGTCCACTTTTTACCTTTAGAGATCCTCTGTGTTGGTCCCATGCTTTTTTGAATTCAGTTACTGTCCTCATCTCTACCACCTCCACTGGGAGACTATTCCACGGATCCACTACTCTTTCCGTAAAGAAATATTTCCGCATATCACTCCTGAATCTATCTTCCTTCACCCTCATCCCAAGTCCCCTTGTAGCAGAACTTGCTTTCAATTGAAAGAGGCTCTCTCCCTGAACATTTATGCCACGGAGGTATTTAAACATCTCAATCATATCACCTCTATTCCGCCTTTCCTCTAAGGTGTACATATTAAGATCCTTAAGTCTGTCCTCATATGCTTTATAATGAAGCCCATTAATCATTTTAGTAGCAACCCTCTGCACCGACTCCATCCTGTTCACATCCTTTTGAAGGTGCGGTCTCCAGAATTGCACACCATACTCCAAATGAGGTGCGCAGAAGGGGCTGGGGGGCCAGGGGACATTCCCCGCAGCCCGACCCTGGCCTTCAGAGGCCAGATTGGGGGTCAGGCTGTGAGGAATTTGCAGTTTTGATCGGCGGCTGGCATCACAGCTTTTAAATGGAGCCGTGGTGCCATGGCTCCATTTAAATGTCCTGGCTGAGTTAGCTGGGTGCAGGCCAGACAGAATCGCTGCCCCGGCTTGCACATGCAGGGCTGTACACAATTCTGATCCAGCGGGGCTAGACGTGCCCCATTAGATCAGACTCGTGATCCCCTCTGTGCATTTGGTTCAGACTGAATGCACAGAGGGGATGGAAGTGCAAGACAGAATCGGGCCCATAGTGTGTTCACAGTTGGAAATAGTTAGGTAGTCTATTGTTTGTAGGGATTCGGAGCTGACCATGGAGAAGTTCAGGTGTTTCTTTGCCAGAATTAGTACCCTTCACCCTCTTTTGTCTGTTCTGGAACAATTAAACAGCATATAGTGGGGTGTAAGCACATCTGGTTGAGGAGAACGTTGTCAGAACTAGTGATCCAACTTTCTTTGATACACATTATCAATGACTGTATGCTGTATATGGTCGTCTAGGGTTTGAGTTTTGCTACAAACTGAGGGTGCATTAATAAGTGAACATTTGAGTGGGTAAACATTTTGTTTGGGTCCGGTGCTTGAGGGCTGGAGTTGAGCTGTGTTGATTTGAATGAGTCTGCATATTGCTTTTGAGAGCGGTATTCTATGGGAGGTTGTGAGGTGCAGGAGATTTGGTCTGTAGAGGATTGGAATGATGTTACCCTGATTAGCACACACCTCAGTAGATGTTATGAGGATGAATGGAGCAAGGGTTATCACCATGTGGTATATGAGAATGTGTGGTCTCATGTTAAGCTAGGTGTTGCTAGCTTACCAGAGAGGTGGAGATTGGCAGGCAAAGATGCTGGTTGACCCGTTGGGATTTTAAAGATTGCTTCTTGGCAATGACTGGGCACGTGCTTATTTAAGTGTCCCTGTCCTCCTGTGCTGTGTTGTGGTGGGCCCTGATTGGCCTCGGTGGCGAGCGGCCAGGAGAATCCTGCATTCCTGGTCCCTCATTGCAGATAATTGCAAAAATAATATTAAAGCTATAGAATTGCAGGGTTTAAAAGGAAGGGAGGAGTGGTCTAGTGGTTAGGACAAGGTACTTCAGGCTGGAGGGCCAGGGGTTCAAGTCCCACCTGGGGACAGCAATCTCAGGCTGGAGGGACTGGGATTTCTAGTCCTATAGGCACTCCTTGTGGTCTTGGGCAAGCCACTTAACCCTCCATTGCCCATGTTCCCTGTAAGTATTAGCATATGTGTCTTGTATCCCCCAATTGACCGCTTTGACCTGGTGAAAAGCAGGATTATAAATACAGCTAAATAAATAAACTAGAAGGGAGAAAATCCAATTGCATTGGAGTTATATACAGATCCCCCTCATAGGCAGTAGAAGTGGATGGATTTAATAGAAGACATGCACATTATTGTCATGAACGGAGAAGTGCTACTGATAAGTGATTTCAATATTCCAGATGTGGATTGGCACATCTCTGCTGTGGTGTCATCTAGAAGTAAGGAGATCCTGGATTCTCTACAGGGAGAACTATTCAGGCAACTGGTAACAGAACCCATGTGGGATGGGGTCATACTGGATTTAGGGGTATGTTTACTAAAACCCCGGTAAAGTGTGGGCCCTGGTAGTGTGTGGGTGCCATATAAGGAGTGGGCGTTCCATCCTGAAAAAGAAAAGCCGGAATTTACATATGCGCTAAGGTGCGCGGTGCCCATGTGTGCCCTGCACCTTAGCACATGAGATAGCTGCATGGGAGGGATAAGTGGCACACTGAAGTGCAAGAAAAAGAGCAGAGTCACAGCACAATGGTTAAGACACTGACCAACAGTGCAGGGATCAGGGGTTCAATCCCCCACAGTGCCCAATGAAGACAGCTGGCTGAGGTGTTAATTTATGAGGCGCAGAAATACTGGGGGTCATAAGGCGGCGCGCTGATGTTTATGGAGGCATTATAATACTGGGCGGTATAAATGGCGTGCTGATGCGCCAGAAGAAAAGCAGAGCCACAGCACAATGGTTAAGGCACTTTCCAATGGTGCAGGGATCAGGGGTTCAATCCCCCACAGTGCCCAATGAAGACAGCTGGCTGAGGCAGTATTTTAGGAGGCATTTAAATGATAGGTGGTATAAGGCAGTGCGCTAATGTTTTAGGAGGCTTTTAAATACTGGGCGGCATAAGGCGGCGCGCTGATGTGCAATCACAGGAACAGAGCCACAGCACAATGGTTAAGACAGTGACCAATGGTGCAGAGATCAGAGGTTCAATCGCCCAATGAACAAGGCTGGCTGAGGCATAACATATTAAGGGGAAGATTTCTTTAGGAGGCATTTTAATTATCACTATTAGCAAACGCACTCCCAAAGCGTGTTAACATAAGGTGTCCATAAGGCACATTTTAAAGTGCACTGGCAGCCAAGGCACCCTAGAATGTTGCTTATAGGGTGCTTTAGAGGGTGCCGTATGAGGTACCTCAAGGTCAATGTACTGTTTTTTATGACAGCACTGTGCAGTTTAAGGAATGAAAAGCATAAGTAGGTGCGCTGACAGGCAAGGAGGAGCAGCAGTGGAGCACAATGGTTAAGGCACTGACTGCTGATACAGGAGTCATGAGTTTGCTCCCCAGTGTGCCTAATACATAAGGCTGGCTGTGGCATCAGCTTTGCATTGTACATATTTTGTCCTGCAGCACTTTAATTTTATGTTATTAATTGCTGCCAGCAAACACGCCCTCACGTGCCGTAATTGAAGGTGCCGTATAAGGCACTCCATAGGGCACATTAGAAATTGCACTGTCCGCCACAG
This sequence comes from Ichthyophis bannanicus, assembly GCA_033557465.1. Taxonomy (NCBI): domain Eukaryota; kingdom Metazoa; phylum Chordata; class Amphibia; order Gymnophiona; family Ichthyophiidae; genus Ichthyophis; species Ichthyophis bannanicus. Next base: position 223,259,831 of record CM066043.1, on the reverse strand, counting down.
CACTCTAAAATGTCCCCTATAGGGCATCCTATAGGTTGCGTCACAGGATATTGTATAGTGCACCTTATATGGACGAGAACCATAAGGTGCCCTATAGGGCGCCCTATAAAGCACCCTCAGAGGCACCTTATGGGTACAGTACGCTGAGGGTGTTTTTGCTGGCATCAAAATATGTACATTAAATAAAATGCATTGGACAACCCTATCAAATAACCCCACTGTGGGTTTGAACCCATGACCTCTGGCAGTGAAGTAACCATTGGGCTACAGCTACTAGCAAACCCCTGGCTGGCTGCAGAGAGCATGCACGTCACCACACAGACAGTCTGCTGTGGTCACCAGGATAGGGTTAGCCCACCCATACCCATGATGCACTGCACATGCAAATCAGCTGTCCACAGATTAACACAAGATGGGCAATGCACCCCCACAGCACCTCGGCCCGGTAGAGGGAAGTGACCATGTGCACCCACACACCACCTCGGCCTGGTAGGGGGTACTGACCATGTGTTTTACTGGCACAGAGTAGCTACACACCGTCACATTGTGCGGGTACTATGCTCACCCTGAGGGTGCAATGAGGCGCCCAGGACCAGGTCCACAACACCTTCCATAACTGAAAGAGACCATGCCAGAGGTCCAAAGCAGTGTTAATGTGTGAGATAGGTAGTTCCTGCACAAACACCTTGGATATCGTTGTCTGACTCAGTCAGGTGTGGCCATGTACCACTCCCCTCCAGGGCTGAGGGTGGCAAACAGGGTCTCCTATCAATAGATCCACATTCTATCTCCCTGCAAAGGTAGCAGTAGAGGAGTCCATCAACCCCGGTCCTGCTGAGGAGCAGACACCCCACAGGGCAGTCAATGCAGCTCTATACACATCCATATCACAATAGCAGACAGATATTAGGCCTGGATAGGGTGAGCTGCACCCCACCACTATCTGATATTCTCCTGCAGCAAGTCATCAGCCACTGCACCCTGCAAGCTGCTCCATCACAACACATACCAGCTGCAAACAGTGTGCTAGTTAGTCCACAGTGCATGCTCCCAGTGGAGATGCATGCACCCAGAACTGGGATGTCAGCATACACAGCAAGCAGATAAATCAGTGACTGGGCCCCAAAAAGAAACCCATATCTAACACATGACCAAAATACTATATAGCTCTATGGGGGTGCCTAGCCATGCTGTGGTCACTGCACAGTCAGGGTGAGAGTGATCTCTCAGCAGGACATACTGAGGTCACCCTGTCTGTGTAGGTGGTGGCCTGGCACTAAAATGTCCCAGTCAGTGCCCTATGCCCTGTGCAGATGCACCCTGGCCAGGCCACCCTGTCTGGCCTATACCCATGGTACCTTGCTCCTCATTATGCACATTGGCAGCCCAATACTGGCAACATTGATGGCAGTGTGGGCTGTGGAAGGTGTTTGCAACCACCACACACTGGATAGGCAGACAGCCACCCCCACACCTATGCCAGCATTGTGCTACTATAGAGGAGTCCAGCAGCCATACCCACCACACCAGTCCTGGGCACAGTACAGGCATGGATATGGTACACACTACTGTCCCTTTAAGAGAATAGGATGGAGACTGCCTGGGGAAAATGTGCCCAGGTCCCAGGGTTTAAACCAGGAAGCAGGAAGACGTAGAGAGAGAGGAGTCCAGGGTCCTGAAGCATACCTAAAGACTACTTACCCGTAGAAGAGAGCCTGCTGTGGAAGTAGGAAGCATTTTAATTTATTACTGTCTGCTCAGCCTTGTTGCTGGAGTTCTACTCTGTTGGAGAGACACTTGCAGGGCTGTGCTGCCCGAAGTGAAGAAACTTTGAAGAGCCAGTTTTGTTTTGTTTTGGAAGTGTCTTCTGTGTTGGAGTAGTGTTCAGCTATTCAGCAGAGTAGCTCTGCTGAGGACATTTAAACATAGAAACATAGAAACATGATGACAGAAAAAGACCATATGGCCTATCTAGTCTGTCCTTCCATATCAACAACTACAACAGTCCACTTTTTACCTTTAGAGATCCTCTGTGTTGGTCCCATGCTTTTTTGAATTCAGTTACATCTGGAGAAGAGCCTAGTGTAACAGAGTTCAACTCTGATGGTGCCTAAAACCGAAGGAGGGCCAGGGCCGTTGTCTAGATGCTTGTCCCCAAATAAAGTATATTTTCTTTAAAACCTCTTGGCTGTGGAGTCCTGTCATGCCTCACGCTGGTCACAATCTACCACAGTCCCATAATTTGAATTGATTTAATATCATCTGGAATTGTATCCTTCCCAACCCATCAAATTTCCATTTTCTCTACATTCAGTTTAAATTTGTTATTGCTTAACCAATTCCCCAGAGTACATAAATCCTGATTCAACAACTCCAACTCCTCTTTGAAGGATTTCTTCATAGGAATAAAAAACTGAACATCGTCAGCATAAATATAAGAAGAGAATCCTAAATCTCATTTAAGTAGCTAGAGCTGAGATAGATGCTGAATAATGGGGATAATGGTGATCTCTGTGGCATGCCTGTCCTATATTCATAATTTTAGACCTTTGTCCATTAAATTCTACTTTAAAAGATCTCTTTAATCCATGGGTATTGGTGGTGATGCTTTAAATCAGTGTACCTTTTTTGAATAAAGTCTAGACATTAAACTTTTATGACAGATTGTATCAAAGGCTGAGGACAAATCTTAACAAGACTAAAAAACCACAACCCCTTTTATCCTTCCATCTCAGCATGTCATCCACCAATGCTATCACCACAGTCTCTATACTAAAAGCAGCTCTAAACCCTGATTGACGGTTATCTAACCCTCCTATCTCCTCTGCACTCTGCACTCGAGAGGTACCAATAGATTTGAGCACCTTAACTACACTACTCATTACGAACAAACCCAATTAATACGTACATGTAATTAATGTATATAATGTATATAATGTTGCACTGTTCTGTGCTAATCTGTTCAACATGTTCGGTTTTCTTTATATTGTTTATTGTTATATGACGTTATATGTAAAACAAACCATGCTTTGTTGACTGTTGTTATTTGTGAACCGCAACTGATCTCTGGAAGCTGCGGTATATAAGTGCTTGTTAAATAAATAATAAATAAATAAATAAAATAACATGATAAATTTGAGATTGGCTGATCACCTTATGAACTGATGAGGAAGATATTTTTAAGCTTGGCCAAACAAACGCCCATTTCAAAATTAAGGAAAAAATACCTTCTTGCAGATATTAAACTATCATGGATTTTAAATATAGAAAAATATTCTCTGGAAGTGAATTCAAGAATTGTCCTGGACAAGGATAAAACACACTATGTTCCGTCATAAACTGGTTAACTAATGTCCACAATTTATCTTCATCTGGGAAACAAAATGGGGTTGTCTCTCAACAAACAAATGATGAGGGTCATTGGGTTAAAATTCAAGGGCTATGGTACTGTATCCCAAATGTGTATGAATCTACCAATGACTCTTCAGATATTTTTAGAATCTTTAACAGCTTTGATCTTGGAAGAAGGCAATAAACCAATGATAACTGTGGCTGATTTCAATCAAGTGTTAGACTTCATGTTAGATATTCAAAAATGAAAGGGAAGAAAACTAAGGGACCCTTTTACTAAACGTTAATGTGCATTAAGTGCCATTGCTCTCTTAGGCTTCCGCAGCTAGTAGCATGCTCTTTGTAGTTTTCCAGGTCATACCATGTCTTGGTAAGTGGAACAGACATTTCAGCCATCCTTCTTCAGGGTGTAGGGGTTATGCAGTGAATGTCTGTTCTTATATACAGTAGTTCTTAAACCAGATTGGTGGGTTTGAAGAAGGAAGTTTGAATTTTGGTGGGAAAGTTCATTGAAGAAAAGTGCAGTAAAAGCTGTTAGTGTAGCTGGGTTTAAAAAAGGTTTGGACAAGTTCCTGGATGAAAGGTCCATAAACCATTATTAAAGGGGACCCGGGATATCAATTGCTTGCCCCAATACAAGCATTGTAGAACCTGTGTCTTTTGGGGAAACTGCTAGGTACTTGTAACCTAGATTGGCCACTGTTGGAAACAGGATACTGGGCTCGATGGACCTTGGTCTGACCCAGTATATGGCATATCTTATGCTCTTATGTTCTTATCCAGTGATATCTGATATTCATAAACTATTCTATACGTTTTATGAAGTAGATGCAATGAAAATCAGATCCAACCATTTCTGAGATGGCTTAAAGGTTAAGACATTTGTACTATCAAAGTAGAGCTGATAAAGACCCTGAATCAGTTCAGATAAGTCTCCATAAGTACCACATACAAAGAAAACAGACAAATAGAAGCTTGCTATAGGTTTTTTTAAAATTAACTTTTGATAGATTTAGGTGGGCTCCAAGCAAGCAAATAGCTGTTTGCTTTAGAGGTTTTAAATTAACTTCTGTTAAATGTAGATAGACCCTTATAGTCTTAAACGTAAACAGCAGTCAGAATTGAAAGATTCCAAATTACCCCTGCCAACTGATAAGCAGTTTGTTAATGTGAACAGAAATATAATTTGAAATGCTTTTATATAAATGCTAGGAGTCTGAAAAATGAGATAGGTGAAATAGAGCATATAGTACTGAACTTTCAAGAGGGAGACTATGATAAAATGAGGAAAATGGTTAAGAAATAAATTAAAATGAGCATCAGGTTTGGGCATTATTTAAAAATACTATCTTGGAAGCCCAGACCAGATGTATTCCATGCTTTAAGAAAAGTAGAATGAAGGCCAAATGAATTAAAGGTATAGTCAGAGAAGCTGTTATAGCCGAAAAAGGAGCCAAATCTTTACCGCTTTATGAAAAAACACCAATGCGGTTCACAATAGACTAAAATAACTGCCAGAAAAGGAAAAGAACATCATAGTCAACAGGAATGAGGAGATAGGAAAGAGAGGAGCAGAAGGAAGAGGACTAAGGAGGGGGAAAGAACCTCAGCTAGGAGCAACAGGAACAGGGAGGTTGAAAAATGATGAAAAAACATAAGCACTGGCAAGTAGAATGCAAGGCACTGTTATGCAGTCAGAGAGAATTTGAAGAGAAGCTTGCTGTGAAAGCAAAAACATCATTAAAAAAACATTTTCAAGTACATTCATTGTAAAGAGAGTCAGTTGGACCATTAGATGATAGAGAGGTAAAAGAGTCACAAAGGGAGGAAAAGGCCAAAGCAGAGAGATTGAATTAATTCTTTGGTTTGGTCTTTACTGAAGAAGATATAGGAAAGTTACACTTGCCAGAAATGATATTTAAAGATAATGCATAGGTAGAATTGAAACAAATCTCAATAAACCTAGAAAATACAATACAGCAATTTGATAAACTAAAGAGTGGTATATCACCCGGACAGGATGGTATAAATCCCAGGTTGATGAAAGAACTCAAAAACAAAATTATAATCTTGTTGGTAATTTGTAGCTATCATTAAAATTGCCTATAGTACCTGAAGAGTGGAGAGTGGCTAACATAATACCAATTTTTAAAAAGGGTTCTAAGGGTGAGCCAGGAAACTACAGACCAGTAAGCCTGATGCCAGTGCCAGGAAAATTGTAGAAACCATTATAAAGAACAAAATTGCTTAACATTTAGGGCCTGATATTCAATTGAGATGGTTATGCACCACTACTGACCTCTAACCCCAGATATGAAATGCCGGGGTCATATGTGGCCCTGGCATTGAATATCCAGGTTCACTGCACAGCCTCTGACACCACAAAAGCTAACCAGGTAGTGGCAATATTGCATCGTTACCCAATTAGCTCCTTTGGGTAAAACTAGGCCAACTTTTGCTATGCCTAGTTTTAACCACAGGTCACTAACCGGGTGGTGGTACAATATCGCCACTACCTGGTTAGTGACTGTTGCTGCTCACAACATGCCCCGGTACGCCCACAACATGCCCTGATGCTAAGTGGTTAGCATTGCGCGTATAGTGGCATTACTTGGGGACATTCAGCAGCATTCAGTGCCGTTGAATGTCCCGTTCAGCGGCATTTACACAGTTTACAGGGAAGTAAACCATGTAAATGCCTTTAGAATATTGGGACTACAGATAATTATGGTCTAATGGGAAAAAGCCAACATGGATTTTGCAAGAGGAAGTCTTGTCTCAGCAATCTGCTATATTTTTTTTGAAGGTTTGAATAAACAGGTAGATAAAGGTGAGTCAGTGGACATATTGAGGGGAATTTTAGAAGATCCATCCAAGTGCAATCTGGGACATCTAAGCCAGAACATTTGAAAAAAATGCAGCATGTCCAGGTGCAGACATGATTTCCCAAACTTGGACATGCCCGATAGAGCGTCTGCAGGAGCATCTACTTAGACATCCTTGGAACCATATTTCAGAACCCAGATGTCTAGGATAGCACAATGGTTAGGGTAGTGGGTTAGGAATGGGGCAGCCAAGGTTGAACTTCCACAGCTGCTATAATTGAAATTGTCTGAGAATTGGGGATGCTAGAGTGCTTTCTTTGCATCCTCTGGATGCTTTCCAGCTGAAACGAGCACTTTTCAGACGCTTGTTCATTGCTATGTATGTCTCAGAACAAATTGAAAGTCAGACATGATGCTGGACATCCATGATGTTTCTGTGATCAGGTGGGGACATCCTGTTTCCTGGTAATGCCCTCTCCATGACCCCATTAAGATTCAGACACCCCCACAACTGGTTTCTAAAATGCTCTGGAGAAGGTATCTGTGCTTTGGACATATCTATGCCCATTTTTGACATCCAAAGCACAAATAGGGCTTCTAAATTATGTATCTGGATTTTAGAAAAGCCTTTGACAAAGACACTCATGAGAGACCACTGAGGAAAAAGTCATGGGATAAGAGACTTTATAGGAAACTCTCTGTTGGGATGCCCTAACTTCCTTGTTTTGTTAGTATCTTTCAAAGGTATGTCATTCTGGATCATGCACTCTTGGGTGACTCCCCCATAATCTAGTTTAGAAGCTGCTCTGACTCCTTTTTAAAGTTTAATGCCAATGACCTGGGTGGAATCAGGTTAAGATAGGGCCCATCCTTTCAAAAAGCCACCCTGCCTTTTGCAGAATGTTCTAAAATGTAAAATCTTCTTCCTTGTACCTTTATCTCATCCACACATTGAGACTCCATAGCTCTGCCTGCCTCTTGGGTCCAGCACGTGGAAAGTGAATCGTTTCTCAGAATATTACTCTGGAAGTCCTAGATTTCGGCCTTCTACATAAAATCCTAAATTTGGCTTCCAGAATCTCCCTCCCACACTTTCCTATGTCATTGGCATGAACATGTACCAAGACAGCAGGCTTCTCCCCAACACTGTCTAAAACTTTATCTAGGTGGCATATGAGATCCACTCCCTTTGCACCAGGCAGACAAGTTACCAGGCGATCCTCACCCTCCATCTAGCTATCTATATGTTTAATGATTGTTTCAACTATAATAGCTGTCCTAACCCTTCCATCATATGCACACTGCCACTGGAGACATCACCTTGGTGTGAGGTGTTACATCACCTGAAGGACAAGTGATACATTTAAGACAAATTGGAAAAACTATTTATTCACCCAATGTGTAATTAAGCTCTGAAGTTTGCTGCCAGAGGATGTAGTAAAAGCTGTTTGTATAGCTGGGTTTAAAAAAGGTTTGAAAATTCCTGGAGGAAAACTTCATAAATGATTATTCAAATAGACTGTGGGAAAGCCACTCGTTACACCTGGGATGAGCATCGTGGAATCTGTCTACATTTTGGTATCCTACTAGGTACTTGTGACCCGTGTTGGTCACTGTTGGAAACCAAATATTGGGCTTGATGGATCATTGGTCTGACTCAGTATGATAAATCTTATTGTCTTCTGTTTTATGTTCTTTTGGACCTGGTTTGGATAGGAAAATTAACAGATTCATACAGGGGATTATTTTAGAAGCCCTATTCATGCTTTAGACATTTGAAAACAAGAACTTGGATGTCCAAATCACAAGGATGTCCCAGGACCCATTTTAGAAAGCAGGTATATGGATGTCCCCAATGCAAGGATGACTAAGTAGAATGAGGGCATGCCGGAGGAGTGGTCTGGGCAGAGCAACAAAGATGCATGGCATGGTTTGTTTTCAGAATGGCACAAGAACATTTGGCCTGGATTTTGAGGTGACCATCCCTATGCCTGCTCCTGACCATGCTTCCAGGGGAAGAGCAATATGTCGTCACCGCAATTAATATCTCCTGGCATATGAAACAGCCATGTAGATACATTTGCCAAACATATATTAGCGGGCCACTGCCGCATGTCAGAGTTTCTGAAATGGCTGGCTGGGACACGCATGTCACTGAACATGGATGTCCCCCTTCTGAAATATGCAGACCAGGATGTCCAAGCACCTATTTCTATTGCCGTCCAATTCAGGGTAGTCTACATTTCTAAAATAGCCTACAACCATGCATGTACCTGGCCTTGCTAGCCACACAGGCCTGCCGTCAGACCCAGCTGCCGGGACTTCCATTTTTCCTGACCAGAATGGAGCAATTTCAGATAATACTCATATATGCCGCCCTTCACTGCTGCCGCTCCCCTGGATTTTTGGACTTTTGCTCTGGACATCCCAGATTCTCCCTAGCCAAATGTTCTTGTGCCATTCTGAAATCAAACCATGCCATGCATCTTTGTTGTTCTGCCCAGACCACTCCTCCGGCATGCCCTCATTCTACTTGCTCATCCTTGCATCAGGGACATCCATATACCTGATTTCTAAAATGGTCCGGGGATATTCTTGTGATTTGGACATCCGAGTTCTCTTCTAAAATGCCACTTGCAGTCTTCAAATACTTAGCCATCAAAAGAGCGCTGTTTTAAAAGAATGGAATCTCATTCAAGGATTTTTAAGCTTGCTGTGATTATCTGAATAAACCTGTGATACAAAAATATCTGAGCCAGAATTTGCATCAGGTAAGATCATGTTTTTAATTGCAAATACAAACTAACAATTATTCTTGTTTCATTATCTTATGTTAAATTCAAAATTATGTCAAATAAGGACAAATAGGTCAGAATAGAATTCAATACTGAAGCATAGCTAAGGGGCATGCCACAATTTAGAACCTAATTTTATGGAAGTTGCTACTGCACCAAAAAAAATTTGTTATGCTTTTCAATGCCATATATATGACTCAGAAACATGTATTTATCAATGACATTCTAGATGTACATAGCAATCAAAGGAAATATAGATTATTATTGAACTTAATGCCATGCAAATGAATCCTGCATCTTTCCTGAAGTAGGCAGTACGAGATACTTTTAGTGGTTACAGTAACAAAGAGATTTTAAATGTTTCACTTTTGTGATAGCGCACAGTAACCCGAATATTTAAAATCAAAGTCAGATAAGAACAATATTTATGAATTTCTTTTCTTTATTTCTTTCTTTGTATTTATTCCCTCTAAGGTATGAGGGACAGTCACAAGGCATCACGTGCCTTAAATCATAGGGTGGCTGAAGTATGCCTGCCGGTGGGCAATTTCCCACATATTTTAGCAGGAATGTTGCATATGAGACTGAGAACTACTATTACTAATTTGTATAGTGCTACAAGGCATACATAGTGCTTTACAGAGACATGTAAGAGCTTACAGTCTAGTCAAAAGACAGACAACACAACAAGTGGGGACTAGAATATATCTAGGGGAACTCTCAGGTGTTCTGACCGTTTCAGATTGATAGTGAGTGAACGATGTTTAGATTTACTAAAGCATACTACTGCCTTAGCAAGACCAGTGCCAGGATTTGGAGGCACCCTAGGCAGGCCCCCCTGCCCCTATTGCTACCGCTGCTGCCCTGCACACTTCAAACCAGAAGAGCACATTGGAGAGGGGTTAGAGAGGTCGAGGGTCGAGAACAGAAATCACGAGGCAGTGTCAGCGACTTAAAGACAGTGTTGTCTCGCAATTTCTGAACTATTGCTGTAGTTGCAAGCCTGGGAGAGGGGTGGAAGTGGTGGCAATAGGTGCCCCTGGAGGGCCAGCACTCTAAACAACTGCCTAGGTTGCCTAATGGATGCGCCGACCCTGTGCGTTAGCATACACTTTCAGGGGCTCTTTTAACAAAGGTTAATGCACAATAATGAAGTTAATGTGTGTTAAGTGCCATTGCTCCCATAGTAATAAAAGGGCTGTGGGCACTTAACACGTTAACCTTTGGTAAAAGATCCCTTAACTATTAGTGCATGCAAACATAATAATATTTTTTAGTAAATCTAAACATCTTTCGCTCACTATCTATCTGAGAGAAACCATCACAACACCTGAGCATTCATGGAGTGGAGGAGTGGCCTAGTGGTTGGGGCAAGGTACTTCAGGTCAGGGGTTCAAATCCCACTAGAGGACAGCAACCTTGGGTCGGAAGGACTGGGGTTTCTAGTCCCACAGGTGCTCCTTGTGGTCTCAGGCAAGCCACTTAACCCTCCATAGCCCATGCTCCCTGTAAAATAGTTATCTCCAAGTTATAATGCCCTGTTCAATGTAATTTCAGTTTGTTCAATGTAAACCACACTGATGCAGAATAGCACGGTATATAAGAGAATGCAAATAAATAAATAAAAATAAATGTTCTGGGTCTCATACACAAAGTTCCTGTTAAAACGTGTGGGGAACTGCCAACAAACAGGTGTGCTTCAGCCACCCTGTGATTTATGCCACGTGGTGCCCTGTAGTCTGTAGAACATGCTAATCCTAAGTCATACCCGGCAGCATCCCTCACATCTTAGAGGGAATTAATACAAATAAGAAAAATATTAATTTCTTTTATTTGTCTGACAGTGATATTAAATATTTGGGCTTCTCGCATGGGAATATACACTATGTAGCTATCAGAAAAGCAGAATATCTGAAATCTTTTTGCTACCATAATCAAAAATAACATATTTTACTGCCTACTTCAGGAAGGATGCAGGATTCATTTGCATGCCATTGTTAAATTAGGGGAGGAGTGGCCTAGTCGTTAGGGCAGCAGACTAGAGCCAGGAGGACAAGGGTTCAAATCCCACTGGCACTCCTTGTGGCCTTGGGCAAGCCACTTAACCCTTTGTAGCCTCAGGAACAAACTGGGGTCATGGCTCCAATATCACACAGAAGCCACTACCACCAATTAGTAAACATACACCTTAGATTGTAAGCCCTTTGGGGACAGGGAAATGCCACTGTACCTGAATGCAACTTCTCTAGACCTTCTTTTGGAAAGATGTGAGCTAAATACTACTACTAATAAAATAATAATATGAGTGCGATGGCTGTATATGTCTAGAATGTCATAGACAAATATATGCTTCTGAGTGATATATATATCATGGAAATGACAATTCAATCACTTCTTGTTAAGTTCCATCGAGTCGGTGTCAACTCATGGCGACTCTCTGGATAGTTGTCCTAAATTGTGTTCGGTCTTCAGTCAGGTGGCTCATTGTTGACAGGTACCTGTAGCTGCTGTTATTGTATTGATCCATCTCATTGCTGGCCTTCCTCTTTTGTGTTGACCTTCTATCTTGCCAAGCATGATGTCTTTCTCTAATGATCTCTCTCTTTTCATGATCTGTCCAAAGTATGAAAGTCAAAGTCTTGTCATCTGAGCTTCTAAAGAAAGCTTAGGTTTGATCTCCTCTAGTACTGACTGGTTTGTTCTTCGGGCAATCCATGGTATACATGGTATACGTAGTATTCGCCACCAGCACCATATTTCAAAGAGATCGGTTTTCTTCCTGTCTATCTTTTCCACTGTCCAATTTCGCAACCATAATATCATATTATTGAAAATACCATGGCTTGAATGAGTCGAATCTTTGAATGAAGACAGACATTTCTGCTCTTGAGAATCTTGTCTAGGTCTTTCATAGCCATTCTGCCAAGAGCAATGCATCGTCTGATTTCTTGACTGCTTGTTGCTTCTTTATTGATAGTTGATCCAAATAGGTTAAAGTTGTCACGATTTCAATTTCTTCTCCTTCAACGATGAACTCGTTGATTTTGCCAGTTGTCATGATCTTTGTCTTCTTTACATTAAAGTGCAAGCCCATTTTAAGACTAAGTTCCTTGATCGTGAGAAGCAAATGTTTCAGATCATCTTCACTTTCAGCCAGTCAGGGCCGGCCCGTCCATTGAGCAAGAATGTTTTTTGCACAGGGCCCCGCGTTTCAGGGGGCCCCGCGCAAAGAACATTCTGCTTTTTATTAAATTTCATTAAAAAAAAAAAGCTGGCTCTGGCTGCTGCCGCTGCCGCTACCACCGCGGCAGCGGCAGAATGGAGTGTCCCGCGGGGCCTCCTCTGCTCGTTGAGCCCCTCTGCAAAGGCTTTCAGATTCGCGAAGGGAGAGTGTCTCCCTCGCGTCTCTGTTAAGCCGGCAGGGGCTAATGGGAAATTTCTCATCTGCCCCTTTAGACGCGAGGGGCTGATGGGAAATTTCCCATTAGCCCCTGCGGGCTTAACAGAGACGCGAGGGAGATACTCTCCCTTCGCGAATCTGAAAGCCTTTGCAGAGGGGCTCAACGAGCAGAGGAGGCCCCGCGGGACACTCCATTCTGCCGTTGCCGCGGTGGTAGCGGCAACGGCAGCAGCCAGAACCAGCTTTTTTTTTTTAAATTTTGCCATAAGCCGGTGTGTGTGTGGGGTGGGGGGGTTAGGACCGGCACTGGGCGCGGTGGCGGGGGGGGGGGGTTAAGACTGGCAATGGGCTGGGGGCTGTCTGGAAATGGGGCTATGGGGGGGTTAGGACTGGTAATGTGCTATGGGGGGTTAGGACTGATAATGGGCTATAGGGGGGAGCTAGGACAGGAAATGGGCTGATGGGGAGGGGTTAGGACTGGTAATGGGCTGTGGGCTGCTGGGGCGGGGTTAGGACTGGTAATGGGCTATAGGGAGGGTGTTAAGACTGGTAATGGGCTGTGGGCTGATGGGGGCTGTCTGGAAATGGGGTGATGGGCTATGGGGGGGGGGTTAGGACTGGTAATGGGCTATGGGGGGTTTAAGACTGGTAATGGGCTTTGGGCTGATGGGGGCTGTCTGGAAATGAGGTGATGGGGGGTTAGGACTGCTAATGGGCTATGGGGGGGGGTTAGGACTGATAATGGGCTATGGGGGGCGATGGGGAGGGGTTAGGACTTGAGGTGGACTGATGTGGTTAGGACTGGTAATGGGCTGTGGGCTGATGGGGGGGGTTAGGACTGGCAATGGGCTATGGGGGGCTGACTGGAAATGGGCTGATGGGGTTAAGACTGGAAGTGGGCTGATGGGGGGTTAGGACTGGTAATGGGTTATAGGGGGGCTTAAACTGAAAATGGGGTGATGGGGGTTAGGACTGGGTTGATGGGGGGCTAGGACTGGTAATGGGTTGGGGGGTTGCTATGACTGGAAATGGGCTGAGTGGAAGGGGAGGCTTGAACTGCAAATAGCTGATGGGGAGGGAGCTTGGAATGGAAATGGGCTGTGAGGGAAGGGAGCTAGGACTGAAAATGGGCTGATGGAGCAGCTAGGATAGGACTGGAAATGGGCTGTTGGGGGGAGCTAAGATTGGAAATGGGCTGTGGTGGGGGCTTGAATTGAAATGGACTCATGGAGGGGCTAGAACTGGAAGTAGGCTCATGGGGGGCTTGGACTGGAATTGGGCTGAGTGGAGGGGAGCTAGGATTTGACATGGGCTGATGGTGGGGCTAGGAAATGACTAGAAATGGGCTGATGGGGGCTAGGATTGGAAATGAGCTGATGAAGGGACTCAGACTGAAAATGGATGGGGGAGCTAGGACTGGAAATGGGTTGATGGGGGGCTAGGACTGGAAATGGGCTGATGCAGGGACTAGAAGGGAATGGATGCTGGGTGAGACTGGAACTAGAAGGGAGCTGATGTTGGGGGAGGATTAGAATGGGATGGGGCTGGGAGAGTAAAATGGAGAGGGGAAAAATATTTTGTGTGTGAGGGATGAAAAATCTACAATTGGCCGGGTATTGGGAGAGTAAGTGGGGATTGAGGATGGAGGGGTAAAATTTGTGTGGATGAAATAGGAATGAGGAAAGAGCAAAAGGAGAAAGATTAGTATGTTAAAGCAGATGTAGAGAGAGAGAATGGAAAAAAAAACTAGAAGAGAGAAGAAAGAACAAATGGACAGCAGACGATGGACAGTTAGCAGAAAACATGAAGAAACCAGAAGAAAGTGGCTGGAGCAATTGCAACTGAAAAAAATGCACAAAAGGTAGAAAGATATCTCTTTATTTTGAATTTATTAACTGGAATATGAAAGCTCTGGGAAATGTGCATCATTAACATCTGCGCTTTGTTTGGTACAAGAGGAAATTAATTTATAGTTTTATTTCTACGGTGTTGTTGTACATTCCAAGTTTGGCTTTTGGGGTTCCCAGTTTAATTATTGCCTTCCTGTTTCTAAATTGTGATTCCTTGTTTGGTGATGGTCTATGTTCTGCATGTGTAACTGAGCTGAGGTATTCTATTTATGTAATTCCTATTTGACATTGCCACTTGTTCTCTTTCCCCAGTATTCTCTGAAATGTATTGGTTTAATATTTGCAGTGTTGCCTTTTGATAGGTAGGGTATGGTGCTTTGTGAGTCCTGGTAATGCTGTCAGGATACGGCGGGTTTGCTATGGGTTCTAAATGGGCAGCATTTGTAGTAGTTCCTAATGTGCCTGGCGGTTGGCACTGGATTATAGTAATGTAGAAATCTTTTAGTCTTTCTTTATCCATACACTCATTAAGAGACACGTTAGTGTATGGTAACATTATGCAAATATTTATGCAAATAAGGTCACTTATGCAAATGAGGCCCCGCACCGAATCTCCACACATGGCCCCGCACCCCCCTTGGGCCGCCCCTGCAGCCAGTAATGTGATATCATCAGCATAGCGAAGGTTGTTGATGAGTCTTCCACCAATCTTCATACCTCTGTTGTCTTCATACAGTCCTGCTTCTCTGATGATTTGTTATGCATATAAATTAAACAGGGAGGGGGAAAGTATGCAACCTTTGCTTATTTTAAGCCATTTTGTTTCTTCTTGTTCCATTCGAACTGTTGCTTCTTGATCAATGTACAGATTGTGCAAAAGAACAATCATGAAAATATGGACTTGGCAACAGAAATGAAGCTGGAGAAAGACTGATAGAATTCTGAAAGACCAACGATCTATTCATCTCAAACACCTTCTTTCCAGCAACACAAGCGGCGACACATGGACTTCACCCAATGGATTGTACAAAAATCAAATTGATTACATCTTTGGAAATCAACGATGGAAAAGCTCTATAACAGTGTTTCCCAACCCAGTCCTACGGGGCACACCGGCCAGTCAGGTTTTCGGGATATCCCTAATGACTATGCATGAGATATATATGCATTAGAGATATCCTGCCAACCTGACTGGTTTGTGGCCCTCCAGGGCTGGATTTGGAGACCCCTGCCTTACACCTCTGTCATTTAAGATTGTGAGTGGGCAAGGTGCAGATGTCCTAGACATCGAAAGGGTATATAGAATGTGACACATTCCTCCTCAATTCTCACCACCACCAAAATATTGTCTATTAGACAACCTTTTGGTGGTGGTGAGAATCGAGGAGGAATGTGTCACATTCT
The DNA here is from genome assembly GCA_033557465.1 of Ichthyophis bannanicus. Lineage (NCBI taxonomy): Eukaryota > Metazoa > Chordata > Amphibia > Gymnophiona > Ichthyophiidae > Ichthyophis > Ichthyophis bannanicus. Next base: position 223,244,206 of record CM066043.1, on the reverse strand, counting down.
ATATACCCTTTCGATGTCTAGGACATCTGCACCTTGCCCACACACAATCTTAAATGACAGAGGTGTAAGGCAGGGGTCTCCAAATCCAGCCCTGGAGGGCCACAAACCAGTCAGGTTGGCAGGATATCTCTAATGCATATATATCTCATGCATAGTCATTAGGGATATCCCGAAAACCTGACTGGCCGGTGTGCCCCGTAGGACTGGGTTGGGAAACACTGCTCTATAACATCAACAAAGACAAAACCTGGAGCTGACTGTGGTATAGATCACCAACTACTAGTATGCAAACTCAAGCTAAAGTTGAAAAAGAGCAAACCACTCATGAATGCAGAAATATATGACCTTGAGAATGTTCAGTCACTAAAAAACCATAATACTGTTTTTTCTTTCGGTGCAGCACCAACTGTGCATAAAACTGGAACTATCAAACTGTTTTTAGGTCCTAAATTGTGGCATTCCCCTTGGTTATGTCTGTGTTGAATTCCATGATTGTTCTTGCTCCTTTAAAAAAAATATCACTGTCTACTAAGGCAGCCCTGGCCATTGATATTACAGAAACAACCACAGGCAGTAAGCAAATACAAAAGCGAGTATGTTGATGTTAGAGAAGCTAATAATTTTACAGATCGTTTTTCTCAGTTCTACAACTGGAATGGGTCACACAGTAATAGACCAGAAAAGCATTATTTAGTCCTTTTAACCTATAGAGAGTATTTCAGCCTCCCATCAACTTTCTAGTAAGGCTGAAGTGCAGCTTTAATCCATCATCCTCCCTTCTTTTCTCCATGGACAAGCAGGATGCGTCAGCCATCCCTGGTGACATCCTCCAGGAGGCGCCATTGATGGAAGTGCTCTCCAGAGCTCAGAAAGGTAAACCTTTCTGAGCGTGTGTAGGTAGTCCCACCTCCCCGGCCCGCCCCTAGCCAGGTCAGTCTTTTTTCTTCTGCCTTGCCATCAAGACAGATCTCTAAGCTCTCCAAACATCAATATCATTTAAGCAGAAAGAAAATTGCAGAAGAATGCCTAAACCGGGTTTTACAAAAAGGCCCACAATACGGGAGGAAGATGAACAGCATGGACACCCATGACCAGTGCGTTCAGTGCTATGAGCCAGCCATTGGGTGGAGGACTGATCCCACTACTCTAAAATGTACCCCTCAAAAAAATACACCACCAACCACAAGTGGCAGGCCCCAAGATACAAACAATCCTACCAGGGCCCTGCCCAACAGAGGTAGCAAAAGCAGAAGACGCAAATGACATCACAGGTAGGCAAGAAATCTGCCTCCTTTTGATGGGCAGTGTCAACCTGCCCTCCCAGATGGGTGTCAGATGGCCCTCCCGGTGGAGACACCCTTGTCAGCTTTCCTGCAGGCTTGGGAGGTTATCACTACCGACAAGTGGGTTCTGCAGATCATCCAGGAGGGATACCGCATAAGCGTCTCTTCTCCACCCTGTCAAAGCTCCCGGCCTGACAGCAAGACAATACCTCACCTCGTACCTCCCATGACGGTGGAACTCCTACATCTGTTAGCATCCCAAGCAATAGAAAGAGTGCCTACATATGAAATCAACACTGGATTCTATTTCTCATCCCCCAAAATCAGGGGGGGTAAGCCCCATCCTGGACCTCTGCAAACTGAACAAATTCATAACCAAGGAGAAGTTCAGAATGTACTCCCTCAATTCCATCCTACCGCTCATACAGACTGGGGACTGACTAGCCTCCCTGGACCTGCAGGAGGCCTATACCCATGTCCCCATTCACAAGGCTCACAGGAAATACCTCCACTTCCATTTGCTGGGGCATGGCTATCAGTACTCGGCCTGTCCCCGGCACTGCGGTCTTTACAAAATGCGTAGCCAAAGCAGCAGTGCACCCCCGTAAGCATGGTATCACCATCTTCCTGTATCTGGATGACTGGTTACTCTTCACACCTTCAGCTCATGAATCCCAGACAGCAGTGCAGAGGACCACGGCCCTACTATCCACTCTGGGATTCCTGATAAACCATGCCAAGTTGCAGTTGCAACCATCCCAGAGCCTGGAATTCATCAGTGCAATCATCGACACCTGTGCCTCAAAAGCCTTCCTGCCAGTGCAACGAATATCCACAATCATGTCCCTAGCCCAAGACATTTCTGCGGCCAAGCAAACTACTGCACAATCCATCCTGCACCTCCTAGGACACATGGCGGTGGTGATGTCAGTCCTTCCCCTAGCAAGGCTGCATGTGCGCAACCTTCAGTGGCACCTGTGCATGCACTGGAGACAACACTCCCAGCCTTTGACCACGTGCATTTCAGTAGACACTCAGGTTGTGAGAGGCCTCTGCTGGTGGACCAACCCAGCCAACTTCACGGGTGGGGGGGCAAAAACCTCCACCAGCACCAACATCACATCGTGGTGACCACAGATGCATCCTCCACAGGGTGGGGAACCCACCTGCTACACCTCGGCACCCAGGGTTCATGGTCCATGAAGGAGAGAACTCTCCACATCAACCTACTCAAATTCAGGGCCATCAGGTATGCACTGAAGGCCTTCCAGGTGCAACTAATGGGGAAGTCAGTCTTGGTTGAGATGGACAGCCAAGTGGCTATGTTCTACATCAACAAGCAAGGGGGAACAGGATCCTGCTCCTTTTGCAAGGAAGCACTCGCAACCTGGTCCCTCGCACTGGTCAGCAGTTGCCTGCTACGAGCCTCCTACCTTCCCGGTGAACAGAACACCCTCGCCGGCATATTAAGCTGGCACCTAGAGCAACACGAGTGGACCCTGCACCCAGAGGTCACCGACTCCATATTCCAGCAGTGCAGAACACCACAGCTCGATCTGTTTGCCATGGAGCAGAACACAAAAGTGCCCGCTCTTCTGTTTGAAGCACCCATCATACAGGAGCCTGGCCACGGATGCATTTGACGTGTGCTGGGGTGGGGGGGATGGTCACTAATATATGCCTTCCCCCCCCATCCCCCTGATCTCAGCAATCCTACAACGAATCATCACGAACAAGGCGCACATCATCCTGATCACACCCCACTGGCCACGCCACATGTGCTACTCCGCCTCACTCAAGAACCACCACTGTGGCTCCCCTTAAAAGCTGGATCTTCTCACCCAGAACAGCAGGGGCATTCTGCACCCCAACCTCCAAGCTCTCACATTGACAGCCTGGAGATTGAACAGATGAACCTTTCAGCCCTCAACCTACCTACGGAGGTACAGCAGGTGGTCCTGGAAGCCAGACGACCATCCACGTGGAAATCCTACGGGCTCAAGTGGAAGTGCTTCAGTATCTGGTGCGCAGCCCATGGTCTAAACCCAATCTCTTGCACAATAGCAAAGGTCCTTCAATACCTCGCCTCCCTCTTTGAGCTTGGCCTAAAGACCCAATCCATCAGGGTCCATCTATCAGCAATAGCTGCCCTCCACATTCGCGTGGATGAAGCCGGCAACAACTCCATCACAATACTACCAATTATTGCATGATTCATGAAGGGCCTGGAAAACCTGATCACCGATCAGACCATTGGTGCCACCCTGGGACCTCAACATCATTCTGCAACAGCTAACACAGGAACCCTTCAAGCAGCTCCAATCAGTGGACTAGAAGTTTGCATCATGGAAAACTCTCTTCCTGGTCGCAGTCACATCCGCCAGGAGAATCAGTGAGCTTCAGGCCTTTGTAGCTCACCCTCCATACTCTCAGCTCCATCATAACCTTGCTTTCTTTCGCACCCACCCGAAGTTTGTCCCGAAGGTGGCATCTGTATTCCATGTCAACCAGTCTATTGACCTATTCACATTTTTCCCAGAACCACATTCATTCATGGAAGAATGGAGGCTGCATACCCTTGACTGCGTCATGGCCCTGTGCACCCACATCAGCAGAACAGCAGCCATAAGGCAAGGGACATAGCTCTTTGTGTCCTTTGACCCCATCAGGCTGGGAAGGCCCATCATGAAAAGGAAACTCTCACAATGGATATCAGACTGTGTCGCCTACTGCCACAACAAAGCAGGCACGCAGCCAGGAAAAAGAGTAGGGGCACATCAGCTACAGGTGCTAGCCACCACAATCGCCAACCTGTACTCGGTGCTGGTGAACGACATCTGCAAGACTGCCACCAGGTCCTCAGCGCTCACCTTCCAGAAACACTACTGCCTGGACCTCGAGGTGTGAACGGACAGCTCCTTTGGTCGGACAGTCCTCTCTGTGGCCACTGGGGCACTCCCTGCAGCCACTGAGGCAGGGACAAGCACACAGCCTCAGGACCCACTACTGGGTGGCAACTAACGGCCGATGGCAGATGACTGTATCCTTCTTGCATCCTCCTGGTACTGTAACGATTGTACAATTTGCACAGCTGCCTTTGCACAGATCAGAGGATGACTTGCTCGTCATTCCACTCCAGGTCCAAAGACTATACCTGGACGGCCTATATAATGTGTTCTAAACAAACTGCAATGTTTACACCATATGTTGATTTATGTTTGCACAAGGTGCTGAAGTTGCACCTAAGTTCACTATATTCATGTTGAAGTTGCAGTATATCCACATTTGCACACTGTTGAGTTGCACTTTACTGCCTTACTGCCTCAGCTACACCCGGCCGGGCTGTCATTGATGCAATAAATGAACTTGTACCATGTTTCAGTGCAGTTGAGTTTGTTCTGTAGCTGTCTCTGCCTCCCTCATCCACTTCAGTGTGCACAAGGCACAGCTAGGGAGGCACCAGGTATGGCTGACGCATCCTGCTTGTCCATGGAGAAAACGAGGTTACTTACCTGTAATGAGGGTTCTCCGTGGACAGCAGGATAAGTCAGCTACATGAACCACCCACCTCCCCTGGATGAGGTCAGACCAAACTGGCATGCAGCCTAGCCAGAAGGGACGCACTGGCCTGGCTAGGGGCGGGTTGGGGAGGTGGGGCTACCTAAACCTTTCTGAGCTCTGGAAAACAATTCTGTCTATGGTGCCTCCCGAAGGACGTCACCAGGTGTGGCTGACCTATCCTGCTGTCCACGGAGAACTCCCGTTACAGGTAAGTAACCTCATTTTCTCCCAGCCTATACTGGAAATGGAGAATATCTATGACTATTTTTGATAAAATATAATTCCATTGCAGAGGTAATTGGCCGCTAAAATACTTCATTCTTCTTGTTTTGCTTGTTTAAAATACCTTTGACTAAGGGGCATGTTTACTAAAAAGCGCTAATTTGCGCGCCGCAAAATAGCGCACTAAAAGCAGCACTTAAGTGCTCTTAAACGCCCCGCAAACGTGCGATGAAGCCCCGCACACTTGCGCGTCACAGTAACGGGTGCCGCACAAGTACGGGCCCGCAAATGTCCGATAGAGGCGTGGAAAGGCTAACGGAGGGCGGAGGAAGGCCCCGGAGGGGCGGAGAGAAGGGGTTAATGGGCGGGGAAGGGGAGGGGAGAGTCGCCCCGCACATTATCGGTGCTGAATTTCCAAAAAAAAATAGCGCGAGTGAATCACTCGCGGTAGAATGCATTTAAAGGGAAGAGAAACCATTTACGTCAGCAATGTACAGCAAAACCGGGGAAACCTGAAAAACGTGAGCAGTGTGATACATGTGCACAGCCCAAAAGTGGAAATAAAAATAGAAAAGGACCACAACAAAAATTGTAAAAATAGGAATTCAGCTGGGTAACAGTTATAGTAATGGGCAAAACCAACAAACACACCCAGGAAAGCTCCAGCAAAAAGAAATGTTTTTTGGAAAGGTGTACGGAGCGGAGACTCTTCCAAAAACATTTCCTTTTTGTTGGAGCTTTCCTGGGAGTGTCTTCTATGGTTGCCCATTAATATCACTGTTGCCCAGCGTGGTGATATTGTGTCCCCCATTTGCCGTGGTCATTTCCGGGGTTTATGTGCACGTTTGTCACCAGACAGGGTGCATGTGCCCAAAGTAAAAATGCGTACAGCAGGGTTTGTGACTCCATCCTGCCAGGTTTACAACCTCCAGGGGTTGCACTGTCTCTGTGGCCATAGTGTGGTGCCGTGGACAGAGCCATTACCTCTAGGACTAGAGGGCCAGAGGTTCAAATCCCAGCTGGGGCACTTGCCAGCCCAGTCCCTATATTTTACCCACCACTAAACAAAGATAGCGCAGACACCCCTGTATTGCAGGGAACATAAGCATGGGGGAAACACCCATATTTTACCCAACACCGCACACACACCACAACAATGGGCATTACCTACAGCCAAGTCCCCCAAATGCAGTCCTGTACTGCCACATTGCAATCAGGTCATCTTCTTTTTCTGAGAGAAGCTCATGCCAGCATGTTGGCGGACGAGTACATGTGGTGCAGGGGGCAGTGGCTGCTAGCCACAGAAGACAGAGGCCTAGCCATGTACAGGCTGGCACAGTCCACTGCAACAGACAGGCCCTGCCGGATCCACAGGCATGGACATTCCAGGGAATCCATCCAATCTGTGGCTACATGGTGGTGCAGTGCACACAGACAGTGCATGCAAGAACAAAAGGTCACAGGTTCAAAGCCCAGCTGGGGCTACCACCAATCCTGCCCACATATTTTTCCCACAACTACACAGTGATAGTAAGGACAAACCTTTCGTGGCGAGGACATATGCAATGGTACTACGTCTATCTTTTACCCCACTGAGCACAGACACCATGTACAGGGGCAGTACCTAGAGCACAATATCCCAAATGCAGTCCTGGTGGGCCACACACCAGTCAGGTTCCATGCTGCCACTCATACAAATGCCTGTGCTGTATATCTATGCACCACCCCCATGGCATGTAGATGTAGCTCATGCATATTCATGAGGAACAGCAGGAAAACCCGAACAGTGTGATGGAAACCTGGACTGGAGTTGGGAATCTCTGCCGTAAAGCAGCAGCCAACAGGGCCAGACACACCCACACCCACACCCACAGGCCCCATTGGCCAATGTCTTCTGGAGAGGCAGAACATTAGACCCTGCGTGCATCGCCCAATACTAGCACCTGCATACCTTAGCAATGTCACCCTACACCTGAGGTATATGGTACACAGCTCTGAGACGCTTGCTAGGAGTACTGGCAGATAGATATCCATACGTTACGCACATACTGCTAGTTGACCCCATCCGAACAATCTGTTCGGTGTTTGCGGTGCGTGCTCCAGCCCTTGCCTCTGACGGTGTTTACCACCCTGGGGAGTGACCCCCAGCAGTACTGCGTAGCATATCCATGCCTTGCCGTGCCCAGCACCGGTTTGGTGGGCAAGGCTAATTACCTCCTCAATAGTAGCACCATGATGGCATAGGTGTGGAATTGTGTGTCTGTCTATACAGTGGGTGTTGGCTGCAAGCCCCTTCCACAGCCCACACTGCCAACACTGTTGCCAGTATTGGCCTGCCAATGTGCATAATGAGTAGCAAGGGACCATGGGTATATCTCAGACAGAGTGGACTGACCAGGATGCAGCTGCACAGGGCATAGGGCACTGGCAGGGGCATGGTAGTGCCCGGCCACCACCTACACAGACAGGGTGACCTCTGTATGTGCTGCTGGGATATCACTCTCACCCTGAGTGTGCAGTGATGGCAGCATGGCTAGGCACCCCCATAGTGCTATATTGTGATTCTCCCATGTGATATGTATGGGTGTCCTGTGGGGGCCTCTTCCTGGACTTATCTGCTTGTGTGTGCTGTCACCCCAGTTGTGGGTGCATGCATGTCCATCAGGACCAGCCAGCAGACTGTTCACAGCTGCTATGTGTTGTGATGGAGTGCCTTGCAGGGTGCAGTGGCTGATGGCTTGCTGCAGGTGAATATCAGATAGTGGTGGGGTGCATCTGTGAATATCCAGGCCTAATGTCTGTCTGATATTGTGTTATGGAAGTGTGTGGAGCTGCTTGGACTGCCCTGTGGGGTGTCTGTTCCCTAGCAGGACTGGGGTTGATGGTCCACTGTGCTGCTATCAGGGGTGGGGGAATCTGTTGAGAGGAAGCCCTGTTTTGTCCGCGGGGGCAGGGGCACCCCACTGACTGAGCCAGACAGGGATCACCAAAATGTTTATGCAGCACCTACCTATTCCACAGGTTATATGCTGCTTTGGAGCTCTGTCATGGCCACATTCAGCCATGTCTGGTGTTGTGGACCTGGTCCTGGGCACAACATCTCACACTCAGGGTGAGCACAGTAACCGCACAATGTGATGGTGTTTAGCTACTCTTTGCCGTTTGTCCACCCACTCAGGACACCCTACCAGGCCGAGGTGCTGTGTGGGTGCACACAGACCCTTCCCCCTACCAGGCCGGGGAGCTTTAGGGGTGCATTTCCCATCCTGTGTTCAATCGTGGACAGCTGATTTGCATGTGCAGTGCATCATGGGTACGGGTGGTTCACAACAGCAGACTGTCAGTGAGGTGACGTACAGGCTATCTGCAGCCAGCCAGGGGCTGCTTACAGTTATAGAGTTGTAGCCCAATGGTTACGTCACTGCCTGTACAGCCAGATGTCATGGGTTTGAACCCACCGTGGTGTTCTGTGATAGGGGTGTCTAAAGTGTTATTTTAATTTACTGTACATATGTTGCTGCCAGCAATAACACCCTCAGCGTACTGTATCCCATAAGGTGCCTCTGAGGGTGCTTTATGGGGCGCCCTATAGGGCACATTACGGTTGCCAGCCATATAGGGTGCACTATACATTATCCTGTGTTGCAACATGCCCTATAGGGGACATTCTAGGGTGCCTTGGCGGACGGTGCACTATAACATGTGCCTTATGGGCCGCCTTATATTAATATGCTGTGAGAGTGCGTTTGCTAGTAGTTATCACAAAATAAAATTAAAAAGCCTCCTACAGCACTCCACAACATATAACATACTGCCTCAGCTAGCCTTTTTCACTGGCCATTGTGAGAGATTGAACCCCTGGTCCCTGCACCATTGCTCAGTGTCTTCACCATTGTGCTGTGGCTCTGGTCCTGTGTTTGTGCAGCAGCACGCAGCCTTGTAGCCATCGGCTCGCCGTCTTGTGGCACACAAAATTAACAGCGCGCCGCCATCTGCTGCCCACAATGAACAGTGCGCCGCCTCATGCCATATAAAAAAAGAGTGCGCCACCTTCTGCCGCCCATAATCAATATGCCTCCCACACCACTTTTGCCCATAAAAGTTGATGCCTCAGCTGGTCTTTTTCATTGAGGGCAATGGGGGCTTGAACCCATGGCCCCTGCACCATAGCTCAGTGTCTTCACCGTTGTACTACAGCTCTGTTGTTTGGTTGTGTAGCATCGCCCCACTTAGCCTTCCCACGCGCTAATGTGGGCCCCGCACATTAGCGCAACGCACACACGTACGGTCGGGTTTTTTTGTTTTTTCTGCCTGAACCGCCCACTCCTTATATGGCACACGCACACTAACGGGGACCCGCACAGCAACGGAGTTTAGTAAACATACCCCTAAGTGTCTTGTCCAGAATGCTAAGTTCTCCTGATTCCATGACCATTTATAGACTAAAATTGGAAAGATCCACGTGCTCAGCCTTAATTGAAAATTGGCCTCTTACTTTTCCAATAGGTTGTCAGATCACAGAAGAGCTAGCACTTTATTACCTGGTCTGACTTCATCATTTTGCTCTTGTTCTTATTTTCCTTTTGGACAAATCTGAAGAATAATACTTATAATGTAACTAACTGCTAAAACCACTTTGTGAAAATTGTGCCTCTCTGAGGGGCTGATGATGTGCATTATGATAATAAAAGGCATTATGTATAATCTTATGCAGATTACTGACTGGTGAGCACATCAAAATTTTGATCCTGCAAAAGAATTTTAAGAATAAAGGTGCACCCTGGATAAATGGTCCTTACCCAGTGGCTGTATTCCAATAGTGCTGTTGAATATCTCCACAGACCACTCTGGCACTATCCAGTTAATGCAGGGGTGGTCTGGGGTAGAGGAAAAGTGGTACCGGTACTATTTGGATAAATGCTGAAACTAACCTGGTTTCAGTTTGCCAGCTTATCTGGTACTTATCCAGGCAACTTAGACTGCATGAAAAGCAGACCTAAGTTGCTATCCCAAAAAGTGCTCTCTGAAAATCGTGCTAACTGGTTAAGCCCCAGCACTTATCCACATAGGGCCCAATTCTGTCCCACTCGTACATCTCTTTTGTACGCTCGGGTTGACCCGGATGTACAAAGTAGATTGCGATTCTGATCCCACAGAGCAAGTCCAGCCACGTAGAATCAGAATCGTGAACAGGCCTGCACATGTATGTCCCATGTATGACTGTATGTCCCAGCCTGCACATACAGTCATATCCTGGCTAACTCAGCCAGGGCTTTTAAATGGAGCCGCGGAGCCATGGCATCCTGTTGCCATGGCACCATGGCTCCATTTAAAAGCCACGATGCCAGCCACTGCTAAAAAAGTTAATTCCCCACAGCCCAGCCCCCAATCTGGCCTCCTAAGGCCAGGATTGGGCTGTGGGGAATTTTAAGCGCCCTGGGCTGCTTAAAAAAAACATGACCAGGGGAATTATTCCACCTCGGGAGGTGGAATAACTTCCCCGACCATTTCGCCGGCCATGGACGTACAAGGCCGACATTAGAATCAGCCCTGTATGTCCAGGGCTGGCGACTGCCCACCACCTGCCCACTCTCCTCCCCTGTGGTGCCCCTTCCCTGCCCCCGTCTAACTTCCCCGCACAACTGGCGGGGAAGTTAGACAGGAGGGGAAAGCCGGCATGAATAGCCCTTCTTAACCCAGATATTCAGAGTCAGCTCCTATCTAGGTACTGCCCTAAATATCCCTCTGATATTTAAGCATTGGGAGTGGTTGCCATGGTATTTAAATATTGGCCCTTTTGAAAACCGGTTGCAGTGTTTTTATTGCCTGGCTGTACATTTTATTCATTAGCTAACTTTTAGTCTAGTCACTAGATTATGGAGTTTGAGAGCTTGGAGAGCAAGGCTGGATTATATTGATTCTATGATTCTAGTAAGTCACGTGTTCATTCTTAGGTATACATAAGTTTTTGCTTCCCCTTTCAAATATTTTCTTTGGCAGTATTCTTTTTTAACAGAAAGTTAGTTCCTCATGTCTATGGATATGAAAACAATTTTACATAAAATAAATCGAGCATATTCCAGTCTGGTTTGAGTTCAAAACATGAATTTTTCTCTCGAGGAACTCAGTAGGTTATTCCAAATGTATCTGGGAAAAATCAGAAATAGATCTGGAAAAAGAGGTCTGCATTGGACGCACCAATTTACAATGGGTTCATCAGTGGGAAACCTTTTAAAAAGAGATTTGCACATGAAAAGTGTGAAAGGCTGAGGATATTGTTCTAAAGGGGGGGGGGGGGAGTAGCTGTCTATCAGCAGTCTATAGCAGTGAGGTAAGCCACTCTCCTGCTTCTAATCCATCAGACTGGCAAGGAAAGGCAGACCTAGCCCTATAGAGCAATGGGTTGCATAACATGCCAGCAGCCCAAAAGCTGGAAGCGAAGGCATCCCGGGATAGATGGGGGAGGGGGACAGGGCCAATAGCAGCAGAAGGGAAGGAAAGTGGGCAAGTAGACCAATACAGAGGCAAGCAAGACAGCTGAGAGGGAGGAGGGCAGGTATTTAAAGGGATCCTTGGGAGGGAGGAAGTTATTGAGCTCTCAGACCTGAGTAGGCTCAGTTTAAAGGGGCGGCACCAGTCAATAGAATAGCCCTCTTCCCCAGTAAGTGGCCGAACTGCCATGAAGGGAGCCTAGAAAAATTAGGGAGCACCTGAAACTGGAAGGGGGACCACAGAAACAAAACCCAAACAATAAAAGGAACTACAAAGGCTACCTCAGGTCAGTGCAAGCAAGAGGAAAGGGAGGAAGGAGGAGAGATTTAAGGACACTAACAAGAAGACGTATGGGGCAATGAGAAGAAGCAGCAGAACAAGGGGAGAAAAAGGGAGGACAGCATCAGAGGCAAGGAAAGGGTGGTGAAGGACGATGTCCAGCCAACAAGATATCTGTGCAAGGAGATGGGTGCAGTGGACAAAGGAGAATAGCGATAGATAGTAAGGAGGAAGCGGAGTGGAGAGCTCATGGAATGGAGGTGCAGCGGAGCATGGCGGAGATAGTGGCAAAGGCATCAGGAACCTCTGCATATTACTGGATACCACCAGTGAGAAGATGCAGGTCATAGCAACAGCAGATGGTCTACGGAGCAGGACACCTGTAAGCCCTGATGGCTGAATTGGATACTAATGTTGTGAGCAGTGGTGGTAGCCCAGTTGCACAGATGGGATGGCAGATCAATGAGCAGGAATGCCAGAACAGCCGTGTTGAAGGCCGGAATGGGACTGGCGAGGTACAAGGTGAATATCTTCAGAACACACAACAATCAGATTATGCACAAGTGGGAGCAGGGGCAGACGGTAGTACAATGGATGGGGGGAAGGGACAAAGTGGAGGGGATAAGGGTGTGCAAGGGACAGGGATGGGAGTGGGGATAGAGCATCCAGTATAGAAAAACTGTTAAATAAATAAATAAATACCAGTAGCGACAAAAGAGAATATATGGAATAATGAGTCTGCTGATATCTTCGCATTGCTGAATAAGTGGAGAGAGCCTAAGTACAGTTGTAAGAATTATAATGAGAAATGCAAGGCCAAGAAAGCAGAGCTGAGGCAATCCCTAGAACTAGGGTTGCCATCTTTTTGAAAGAGAAAAACCTGCTACATGTGGTTAGCTATGTTCCACCCATGCCTGCCCCGCCCCTAAAAAATAATTGCAGAAGGCAACTGTGCAGGCTTTAGCATCTGCAGGTTATATCAAAGGGGGGGGGGAGTACAAACCTGTTCAGCCACAGTCCCCTTCTCAGGCCCCTCCCACACACATATGGCATTAAATCCAAACATATATTCTACATCCAACAAACCTCGCCCCCTGGCCCCTTCCTCAACAATCTGTGCAAAGCAGAGCAGAGCTAGAACCTTCACCATAAAACTTACTGTACGAGAAAAAAATCTGTCTCATTTCCAAGCATATTGGGAATTAATCAGAGCCAGGACTGGAGTTGATTCAAAGTGTTGGCACCCTAAGCAAATCTTAACCCATATGTCCCCCTTGGATGTCAGAATTTATTATTTAGCTTTGAATGACCTACTCTCCGTCGGCCCTTAGAAACAATCAGCTAAGTTAACTGATGGTTGGGTCGGCCCTTAGAAGCAATCAGCTAGGTTAATTGATGGTTGGGTCGGCCCTGGAATTAATACAAAAAAGTCATTCAGGACGCAGAGCAAATCTACATGCCAGTACAAACTTCCAAAGCTCACACACAGACCCTACCTAGAAAAAGGCAGCATTTCAACATTGCAGTGGGCCTTAAAACATCAATAAACCTATTAGGAAAGCTGAACAAGACAGATTACTACACATCTTAAACAGAAATTCCATGCCAACAGAATACACAGTCTTAGTCACACATACACATATTACAGACAAGCCTTCACCAATAAAGTGGCCACAAAGTGAAAATAGAAATAGGTAAACAAAAAATATTAAACTAAAACCTCAGAAAGCCGGACTCTGCATGCAGTGCAACACCAGAGAAACAGAAAAAAATGCATTTTCTTCTATATTGTACAAAACAAAAGACAGCGTATGTGAGGTCTGGCATTAAGACGGAAGCAACCAAGGCAATTGCCCTGGGCCCCCAAGCCAGAGAGGGCCTTAGATCTATCTGAAAAAAACCACAGTTTGCTAGCGGGCTTCAGGGTTCCTTCTCAGACTTTTGCTTTGGACTAGGCTCTAGCCATGTCAGACACCTGTCCTAACTCATAGAAACATAGAAAAATGATGACAGAAAAAGACCACATGGCCTATCTAGTCTGTCCTTCCATATCAACAACTACAACAGTCCCCCTTTTTTTCTTTAGAGATCCTCTGTGTTTGTCCCATGCTTTTTAAGGAACATCATTTTCATTACTATTATTCCTCATTGCCACTGCCAGTCAACATCTTGTACAATATAAGGTCAAACATCAAACCTCAGACACATCAGAGAACAATCCGTTCTACATCAAAATATCAGTCCATTATTAAGGTAACCATTATGAACATAACATCAGCATAAACAGACATGTCTGTGACGGGTGACAACAACAGGACCTCCTCCCTTCCTCCCTTCCTCCCCCCCCAACCCCCCTCCCCACCACCATAGTATAAAAACTGAAATGCTCAAAGAAGGACAGCACAGTTCCAGAAGCTCTATAACAGCATCAACTGCCAGTCTCCTTCGCCTGTCCATGCTGATTGTCTGTAAACTTAACCTGCTTATAACCCCCTCAGTGTGTACCTATACATGGCTATCTCTGCCCCCCCCCCTTAGTCCCACCCAGTTCCCCCCTCCCCCTCCCATCCCACCCCTCTCCCCAATCCCTACCCATACCCCCTTCCTCTCCGTCTCTCCCTCGCTCTCACTCACACACACATGCACACTCACCCCATGTATTCCTTCACATTTCCTCCGAGCATCCTCTACTAGTTGCAGCTGCGGGCAGCAACGCATGCCATATTCGGGCACACTCCTCCATTTTGTTACCCCCCAACATCAGGCCAGTTCTATGCTCCATATGCCTTAGGTCTAGCATCTCTCGTTGCCATTCTCCAATCTCTGGAGGTTTAGCAGATAACCAGTGCCTTAAGATACATTGCTTCTCTATCAGAAAGCCCTTGTCATATAATTTCCTACAGTGGCTGGCCAACGAGCTCTCCTCCTCCCTGAGGGCCCCAAATAAACACCACTCCATCGAGAAAGTCCTTCCCAGGGGCCTCCAATGGTCGAGCCTACTCTGCACTTCTTCCCAAAAGGTTTGGATCTGTGGACATATCTAAAACCGGTGGAGCAAGGACCCCTTCCATCTCCACAGAGCTGACACACATCTGTCGAGAGCAATCCCATTTTGCTGGCCCAGACATTGGATACGTATGCCCTCCACAAAAATTTATAGTGAGTTTCTTGCAATCGAACTGACTCCGCGACAACTTTTACACGTTGGAAGGCCTCTTGTAGCATAGTAACCTTTACTCCTTGGGCTCCATCCCGCGCCCACCTTTGAGTTAACGTCTCCAAAGCTCCCAGCTCCCCCCTGGATACAACTCCTCACACAGAAGTCTTACTGAGGTTTTCCCCTCCCACTCGGTCAAAATTTCCCACATACCCCTGTCACGCAACATTGGTCCATGCCTCCTTTTTAGGCCCCCTAGGTAATGTCGGATTTGCAAGTAAAAATAGAATGTATTTTGTTCCATATGAAACTTACTGACCAGGGCTTGAAAAGAATCCATCTCCCTCGACATCGGCATTCTCAACTGCCAAACATACTCTATTCCCTTTTGCATCCATCTCCTAGGGGCACCAGCTTGCTGCCCCGGCTCAAAGTCTCCATTGCCCACTAAAGGGAGGCAGTCTGTAGCCTGCCAATTTATTCCCTTATGGTGACATAACACTTTCCACACCTGCCTTAAAGCCCTAGTGTAGCCAGCTAGCTTCCAGGCTGGAGGAAGGTCTTTATCAGCCATATATAACAGGTACGCTCTATGATACGGCTCTGACATCTGATCAATTAGCCCCAACGGCAATATATCCGACACGCCTCCAACTAACTCCTTCAGAGGCCTAAGCATACAAACAAGGTTGTAATGCCGCAGTGACAGCAAACCCACTCCCCCCTCCTCTCTAGGCCTCATCAACACTGCCAAAGCTATATGAAATTGTTTCCCCCACCAAATAAACGTAGCCATATGCTTCTGAAGTGCTAAGAGATCACGCCGCAAGAGCCACAGAGGCAAGTGCCGCAATAAGTATACCCATCGTGGCATCTCAGTCATCTGAAGCAGTGCTATGCGACCCATAGTCGAGATAGGAAGATCCCTCCACTGCCGCAGACGAGATGCCGTTTTAGCTAACATTGGCTTGATATTAACCTCATATAATTTTGCAGCGTGATCTGGTATTTGGATGCCAAGATAACGGAACTGCCCAGGTGCCCAGAGCAGCAGAAATGTCCCCTGCCAATTCTTTTTTGCTCTACCTCCTACATCCAATACTAGGGATTTATTTCTATTTATGCGCAGCCCCGAGAACCCTCCAAAATTCTCAATTATTTCCAGGGCATACTCCAACGACCTTTGTGGGTCACACATACATAGCAGCATGTCATCTGCAAACGCGCTCACTTTAATATTTCCACCTCTCCATTCGATACCTTTCACTCTCTCTGCATCAATGAGGGACACCAGCAAGGGTTCAAGCTGCAACACGAACAGAAGAGGAGATAGTGGGCAGCCTTGCCGTGTACCTCTCTTCAAAGAGAAAGTCTGAGAGCACGCCCCTCCACTAGTTACGCAGGCCAACGGATCCATGTAAAGGGCTTTCACCCAATCCAGAAAAGCCCCTTCAAATCCAAATCTCGCTAACACCTCCAGCATATAAGGCCAAGAGACCCGATCAAAGGCCTTCTCTGCGTCTAGGCTTACCAAAATCAGGGGTGTATCATGCAGCAGGCACTTCTCCATTCCCAAGAGTACTCTACTAATATTCGCAAAGGCATCATGTCCCCTTACAAACCCTGACTTGATGGCTGCCTACCACTCGCGGGACTACCTTCTGCAGCCTGGCTGCAAGGATCGACGCCACTATCTTCATATCGCAGTTTATTAACGATATCGGCCGATATGAAGCGGGGTCTTCCAGATCCCTACCCTGCTTAGGTATTATAGTAATCGCCGCCGTACGCATATCCCTCAGAAAAAAACCCTTCTCCAGCACATCCTGATACAGGACCATCAGTGTAGGTGTGATCTGGGTCAGCAATATTTTGTAAAACTCGGTTCCATATCCATCGGGACCCGGAACTTTGCGTGGCTTAAACGCTTTAATTATTCTCGTAATCTCATCCCCTGCAATAGGCTTGTTAAGCTCCTGCAATTCCGCAGCTGTCAGCTGCGGAAGCCGGATCGCATCTAGGAATTTTCGCTCTTTCACCCTATCCTCTGCCTCTGGCGTATACAGGTCTTGATAATATTGCCTGAAAACCTGCACTATCTTTTCCAACTCCTTCTGCTTCATTCCATTTTTATCCCTAATGCTAGTTACGCCCTGAATGCCGCCTTTCTTCTTTACCAGACGCGCTAGAAGCCTCCCTGTATGGTCACCAAATCTAAAGAGCTGGTGCCGATAGCAATGCATCGAATGGATCGCCCTCTCATGTAAGGCGTCTTTTAAAGCTCTCCGCAGTCCCAAATAAGCCTGGAGTCGGTGGGGTCCTTCCAAGGCTCCCTTCTTCGCATCCTGAAGCTGCTGTGCCAGCTCCATTATCGATGCGTTAACTCGTTTCCTTTCCTTTGCTACATAGGCTATTATGTGGCCCCATAGGACTGCCTTCCCCACCTCCCAAAGGGTCGCCACACTCACCCCAGGAGTGTCATTATAGCGCAGATAGTCCTCCCAATGCAGGACCAGATATTGTCGGAACGTTGCATTTTGCCATAAATGCCTGGGAAAGGGCCATCGCGACCCATTGGATGGTCTGCCTCTAAGATCCATAGTAACTCTCGCATGATCCGATATCACAATCAGCTCAATCTCTACTTTAACCACTTTCCCAAAACTCTCTTTAGAAATGAGGATATAATCAATCCTGGACCATGTCTGGTGTGCTCTCGACAGATGGGTGTAATCCCTTTCCTCTTCATGCAACATTTTCCACGTATCAATCAAACGTCCCATTTTACATAGGTATCCCACGCCTTTGGTGGCCCACTCAGCTCTCTCACTCCCCCTACACCCCAATGACTTATCTAGTACAGGATCATGCGGGCAATTAAAGTCTCCCGCCAGTATCAGCGGTATCTTTGGTGCCCCCGCTATCTTTCCCAGTAGTGTTTTATTTATTTTTTTTTTTTTTTAGAAAGTTTATTTATCCTTTGTAAATCATACAGTACAAACAAACTCTAAAACAATCATAACAGCAAAACAACTGAAATAGAACTGGCTATGTGACACTTCGCTTAGTAACTACTACAAAAAAATGTTGACATTCGCACAGGCCTAATGGCAGGATTAAATCATACAGACAGTAGAAACCATACGTCATGTCTGATTGCGTGGCACCCAGCAATGGTCATGGGTTCCCAGCTCCAACTACCATTAAGCAGGGAAAATCTTAGAGTCCAGGGCAGTCCACTTCGATAATTTAGGAGAGAGGTAGGGATTTTGTTGAATGTAGAGTCGCTCATACATGCGATGAGCACAGAGCAAATTCCACCACTGTTCAAAGGTTAAGGCAGTAAAGTCTTTCCAATGACTCATCAAAGTTTTCAGTGCTAGTCCAAGCAGTAGATCTAATATGGAGCGATCTTCCCTTGCAAGTCCCACTATTCCGGATTTCGAGCGGAATATGAGTATCCGATAGGTCAGCGGGACGCTGAGACCCAATAACCGGGCAATTCTCTCCCATACTTGTCGCCAGTATCTTCTCAGCTTTGGGCAGGTATACAGCATATGTTCCAACGTACCTGGATGTGTTTTGCACGTCCAGCACAAGTTATCTGATGGGGTCTGCCATTTTGCTATTCTAACAGGAGTCAGGTAGGCTCTGTGAGCCAGGAAGAACAACGTTTGTGTTACTGAGGCTGAGCATGCTATCCGAATTTGCAGTTGCCAGAAATGCGCCCAATCTGCTGATTTCTCCATACACCCCACCTCCCCCTCCCAGCTGGATTGTACCTTCGTACACTTCTTGTCCAATCCTTCTCGAAAGCTGGAGACGACTTTGGAAACTGTCCGTGATCCCTCCCGCAGCTCTCTTACTTTCATTGTCCATGCCCCGATCGTCGGTATACCACTGGCGTGACTTCAGCCTTGCTCAGACAATGCCGTAACTGGCACCACTGAAACATCCCAGTAGCGGGAAGGTCAAATTCTCGCTGTAACTCTGGATAGGTTTTAAACCGGCCCGCAACCATCAGGTGGCCTAAGTTAAGTATCCCTCGCTGGATCCACAAAGGCCAAAAGACAGATTCCCCAGCAATCTTAAATCGGGGATGGTGCCAGATAGGGGTGTCCGCCGTATATTTGATCCATTCTGAGTCGGACTGCTGAAATATCTGAAATGCTTGCTTAGTTGCTTGGATGACGTCGTTTGATTTGGTCCCTTTAACGCTGACAGTCCCAATACAAGCAGTCAGTGGGAGCGGGCGACACATTGTAGTTTCTATGCGTAGCCAAGGCGGCATGTCTGGGCATGTATCCTTTTCGCTCCAGAGGCACCCATGCCGCAATATAGCTGCCACATGGTACCAGTAGAGATCTGGAAATTGCACCCCCCCATTCTCCTTGGGTAGCTTAAGCTTCCAATATGTGATTCGGGGAGTCTTATTGCGCCATAGGAAGGCTAACAGAATCCTGGTCAAGGCTTTATAAAAGCGTAGCGAGAATAAAATTGGTATCATACTTAAGATATAATTAAGTTTGGGAACAATCACCATCTTTATGGTCTCAAGTCTGCCCCACCACGTCAGATGCAGAGGATTCCACTTGTGAATGCAGTCCCGCACAAGTTTCTCACAGTATACTTCGTTGTGTAGTACCGTTTCTGAAAGGGTGGTACAGTATTCGACTCCCAGGTATTTAAAAGAGTTGGTCTCCACTTTAAAGGGAAGGCTCTCCAGCAGCCCTTTTGTGACCATGCAGTTCAGCGGAATCGCCACTGTTTTAGTAAGATTCAACTTGTAGCCAGATACTTCCGAATAGAGGGCAATGATACGCAACAAGGCTGCAAGGGACTGTGGTTCCACAAATATGAAAAGATCATCAGCGTATGCCGACAACTTATAGCTGTGGTCTTGAATTTCCAGTCCCCGAATGTCTTCATGTTGCCGTATTGATAGTGCCAATGGTTCCAGAGCTAGGTTAAAGAGAAGCGGCGACAAGGGGCAGCCTTGTCTAGTTCCTCTGTAGAGCCGGAAGGCCGCTGACAGGACTCCATTTGCAAATATCCGCGCAGTGGGTTGGGCATAAAGTAGCTGTATATGTTTCAAAAAACGGTCTTGGAACCCGAACCACTGCATGGACCGGAGCAGAAAGGCCCATTCTATTCGGTCAAAGGCCTTTTCTGCGTCCAGTGCCAGTCCCATAATAGGATACCTGGCCTTGTGAGACTCCGACAAGACATGAGCCAGTAGCCGTCCATTGTCTGCTGTCGACCGTCCAGACATAAACCCGGATTGGTCCGGATGGATAAGAGAGTTGAGCACTCTATTCAATCGATTAGCCAGCACTTTAGCATATATTTTGTAGTCCGTATTGAGGAGAGAGATAGGTCGGTAATTCTCAATCCGTTGCGGGTCTCTGCCCGGTTTAGGGTGAATTACAATCGTGGCCTCCGCTAGCGCCCCTACAGTAGGGTGCTCCTCAAACAGGCGACTGTAATATGTATGTAGTTCAGGAAGCAGAAGATCAGAGAAGGCTCGGTAAAACTCCAAGGGTATCCCGTCGGGGCCGGAGGCCTTCCCCATGGCCAGCTGGCGCATGGCTTTACCAATCTCAGAGCAGGTGATCTCAGCTTCCAACATCAACGTTTGCTGCTGAGTTAATGTGGGTCTCTGAACCTTGGAGGTGAGACGCTGAAAAGCTTCCTCACTCCACGTCACTTCGGATTTATACAGATCTTGATAAAACTCCCGACACTGTTCCAAAATATCTTCATCATTCACTAACACGGTACCGTGTGCATTTTGGAGACCCGGTATACGTTGAGACAGTAACCGTGCTCTTAAGTACCGAGCCAATAGCGGGCTGGCCCGGTTGCTCTCATGATGATAAATACTTTGCTGTGTCCGCTGTAGGCGCTGTGCTTCCTCACTCAAGATGGCATTATATTGATATCGGAGACGTTGCAATCGAAGCAGGACCAAGGGATCAGCATTTCTGGCCAGGAGCCGCTCACCTGCCCCGATGGAAGATTGCAAATCAAGAAGCTTCCCCTGGTGCCGCTTCCGCTGTTGGATATCGTAGGTGGTCATAAACCCCCTGAGAGTCGCCTTGAGAGCTTCCCACCAAGCCCAGGTGGTCGTGTCACTGACTGTATTACATGCCAGATATGTAGCTATACATTCGCGTGTACCGTTCACAAACTCCGGATCCGCCAGCCAGGCTTTATCCAGTCTGAAGCTCCTGTGTGATTGCCTACTGATGTTGGCTCCCAATGTCAGGGTCACAGCGGCATGATCCGATAACACTCTTGGAAGGATTTCTACCCCAACAAGCCGCGGTACCAGCGCCTTTGACAGCAAAAAGTAATCTATTCTAGTTTGCGTATGATGTGGCATGGAGTAGAAAGTATAGTCACGTGCAGTAGGATGTAAGAGTCGCCACGGGTCGACTAAGTCAAGGGCCTCCATCACCCCTTGTAGCACCCCATGCGCCCTGGGCTTGGTCTGAGGCCGATAGGGCGTCCGATCTAGTAAGGGATCTTGAATCATGTTGAAGTCCCCTCCAATCACCTGATGTACTGAGGGTGGCACCTTCATTTCAGCTGCCAGCCGCTGAAAAAAGGTAGGGTCTTCCGTGGTAGGGCCATAAACAGTCATCAATAAATATTCCTCTGCTCCAAGCTGAACTCTCACCCTGGCCCATCTTCCACTGGGATCAATCCGGGTCTCTTGTATTATCGGTTGTAGGGTTCTCCGGACTAGTATGCAAACACCCCCTTTCTTCTTCATCGCCGGAGACGCTAGGACATTCTGATAAACACTATTATGGACCTTACAGGACTCAACAAGAGTTAAGTGCGTTTCTTGCAGATATATTATGTCAGCTCTCTGTTTCTGGCAATATAGCAATATTTTGGATCGCTTCATGGGACTATTTATGCCCTGAACATTCAGTGATAAAAATTTAAATCCTGCATTCGCCATCAGCCACATTATCCAGTAGTTCTGGGGCCATAGCCATCGCTGAGCGCACACGCACCATTTCCTGCCTGTTTATCAGTATATATAGACATAGCCATTTATCATACCTAACAATAAACAACCAACCTGTTTGCATGGTGAAGTACCCCCCCTCCACAGTCAGACCCCCCACCCTCCCCCCATTGCAATCTCAGATTATAACATGACCATTATATACATTCCCCCCTCTTCCCTACGACATCTTAATGATCCGTTTTAGTAACATTGTGCAATGTAAATATTATGAGTTGGTCGCATCTAACACACCTCCCACAAGAATCACTACATAAGTAGCTAAATGATTAATAACTGTAGTCCAAATAGGCCGCTCGGGGCAAGCAGCACTTCTCACATCCAGCCGTCGCCAGCCAGACTCCTCCACATCACTAGGTCCAAAGGCATACTCTGCCGTAACCGCTGAGAGTGCTATCCTCAGGCGCACCGGATCAGCGGCTTATCTCCATCTTGGAGTAATCTTGCAAGAAGGCGCGGAGCTTAGTTGCACTGTCAAAATTCCGGGTAACATTGTCAACAGTAACCCTCATTTTCGCCGGGTAGAATAGCCCATAGCGCGCTTGGATTTTTTGTAGGAGAGGCCTGCATTAAAGCAGCTCCCGTCGCCTATCCACTGTTTGCTTGGAGAGGTCTGGAAAAAAGGTAATCCGGTTACCGTTCAATTGTAGAGGGCTTTTCGTTTTGGCTGCTTGCATTATTTGCAGCACTTGGGGGTAGCGCAGGACTTTGATTACCATGGGTCTGGGCCGTTTCACTTGCGTCGAGCTTGTCATAGGGACCCGATGTGCCCTCTCAATTTCAAAGGGAGCTGAAAATTTTATCTGAAGAAGGTCAGGTATCAGCTTCTCTAGGTATCCCATCGGGTCGTTCCCCTCTACCCCTTCCGGTAGTCCCAGTATCCTCACGTTACTCCTACGGGAGCAGTTATTCTGCTCTTCTAGCTGCGCTTCCAACCAAGTCACCCGTTTTGCAAGCGGGCCTATCTGCGAAATCACTCCCTCGTGCTTCAACGCTATGGCCTCAACTTTCAATAAACGGTTATCCATACCACTTAGCTTTTCTCGGACCGTATGCAGCTCCTCCTGCATTTGCAGTAGCATCTCTCCATTAGTGGTCAGCATCTCCTTCATTGCTCTCAGCTCCATAAGTACTTCGCGCACACCTTCATCGGTCTCTTTGTCCGGTTTCACTTTTTGTGGGGAGGCCGCATCTTGCTTGAGCCGCTTTACGGCTTGCCCCGTTGAGGAAGGAAATTCTAATTTAGCCGGTTTTAACGACGCCATCGGCTAAGAGTCTGGCACCAAAAATCAGATCTCGTATCGCCGGGGAGTTGGGAAGAAGGGGGAGATTCTTTAATGCAATGGAGGAGCGGGTTCTTTAGGCGGCCATCACGCTTCGCGGCAAGCTCCGCCCCCCGCCAGTAGTGTTTTAAAGAACTGATGATCATAGCTGTTCGGTGCATAGATATTTCCCAAGAACAGTTCTTCCCCTTGAATTTTAGCATGTAGGAACACGAATCTCCCTTGTGGGTCTGATTCCTCGCTTATAACCTCTATCTTGAAGTCTTTCTTGATCAAAATCGCCACTCCACGCTTCCTATCCCCTAAGGAAGCTGAGTGTATCTGGCCCACCCAATCTTTTTTTAATTTCTCATGCTCCTTTTCCCATAAATGAGTTTCCTGAAGCATTGCTATTTGTGTTTTCCCTCTTTTTAGGGCCTGTAATATTTTTGTCCTTTTGACGGGAGTGCTCACTCACCCCCCCCCCCCCACATTCCAGGTGGTTATCCGCAGATCATGTCTCATACTCATCCAGTTTGAGTATATACCTCATGACACCACCTCCCCATCACCTCCAGCCCCGGGTTGCCCAGCCTCAACCCTGAGCTGCCAAGCACTAAGAGCACATTCACACTGACCTCTCGTTGCCCTAAAGCCTCCTCCCCCATGGTATGTTCCTCGTCTTTACTGCCCCCTGCTCGTGCATCCCTCAAAGTCTCTACCCAAATAAACCTAGCACACTTTCCCCATACACACCCCCAAACACACACCCACTCCCCCTGCTCACCCCCCTCCCTCCCCCCACCCCATCCTATCCCCTTTCCATAACCCATCAAAGAACAATTATACCCTCAGCCTAATCGCTGAGGTCCGATCCCAAAAAGATGCCGCAGGGCTGCCCCGGGCTTCTCAATGATTTTCCCCGAATACCATAAGATACTCTGCCAGAAAAAGCTTTTTATACATCTGCATCACTTCTTCCCCCCTCCTCTCTCGGGGGCATCCCACCTGCACCACAGTCCAAAGTTAGCACAGTGTCCATCTGCTGCTCAGCATGCTCCGTGCTGCCTCCAAAGTGATCTGCGCGCAGAAATCCAGACAGGTCTCTGCTCCCTCCTCGATTTTGCCATTGCTTGCAGCCGGTAGTCTTCCCAAAAACTGCGTTGCCGCATTCATCGTGGCAAACACGTAGTTCTGACCATGATCTGTTACTCTGAGAGTCGCCGGGAATGCCAAAGTGAAGTGTAGTTTCCTCGCATATAGAGCTGCACAAACAGGGCCGAACTCCTTCCGTTTCTGCGTGACGATCGCGGAATAGTCCTGGAAGATTAACAGTCTATGATTCTCGAACTTGAGCTCTCTCTTCCACCGATAAGCCTGTAGCAATTGGACTTTATGCTGGAAATTAAGCAATTTCATAATTACCACCCTCGGGTTCTGCTGATCTGTCCTCCGTGGCCCCAGACGGTGCGCACGTTCAATGTCCAGTTTCCCAACTAGTGAAGAGAGGCCCAACTCTTTAGGCAGCCATTCTCCCAACAGCGGTAGCAGCATGCTCTCCGTCTGGCCTTCTGGTATCCCCACCACTCTTAAATTGTTTCTCCGTGAGCGGTTTTCCAGATTGTCTACTTTAGCTTGTAGGAGGTTAAGCTGTTTCTGCTGTTCTCTTCGCTCCCGGTCATGCTGCCCTTCCTCATCTTCAATATTAGAGACACGCTGCTCTAATTCCTCCACCTTTCTGCCAATCTCTGTTAGCGAGTCCCCCAGAGTTTCCAACTTTTTTATTACTTGGTCAAATTTAGGTTCCAGCAGTTTCGCCACCTCTCTGGCCAAGTCCTCTGACCCCGATTCCGTGCTCTCCGCACTTGGCGAGGGCGACTGCGATGTCGCGGTCTGCAAGGCCCCAGACCTTCCCGCACGTTCCCGGTCTTTTTTCTGCGGTGTGGCCATCGAGCCATCGACTTTGGAGCCCCGTTTCATGCCACCTGTTGTTGCACTCACGTCCTATGCCAGCAACTTGTTTATCTGTGGGTATTAACAGATATAATTTGCGTTATTGCTCAGGGCAGCCCCGGAGCGAGCAGGAACATGTCTTGCTTACTCACGCATCAAATGGGGTCTCCTTGTCCCATGCTTTTTTGAAATCAGATACTGTCCTCATCTCTACCACCTCCATTGAGAGACTATTCCACGGATCCACTACTCTTTCCATAAAGAAATATTTCTGCATATCACTCCTGAATCTATCCCCTTTCACCCTCATCCCATGTCCCCTCGTAGCAGAACTTGCTTTCAATCGAAAGAGGCTCTCCCCCTGGCAGATGTACTTTCCAAATACTAATGTTTTCCAGTTACAAAATGGAAAATACAATTTTTGTTTCTACCTTTGTTGTCAGGTCATTTTATTTTTCTAATGGTGTTGGTTCCAGTCTCTGGTATTAATGTTCATCTTTCTTCTCTTAGTTCTCTTTAAATGGTCTCCTCTACATTTGCCATTTCTTCTCTCTTCTTGTCTTCACTTCCTCCCTTTATATCAGTTTTTAACACCGATCTGTTCTTTTTAGTTTTCTTTGATTTATTTTTCTGTTTCTCTATTCAGATTTCACTCCTCCTTCTTAACTTCACCTTTTTACTGTATCTAGCTATAGCTTTCTGTCTCTTTCTCTCACCCCAACCCTCCCATTTCCAAGTTCTCTCTCCTTTCCCAGCCTCTTATTTCCTAGTCTTTTACCAACTTTACTCCTCTCTCCCCCATGTCCAGTATCAACCCCTCTCCTTGTTCTGCTTCCCTTCCACCATCCAGTATTTTCCTATCCCTTCCTCCATGTCCACAACCTTCTCTCTTCAGAGGAGGGAGGGACAGACCAACCAGGCAAGTGTGGAGCTGCAAAGACCCACTTTTTTTTTTAAATTGGAGGTCCAATGCCACTGTCGCTGCCAGGGGAAGGGGATGAGGAAAGCGGTGGTGGGGCAAAGGCAGGCCAGGCAGTCAGCACTGGGGGGAGCCCAGGCCTACAGTCAACAGAAAATTAGCCCTTCATTGGTCAGTTTTACTGTCCTCATAAAACCGTCCATGCTGGCCTAAAACCAGTCAGTTGGCAACCCTACCTAGAACCATTATTAATTGGTATGCAGTGTTTAGGATTTTGGCCAACATTGTGGGAGAGAAGGCACCCCAGAAAATGTAGAGATTAATGCAAATGTAGAGATTTATGCCCAAGGATTTCTGCCACCCTAGGCAAAAGCCCCAGCCATGCTGTCCCCCTCAAGCCATGCTGCCCCCCCCCCCAAGCTGTGCTGCGCCCGTTAATGCTGAGCCGTACTACCGCTGATTGTGGTGGTTGGGTCGGAGCTGCGGCTTGGCTCAGCAGCAGGCTATCTGCTTTGGCAAACATGGCCTGCCATTTCTGACCTCCCTCTGACATAATTTTGGGGGATCAGAAATGGCAGACCTTGTGTGATGAAGCACATGTCTTGCTGCAGAGCCTAGCCATCCTCCCCCTGCCACCAGAATCAGCAGCAGCGGGGTGTGGCTCAGCATGCGGGGGTGTGGCAGCAGGCCATGTGTGCCAAAGCACGTGGCCTGCTGCCACAGAGATCTTCCGCCCTAGGCAGCTGCATAGCCCCTCTACTAGATGGGATGGCCCTACTGCTGCTAGCTATCCAATATTTAGCTACTACAGATAGCCAAACTACATAAAGTTAGGCCTGCTTTTTTGGCCTACTTTTGTAGTTTTATACAGTTGTTGTTAAGTGCCTCGAATCTGTTTCAACTCCTGGTGACCCTCTGGATAGTTGACCTAAACTTTGTTCGCTCTTCAGCCAAGTGACTCATTGTTGATAGAGTGGTGTCCATAGCTGCTGTTATTTTATCGATCCATCTCATTGCTGACATTCCTCTTTTATGGTGACCTTCTGCCTTGCCAAGCATTTTGTCTTTCTCCAATGATTTCTCTCTTCGCATGATGTGTCCAAAGTACAGTTAGCAGACTTAAAATCTCTGCTAAGTGGGAGGCGGAACCAACAGGAACTAAGATGGCTGCCTAGATCTTAACCTCGCCAATTTCTGCATGTTAGAATCCTTTTTTCACCTGCTTAATTTGCTCAGTTTCTATACCAAGCTCACGGTAAATGCACCAGACAATGGCTTCTGGCAAACCTACAAAATTAGAGTATAACACAAGCTCTAACACCGGAGTTAAAAGAGCTAAACCGGATCTTCCCTCTCCTCAAAAGTCAGTGATTACGCTGGAGGGCCCAGCGGTAATGCAAGAGCTATTGGAGGAAATTCGGGCAGTGCGAGAGATGGTGGCTTCAAATGGTATAACCCTTAATGGAGTGCAAGCAGACATAGCTGACCTGAAAGAGATCAAAGAACAAGTCATTGCACTCACAGAGAAAGTAAGTGGTTTGGAGATCAAGAGTGGCATTCACGACGAACGTTTCAAACAGATCAGTGCCAAAAGCAAAAAGATCATGTATCTATAACGAAGCCTGGGAGATTTAAACAACCGCACCAGAAGAAATAATGTTCGCCTGATAGGCATTCCAGAGGGTGCTGAGAGGACAAATATCAAAGCATTTCTGACAACTGCTATTACAAAGTTACTGAAGATAGACTTTGAACTACTGTTTGAGATAGAACACGCACATCGTGTACCAACATACGCAGGCCCAAATATTAAACAGCCGCGTTCAATTATCCTGTGTGCACTAAGGCATTCACAAGCGATCCAAATACTGTCAGCGGCAAGAGCGCTGGGACCTATTAAAATCGAGGTTCGGAATGTTGATTTCTACGCGGACCTTCATAAGGCTACTGTGGAGAGAAAGAAATTACTCCTGGTGTTCCGACCAAGATTACAGCTCTTGCAGGCCTGTTATGGTCTTCTCTCGCCAGCAAGACTTTGAGTAACCTTACATAATCAAACTCGCACCTTTGAAGATCCAGCTCAACTGCGGGCATTTATTGAAGAGAAGGAAGCCTCGATAATAAGCTGAAGGTTGACATTAATTTCACCATGTAAGGAGGTGTCCGATACACCATTAGCGATCATTGGTGATCGTAAAGGCTTCAATTCAAAAGTAGAGCAGTAAATATCAGGAAGTGTTGGTTTATAGCCAAAAGTAGTTTGTAAGGCTGGAGATATCCTGCTACTAATTATGGGAAGTCTCCAGCATGATTGTTATACATTTGTAAAAGTGTGCAAGAGGGGGGAATCCTTTTTGCTAATTATGTGCAAGTATATTGGCGGATTGGGGTTTGGGTGGGTGTTCTTTTTGTAATGTTGATTCACATGTAATAAACAGTTGCTGTAAGATGCCAGTGGCCAGTTTGATGGTATATAATCAAACACTGTCCCATGTGTGCTCTTAAATTTCTCTCTTTGAATTTGAAGGGCATAAATAATCCAATTAAGAGGAAAAAGATCCTGCTATATTACAAAAAGGAGAACACTGATGTAGTTTTGCTTCAAGAGACACATCTTCATTCTTCTGAAACTCAGAAACTGGGTTTAGGACATTACATTTTGGTGTCTCACTCACCAGCCGCTCAGAAGAAAAATGGAGTTGCAATTCTGGTCAGGAAGAGTTTAACTCCAATGGTGGAGCACTCCCATGCTGACTTAGAAGGGAGATGGTCGTCAGTTATAATAAAAATAAGGGGGAAAAATCTAGTGCTGCTAAATTTATACGCCCCCAATTGTGACAATATAATATTTTTCCAAAAGATAGTAGAAGAAGCCCAATATTTATCATCCTACGAAATTATAATAGGAGGGGACTTTAATATGGTGCTGGACCCCCTGTTAGATTGTAAGACTTTGAAATCTCATAGACAGCATCAAGCTACCTCGGTGGTTCTTTCTATAATGGCTGAGATAAGTCTCTCTGACATATGGCATCTAAAACACCCCATGGAAAGAGATTATCACACTCTCATATAGATTACTTTCTAATTTCCAAAACATTAATCTCGTCTGTACAAAGGGCTGATATATGTGCAATGCAAATATTAGATCATGTGGCTATCACTTTTACCCTGTTAACTGTTGAGCAAAGAGAGCGCAAACTAAATTTTGTTTTTAGAAGATCGCTCTTAGGGGATAGACCATTTCAGGACTATATAAAATCTAGTATTAGGAAGTACTTTGATAAAAATATTCCGGGGGATACTGCCGGATGGGCTTGGTGGGAGGCGTTCAAAGCCTTCATTCATGCAAAAATAACAAGTTACACAATTAAGATTGATCATGAGAAAAAGGCTAAATTAATCGCCCTAGATGCCTAAATCAAGGCTGGAGAAAGATTGCTAATAGACAAATCTGAGGCAGAGATATTGTTGCCCCTACAAAGGTTGAGATATCAGTATAACCTCATACTAAGTAAAGAAGCAGTACAAACACTAGGTTTCCAACAATCTAAATACTTTGTGGAGAAAAACAAGGCTGGTAGACTGCTGGCAAACATCTTAAAACCTCGGTCCACAAAGAATAGGATAGAGGTTATAAAGGGAGAGAATCGGGAAGATTTATTAAAAAATTTGGATATAGCCGAGGCTTTTCGTTCCTTCTATGAGAAGCTACATAGATCAGAGAAAGAGTGTAACTTAGGTAGCTTCCAGAAATTGGCTGCACAAGTGCCACATCCCGACTCCTCACTTCCCAACAAATATCTGAGCTGGATAGTATGATTGTAGCTAGGGAAATTCAGGAAGCATTAAAAGCAATGGCCAAGGGAAAGCCGACTGGTCCAGATGGAATTCCGTCTGAATTCTACCAAACTTTTGAAGTAGAGTTAATTCCTCACATGTTGGAATGTTTTAATCTCCTTGATGCCCAGTTGCCAGCTGTTGGCTCCTTTAATGAAGCCACAATCATTGTATTGGGAAAACACGGTAGAGATCAGCAAAAAGTAGAACATTATAGGCCACTATCGCTTCTGAACTCCGATTATAAGATTTACTCTACGATCCTGGCCCGAAGATTGGTAAAAGTTACCTGGTATCTGATTCACCCAGACCAATGCGGATTCATTGCAGGTCGATCAACTTCGGACAATGCTCGTCTTTTACTCAACCTTTTTTCCATTGCAGAGAGTAAAGAAACACCTTTGGTAGGCCTCTCTTTAGATACAGAGAAGACCTTTGATCGGCTAGAGTGGGCTTTTTTAAATCAAACCCTGCATTGGTTTGGATTTGGGGATAAGTTCATTTGCCTAATCAAAATATTATATACTGGGACGCTCCTGCCTGCACCCTGAAGCTAACAGGCAGGAGTAGCCTTATTGTCCCTTATGAGTAGAGGTAACCCGTTCCCTATGGATGCTGGGAATTATAGTTTACTCTCTTTTCTCTCGGGAATAAAGTGTAGTTGTGATCAAAGACGGTAAGGCTTGCAAGAAATATTTATTTGTATTGGGGATGTTTCTCCAGCGCATCAAAATTCATATACATAAACGTAAAGGGTGCACTTGTAACACAAACAGAAGTAAAACAGGAACCTAGGACAACTGAAATAGAATTAGTTTTAACTTCAGCTTTTCATATATTGAGGAGCTTAACTCAGCTCTGCCTCGAGTGGTAACTTATATACATTGCAGCCTCACGATACCAGCTGTTCTTTTCACAGCCTGGGTTCAGAACACAGGTGCAATTAATTAACTCTCACGACACAGGCAGCAGAAACAGCAACATTTTGTATTCCTTTTATACAATTGTGCAAAGCTTCTTTTATATTACTCTTCTTTACAACATACAGAGCAGTCCATGCTACAAGGGTCAGTGCCTACGGTAGGTAAATCAGTTTCTACCTGCATCAAATTGTCTGAGTGAACAGAACTACTATCTTCATTAAGCTTCTGCTGTTTTCCTGCTTTCCACTCTAGAAACTGCTTAAATTCTTGGGAGAGCAATTCAGCCTGCTTGTTATCAGATTGGCCTTTGTCAGCAAATGTTATGCCCTTCTCCCAGTCACTAACAGTTCCAACTTCAGCACTCGGCTTAAACAGTTCAGGGCAATGAACAGGTTTCTTCAACCAAGCAGTAAAAATAGGAAGTTGTGCTTTACCTTCTCTATTGTGGCTTGTATCAGAACTGCCTTCTCTCTGCCAGGCTTCTTTCCTCTTTAGTAGCTCAGGAGCTTTCCAGGTGTGAGTTTTTCTGGGCTTTCCAGGTCCAGGCTCTATTCTGTAGAATGAGTTTTCTTCAAAGTGTGCCTGCCTTAAAGGCTTTCTATTCCAGGGTTCTGTCTTCTCCCAGGACTCTAAAGCATGGCTTCGTCCCTCTCTCATAGGACTCCTCTTAGCAGCACCTATAGAACTCCTTGCAGACCCTTTCCAAACACTCTCAACCCTTCTAGACTCACTCGTACAGCCAAACTGCTTCCTGGTCTCGGATCCACTCTCCGACGACCTCTTAGAGCCACTCTCCCACGTAGTCTCAGTCGTAGTCCCACACGTATTCTGCCTAGCAGCCTTGTTCAATGCTTTAAAAAGGGATTCTTTTCCCGGCACACCTTGTCCAACCCCTGGGTGTGCCCAATCAGCATTGCCTAACTCCTCCCCTGGGCTGGTGTCTGTTCTCAGCTCAGCAGAGCAGTGTGTTTTTTTACTTCTAGGATTGAAAATCCTGTGTAAATCCTTTTGCTTTTCAGGATTTTCTTCAATCTCCATCTCTTCTGGAGGGCATTCTTCACCACAATAACAAACCCCTCAGCTCATATCTTTGTAAACGGGATAACCTCATCTCCTCTGTTCCTGCACAGGGGCATTAGACAAGGCTGCCCACTATCCCCACTCTTATTCAATATCATTTTGGAGTCACTAACCTTAATGATTCAACATTCCTCAATGATTCAAGGGGTAGAGATAGATAACTTGCAAGTTAAAATCTCTGCTTATGCTGATGACCTTTTATTATTTACTCATCCCTCATTAGGAGAAGTTATGAATATAATAGGGGAGTACTCTCAGCTATCAGGGTGTAAGATAAACTGGTCAAATTCCATCGCTTTCTCAATGAATAAACTGACATTCAAAGCAATGATCGAACCCTCTCCATTTGTTTGGGCTTCTGAGTCGTTTAAATATCTGGGCGTCAGGTATAGCCACTACCTGGATGAGATCATAAAGATCAATACAAATCTACTATTAGAAATGGTGAAATTATTTACCGTGCAATGGTTGCCCTTACATCTATCATGGTGGGGTAGACTAAAGACAATAAAAATGGTTTTAGCACCAAAGATCAATTACTGCTTGGAGATATTCCCAGTTTCATTACCATCTAAATTTTATAAAATGATAGACAAAAAATCATTATTTTTTTGTGGCAGGGTAAAGCTCCAAGAATTGCAACCAAGAAACTAAAAGCGAAAAGAAGTCGGGGGCGGGGGGGGGGTCCAATTTCCTGATTTCAAAAACTACCATCAGGCTTTCAAGCTTAAACAAGGGGCGATGTGGACTGCCTCAGACTTCTTTGGGGAAAAAACACCTTGGCTAAAAGTAGAGGAGAGAATAGTGGCTCCTATACCCGTATCCCTATTAATAGGAATGAACCTACCAGATACCTTCTCAGCAGGTCAAATAATGCATGCTACCCAAGAAGCATATAGAAATCTGGAGCATGGGGTGGAAAAGGAAGAAAGGTGATCGCTTGGAAAACATGGCAGAGTAAAGGCATTTGGACTTTAAATCATCTGGTGGATGCCCATAATTGGAAACCCTTTGAGAAATTAATGAGGGAGTATAAGCTGCCCAATTCATGTCACTTCCAGTGGATCCAATTAATGCACTGTATTTCTAAATCAAACATTTTAGCCAAAAACCTATCTCCAGAATGGAAGCTTATGCAAGTAGTTGAAGCATGTTCAAGCATAAAAGGGGTAAGCTCATGCTTCTATGCCATTTTAAGGGATGGGGCTTCGTCTTGTCTCTCAGGATTAGAAAAAGCTTGGGAAATGGACTTAGAGACGTCGACATCCCACAAAATGTGGGAAGAGATATGGGACCAGGCAAATAAAGTCTCAAGAGGGGCCTCGATAATGCAAACACGTTTTTTTCTGACCCATCGAACTTTCATTACTCCGGTGAGGCTTCCAAAATGGGACTCCAAAATAGGTGACAAGTGTTAAGAACATAAGAACATAAGACATGCCATACTGGGTCAGACCGAGGTCCATCAAGCCCAGTATCCTGTTTTCAACAGTGGCCAATCTAGGTCATACGTACCTAGCAATACCCCCAAAAGACACAGGTTCCACAATGCTTGTACTGGGTCAAGCATTGATATCCTGGGTCCCTTTTTAATAGTGGTTTATGGACCTTTCCTCCAGGAACTTGTCCAATCCTTTTTTAAACCCAGCTATACTAACAGCCCTTACTACATCCTCCGGTAACAGATTCCAGAGTTTGATTACACGTTGAGTGAGAAAATCATTCGGTTATTTGTCTTAAATAGTTTACCCTGTAGCTTCATTACATGTCCCCTAGTCTTCCTATATTCTGATAGCGTAAACAATTGATCCACGTTTATCCGTTCCACTCCATTCATTAATTTATAGACCTCTATCATATCTCCCCTCAGCCGTCTCTTTTCCAGGTTAAAGAGCCCTAACCTTTTTAGCCTCTCTTCATAGGAGTAGCCTTCCATCCCCTTCACCAATTTGGTTGCTCTTCTCTGTACTTTTTCTAATAACGCTATGTCCTTTTTAAGATACGGTGACCAGAATTGCACACAATATTCAAAGTGCGGTCGTACCATGGAGCGATACAGAGGCATTATAATATCCTTTGCTTTATTCTCCATCCCTTTCCTTATGATACCTAGCATTCTATTTGCTTTCTTGGCCGCCGCTGCACACTGGGCGGAGGGTTTTAACATGTTATCCACGATGACTCCTACATCTTTTTCCTGGGTGGTGGTTTCTAATGTGGAGCCTTGCATCGTGTAACTATAGTGTGGGTTGTTCTTTCCTAGGTGCATAACTTTGCACTTGTCCACATTAAATTTCATCTGCCATTTGGATGCCCAGTCTTCCAATTTATCCAGACCCTCCTGCAGTTTTCCACAATCCACTTGGGTTTTAACAACTTTAAACAGTTTTGTGTCATCTGCAAATTTGATAACCTCACTAGTTATTCCCTCTTCCAGGTGTTGGTCTTGTGGTGGTTCCCCGGGTACTTTAAAACATATGATGTTTAGTTGCCCGCATGTTCAAAAATTCTGGTCGTAAATATGGGACAGGATTCAGAAAGTGCTTCGTTTTAAAGGACAGTTATCTTGGAAAACCATTATCCTATGTTCTAAAGACAGTACGATCTCTATAACTAAAGAGAAAATACATTTATTCAATTTTATGATGGCTGTAGCTATTAAAATGATTGTATCTAGCTCGAAGGACTCATCCAAACTAGATTTTGCGTACTGGTGGAATTCACTTTGTTTATATGCTAGGTTTGAAAAAATTCAGGACAATGTGTTGAAACAAAGAGGTCGAAATAAAATCCAAGATCTCCACATGGGGTACGATAGATTATGCAATCATATAAGCTCTGAAAAAAATAACAAATGGTTTTATTTGGACAAATTTGTGGTGCTGGCAAAGTTAAACAACTAATGACTGTGAATTATTTGGTAATCTTTCACTGCAAAGTTGTTTCCTTATTTAGATAAATACTTATACATGTGCATACACAAGGAGACGGCCGGGGGAGGGGGGGGAAGGGGTAAGTATTAGAAGGTAGAAGGGAGGGGGTGGTAGGGGGAAAGTAGAATTAGGTTAAGATGGATTCAGTATAATATGTTTGTTACAATGTTTTGTATATGTTTATGGTGTTGAAAATGTAAATATCAAATAAAAAAAAAATAATTAAAAAAAAATCTCTGCTAAATGGATAAGCAAGTTGACTGGCCTTGATCTTCCCACAGACCACTCCAGCACGATCTGGATAATGCTCTGGGGTTAGAGGAAATATTCAGTGGCACTATCCAGATAGTACCACTAAATATTAGACTCAACGGGATTTATCTGGCTAGCAATTCCAACTAACTAGATAAACTCTTCTGAATACAGTATAAGGATATGGGCAAGAGAAGAAGTTCATATACAGAATATTCTAGTTAAAATGAGTGAAAACAGTTGAATAAAAGAATGAATGTTATAGCAGGGGGGAGGCAAAGGAGTCATCATTTTGAACCTAGGTTAGCATCAGGGCAGGAACGTCCAGGAATCGTTCTTGCCTCCATTAGCCTACTGTTGACACCCCAATAAATGCTAGGTTGGGGAACAGGGAATCTGAGGTGGGGGTTGGGTGGGAAGGCTGATCAGGGATGCTCCGTTAGAATTCTGATTAGGTATAATGGGGAGCCCCTTCAGAATGCTGATCAGGAAGTTGGACTGGATAGAAATGCTAATGGGGGTATGAGTGTTCCTTCAGGGAGATCGGATAGCACAAATGCACCTACTATACTACGAGTTTACCAATGTCAATATATGGTGTTAGGTGCCTCATAAAGCTACTGGAAGGATGTATAATCGTTCCTAGAAGAGCAAGGTGTGGGAAGAAAGGGTGGAATAGCAGATTCTTCCTAAATGTGTTCAGAATGCAAATCACGGAGCCAAGTACTGTATTTGTTCTGGGGTAATGTCTCACTTGGTTTGCAGCTTGTTGTGCTCTGAGGGCTTGCGTGCATCAGTGATGCTGAGAGCTAAACTATCGGTAGTTTAACTACTGGCAGGGTCTCCCAAGATGGACAGGACTCAGCTGAGGTGCCAGACCAAGACAAACCACCCATCTGGGCAGCAGCAGAATAGGACAGTGTTGACGGCGGAGGATCACATTTTTGTGACAACGGCAACAACACCAAACTTAAACTGCGCGGAAGAAAGGCCCGGCAATCTACTTTTGTATCTTGCCATGAAAACCCAATGGATAGTTACAACAAAACAAATTGTGCTATGGTGCTGGAAGATGAGACCCCCAGGTCAGAAGGCACTCAACTAGCTATTGGGAAGAGCTGAAGACTTTTCAGAGTAAAGCCAGCATTTATGATGTGGTTGGATCAAAGCCCTCGGGAAGTCTGACTGCTGATGTAGCTGCGCATGAAATGAGAGTCAGAAGCTGTAAAGATGTCTTACACATTGGAACATGGAATGTACGAAGCATGAACCAAGGGAAGTTGGAGGTGGTCAAGAATGAAATGGAACGTGTACAACTTGATCTGTTGGGTGTCAGCGAACTGAAATGGACTGGCATGGGGCACTTTGCATCAGATGATCACATGGTCTACTATGCTGAAAATGAAAGACAAAGAAGAAATGGTGTTGCATTTATAATAAAGAAGAAACTTGCAAGAACTGTAATGAAATACAATGCAGTCAGCGAATGCTTAATTTCTATTCGTCTACGAGGATTGCCTATCAACACAACTATAATTCAAGTATATGCCCCAACAACAGCTGCAGAAGAGAATGAAATTGAAGAGTTCTATGAACAAGTACAAGCTGAAATTGACAGAACATGCAAACAGGATATCCTGATAGTCATGGGTGACTGGAACGCAAAGGTTGGCAACAAAGAAGAAAGCAAAGTAGTTGGAAAATATGGACTTGGCAACAGAAATGAAGCTGGAGAAAGACTGATAGAATTCTGCAAGACCAATGATCTATTCATCTCAAACACCTTCTTCCAGCAACACAAGCGGTGACCGTACACATGGACTTCACCGAATTGATTATATAAAAATCAAATTGACTACATATGTGGAAGTCAACGATGGAAAAGCTCTGTAACATCAACAAAGACAAAACCTGGAGCTGACTGTGGTACAGATCATCAACTACTAGTATGCAAACTCAAGCTAAAGTTGAAAAAGAGCAAACCACTCATGAAAGAAGCAAAATATGACCTTGAGAATACCACTGGAATTTAAAGACTGCCTGCAAAATTGACTTGCTGCTTTAGATACAAATGACAGAGCTCCGGAAGAGTTATCGAATGACATCAAGAAGGTTGTGTTGGAAGAAAGCGAGAAGTCTCTACAAAAGGTGAAAAAGCAAAAACGGCCAAAATGGATGACAGAAGAAACTCTGAAAATTGCCCAGAAACGCAGAGAAGCTAAAGCCAGAGGAGAAAGAAAGACAATCGCAGAACTCAACAGAGATTTCCAACGCACAGCAAGACAGGACAAGGAAAAGTACTACAATGACACTTGCAAGGAAATAGAAGCAGAAACTATTAGAGGAAGAACAAGATCGGCTTTCCTAAAGCTACGAGAGTTAAAGAAAACGTTCCAGCCTCGAATTGGAAAGTTACAAGATGCTCAAGGTTCTATGTTGAATGATGCTGAAAAGATCAAGAAAAGGTGGAAGGAATATACAGAGTTTTTATATGATAAAGATCAAGTGGACCAACAGCCGTTTCAACCTGTACCTTATGATCGGGAACCATTGGTGATGAAAGAAGAAGTTGAAGCAGCATTGAAAGCCTTATCAAAGAACAAAGCACCAGGCATTGATAGCATTCCCATAGAAGTATTGCTGCAATCTGATGCAGCTGCTACCGTACTCACAAGGCTCTGCCAAGAAATATGGAAGACAACATCATGGCCAACTGACTGGAAAAGATCTGTGTTTATACTAGTACTAAAGAAAGGTGATCCAACTAACTGTGGAAATTATCGCACAATCGCTCTGATCCCACATGCCAGCAAGATTCTACTGAAGATTATTCAAAAGAGACTACAACCATACCTGGAACAAGAACTACCTGAAGTGCAAGCAGGGTTCAGGAAAGGGCGAGGAACGAGAGACATCATTGCGGATGTGAGATGGATCCTTGAAAAGACTAAAGAATACCAAAAGGATATCTATTTGTGCTTTATCGACTATAGCAAGGCTTTTGACTGTGTAAACCATGAGAAACTCTGGGCCACATTAAGAAGCATGGGTATACCAGAACACCTGATCGTTCTCTTGCGCAATCTGTACATTGATCAAGAAGCAACACTTCGAACGGAACAAGGAGAAACAGAATGGTTTAAAATAAGCAAAGGTGTAAGACAAGGCTGCATACTTTCCCCCTACCTGTTTAATTTATATGCAGAACAAATCATCAGAGAAGCAGGATTGTATGAAGACAACAGAGGTGTGAAGATTGGTGGAAGACTCATCAACAACCTTCGCTATGCTGATGATACCACATTACTGGCTGAAAGTGAAGATGATCTGAAACATTTGCTTCTCACTGTCAAAGAACATAGTCTCAAAATGGGCCCGCACCTTAATGTAAAGAAGACAAAGATCATGACAACTGGCATAATCAACAGGTTCATCGTTGAAGGAGAAGAAATTGAAAATGTGAACAACTTTAACCTACTTGGATCAACTATCAATAAAGAAGCAACAAGCAGTCAAGAAATCAGACGACGCATTGCTCTCGGCAGAATGGCTATGAAAGACCTAGATAACATTCTCAAGAGCAGAAATGTCTCTCTCCATACAAAGATTCGACTTGTTCAAGCCATGGTATTTTCAATAACATCATATGGATGTGAAAGCTGGACAGTGAAAAGATAGACAGGAAGAAAATTGATGCCTTTGAATTATGGTGCTGGTGGCGAATACTGTGTATACCATGGACTGCCCGAAGAACAAACCAGTCGGTACTAGAGGAGATCAAACCTAAGCTTTCTTTAGAAGCTCAGATGACAAGCTTTCTTTAGAAGCTCAGATGACTTTCATACTTTGGACACATCATGCGAAGAGAGAGATCATTAGAGAAAGACATTATGCTTGGCAAGATAGAAGGTCAACACAAAAGAGGAAGACCAGCAATGAGATGGATCAATACAATAACAGCATCTACGGGTACCAGTCTGTCAACAATGAGCCGCCTGACTGAAGACCAAACACAATTTAGGATAGCTATCCAGAGGGTCGCCATGAGTCGACTCCGACTCGACGGCACTTAACAACAACAATGTTTATAGTTCACAGTTTGAGAGGATTCATCAGCATAAATTGCTAAATTTAACTGTGTAAATCTTTTCAATATCAGAGGATAATCTTCAAAAGAATATGCCCAGATAATGATACTAAGCAGTTAGTTGAGTAAATTGTCCAGGATGAAAGTTGGCCTCCACGTGATTCAATAGTCTCTCTGGACTAGATTGTAAGCTCTAACAAACAGAGACCATCTTTTTGTATGTTTCTGTACAGGAGAGCTGAATGCTGGGGAAGGAGGAAAGCAGGGCAGTAAAATACACACGAGGGTTTTATTCACTAGCATGGCTGATGGCAAAATAAACTGGGTAACTTTAACCCTATACGTAGCCCACTTATCTAATTAAAATACTCCTGAATTTACTCTGCTCAAGATAACCACATATCTTCATTTTGTTAACATTGGAGCATCCCATGCTGGGTTGCCAAAGATATTTGGTGAGTTTAGTCATATAGCTCTGACATTCAGTGACACTCAACTAAACCAAAGTCATGTTTCCCAAGCACCCAAATCAATCCAATTCTTTTTAAATGAATACATTTTGTCTTATGAACAAGAAAACTCACCTAGTCAGATGGGGGTAGTGGCGAAGGGGGATGTTTCAGTATCTCCCAAACTTATCTGAACAAATGCAAAGAACCTAAGGAGGTGAAGGAGTTAACCTAATGATTAAAGAAGCAGGTTAGGAACTGGGGAAATCTTGATTCAAATCCCATTTCTCCCACTAATATTCCTTGTCACTGAACTCTCCATTGCGTCGAGAACAAAATTTAAACTGTAAGTCCTCTTGGGCAGGAAGATACATACTTCATCTGTATGTAACACATCTTGAGCTTAGATATGGAAAGGCAAAAGTGCCAAAATCTAAAATTTTAACCCTGGGAGTACCGATGGGGTCAAAAGTGACCCCACTGCAAGTTTCACAATGCATATCTCGGAAACTAGTTGTTCAAGAATGCAATCTTTTTATGACTTTTCACATGTCAATATTCTCTTTATATTGTGCCATGAAAGAAATAATTTTCATCTGCTAGGTGACGCTAGTGATGAATTGCAGCACAGAGTACCAGTGGGGTCATTTTTGACCCCAGTTGCTTATGTCCGGTTTGGATCATGATACAATTTGAAGTTTTGTGAATTTTTTGATCTGACAAAGGTATTTATCATTAATTATGTATCATTTATTTTTTGTACTCTTATTTTATGAAAATTACACATTTTCTGTAATTGATATCATACGTTCTTTCATTATTTCGGATGAAATCTAAAGGCTTTCAGCTCGTTCATCACGATTATTGTACACCTATAGTAAAACTGCTTTGCGTTTTATTCAACTTTATCTTTGTTTATTTATTTTAGGTTATTGTTTATGATGTCAAAACAAAAGTATTCAGCTGCCCAAGTAAGAGACATATTGCAACGAGATGCTGACAGTGACGGCTCTGAGTCGTCTGATGATGCAGCATATTCAGCAAGTGAAAAAGCATATCAGCTAAGTTCGGCAATAAATCTGATGATAACAGTCATGATTCAGATGGCGACAGCAGTTGGTCGCCAACTGAATGTGAGACTGATCTTGAGCTGGTAACATCGCCTGCAGCAAAGAGTCAAGTTACAGGTCGAGGCAAAAGGTTGAGACTGTGCTGGACGGGGAAGAAGGCAGGAGTCCTCGGTGTCAGTATCTTCTGTGAGGAATCTTAGTTGTGGTCATAGAAGAGCTAAGAGGTCATCAACTATAAGCACAAATGTTGCCATTGAAGCCTATGTATCTAAGGATGCCACATCATGGAACAGGAAACCTATAAAGCATGCTTCTGGAAGATACGCCAGAGCTAATGTCATGCCCATACAACAAGGTCCTACAAGGTATACTGTACGAAATGTTGATGGCCCTCTTGCAGCATTCCAGTTGTTCACGAGGAAAAACATATTGAATGAAATCACTGATGTGGACGAGCAAACAAGGAAGACACATTTATGACGACACCTGGAAAGATATGACAGATGGAGAATTTCAATGTTTTCTTGGACTTCTGATCCTCTCAAGTATGTACAAGTCACGAAATGAATCCATAGTTCAGTTGTGGAACCTTGAAGATGGTCATTCTGTTTTCGGCAAAAATATGGCCCGTAACCGTTTTCAGCAAATTTCTTGTGCTCTCAGATTTGATGATGCAACCAACAGATGTGAACAACGAGGCATGGATAAGCTTGCTCCAATCAGACACGTTTTTGATACCTGGGAAGCAACTCTAAGTGACACCTTTGTTCCTGGTGAAAATGTTACTGTGGATGAGCAACTGCTTACATTTCGTGGCCGTGTTCCATTCAGACAATATATTCCCAGCAAACCTGGGAAATATGGCATAAAGCTATGGATGTTGTGTGACAGTACAACGTCATATTTCTGCGTCTTCAAGTATATACAGGAAGGGAACTCGGACAAAACAGAGAACAGAATCAGGGTGAAGGGTTGTGCTGCAACTCACTGAAGGATTGACGTGATCTGGCAGAAATGTTACTGTTGACAATTTCTTCTGCAGTTTATCCCTGTCACGGAAATTCGAAAGAACAGAAAAGAATTACCTCCAGAATTTGTAACAGCAAACGGCCGAGAGGTATTCACTTCACTGTTTGCCTTTCGCAATGACGCCACTCTGGTTTCCTATTGCCTGAAGAAAGGAAAAGTGGTTGTTCTTCTGAGCAGTTTGCATGATCAAGAAGAAGTAGATAATACATGTCCAGACAAAAAACCACGCATGATCTTGGACTATAATTCTAGTAAAGGTGGAGTAGATACGGCAGATCAAATGTTGCGCACGTATACCACAAGACGAATGACAAGACGCTGGCCAGTGACAATCTTCTACAACATGTTGGACATCAGTGCTTTGAATGCTTTCATTGTTTGGATGTCACTAAATCCAGAATGGCAGTCCAAGTCAAAGCACAGATGTTGTCTATTCCTCTTGGAATTAGGAAAGCAGCTGCTTCAGAGTAATTGTAGCGAGATGTCTTGCTCATATCCTGGAGATGAATGCATGGCTGCGTGGATGGTGTCATCGAGAGCGTTTTGGTTTCCTAGACCATGGGATGCTGTTCCAAGGGTTGCAGAGCAGAGATGGCATCCATCTGTCCAAGAAAGGTCAACGCGTCTTCAGTAGTAGACTGGCAAATCTACTGAAAAGGGCTTTAAACTAGATTCGTTGGGGATGGGTGAAGAAAGCCCCCAGGTAAGTGAAAGCCCCCAGGTAGGTGATACATTAAATAAATTTATGGAAATGGGTAACAGGGGTAACATATGGAAAACAGTGTTTATAAATGCCCGTAGCATGGGAAATAAGATCCCTGATGTTGAAGCTTTGGTGGGAGTGGCTGACTTGGATTTAGTGGCAGTTACAGAAACATGGCTCACAGAAAACCATGATTGGGATGTTACTATACCTGGCTATACTTTATTCAGAAAGGACAGGGTAGGTAGTAGGGGAGGAGGAGTGGCACTATACGTAAAAACTACTATTAAAGCTTTGGAATTACAGAGCTTAAAAGGGAGAGGGGAGGCATTGTGGGTTAAACTAGAAAGAGGGAAAGAGAAACCTATTTACATTGGTGTGATATACAGACCTCCCTCACAAGAGGAAGAGGTGGACAGAGAGTTAATTGAAGACATGCGCAGCATTGCTAGGAAAGAGGAAGTGCTACTGATAGGAGATTTCAATATGCCAGATGTTGATTGGCACATTCCTGCTGCAGTATCATGTAGAAGTAAGGA
Organism: Ichthyophis bannanicus; assembly: GCA_033557465.1. Classification (NCBI taxonomy): domain Eukaryota; kingdom Metazoa; phylum Chordata; class Amphibia; order Gymnophiona; family Ichthyophiidae; genus Ichthyophis; species Ichthyophis bannanicus. The sequence continues at coordinate 223,201,131 of CM066043.1, read as the reverse complement.
GATCCTGGATTCTCTACAGGGAGAACTATTCAGGCAATTGGTAACAGACCCCACACGTGAAGGAGCCATACTGGACTTGGTGCTTACCAATGGTGAAAGTGTTTCTGATGTTGTAGTGGGAGATCATTTTGCATCCAGTGATCACCAGATGGTGTGGTTCAGTATTAGGACTAGGGCTGTTAGAATCCATTCAAAGATGAAGATCTTAGACTTTAGGAAGACTAACTTTGCGAAGATGGGCCAGTACCTCAGGGAGTCATTAGTTGGATGGGAACAGCTGAGGGATGTAGAAAAACAGTGGGAAAAACTGAAAGGGGATATTTTAAGGGCAACCACCTTTTTGTTAAAATGGTAAATAAAGATAAAAGGAAAAGGAGACCGCTATGGTTTTCAAAAGAAGTAGCTGAAAAAGTGAAGAAAAAGAGGGAGACCTTCATGAAATACAAGAGATCACAGAGAGAGGAAGACAGGCATCTGTATTTGGAAAAACTTAGAGAAGCTAGCAAAGTAGTCAAGAAGGCAAAGATTCAAAAGGAGGAGGAAATAGCCAATGCAATAAAATGGGGGGATAAGACATTTTTCAGATATATTAGTGAGAAGAGGAAGGGCAAGAGTGGTATTGTCAAACTCAAGGGTGCAGGGGAGGAATATGTAGAAGCTGATAAGGATAAAGCAGAATTGCTTAACAAATATTTTTGTTCTGTGTTCACAGATGAAGAACCAGGAGCAGGACCTCAGAAAACACCCACAAATAGGAACAGAAGCAAAAGACATCTTGAACAATTTTCAAAAGACTGTGTTCGTGAGAAACTATCTCAACTTAAAGTAGCAAAGCGATGGAACCGGATGGGATACACCCGAGAATACTGAGGGAACTTGGGGACGTTCTAGCAGCTCCACTGACTGACCTTTTCAATGCCTCGTTGGAGTCGGGAGTGGTGCCAAAGGACTGGAGAGAGGCTCATGTGGTGCCTTTACACAAAAGCGGAAGTAAGGATGTGGTTGAAAACTACAGGCTGGTTAGTTTAACTTCGGTGGTGAGTAAATTATTGGAAACGCTGCTGAAAGAGAAAATAGTGAGATTTCTGGAGTCCAGCGGATTACAGGATCCGAGGCAGCATGATTTCACCAGAGGCAGGTCTTGTCAGACAAATCTGATTGATTTCTTTGACTGGGTGACCAGGGAGTTGGACGGAGGGAGAGCCCTAGATGTGGTGTATTTAGATTTCAGTAAAGCCTTTGACACTGTTCCTCACAGGCGACATATAAACAAACTGAGCACCCTAGGGATGGACCCTAAAGTTACTGCTTGGGTTAGAAATTGGTTGGGTGGGAGGCGACAAAGAGTACAAGTAAATGGAGCTCACTCTGAGGAGAAGGATGTTATCAGTGGTGTGCCCCAGGGATCTGTCCTTGGTCCGATTCTTTTTAACCTCTTTGTTAGTGATATAGCAGAAGGGCTTTCAGGTAAGGTTTGCCTCTTTGCGGATGATACCAAAATCTGCAATAGAGTAGACACCCAAGAAGGGGTAGATAACATGAGGAGGGATCTAGCTAAGCTTGAAGAATGGTCTAGAATTTGGCAGCTGGGATTTAATGTTAAAAAATGTAAGGTCATGCATTTGGGCTGCAGCAATCCAAGGGAGCAATATAGTATAGGGGGTGAAGTACTTTTGTCCACTAAAGAACGCTAGGCGTGGTTGTGTCTGATGATCTTAAAGTAGCTAAACAGGTAGAAAAGGCGACGGCAAAAACTAGAAGGATGCTTGGGTGCATATGGAGAGGAATGGCTAGCAGAAAAAAGGAGGTGATAATGCCTCTGTATAAGTCTTTGGTGCGACCTCATTTGGAGTATAGTGTGCAATTCTGGAGACCGCACCTTCAAAAGGATGTGAACAGGATGGAGTCGGTGCAGAGGGTGGCTACTAAAATGATTAGTGGTCTTCATTATAAAGCATATGAGGACAGACTGAAGGATCTTAATATGTACACCTTAGAGGAAAGGCGGGATAGAGGTGATATGATTGAGATGTTTAAATACCTCCGTGGCATAAATGTTCAGGGAGAGAGCCTCTTTCAATTGAAAGCAAGTTCTGCTACGAGGGGACATGGGATGAGGGTGAAGGGAGATAGATTCAGGAGTTATATGCGGAAATATTTCTTTATGGAAAGAGTAGTGGATCCGTGGAATAGTCTCCCAGTGGTGGTGGTAGAGATGAGGACAGTAACTGAATTCAAAAAAGCATTGGACAAACACAAAGGATCTCTAAAGGTAAAAAGGGGACTATTGTAGTTGTTATGGAAGGACAGACTAGATAGGCCATGTGGTCTTTTTCTGTCGTCATATTTCTATGTTTCTATGTCTTCCAGCATTGAAGAATCCACTGATGCTGTTTGCAATGTCGGGATCCCAAAGAAAAGGGCAAGGTATCACTGCTGTTCCAGAGAAAAAGACAAGAAAAGCAACATAGTTTGCACCTCCTGCAAGCACAATGTTTGCAAAGAACATTCAGAAATTGTCTGTGTCTCATGCAAATGACTGTAGTACTTTACTGTGTTCATCAAGTGCATGCAAAAACTGCTTTCATGGCAACTCTTCTTCATGTAATTTTATGATAAGCATTACATTTCAAAACATTTAACCTTCATACAATAATTAATTCAAAATAATATTTTGTCTGTTTAGTTTACATTTTTCATGGTTAACAATTAAAATTCATCATGGGGTCATTTATGACCCCAACGGTATTCAGTGTGTGCAAAAAATCTCGGTAATTCCAGGGTTAAGCTGCTCTTACCCACTTTTCCTACACTATGGGACATGTTTACTAGTGTGCTGTTAGGTGCATTTGGCCTGCAAATCTAGCACAGTGTCCTCTGCCAACTTCATGGAGCATGCATTTGACCCCCTGCTGTAAGCTCGTTACAAACCCCCAGCACTACACTAACAGGTGTATAGGTGCCCTTGACGCCACCTACTGATGTGACGTTAAGTGCACCCATGCTAATGGCAACATTCACAGTTAGCACATGCCCAAAATACCCATGCTAACCATGATGTGCAATCAATGCCCTCGTTCCACCCCTAACCTGTCCAGTCACCACTCAGTCGCACACTATCCAGTTAACATGGGCCTTTGTTAACGTTTAGCGTGACGTGCTTACCACATGCTAATCCCTGTGCTAACAGCATAATTTGGGGAACATGCCCCTATATTCCTTTTCTCCTTTCATGAGAGCAGCAGATGAGGGAATAACCATCAAGAAATCATTGTATTTGCTCTGTTCTGATCAAAAAGAATGATTTAGAAGGTACACAGTTGAAAATCCTTCCTACATTTACTATTTATTTAGACTCTGGCCTGTGGACATATGACTTACTTTTCTGGTGTTTTACACAATAGTTACAACTCTAAAACAATCAATATATTATGAGGGTGAATGCTGTTGTTGCACACAGCTATTCAGGTTACATGTCTGCTGTCTGGTATTGATCTGTTATTTGCATACACAAGCAGTAGGTGCTGAATGAATTTTTGATATGAGGTTTGAGAAAAACAAATAGTTGTTAATCTTTCCTATAGAGAGTCATATATAATGCAGGGAGGAGACGCTAGGCAGAATGTATGCTGCTGTTATACATACCCTTTCTGAAACAAATCATTTCAAGTTTAAATGTAATAATTATTAGAAAGTGGACCTCTGAGCTTCATATTGTGGAAGAAGATCTATTAATTTTCTCATGTTCATTATCTTCATGGGTTCAATCATTAGCAAAATTGATTGAATATATTGTAGCAGCTATTCCATGAAAATGTTGGAATAACCAGGTTTTCAAAACAATTTCGCAAATCATCTTCTGGTCTTATGATTTCCATTACAGTTTTAGCTTCTCTAGGAGGGCATTCCATGCAGCCACCACCCTTTCCATGAAAAGATCTTTCCGGATGTTGGCCCTCAGTATACCTTCTTATTTATTTAGCAGGATTTATATACCGCCTTTAACTGGGCCAAGGCAGTTTACATAGAACAATGTTTTAAGTACATCAAGCAAATCAAATTATGTGCAATGAACAGATATATACAAGGATTGCTCAGAAAGTAATGCCCCACATGTTTTTCTCTGTCCAGAATGAAGATAGAGGTGTGAAATTGAAAGGGTAGTAACTTGGAACTTCAAATCACACGTGTAATTTTACAGTCGTCCGACAAATAGCGGGGCGGTAGTGATCCTTCAAATAGCGTCTGTGAGTGACACATGGTACAAACAACGAGCTGTAATTGAATTCTTGGTGGAGGAGAAAGAAAGTGTGAGAAACATTCACAAACAGTTATGTGCTGTGTATGGAAGTTCTGCATAGATAGGAGCACCATTGGACGATGGGTGAAGAGAGTAAAGGCTTCAGGAAGTGGTAAAATGGAACTAAAAGATCGGCCGCAATCTGGGCATCCTACCTCAGCCACCAGTCCAGACAAGATGCAACGCAATCTTGAAAAAGAGTATGTACTAATGATGAGAACCAGGAAATGATGACACCATCAATTGCACATCCCTACTTATTATATGGATGTGCAATTCATTAGGTAAGAACATAAGATATGCCATACTGGGTCAGACCAAGGTCCATCAAGCCCAGTATTCTGTTTCCAACAGTGGCCAATCTAGGTCATATGTACCTAGCAGTTTCCCCAAGAGACACAAGTTCCACAATGCTTGTACTGGGTCAAGCATTGATATCTTCGGTCACTTCTTAATAATGGTTTATGGACCTTTCCTCTAGGAACTTGTCCAAACCTTTTTTAAACCCAGCTACACTAACAGCCTTTACTACATCCTCCGGTAACAAATTCCAGAGTTTGATTACACGTTGAGTGAAAAAATATTTCTTTTATTAGTCTTAAATAGTTTACCCTGTAGCTTCATTGCATGTCCCCTAATCTTTCTATATTCTGATAAGGTAAACAATCGATCTATGTTTACCCGTTCCACTCCGTTCATTAATTTATAGACTTCTATCATATCTCCCCTCAGCCGTCTCTTTTCCAGGTTAAAGAGCCCTAACCTTTTTAGCCTTTCTTCATAGGGGTATCCTTCCATCCCCTTTACCATTTTGGTGGCTCTTCTCTGTACCTTTTCTAAAATTGCTATATACTTTTTAAGATACGGCGACCAGAATTGCACACAATATTCAAGGTGCGGTCTCACCATGGAACGATATAGAGGCATTATAATATCTTTTGTTTTATTTTTCATTCCTTTCCTTATCATACCTAGCATTCTATTTGCTCTCAGATGCACCAGTTGTGTTAATATTTTGTACTTAATGCATGTCAATAACCAAAAAGCCATACTGCAGGAATACCCTCCCACCAGAATTGAGAGCCATAACCAGTCTAACACAATTCAGTAAAAGTCTTAAGCACTACCTATTCCTAAGTTATTTTCCAGTATAAACCTTCCCTAGAGAAATAGTCACATCATGTTCAGTTCTAGTGAATTTTGACTGCGCTTAATGTATATAGTTTATTGTATATGATTTATATGGACTACCTTGTTTCTTCCAAGTTTTCAAATCCCTGTTACTTGTAAAATGCACTACAGTTATCCTGTATGTATATGTTTTTGTTCCATGTGAACCGCGCTGATGACAATAGTGCGGTATATAAGAAATATTAAATAAATAAATAAAATAAAATAAATCTCATATTGTTTGGAGGAGCAGCCTGAAAACCAGAGAATTCAGGATTCAAATCCTATGCTGCTCCTTGTACTTTGGGTGAGTCATTTAACTCTCCATTCCATTAGGTACAAACTAAAAGGTATAGTTACTAAGATGCATTAACATTAATTTGAATTCACCATTAACAAGTGTTATTAGTAACACGGTCCTATTGAATAACATTAGATGTATTAAAATAACACGTTAATTCACTGATAACATGCATTAACATTGGTGCACCTTTATATCTAGACCCCTTAGAGCATAACCCATCTGGGAGCAGGTAAATAACAACTATACTTAAATGTAACTTGTGATCAGGTTTTGCAGTTAATCTGCTGTAAATGTTAAACTCTGTGCTAACTGTTGGGGGCATTCCCAGCATTTCAGGAAGGCAGAGAAATAGTCCCTCCAGACTATTGTTCTACCTGCAGTTCAGGTGGAGCAGTAGTCCCTTCTGCTTGTTAACAGCATGGCCTCTGACACAGAATGCAGTAAACTCCGTTTCTAGAAGTGTAGTTAACTGCACCATATCACTTGCCCCATTAGAAGTTATAACACAGGGATGACTCATGCTAACTGCAAGACACAGTATCTGCCCATTCTATAACTCCTAATATGAATATACTAGCTGTTTAAATCAATGATTAGCATATCCTGTTAACACAGTTTTGTACTAATTGTAAATGCACATCCAAACCACATTAAATACATCATATGGCTTAGTGTATAGGCTCCTAAATGCAAATTCCCTGCAGTAAGTATAGGGGGTGTTCTTGGCATCTAGAGGAAGATAGCTGTGCCACTAACATGGGTCAGCAATTATTATCGTGCACTAAGGGCACAGTTGCTAATGCCAAATGCAGCTTAATGCATCTCTGAAGGTGTAGTTAAATGTTATGTATTAATAGCCAAGTTAGCAGTTGATGCACTTTAATGACACCTTCATTGACTGCAAGGTTCACTCCCTGCCCATTCCTTACTCATTTCTCAAATGTAAAATTCCATGATAGATGTTTAATGCAGCAGTTAACAAATGTCAGTCATTAACACAGAGTGCAAAAATCAGCTAATGTGCAGTATTAACTGCAAACGCATATTAAGACCTGCATTAAACACCTAATGAGGCTTAATAAATAGGGGGCTAAAGGGCATTTTTACTGAGTACCGCTAACCAGTTAATGTGCACTGCTGAACTCTAATGCATGGACATGCCAGCTACCAACCCTAAAATGCATGTTAGCTGGCACTCAAGCACTAGGGAGGAGTGGCCTAGTGGTTAGGACATGGTACCACAGGTCAGAGGGCCAAGGGTTCAAGTCCCTCCTGGGGACCACAGTCTCAGGCCGGAGGGACAAGCCAAGTAATCCTCCGTTGCCTCAGGTACACATAGGGGTATGTTTACTAAACTGCAGTAATGTAGCAGTGGCTATGTTAACACGTGCTAACGTTATCAGATGCAACGTTAGCGTGTGTTAATGTCTCTGGCAGTGTTAAGTTGCAGAGAGAAGGGGTCAATGGGTGGGGAGTGGGCAGGGAGAGGCCCCTGCTACACTAACACTGTGAACTGAAGGGCTGCACATTACTGCAAGTGAAAACCTGTTGTTGGATGCACATTTGCAGGAGGGAGGAAACCATTTAAATGTCAGCATAGGCAGGGAACCCATAAAAAGTGATAGTAGTTCTACATGTGCAGCGACACCATAGTGCCCATGTATGAAAGGGCACTATGGTGATGCTGCAAATGGGACATGTGGGGCAGCAGGGGCACAGGGTGGGCTAGGCAGATTCCTAGGTTGGAATACAAAATCTGGAAATCAGCAAGACAGCAACTGACCAAGGTCAAACATGCTCATGAGTCTGTGTTCCACAGTGTCCCATCCAGGGGATATTACCGAGCAGGTACCCCAAAGGGTACATAACATTGGCAGGCGGTGCCAGGGGGAAGCGTGGATGTCTATGTAGGCACCCCTACCCCAGACCCCACACCCTAGGCAGCCACCTACCTGCACACTGGACAGCCTGGGACTGCGCACAACCAGCATATGGGCATGTCAGCATGGTGGGGGAGCAGCGTTGGTGGTGGAGGGGGCCGTAGAAGCTGCCCACAGCAGACCGAGGCCAAGTCCTGTTCATGTGGGTGGTGTGAAATGCAACAGACAAAGTCTGTCTGATGAACAGTCATGGCATCTCCAGGGACAGACTTGCCTCTGTGGCAACAGTATGGTGCAATACACACAGCCAGTGTGTCCTGGGGCAGAAGGTCACAAGTTCAAGTCCCAGCTGTGGCTCCTGCAGACTATGTCCCTCCATTTTACCCCACATTGCACATACAACATAAACATGTGCACTCCCTAGAGCATCGGCCAACAGGGGCACAAACACCCACACACACAGGCTCCACTATCCAAAACCTCATGGAGAGTCAGGCTCCTGGGCCTGGCACGGAGCAGCACTTACCACCAAAGCACTACTACTAGCACCTGCATACCTTAGCAATGGCTGCACTATGCTCAGGGCTGCCAACCACCCCTATCTTTTCACAATGCTGAAATAGGAGTGGGAGTGTGTGTATGTCTATCCATTGTTTTGTGGCTGCCTACTCCTCACTGGGCCCACAATGCTTACACTGTTTCCATTGTTAGCCTACCAATGTGCATAATGAGGAGCATGGTATTGTGGTTATGGTCTGGACAGGGCGGACTGGGCAGGAAGCATCTGCACAAGGTGTGGGGCAATGGCTGAGACATTGTAGTGCCCAACCACCACCTGCATGGACAGGGTGGCCACACCATGTTGTGCTGGGAGGGCACTCTCACCCTGACTGAGCAGTGACCATGGCATGGCTAGGTTCCCACAGAGTGCTATATTGTGTTTCTCTCAGGTGATATCTGTGTGTTTCCTGTTCTGGGGCCCAATCACTGAGATACCTGCTTGGTGTCTGTGCTTACATCCTACCTATGGGTGCACATAGCTCCTCTGGGGACATGCACTATGGACTGGCTAGCGAACTGTCTGCAGTCAGCATGTGTATGGCTGAAATGCCGTGCAGCAGGTGCAGACTGACTATGCCCTCTGCTGGTGAATATCAGATTGTGGTGTGGGGCAGCTGAGCTTTTCCAGGCCTAGTGCCTGTGTGATAAGTATAGATCTGCATCACTTGCCCTGGATGGTGCCCTTTCGCCAGCAGGACTGTGGTTGATGGTACCACAGCCCTTCATCATGCCCCTCTACAGCCTCCATTGCAAAGATGTAGAGTGTGGGTCTGTTGGGGGAAGATCCTGTCCATCACCTTGACCCATACAGGCTGGGTTGGTAGGTGGTGCTACATAATCTGCATGTGGGTCCAGACACCCCCCCTGCTCTTATAACAATTGACCATGGCAACCACACTGGGTGGCTCCTGGTCCCCAAGGGCTAGATGTGACTGGGGAATACAGATGAATATAGGATTATCTTAGGTGTGGCTGCAAGGAATACCTGTCACACACTGGCAACAATAGAGCCCTGCGGCAAAGCCTATCTCAAGCAATCCGGGTACTGCGGACCTGGTGCTGGCCACCCCACCTCACCCTCAGGGTGAACACAGAACTGGCACAAAAGCATGGTGTGTGGCTACTCTGTGCCAGTATCACACACGGACAATTCTTCTACCATGTTGAGGTGATGGAGAGCTGCATACCCCATCTGGTGATCAGATGTGGACTGCTGTTCTGCATGTGCATTGCATCATGGGTGCTGGTGGGTTTAACCTATCCTGGTAGACACAGCAGACAGTTTGTGCGGTGACCTGCAGTCTTTCTGTAGTCAGCCATTGCTGAGACAGAAGCCATAGAGGTTAATACACTGGTTAATACAATGATGTCCCAGACAGAGGTCATGGGTTCAATCCTTCCGTGGTCTCATTTTATTAGGCCTGTCCAAGGCAAATCCTTGTCATTCCTGTGACAGTCATATCTCTGCAGATCTGTGCTGCCAGCACATAAGACCCTCACCACAGTTGCCAACCATCCTTCTGTCCGTCTATCTGCATCTGTCAGCTGTGTAGCGTCCTGTCTTCATGTGCTGGCTGCTACCCCATGTCCTGCACTGGTACCCTTTTCTGCATTGCAGCTCTTCATGATTGCCTCTCCTGTGTCTGCTCTGCATGGCACTACTACTTCTCTGTCCTCCTATCATTGCAAATATCTTGCCACCTCTACCTCCACTGGTGGACACGTATTCCCAACCTCTTCCACCCACTGTCATTGTAGCACTTTACATTGCCAACACCCTGTGCATCAGTACAGCTGCCTCCAATATGTTTGCCCATTTTACTGGCTGCCACATCAGCTGCATGCAGATTTGGCAGGTCCATCAGCTCCCACCTCTACTTCCTTCCATCACTTGTCCATTGCCTTTCCTTGGTGCTCTGTGCAGTGTTAGGGTTACATCAGTTTTTTGCCTTTACATTTCATGCTTGTCAACTTGGGGTACCTTACTGCACTTGGGCACCATATCTTGGGTCACCTTAACATCCTTAGGGCACCTTATAAGGTGCCTTAACCTAAGCCACCTCATGAGGGATTTTCTGGGCTGAGGTATAGTGCACCTCACAGTATGTGTCAGGGGCAGAGCAAAGATATCCAGAACAGAGGCGAGAGCGGTATGATAGGATGCTACAGCCTCATCAACAGACTTAGAAGACAAAGTGGAGGAAAGAGGTGATGGTTTGATAGCATTAAGATCCCTAAAAAGAAAGGGGGAGACTGGGCAAGAATGAGGTGGAGAGTGATGAAGAGTGAAGCGTAACAGATAATGGTCAGATAAGGGAAGAATTGAGGTATGGAAATTAGAGGGTAAACAGAAAAGAAAACAAGGTCAAGACAGTGACTGTGTTGATGAGTAGGTGCAGTAAAAGAAAGCTGGAGATTGAATGAGGAGGTAAAGGAAAGGAGCTTAGAAGCATAGGGATCAGAAGGGTTAACAACATAAATATTAAAGTCACTAAGGATAAGGGAGGGGGAGGATGAATCCAGGAAAACCAGGAATCAAAGTCAGTGAGGAATGTAGTGCTGGACTTGTCAGAGAGTTCTATAAATAACAGCTATCCAGAGAGGTAAGGGATTAAAAATGCAGATGGAATGGACTTCAAAGGAGAAGGAGTGATACTGAGGTAGAGGGAGGGGTTGAAATTGGCAGGAAGGGAGAAGTAGAAATCCAACACCGTCCCCATGGCCAGTGGGCGAGGGGTGTGCGAGAATTGGTAGCCACCGTGACAGAGGTCAGTGATTGAAGCTGTGTCATCAAGGAGTATCCAGGTTTCAGTAAGAGCTGGAAGATGGAAAGCATTAGAGATAAACAGATCATGAGTAAGGGGAGTGAGAATGAGCATTTCATAAGGCACAAGAGAAAGGGAGGGAGGAGGAATATGAATGAGATTGGAGTAGTTGAGGGAGGAACTTTATTGGGAGTGAGAGAAAAATCTAGGGGGGCCAAGTTTGGGATTAATATCACTGGATGAAAGAAGGAGAAGGAGTGTGAGGCAGAGAGGAGATAGGACAGTAGAAACGAGGATGAGGTTGTTTCAGAGAGAAAGAGAGAAGGAATGAATGAGAGAGAGAAAAAGGTGAAGCTCATGAGCTGAAGACAAGATGGGGGAAGGAAGAGAGAGTGTGATAAGGAGGGGAGGTTATGAGGGGAGAAGATTAGGGAGTGTCAGTAAAAGGAAGAAAAAGTGATGTGCAGCCTTAAGAAAAGGAGAGGATAGAGGAGATAATTAAAGGACAGAAGGAAAGGTAGGAGAAAGTTCGAGAAAAATGTGCAATTGGGAATACTGGAGGTAATAATTCAGCCTAAGAAGATGTAGGGTAGAAAGGTGAAGTTCTGTCAAAGAGAAAGAAGGGATAAAAGCAAAATAGTGAATAAAATACAGTTAAATTAAGATAATAATTAATCAACCCATCGATTAATTAATGAAGTCAACCAAACTAGTTAAGTAACTAATCTAACAAGTCTAAAAATGGGGAAAATCTGTCAGAATTACTAAATGCAGATTTTTCCACAATTTTAAAATCCGTGATATATTTTTAAATGAAAGGCAAGAACCTCAAGCTTATCAGCCAATCCAGTATTTGTCTAAGAAAGGAATTGTGAAGTATGCTTCAAAATGGACACTAATGAAAATTACTTCACCTTACTGGATAAAGGTCATTTTCAATAAGTTAGGTACGAGACCCTTCTCTTCCAGTTTGGATCTGATTTGTTATTTTTTTACAGAGGATATCTTGTACCCGGAAAGATAGAAAGAGACCACTGTTTCTGTATTGTGCTTGCAGCTCTGGTTAAAAAATGTTAAAAGCAAATCCTTGAATTCCTGTCTACCTGAAGGCTTTTCTTCCACGGCTTCCAAACATTTGTTCATATTGAATCTAATGATGGCACAGCTTATTCTGACCTTGTGGTTGCCAAATGAGGAAGATGAGGATTTTTATTGCAGGAAAAGAGTGATCCAATGAGGGCATATGAAATATTAAGCAGGATTTTCAAAATCCATGTGGAGCTTGCAGGCCAATGGTACTTTGTGCCTGTGGGTCTGCAAGCTCATTTGAAAACTGGACCTGTAAAGTCTGTGGGTTCAAAGAACATCAGCAAACTATGCATTGGTTTGTAGGGGGTTATTGGTTTGAATGAGAGGTGGCAATGCTGCTTCAGAAATTTTCAAAATCTTTCTTAAATAATGTTTAAATGTATCAGCTACTGAAATGTTTGCCATCCTTGGAAGACTAAGTAGGCACAATGTTTTGGGTTTCAAAGTATACTCCTTAACTCATTACCTATGGTGAATCATTATATTATCTCTGACAATACATTGCAAACTTCATTAACAGAGGAAAATTTAGCTTCACGGGAAACAATTTTCTCATTAACCTTATCAATTGTTTTTTCATAATTAGTAATATGTTCTTCAAACTTCATAACAACATCATGCTGAAACCTAATTTTTTCAATGATAAGTTTTCTAGTCTGGCAAAAAAATATGAAATAAGACTTCCAGAGACGATTCCAGTGGTGACTGTCTGGAAATCATAATTGGTGACTCCAGAATTAAAGTTCTTTTCAAAGAATAATCATTGGGACATACCATTCATCTAGATTCTCTTTTATCCATGTGTTGGCTCAAACAAGATTACCTAACTGCAAGTGGTACCTTTACAGAAAAGCCCTGAGGAGAGCACAACCTAGAGGTAGATGAATCCTTAGCCGGGGCAATGTAAAGGTATTGGGTACTCCAGGCAAAACTTCAGTCTTATGCCCCACTCTATGTGAATTTTATATTGTTTTATAATTAAACTAAATAATCATGATCATTCCAATACCATCCTTCCCATATCACATTATACAGTAATTTCAAATATTAAACTTTGCTTTCTGTGTATGTGTGCCCACACTCCCTGAAGGTGAAAGAATGTGCTGATGGCTCTTTGCATTTGTGAGACTGTCATGATATATCGTTTTGCTTTGACTGCAACGGCTCTTTTCTGGGTGACACTTTTTTCATATAGCCAGTACTGCTGATAGAATTTGAAGAGCACTCCTCCCCAGCATCATTGCACTCCATTTATATACTGCTTTTACCACTGTCATCACTCCGGTCTCTTCCAGATGACTTACCTGAGAACCTTTGCAAATTGTTAATTCGATTCAAATGCCTCGGATTGGTTAGGCCCAGCCAAAGCTCAAGGCATGGAATACAACTGCACAACTCTAATGGGGTTCTCATGCTTCACAGAAGAAAAGCGCCATGTGTCTTGAACAATGGGGAATCAGAAATGACAGAAGATGAAGCTGAACAAATTTTGATGTTAGATCTTGGCAAACCTTTTTAATTACAGGATTACAGGATCCAAGGCAGCATGGATTCACCAGAGGCAGGGCTTGTCAGACAAATCTGATTGATTTCTTTGACTGGGTGACCAGGGAGTTGGACCGAGGGAGAGCCCTAGATGTGGTGTATTTAGATTTCAGTAAAGCCTTTGACACTGTTCCTCACAGGCGACTTATAAACAAACTGAGCACCCTAAGGATGGACGCTAAAGTTACTGCTTGGGTTAGAAATTGGTTGGGTGGGAGGCGACAAAGAGTACAGGTAAATGGAGCTCACTCTGAGGAGAGGGATGTTACCAGTGGTGTGCCCCAGGGATCTGTCCTTGGTCCGATTCTTTTTAACATCTTTGTTAGTGATATAGCGGAAGGGCTTTCAGGTAAGGTTTGCCTCTTTGCGGATGATACCAAAATCTGCAATAGAGTAGATACCCAGGAAGGTGTAGATAACATGAGGAGGGATCTAGCTAAGCTTGAAGAATGATGTAGAATTTGGCAGCTGGGATTTAATGTTAAAAAATGTAAGGTCATGCATTTGGGCTGCAGCAATCCAAGGGAGCAATATAGTATAGGGGGTGAAGTACTTTTGTCCACTAAAGAAGAGCAGGACCTAGGCGTGGTTTTGTCTGATCTTAAAGTAGCTAAACAGGTGGAAAAGGCGACGGCAAAAACTAGAAGGATGCTTGGGTGCATACGGAGAGGAATGGCTAGCAGAAAAAAGGAGGTGATAATGCCTCTGTATAAGTCTTTGGTGCGAACTCATTTGGAGTATTGTGTGCAATTCTGGAGACCGCACCTTCAAAAGAATGTGAACAGGATGGAGTCGTTGCAGAGGGTGGCTACTAAAATGATTAGTGGTCTTCATTATAAAGCATATGAGGACATACTGAAGGATCTTAATATGTACACCTTAGAGGAAAAGCGGGATAGAGGTGATATGATTGAGATGTTTAAATACCTCCGTGGCATAAATGTTCAGGGAGAGAGTCTCTTTCTATTGAAAGCAAGTTCTGCTACGAGGGGACATGGGATGAGGGTGAAGGGAGATAGATTCAGGAGTGATATGCGGAAATATTTCTTTACGGAAAGAGTTGTGGATTCATGGAATAGTCTCCCAGTGGAGGTGGTAGAGATGAGGACAGTAACTGAATTCAAAAAAGCATGGGACCAACACAGAGGATCTCTAAAGGTAAAAAGTGGACTGTTGTAGTTGTTGATATGGAAGGACAGACTAGATAGGTCATGTGGTCTTTTCCTGTCATCATATTTCTATGTTTCTGTGTTTCTAATTAAGAAAGAATCAACAGATATCTGTCACAGGAGCTCCTTCCTTTTAGTCATATTAGCATGAAAAAGAGAATATAGAAAATAATGAAAGCTCTAATGAGGAGAGCAAAATGGCATGTCAGAATCAAGCAGCATCTAGTTTTTTTCTTCTTTCTCCTTTGTACTTGCTATTGTGCAGACTGGGTATGTGGATATGCAGAGATTTGAAAAATGGAAAGTCAATTTTAAGCAGTGGGGCCACCCCATAACTTTAAAGGGATAAGAAACATCTTTCACATTATAATATATATAGTTTACATAAAGAAAAGTGTATGAGTGCTGCTTTTAAAAATGTGTGTATAACTTTAAACAGATTACTGGATCAAACCAAAGGTCCATCAAACCCAGTATCCTGTTTCCAACATTGGCCAATCCAGGTCACAAGTACCTGTCAGATTCCCAAAAGATAGACGTTTTCCATGCTACTCAGGGGTAAGCAGTGGATTTCACCAGTCCACTTTAATAATGGTTCATGCATATTTACTCCAGGAACTTGTCCAAATCTCTTTTAACCCTCATCCTACCAAGTGGGGTCATATCGGACCCCACACAGTAGTTTGCTTGCGCTATATAAACACCGTAAGTTATCAACAGCCGCCATTTTGAGAATTTGTTCTCTCACCAGTGGTAAGTCCAAATCAAATATTATTTTCTTATGTTAAAGGTTATTGTCCCCACAGCAGCTATTTAGTCTCTGGGGTCCAAAAGGACCCCAAATTATTTGGACTTTAGTTTATAAGTACTGTTTGTAATGAATGCATTAAAATATAAGTGAATGCGTACATTCCTATGTCAGAATTTGTAAAGTTATCATGAACATTGTCTACAATTAGTTTCTAAAGTTCATAGTTTGTTAAGTTCATATGTAACATCAAAACCGGACACAATTTCATTACAAAGTCACATTTCATTGATTGATTTATAATTATTCCTAATTAAAAGCGCTACAAGAAAAATGTCTGTAACTTAAATTTTGTGTTGTCAACATCAAAGACTATGTTTTCCACATTAAGAAAGTGTTCAGTGATGCTAACTTTCATCAGCAATCACAAAACTACATGGGGTCCATTCGGATCCCATTTGGTAAGATTTGTATGTAAAATATGTTGGTAGGATGAGGGTTAAACCCAGCTAAACTATCAGCTTTTACTACATCAAGCAACGAATTCCAGAGTTTCATTAGTCGTTGAGTCCAAACTTTTTTCTCAGATCAGTCTTAAATGTGTTACATTGTAGTTTCATTGCATGTCCCCTAGTATTTCTACTTTTTGAAGGAGTAAAAAACCTATTTATATTCACCCATTCCATTCCAATCATTATTTTATATACCTCTATCATATCTCCCTTCATTCTTTTCCAAGCTGAAATGTCCTAATCTTTTAAGTCTTTCCTCATAAGGGTATCCCTCCATTCCCTTTATCATTTTGGTTGCTCTTCTTTGTACCCTTTTCTAATTCCACTATATCCATTGTTAGATATGGTGACCAGAAATGACCACAATATTCAAGATGCAATTGCACTTTGGAGCAATACAGAGGCATTATAATATCTTTGGGTTTATTCTCCCTTTTTTATGATCCCTAGCAGTACATTTGCTTTTTGGCCACTGCTGCACACTAAGCAAAGAGTTTCAACTTACTATCTATGATGACACCCAGATCCTTTTCCTGATTGGTGATTCGTAATGTGGAACCTTGTATCATGAAACTATGGAAAAACTGTGGAAGCAAAAATGCATAATAAAGACTTTTTCAAGTATATTCATAGGAAAAAACCTGTGAGAGAGTCAGTTGGACCATTAGATGATAGAGGGGTAAAAGGGGCACTAAGAGGGGACAAGGCAGAGATAATGAATTCTATGAATGATAATGATGTAATGATAATGATGATAATGATGTAGGGATGTTAACCATGACTGAAATGGTATTTAAAGGTGATGCTGTGGGAGAATTAAAAGAAATATTGATACACCGTGAAGATGTATTACAACTATTTGATAAACCGAAGAGTAGCAAATCACCTGGCGTGGATAGTACACATCCAAGGGTGTTGAAAGAACTGAAATATGAGATTGCAGAACTACTATTAGTAATCTGTCAACTATCATTAAAATCATCTGTAATATCTGAAGATTGGAGGATGGCCAATGTAACGCCAATTTTTAAAAAGGGTTCCAGGGTTGATCTGTGACACTATAGACCGGTAAGCCTGACGTCAGTACCGGGAAAAGTGGTAGAAAACATCATAAAGAACAAAATTACCAAACATGTAGATAGTCATGGCTTAATGGGAGGCAGCCAACATGGCTTTAGCCAGGGAAGGACTTCTCTTACTAATCTGTTATGTTTTTTTGTGAAGGTGTGAATAAATAGGTAGAACAAAGCGAGTCAGTTAATATAGTGTATCAGGACTTTCAGAAAGCCTTTGACAAAGTCCCTCATCAGAGACTTTTGGCAAAATTAAAAAGTCATGGGATAGGAGACAGTGTACTATTGTGGATCAGGAACTGGTTAGAAGATAGAAAGGGCTGAATGGCCAGTTTTCCCAATGGAGAAAGGTGAATAGTGGTGTACCTCAGGGATCTGTGCTGGGTCCACTGCTTTTTAACATATTCATAAATGACCTGGAAATGGGAATAACGAGTGAGGTTATCAAATTTTCAGATGACACAAAACTATTCAAAGTAGTTAAAACGCATGAGGATTGTGGAAAATTTCAAGAGGATCTTGATAAACTGGAAGATTGGGTATTCACATGGCAGATGAAATTTAATGTGGACAAGTGCAAAGTTATGAACCTAGGAAAAAAAAACCCAAACTATGTTTACATGATGCAAGGTTCCACATTAGGAACCACCACCCAGGAAAAAGATTGAGGTGTCTTCGTGCATAACATGTTAAAACCCTCTACCCAGTGTGCAGCAGTGGCCAAGAGAGCAAATAGAATGCTAGGTATCATAAGGAAAAGAATGGAGAATAAAACAAAGGAAATTATAATGCCTCTGTATCATTCAATAGTGCGACCGCACCTTGAATATTGTGTGCAATTCTGATCTCCATATCTTAAAAAGGATATAGCATCATTAGAAAAGGAACAGAGAAGAGCCACCAAAATGGTAAAGGGGATGGAAGGATACCCCTATGAAGAGAGGCTAAAAAGGTTAGGGCTCTTTAACCTGGAAAAGAGATGGCTGAGGAAAGATATCATAGAAGTCTATAAATTAATGAATGGAGTAGAACGGGTAAACGTAGATCGATTGTTTGCGCCATCAAAATATAGAAAGACTAGGGAGCATGCAATGAAGCTACAGGGTAACCTATTTAAGACTAATAAGAGAACATATTTTTTTCCACTCAATGTGTAATCAAACTCTAGAATTTGCTTCTGGAGGATGTAGTAAAAGCTATTAGTGTAGCTGGGTTTAAAAAAGGTTTGGACAAGTTCCTGTAGGAAAAGTCCATAAACCATTATTAAAGGGGACCCAGAATATCCCCTGCTTGACCCAATACAAGCATCATGGAATCTTTGTCTTTTGGGGAAACTACTAGGTACTTGTGACCTAGATTGGCCACTGTTGGAAACAGGATACTGGGCTTGATGTACCTTGGTCTGACCCAATATGGCATATCTTATGTTCTTAAGTGTATAACTTTTTACTTCTCCACATTAAAGTTTCATTTGCCATTTGGATTCCCATTCTCCCAATTTCTTAAGGTCATCTGGCAGTTTTTCACAATCTTCTTGTAATTTAACAACTTTGAATAATTTTGAGCCATGAGAACATAAGAAATGCCATACTGAGTTATACCTAGGTTCCATCAAGCCCAACAGTGGCCCATCCAGGTCACATATTCCTCAGGTTCCCAAAATGTATATGGGTTCCTTGCTGCTTGTCCCATGGGTAAGTAGTGGATTTCCTGAGTCCTCTTTAATGATGGTTTTTGGACTTTTCCTCCAGGAACTTGCCCAAACCACTTTTAAACCCAGCTATACTAACAACTTTTACCACATCCTCTGATAATGAATTCCAGAGTTTTATTACGTGTTGAATGAAAAAATATGTTCTCCGATTAATCTTAAATGTGCTACATTGTAGCTTCATTGCATGTTCCCTAGTCTTTCTTCTTTTTGAAGACATAAACAACTGATCTACATTTGCCTGCTCCACTCTATTCATTATTTTATAGACCTCTATTATATCTCCCCTCAGCAATCTCTTTTCCAGATTGAAGAGTCCTAAGCTTTTAATCCTTTCCTTGTAGGGATATACTTCCATCCCCTTTACTATTCTTGTTGTTCTCTGCACCTTTTCCAATCCTGCTGTATCCTTAAAGATATGTCGACCAGAATTGCACACAGTATTCAAGATGTGATTGCACCATGCAATGATACAGCAGCATTATAATATCCTTCGTTTTATTCTCCATTTCTTTATGATTCCTAGCATTGTATTTGCTATCTTGGCTGCTGCTGCTGCACACTGGGCAGAGGGTTTCAACATATAGTGGTGTGAAAAAGTCCTGCATAGGTAGTGCCGAATTGGCAGTTTTTAGTTGTTTGTATCACAGGAAAAAATGTGTTACAATTTACCTTTCTGTATGCCATTTTCTTCCTTTTTGTCTTTTGTACAAATCTGACAGATTTGCCATGACCTGAGAGTTCTTTTATGTTTGTTTAATACCCATGTTCATTTGGTTGTGAACCTGTGTACAAAGATGCAGTGTGTGCTCAAAAGGTTGTTGTGTATTCTGTTCTGTGTATGTTGGCAGTGTGCATATTTTCTTCTGAATTTCATTTGGTAGCCCTGAAAAGGTATGATTTTTGTTGTTGGTGGCCATTAATACTTGATGCCCCAGCCCTTGCTCTCTCACCAGGCGAGATCTGTCTGGCATGGAGTGCACCAATTTGACAAGGTTCTCACTTTATGATGCGATTCTAGGCTGCAATCACTGACTCAACCAGCTTTCGCTTGTTCCGCGGTTGCTTCTTGTTGATCTCAACTGATACCTTGTACCATAGTTTCTCAATCGGGTTGAGATCAGGTGATTGAACTAGCCAGTCAATGCTCTGAACTCAGTTTATTTTCTTCCAGTCAGCGACAGTTTTTGTTTGGTGGCAAGGTGCATTGTCATCCTGGAGTGGAGGAGTAGGTTAGAGCACTGGCTTGGGAACCAAGAGACCAGAGTTCAATTCCCACTACTTGTGTCCCCAGGCAAGTCACTCGCACAGCCCTTGGTATGGTCCTGGTCATGAGGGGCACTGTCAAAGGCCTTCTGGAAGTCTAGATACACTATATCAACTGGCTCACCTTTATCTAACTGTTTATTTACACCTTCAACAAATATAGCAGATTAGTGAGACAAGACTTTCCTTCGCTAAATCCATGTTGACTTTTTCCGATGAAACCACAACTCTAAATGTTCAGTAATTTTGTTCTTTATAATGATTTCTACAGTTTTGCCCACACTAACATCAGACTCACTGATCTGTAGTTTCCCATATCCCCCTGGAACCCTTTTTAAAAATTAGCATTACTGTAGGTTGGCCACTTTTCAATCTTCAAGTACTATAGATGATTTTAATGATAGTTTACAAATTACTAATAGTAGTAATTGAGCTGGTGTAAATGTGCAGGGGATATTTTTACCTACAATTTAAGGAGGTTTGGTGCTAGTATTTTATAGATACATAAAGGGACATGTTACAAATGATGTCCAAGTACAATCTGGAAATCCAAGCCAGAATATCTGAAAAAATGAGAGCAGGCATATTCAAGGTCAGGCATGATTTCACAAATGTGTACATGCTTGATAATGGATGTCTGTATCTACATAGGCATCCCCAGAGTAGTATTCCATACCATCGACATCTAGAATAGTGGGTTGGTTCTAGGGAAGACAAGGCTCAAATGATACAAAAATGGCGAAAGCGCCATTTTGTTAGGGTGTGGTGAAAGAGCCATCTTGTTAGTTACCCTTCTTGAGATTAGAGCAGCTGGATTCCTGGCTGTCTGCATTCCTTTCCCTCTGTGTTTTCAAAGCCTGGAAGAAAGATATGGGGGGAGCAGAGACGAAATGCAGCCCCTTAGAGTATATGGTAAAGCATTTCAGGAAGGGATTCTCTGCAGATTATGGAGTTCGTATGACTCCATCCTTGTTAAAGAAATATTGTGAGCATGAGTGGCTAGCTTTAATACTGATTGGCTCAGAGAAGGAACATTTGATTATGATTTGGTTAGCCGAGTGCACCAAGTTGTGGTACCTAAACATCCTGATTAATTTCCTTATATTGATTCCTGGCTGGATATTTGTCGGCAGAGACCTAAATGGCTCAGGAGATGCTATGGGGAACACTGTCGCATATTTTTGTCTCGTAGCCCACAGGAAATGCAGCCTAAATTAAAATCACAATTGCCCGTTTTAGTACAGGAGTCAGAGACAGAAGAATTCCCCCCTTTCCCTCCTCCCAGGCAGATTTCTGTGACTTCAGCTAGGTCGACAGTCTCAGCAGGGAATTCGGTAGTTCTCCCCGCCCCTCTCAACAGATAATACATTCTCTGACAGTCAGAAGAGCAATGAGGGAAGCATACAAATGCTAGTTTCAGATACAGACCTGCCCAGCACTTCAGAAAGTTCCCTGAGTCCCAGATCTGAAGAATGTCAGTTCCACGTTCGTACAACCCCCCCTTCCCCCCATACTAGAGCACTGCAACCTCATTTGGGGGCCCCAGCGAGAAGTGCTGAGAGACTTTCCTGACCTAAAATCCCACTGGGTGGCAAACAGTGATTCAGGCCGCCTTGCTCTGAATTGTTATCATCGGGCTCTCCTTGAAGGCTTTAAAAGGGGGGCCAGAAAGCAATGAATGTAGGGAAAATAGCTAAGGTACTGCAAACCCCTGATGAGAGCCCTGGCCAGTTTTATGAAAGACTCTGTGAATCCTTCTGTGTTTACACTCCATTTGACCCTGAAGCACTTGAAAACCAGCGGATGGTGAATACAATGTTTGTGGGACAATCACAGGGGCACATTTGAAGGAAACTTCAGAAGCTTGAAGGTTTTGCTGGAATGAATATAACCCAGCGGATGGAAGTTGCTATGAAAGTATTTGTGAACAGAGATCAGGAGATGAAGCGTGAGTGTGAACAAAAGATGAAAAAGAAAGCTGATATATTAGCAGCGGCGCTAGTCGAGAAAGGACAAGGAAAGTCGACGTGAGAACTGAGAAGCCAAGGCCGGGGTAGAGGAACCCGGTGAGGATCATTGGGGCAAGGACTATTGGAACAAGATCAATGTGCCTATTGCAGAGAAATGGGCCACTGAAAAAGAGAAGAAAAAAACGAATGTCCCAGTTGTGTCAGGCAATATTCCCTGCCCCGAAGAGAGGTTGAGGGCATTCATAAACATTTCCAGCAACTACTTAAGTCTGGACTCCTGAAAACCATGCCAATCACCCTGGAATACCCCTTTGCTGCCAGTTCAAAAACCAGGTACTGATGATTACCGACCTATGCAGGACCTACAGAAGGTCAATGAAGCTGTTGTTACCATTCATCCTGTTGTACCAAACCACTACAATTTACTGGGTTTGATTCCTGTACAAGCAACCTGCTTCACTGTTCTGGACTTAAAGGATGCCTTTTTCTGCTTGAGATTGGCCACTCCTAGTCAGCCACTGTTTGCATTTGAATGGGAAGACCCTATTACTGGCAGTAAGGGTCAGTTGACATGGACACGGTTACCCCAAGGATTCAAAAACTCCCCCACGCTGTTTGGGGATGCACTTAGTCAAGATTTGCGTCAGTTCCAGTCTTGCCCTTCTCAACGCATGTTTCTACAATACATGGATGATTTACTCATTGCTGCTATTTCCCGGGAAGAATGTCTAGCCACTACTTCAGAACTTCTACACCTACTTTGGATGTCTGGCTATCGGGTGATGAGGTTTCAGTACTCCCGCCGTAGCCGCTGACAACTGATGTAAAAACACTCGACTCATCGGAATAACCCTGCATGTAAAATTCAACGAGCCGATCAAGGCCTGCATCTCTCTCAACGTTATCTTACTCAACCCCAATACATTGGCCACTAACACCTGAAGCTGCCATTTCCACCGCATCCAGCTCCACTCCCAGAAACCTGATGCTCGTCGACGGACCCTCAGTTTTCCCGGCAGCCAATGGAACACCCCAGCCCTGGGATAATTCCACAAATCCCTCCAATAGCTCCTGGCACCTGGTTGACTGAGCCTCCCCCACGAAAAGGAAGTCATCCAGGTAATGCACCACATTTGCGCTTCCGACCTGCTCCACCATGGCCCAGTGCATAAAGGTATTAAACTTTTCAAAAAAGGAACAGGAAACTGAGCAACCCATCGGCATACATTTATCAAAATAACTATTTCCTTCAAAACAATACCCCAACAAATGAAAAGCCGACGGATGCACTGGCAGTAAGCGAAACACTTATTCAATGTCCACCTTTGCCATCAAACAACCGGGACCACATCTTCTCACCAAATCCACCGCCGCATCAAAGGAAGCATATCGAACCGTGCACAGCTCCTTTGGTATATGATCATTCACAGAAGATCCCGCCGGGCAAGACAGGTTATGAATCAGCCGGAATTTCCCAAGTTCTTTTTTTGGTATAATTCCCAACAGGGAAACAACAGAGTTTGTGAATGGCTGCTCTGCAAACGTACCCGCGATCCTGCACAATTCCAACTCAACTCTCAACTTCTCCTTTACTATGTGAGGAAAAATGCCACACCGAAGCCGAATTCCGAGCCTTTGCTGATAACACCTGTCCCTCCACAGGTACAACAAAACCCTCCTGAAACCTCTTTTCCAGCAACTCCCTATCCTTCCGCCATGGATACCACCCAAGCCACAGTCTTAAAGACTCAAGCCAAATTGGCGTTGCAGCTAGGCCCAGAAAATCATTGCTGCTTGGGGACCAATGGGGGGGGGGGTAGGGACTGCCCCTTTTCTAACACACTTGATAACCGCATGCCCCCCCCGTTACAGATGGAACACGCATGGCAGAACTTGCAATCTGGAAATGGACATGACGACTTGTTGAATCGTCAAAAAACGTCTCCCACTCTGCCACTGGCTGTTTGCTGCAGGGCAGGAGACCCACCTGCTTGAAAAGACCACCCCATCCCTGGCACGACCAGTACATCTAACTTAGCTCCACTTGCTGCCCTAGTACCCGACCTTGTCGACATTTGTGTCAACCATAGATTAATATCCTGTGTCCCCCCAGGACAATAACTTATTCCCCTCCACCTTATATCAGAACTTCTCATCATAATTGAGTCATGCCCAACCCTTGTGTGTCTGCTCCGCCTCCAAGATGGAATCCGCATAGGCCAGTAACATCCCATACTGCTCAGGATAATGATGTCCCCATATGCTAGCTAGACGCAAAAAGACTCTCGTCCAGTTTAGGACATTACGCAAGACCTTTTTGACTCTCCCCGCCTTCTCATCCTCCCTCCTCTTCTTTCTAATTTCTCCCAATCTCTTCCTACCATCCAAAAGCCAGAAAATGTCAATATAGCATCTCTTCCGAATCTTCCTGCGCAACCTCCTTGGTACTCCTTCCCATAATTCGGAAAATGATGCTAGTGTGGGTATCCCCCGCCCAACCTAGCCTCCGCTGCAACATTCTATTGCCCAATGCCCCCCTCCCCCTCCGTCCCGGAAGAGGTTGCAGAGGAATCCCCTGAAGAAGAGGAGGAGGACTCCAAACTGCGATGTCGCCTGCAGGAATGCCTCTTCTTCTTCCGCACTTCCCCCCCGTGCGAACCCTTCCCTTTCTGCGCCCCATCCTCCTGACCCGCTGGTAACTCACTTGCCTTGTCCGTCCTGGATTCCGCTCCCATTAGACAACTTCCAGGCTCCTGCCGGTCCCCCTGACACGGAGGCACTCTGTCCGGATCCACCCTCGCCTCCTCCGTCCGATCGCTCCTCCCTGACACTCTCGCCTCCATGTACTCTCCGGGTATGTGATCTCTCACTCCCCGACCACTTGTTGGCTGCCATGCTGCCAGAGCCTGTGGAGGCAAAATAGAAAACACAGGGGTGGAACTGCCGGAGGCCAAGGAGACTGCCATGCCCCCAGCCACTCTGCTCTGGAGGATCCTTGCCCACCCCCACGCCAATGGTCCCAAGCCACCGAGTAGTATCCCCCTGGCATCACCGGCCACCCATATTGGCCAGTGAGGCCCTGCCCTTCGAAACTGGTATAGCCACTCCCTCTTCCTACACCTGTGCCCTCCTCCCACCAAGGAGGACCCTGCCCGCCTTGACCTGGACCAGCCCCACCTTCCCTAACCACCACCCCTGCTCCGTTCCCACTCCCATCCCCCTGTACGTGGCCTAGCGAGGATGCATTCTCCTCTGTGCTCCAATTAGCCCCATCCTCCCTGCCGCAGGATTGATCCACCCCAAAAGAACCCCAACCCCCAGGCACCTTAACCCCCCGAACCCTAACCCTCATAGGCAACTGCACTGCCTACCTGCGTGCCTCCACCCCTGGGTAGCCCGTGTCTGGCAGACCACCTGCCACCCCCTCCCCTCCCCCAACGCCCCTGAGACCTACCCCTAGCTTCTTCCACACCCCATTCCCTTCCGTTCCAGTTGTGCCTCGAGACTCCCCTTGCTCATGCTGCACGGGCATGGCCTGCCTACCCCTTGCTCGCCCCAACCCCACTGTCCCCCTCCCCTGAGTCAGCCGACCCCTGTGAGGCATAGCTAGCATTAAATTACAACCCCCCAAGTAATCTATTTTTTTTTTTTTTTTGTATCTAGTGTAGTAGGAATTTACTTGCCGGATTAAGCTCCCAATGTGTCCAACCCTGCACAGCAACACCAATCCAGTCCTGCCCGCCACATGCCTCGGCTCTGGCAACCACACTGCTGTTTGCCTCCCGCCATTTTTCTTTCACCCGCAGAGATCGTGAAGCACGCCTCACTGTCCACCGTCCACCAGAGTCTGTACTGTGCCCGAATGCTCATTCTTCCACCATCCCTCGATCAACACGATCCTCCTCAGCTGTCTGCTGCTGACTGCCTTCCTGCTGGCCCCTACGCTCACAAACCCTCTCTCCTCTCCCATCCCATTGGCTCCCGCACACCTCACTCCTCTGCAGGAGCCAATCAATCCAAATGATGCCTTCCTCCTCCCTCCCCCCCCCACCCCCTTCACCCGGGATGACTTGCCAATGCCAGAACCCGCACCGCCCTGCTCCCCCGGTTACCCACGGCTGGCGAGTACATGGCCCTGCCGCCATTTCATTTATTACAAAAAATAGTGGAGAGAGAACAATGCCAAATACCACTTAATTTAGCAAAGAATAAAATGCCATGCAGATGTTATGTAGTATAGGATCCAAATATGTTTGTCAAGAGAAGAGGAAAAGTGTGCAGTGTTGCTTTGATTGTTTCACAACTACATTTGGTCAAACTAAGGACCACACAGCTAAAGTGACCTGTTGAAGAGGAAATGAAGAATTAGGAGGGGAACCAGTTCTAGAAATTATAAATCTGATAATGCTTCCTAATGGATTTCAATTTTAGATTATTTTCCTTTTCCAAATCCTGAAACAATGTGAACTGGAAGTCTTAGGATCGTCAAAATCAATATTTACTAAAGGGCCCATTCACTGAGCAGTTAGCAGTTACTGTGGGAATTAGCCCATGATAAAAGTTATCACATGATCTCAGCACTTACCATATGCTGATTCTCATGGTAGCTGCTTGCCATATCACGGGGTGAGAAAGGGGTGGAGAACAGGCAAGTTAGGAGTGTGGGCATCACTTACAGCTACCAGATGCTGTCACCAAAACAGATAGCATGGGTGCACTCTTAAAGGCTTCTTAAGTCCACCCACATGCAGTTATTTATTTAACTGGTTTTATATACCACCTCAAAGATGTCAAGGCAGTTTACATGGAACAATTAAAACCCAGCGTTACATAGAACAGTATGGAATTAGTGTGATTTAACTGAAGTAATTTAGCTGAACTGAAATAATTTAGGCTAGCATACATGGAGCTCCCATGTTATTACTAGAACAGTAGTACAAAATGGAAAACAGCTTAATGTTAGTTGACAAACCCTCTATTGGGAGGGGGGAAGGGAGGGAGGGGGTAAGTGAGATTGGGGAGGATAGTGGGTGTGGAGTTGATGTTACGTAGGGCTTCCACAAAAGTGTTCCTTAAATAGATGAGTCTCCAGTTTCCTTCTGAAGTCTTGCAGGTCTCTTCTGGAGCAGATGTCAGGTGGTAGAGCATTCTATAGAAACAGAAAAATGATGACAGAAAAAGACCACATGGCCTATCTACAGTAGTGGCCAAAAAATTAAGGCAGAGTCCAAAATATCAGAACGTTATTAGAAAAATAGGTGTTATTGTCACTTTCATGGTTCAAAGCTTTAAGAACCAAAGATATATATGCCATTTTCAAAGTTTTATTCAGGAAACAATATATGTGTCAATATTTGATAGGATGTCCATGATTTTTCAGCACAGCCTGAATTCTTGTAGGCATACTGTTAACTTGCGTTTTACAGTATGCCGGAGTGATTTCGTTGACCCATACATGCTTGAGTATGTCCTTTAAATCTGCTTCTGAAGTTGGACAGTGTGCTGCCACCTTTTTCCTCATAAGATTCTAACAATTTTCAATTACATTGAGATCCGGAGAGTTTGATGGCCAACTTGGTAACAGTTTGATCTTGTCCACGACCCATTTTTTGACTGTTTTTGCAGTGTGGCACGATGCCGAATCCTGCTAAAATATAGTTGTGCCAGAAACATTCATGTGTATTTTAACTTTACTATTCAGCACAGATATGTATTTTGCAGCATTTATTCTTTCACCTTTCTCAAAAATGTGCAGGCCACATCGTCCATTCGCCGAGATACCACCCCATACCATGACCGATGGTGGGTGTTTAACAGTCTTGATCGTATACTTCGGATTTAGTCTCTCGCCTGCTGGTCGACGGATGTAGTTGTAACCACTCCCATGTACTTGTTGAAATGTACTTTCATCTGTGAACATTACCCTCTCCCACCATTCAGCAGATTTGTCTTTCATCTTGCTACAAAACTGTATGCGGGCAAAAATTTGTTTCCTGGTCATCATAGGCTTTTTGGCAGGTCTTCTGGCCACGAGTTTGAATTCATCCACAAACCGTCATCGGACAGTTCTGGCACTTATCTTTATTCCTTGATCATTAGCTAACTGAGCCACACGTTGAGATGAAGTATGTGGACTAGATGTAATAATGCTTTTGATCAATCGGTCATCTCGTCCAGTAGTTATCTGTCTGCGCCCACATTTCGAACGACGTGTACGGCCACCTGATTTCAGAACATTCTGAACTGTACATCTTGATATATGCAAATGTTTTGCAATAGCACATTGTGAATATCCTTCAGCATGGAGTGTGACAACCTGTCCCTTTACAAAGTCATTAATATCACACTTTCTACCCATCTTGATTGTATGTTTCACATGTAACTTTCAATATTTTCCTATTTGTAAAAATTCAAAACTTCATCCAAGAAACCTACCACAGAGTGTAAGTAAACTCAAATGGATGCCAGACGCATGGTGTGACTAATAGCCATGCTGATTAAATAAGTAAGCACGTGTGACATCTCCACAGTACATTATTTAACAATAAATTGTAGAAAAAGGTACCTGCCTTAATTTGTTGGCCACTACTGTAGTCTGTCCTTCCATATCGACAACTACAATAGTCCCCTTTTTCCTTTAGAGATCCTCTGTGTTTGTCCCATGCTTTTTTGAATTCAGATACCGTTCTCATCTCTATTACCTCCACTGGGAGACTATTCCACAGATCCACTACTCTTTCCGTAAAGAAATATTTCCGTATATCACTCCTGAATCTATCCCCTTTCACCCCATAAGTGCGGAGCATAAAGCGTGAATGCTCTGTTTAAGGTTGCTTGGCTACTTTTTCTGTGTGTTGCAGGGATGATCATTGAGACTGTATGTTGGTTCTTTTCTATTGGTCATTTGGTGTCTTGTGGACTAGTGAAAAAAATATTCTGAGGATAGGTTGTAGTATGCTTTAAAGGTTGTGATGATGGCCTTGTATTTGGCTTGTGCTGCAATAGATAGCCAGTATAGGATTTATAGTACAGGTGTTATGTGCTTTTGAATGGAAGCACCATGCAAGACTTGGGCAGTGGTGTTTTGAGCCACCTGCAGGGGGTGAGTTATGGATGCTAGTAGGCACTGGAAAATTATGTTGCTGTAATCCAGGTGTGAAAAAAATGTGCGGAAATCATGTTTGTCAAGAATTGGTTGCAGACCACGTGCTGTTTTTATTGTATGATAGGTTTGTTTGAGGATCGCATTGATGTGCGGTTGCAATGTAAGGCCTTGGTCTAGTATAATTACCAGGTAGCGTACTTGATATTTTACTTGTAGTTGTGATCAGATGTGTTTATGTGCATGGCTTGTGTGAAGTTTATATCCTTAGTGATGTGTTGGACTTCAGTCTTTTGAAGGTTTACAGATAAGTTGTGATTTGTTAGCCACTGTTGAATTGCAATGAAGCAGTGGGGAGTAATCCGTGGTTAGGGTATTGAATGGAATGTATATCATTATATTGTCTGCATATAGATGGTAAAGGACTTTGTATGATTGTATGATGGTGCAGATGGGCTGTATGAAGAGATTGAACAGAAGAGAGGATAGTGCAGATTCTTGTGGTATACCTTGTAATCTGTTTTTTTTTTAAATTTCTTTATTTATATTTTCCAACAAAATACAAACAAAAGAGAAAAACAAATTACAGCAAATTAAAATTCACACTTCTTCTCTGTAACATGAAATAATCAAAGACTAACCACAGCCCACCCCACTCTGTCCCTCCCATTATCATGTGATCATCAAGGGCCATATGAAAGAAACATAACACATCTGCAAGCCTGCTAGGTCTGCAAGGGCTATAGAAGGCCAAGTACTCCACTACAGAGAACATAGGCATAGGTGTACCACCATGGTCATCAACCAAACTCAATTGTATGTTTCCAGTTAGAAACATCGGAAATAGAACCACACCCAGTATGGAGCCAATTCGAAATGATAGTCACTTTGTAAGGATGAGATGCCAATTGCTGACTGAAAAATGACCCCAAATCAGGAGAGAGTGTCCTAAATCCCAGCACCACCTCAATACGGTTCCATATTGAAGCCCAATAGGATTGAATGTTAGAACCGTGCTACACCACATAGCTCAAGTGTTGACATCTCCTTGATGAGACTAACACTTATTCTCAACTGCATATTGAATGTATGCCTACAGCCCCCTCCACCCATCATGAACCTTGCTTTAGCAAAAGCCATAGTAATAGGCCAAAAGAATCAGGTAAGCTCCTCCCCCTTCCTCCCACCAAAACCCAAGCTTCCAAAGAGCAAGTCTAGGTGGTTATTTCTCCATAAAAGCTGAAGTAGAGTTATATCAAGTTAACAATATATTTACTCGTAAGGAAGACTGGTATTATTCCTACTATATAATTCGCTTTAGGAGTAATAGATATATTTATATCTTCAAGATGACCCCACTAAGAAACAGACCGACAACCACATGACTGTATATAATTAGAGCTCTTTAAGTCAAATAGGGTAAATGAGATTACAACATAAATCTAGCTGTGATCCGCATGGATAGTGGACTCACTAAATCTAGAACAAAGTCCCTTGAAAGTCAGGAAAATCACACGTAAAATTTAAAAACCATGGGGGATACAACTTTCCATGCAAAATGGCCGTCCCCTTATTCTTATGATGAGCAGCTGAAAGCCCTTAACTCCTTTACATTCAAGTGTGTCTCCTGCAGCAGTAAGATGTCAGCACTTTCTTTCCAATCAATTCAAAAGAAACCTTCCTCTTGGTAGAAATTATTAATGCTCTTAACATTCAGTTACACAATTTTAAAAGAGAGCGTACTGACAATATAGCTCCAAATTAACAGTCATATGTTGCAGAAACAGATCAATGTGTAGCATTTAGTTTTACATTGTAGAACAACTTCCTAAGCACCTTGAGAGTGTGGCTGCATCTATAGCCCAAGGAAAAAAGAAAGAGGCCCCGTCATATGATCAGACGCAATAGAACACCTAATTCTGAAAAAAAAAGGAAAACATTTCCCCCAAACCACCTAAACCCAGATGGGCTGTATAACACACAAAACTAAATGGGTGAGCCCATTTGGACTAGACAGACACGGAGGGCTCAATGACCCAACACTTCCACATTCCTGTAACACTCAGAATATCGCATCTTACCCACCTGCTTTATTAAAAGAATAATGTTCTTTAAAGAAAACCGAATGAAATGTCTTAGTAGATAGCGGTATTACATACTTGAATGTCACTTCTGCATGGATTTATTTTATTTATTTTACTTCTCTTATATACCACGCTATTACATATCAGTGCGGTTTACAATAAACAGAACAGTATACTGTGCGGAAGGGCCACAGAGTATTTACATCGAACAGGGATTAAAACTTGGATTTAACTGGGGTAACATATCTACACATTATTTACAGTAATGCCTATGTTTTCGGGTTGTGGCCTTAATCTATTCGGTATTGACCAGTTTGGACGGGCTATCCTTTGACTTGTTGTATGTTGTTGGGATGTTCTGAGTGTTTGGTGTGATTATTCGTTGATTGGTTTCTATAGCTAGGTTCAGGGTAGTGTCTTATGAACAAATAATGCTTGAGTGCCTTCCGGAATTGAGACAGGATAGTAATGACTCGCATGTCTGTGGGGAGGGCATTCCAAGCTCTGGGTGCATAGATCGTGAAAGCCCTGTTGGAGGTTGCCCTTGTGCATGTAGTCATTTCCTTTGGGATCGTCAGTGTGTTCACTGTTGAGGATCTTCTGGTTCTGTTTGGGTGTATTCTGTGGATCATCATGTTGGATTGGGGGGGGGGGTGATTGTTTAGGGCTTTGAAGGTCAAGACTAGGATCTTGTAGAGAAGTCTGGCCTGAATGGGCAGCCAGTGTAGATTCTTCAAAATTGGAGTAATGTGATTCGTTTGTGATACCCCAGCTAGCACTCTTGTTGCTGTGTTCATTGCAAGCTGAAGCGGGTGTAGAGTTGCCTGCGGAAGTCCGTATAGTATGACATTGGAGTAATCAAAGTGTGGGAGTACCAAGGCTTGGTAGATTGTTCGGAAATCACTAGGGTCCAGCAGTGTTCGTAGATGGCAGAGTGTCCGTATTTTGTAGTATATTGTTTTTACTGTGTTTTTTATGTGTAATTTTATGTCCAGTCTCTGGTCCAGTGTGATCCTGAGGTAACGAATTGAGGATTTAGTTATCAGCTCTGCATTCTTTACTTTGAGCGATGGGGGGGTGAATTCTTGGTTCTTCGTGACGAAGAGGACATCTGTCTTGTTGTGGTTGATCCGAAGGTTTTGCGTGTGTAGCCAGTCCACGACTCTGGATAAGTCGCCATCACACGACCTCAGACCAGTTAAACGCCCATGACAACAAGTGCCATAAAACTGTAGCAAGTAGAAGATGTAATATAACTTCACCGCATCACCGCCGACTCTGTATCCTCCAGAAATGCGTGTAGATCTCCGGGATCATCAAAAGTCTTGGTCTGATTATGCAACGTGACTTTCATGCAGGCAGGATATAGCAGTCCAAAATGGGCCTTCAGTTGAACCAAGCATGAACGCAACTCCAAATGACTCCTCTGATCCACCATCACCTTTGCAAAGTCTGGGAAGAACAGGAGTTTGTGTCCCTGATATTCCAAGGCTGAAAGTGCTTTAGCTGCTCCCATTATTTGCAATACTTGCTGAAAACGCAGCACTTTCAATATGATTGTTCGTGGACGCTTGCCCTTGAGCATGGACTGAGTAGGCACTCTGTTGGCATGCTTGATCTTGAACGGCATAGTGAAGTGCAACTTTAAAACACCTGGGATCATATCCTGCAGAAAGGATATCAAATCATGACCCTCTGCTCCCTCAGGAACGTCTAGTAATCTTATGTTGTTTCGCCGAGAGCGATTATTGCCATCTTCCACCTCTCTCTGCAGTGCACATATCAACTTGGCCTGCTTCTCAATGGCCTCGAGCCTCTCCCCATGTGACTCCGCCACATTCTCTACCTTCTCCAAACGAGCTGTTTTTGACTCCAAAGAAGATCTCAACTCGTTGATATCTTCCTGCATTGCACATAGCAATTCTCCATTAGCTTTGACCAATTCTCTGACTGCCCGAATCTCAGCCAAGATCTCCTGAAAGGTCTCAGGACTATATCGGATGACCACCATCTTGTGAGGTGAGAGAGGTTCCATCTTGGTTCTCTTTGCACTAGCATTTTGAGATACTTGGAAATCCAGCCACGTCTGCTTGAAGCCCGACATATCCAGGTTCGAATAGTAACCAAGTAGGTAGGAACTATTTGATTAAATATTGCAGAAATCAGGATTCTTGCCTTTTGCCCTCCAGAGCACTGCTCTTACACGTCCATCTTGACCAGATACCAGGCTCTGCCCCCTACCTTGTTTTAATTTGAATGGTTCAGAGGTGGTGCCTGCTGAAAGGACTTGCTGTTGTCTTTTCATTAGGTAGGATTTGAACCACTTGATAGTTGTTCCACTGAGGCCAGTTTCTTGTAGGCAGTGTAGTAAGGTTTTGTGGGGTACAGAATCAAATATGGCAGTAATGTCTAGGAAGATGACTAAATCCTCGATGGGGTTGCTGGATGCAGCTCCCTATCCTCCCCCATCCCAATCAGCATATTGACCACTCCCTCCTAGCTTCCCAATTGCCATCACAAAGAGGCACCCAACCCTTCACCAATGTTCCCGCTAAGCACCTTGAAGCTATGTGGGAGTCCTCTGCTGGCATTCCTGCCG
The DNA here is from genome assembly GCA_033557465.1 of Ichthyophis bannanicus. Classification (NCBI taxonomy): domain Eukaryota; kingdom Metazoa; phylum Chordata; class Amphibia; order Gymnophiona; family Ichthyophiidae; genus Ichthyophis; species Ichthyophis bannanicus. The sequence continues at coordinate 223,167,283 of CM066043.1, read as the reverse complement.
ATGTGGGAGGTACAACACAATCACGCTTAGGATAGCATGGCATAAGCAAATCCAGAGGGATAGACAGGGCCAGGTCTATTCCTGCTAAGCACGATCGTGTTGCACCTCCCCCCATCAGCAGGAATGCCAGCATAGCACTCCCACACCTGCTTCAAGGTGCTTAAAAGGAACATTGCCTTTCACCCCCTGATCAGTATCACCCCCCGATCAGCTATGCTCTGATTGGGGAGTGATGCTGATTGGGGGAGTGGAGAGTAGGGGATGATGATCAGGGCTGGGTAAATTTGAAAGCACATTTTAGAAAGGCTGAACAGGTGGTGGCAGGACGCGCAAAATAAAACATGGTGAAGGTAATGGCGATTTCAGAAAAGGCACGTGCATGTCCATGAGATTTCCAAAATCAGGACATCTCGATCTCTGAGGATACACATGCTTGGCCCTGGGGAACTGCATGTGTACATGTCGAAAAATAGTCCAACATTCATTAGCAAAAACTCCATAGACAGTAGTGGCTGTGGATATATGCAACCACATGCTGAAATACAGATACATGTACACTTTTTTCAAGTTTTATTGCATGTGTGAGATACCTATGTGTCCATGTCTGCAAAAACACCCATGTGAATCATGTGCACATGCCTGTTTTGTCATGCCTAGAAAAGAGCAGGATGGCCATCAGACAGTTAAACTTCTCCAGGAGCATAGTCCCTGATGCTCTGTCAGTTAGTCCTAGAGGAGGAAGAGCTACTTTACTCCCCCACCAAAACACAGGCCTCCCCATGCGGCAGCAAGAAGGGTCTGGCAGAGGATCTGCATGGCCCTAGCAATGTGAGATCACCATTTCACACCTAAAGACACAGCTCACAGATGTACACCTAGCTGCTGGCAGACCCCCCAACATGCAAGCAGGGATATACTGTAGCTATGACTGAGCTAAAAATGAGCCAGGGTGAAAGCATATTTGGGTCAGGAAAGAGCAACAGTTGTCTGAACAATTGAAGAGATCAGTTAAGCTACAGTGCATGGAAGAAAGGACTGGCAATCTATTTCCGGTCAAACCTTGCCAAGAAAACTCAGGGACTGAGTCACTAGGAGTCAGCATTGAATTGACAGAAACGTTGCATTGCATTGTATATGAAAATGTACATCACCCTGTGATATTCTTAGATGAGACATGCTTATTTTGTCAAAACCTAGACTAGTACAGTCGCTATATTAGACTAGTACAGTCGCTCCCCTACCTTTCCTCTGAACCTTGAACAATGGAATTTCCATCCGAGATATAGAAGGCTATTTTTATGTATATAATCAGGTGTCTAGCCTCAGAAAAAGGCTTGCCTGTGATCTTGTAAAATGTGTATATGTATATATTTACCCCACCATGCTCTGCTACAAATCCTACTATACTACCCCATTGATCAAATGTATATCATTGTACCATATTGTGTTGATGTGTGCTACTCCCGGAAATCAGATTGTATACTTAAATTGTACTGTTCAGACACCCTTGCTACGCAAGTAAACCGCTGCTGATCGCTGGAAGTAGCGGTATACAAATCTAGGACAAATAAATAAATAAATTAGTCCAGTAAACAAAAATACATATGTTGTTACCTTTTTATTGGACTAACTACATTTCTTGACTAGCAAATTGGCTTGATGATAATATTTTATAAATAGTAGCTCAAAGTTCATAAACATAGATAGAAAGTAATACTGTATAAGACCCTGCTGTTTATCTTCTTTTAATTTTGTAATAAGGGGTTTCTATTTTTTTTCTTATTCCGTTATTGCCATACATAAATATTTTTGTATTGGGAAGACTTCAACATGGCTATTAAGTAGGGTTAAAGGATAGAGATCAATGAAGTCCAGCCATCTTCTGATTGCCTTAGAGTGACAACACACAGATGCTTTGTTCTTCCTGCGCTGGACGTTTAGTACCATCATCGATATTGTTCTTGAAATAAATGAAAACCTCACTCCTAAATTGTATTCTTCCTGTCCTTAACCTGGTGTGTCAGGATAAAATTAGAGCTGCTAATAAAACATATCAAAAATAAAATTGCTGTTACATACAAAACAATGTGATTGTTTTGTTGCTGCTGTTGTTTTTACTGACAGGGCATTCAACTTGGAACCAAAGAGTTGGAAGAGATGGGAGCAAAATTCTGCCTTGGCCTTCTTGTGCTACAGGAGAAATCTCTAAATTATAACAGCAAATTGACACCACAGGTAGAGGCTTTGTTGGCTCTAGAGGAAGATACCACAGATGATAAGGAAACCAGGTAAGAAATAACCAGGAAGCAGTAATTCCATTAGTCCTAATATAGCGTTCCTCTGGACCAATGAATGTAGTAGAATGATCCTCAGAATTGTGTTGTGACTTTTGGAAATACGGAAGGATGTCATAACAATTGCTGTTGCATTGATTTATTCTGTCTTCTCTGAAAGATCTTGTGTTTAATGAATTCTTGATGAAGATATTTACTTGTACTTAAAGATTTTTTTTCAGTACATAGTGGCATTTTGCGAAATGGATAAATGCTCAAATGAAAATAAACATTTCATGGTATATAAGTACATGTCTAACCTGGGAGTAGGGAGAAAGGTCTGTCGGTACTTCTCAACCTTTTATATTTTCCAGCACATGTTTCAGCTCATTCAATCTCCATGGCACACCAAAGCAAATTTTGTATGATCCTCAACCCCACTCCCTCCCACCACTAAAAACAGCAACATGTTTTACTTGGGTGTCTCACTCTGCTGACTTCGAATCTGATGCCTGAACAAATGAGGCTAGTGGGCCCTGCAAAATGACTGGGCTCCATGCTCTGATGTTGGATTGAAGTGGAGGAGGAGACACACATATAGAAAACACTGCTGTCTTCCTGCCAGCGTGAAAGAAGGAGGGAAAGTGAGATTACCGGTTTTTGGTGAGCGAATCTGAGACTCATTCCCTTCAGCGCTCAGTGAATGAACAGGTTTTTGTTTTTCTTTTATTGAGGGCAGGGAAACAGTCCAATGGACTGTCTCCATGGAAAATTTTACTATTTACAGTAAAACCAGAACTTTGTGAATTAAGGTGATGATTTTGAATTTTATCCTTGCTTGTATGGGGAGCCAGTGAAGGTCCTTTAGGAGGGGGTGATGTGTGCATGTTGTGGTGAGCGCATTATTAGACGCGCCAGGGTATTTTGCACCATCTGGAGGGGGTGGAGGGTGTATTTTGGGAGACCATGGTATATAAGGTTACAGTAGTCAAGGGTTGATGTAGTAAGGGCCTGGCAGACAGTTTGAAAGGAGTCTGGGTTTAGTAATGAGCGGAGGTTCCTTAGTGTTCATATCTTGAAGTAAATGGAATTAGTTGTTCTTTTTATCTGTTCATGAAAGGTAAGGTTTTGGTCTAGGCCTAGGCATTTGACTTGTGTCTTTACTGTGATTGTGAGGTCTCCAAGGAGAATGGAGGGCGGGGGGACAAAGGATGGGTTGGAGGAGATTTGGATGGCTTCTGTTTTGGATTGATTAATTATAAGGTTGTGGTGGTGGAGCCACTGTCTTATTTTGGAGAAGCAATTGCTGATGTTGGTGAGGTTTGGCTTAGATATGTTAAAGGGGGCAACGAACATTATGTCGTCAGCATAAAGTTGATACTGTATGTGGTATTCTTGGAATATTTTGCAAATAGATTGGAGAAAGATGTTAAAGAGGAGTGCTGAGAGGCTGGAGCCTTGGGGACTCCTTGAGTTTGAGTGAATGGTTGGAGGTTTTATTGCCAATTCATACTCGTTGTGTTCTGTTTTCAAGGTGAACCAGTTTAGTGTTGTGTCTCTGAGGCCTATGTCATGGAGTCTGTCAAGGAGCTGTCTATGGGCGAGCGAATCAAAGACAGGATATGTCGAGGAAGATTAGAGTACATCCTTGGTTGGGGGATTGGGTGTAAGTTATTATTGAGTCGAGGAGGGAAGTGATCAGGGTTTCCATACCATGATTCTTTTTGAAACCATGTTGGAAGGGATCGAGGGGGAAGTGATCATCGATGAAGTTTTGAAGCTGGTTTTGTACAGATTTTTCAGTTATTTTTGCTAATGGGGGATACTTGAGATCAGCCTGTAGGATGCTGCTGAAGTGGAGTCAAGTTTATTTACTTTTAGGATGGGGCGGATAAAGCTGTTTTTCAGTGGGGTGGGCATGCTACCAGTTTTCAGGGAGGTTGTAACCATGGATTGAATGAAGGGGCTTAGTGTTTCTTTTGTGTTTTTAATCCATGTGACTGGGCATGGATCTAGAGCAGAGGTAGTGGTGTTAAGGCTTTTAATGATATCTATTATGTTTTTAAGGGACAGAGGGTCAAACTGGTTCCATGTTGTTGTGGGGGTTATCTTGGGGTTTTGGGCATGTGTATGGATGCTGGTGTTGGATGATGGAGAGGTGTATTTGGAGCAAAGGTGGTCTGCTATGGTTTGAGGGGAGATTATGTCTCCTAATTCTTGGTTTGGTGTATCTTTTAGAAGAGCTTTGGCTATGGAGAATAGTTCCCTAGGTTTATTTATGGATCGTAGAATTATGTTCTCATTATATTCTCTTTTCTGTTTTAGGGTTTCGTTGCAGTAGGTGTGGAGTTTTTCGGGGTAGGAGATGAGATTGGATGGGTTGCATTGGCAACACCAGCGGAGTTTAAGCCATCAGAGTTCTGTTTTTAGATTATGTAGGGATGTAGAGTACCATGGTGCTCTTTTGCGGTGTTTCAGAGTATGTGTTTTGGGGGTTACTTGTTCCACTGTAGTCAGGATGGTGTTCCATCTGTTCATTTGAGTATCTAGGTTGACCTCATTGTCGAGGGTTGATTCGAACTGGGGTATTACTTGTTTTAGAATTAGGTCGATATCAAATGGTCTGAATTTATGGATCTGCGTGGATGGGGGAGGAGTAGTATTTTTCTTGTGGTTAGGTGGAAGAGAGAATAGTATTAAGGAATGGTCTGACCATGGAACTGGGATGATGTGAGTTGGTTGTCATGATGTGTGGAACGAATATCAGTTCTAAGGTGTTACCCTTGTTCTGAGTAGGTGAGTTGAAGATCTAGGTAAAGTGTAGGGTTTCCATGGCTTCCAAGAAGGAGGCCACATGTTTTTGTGGAGTTGATGAGAGGTTGAAGTCACCTAAGATGATGATGAGGTGGTTGGTGGGGTGCAAGCTGATTCAAGGATTGAGGTGAGGTCTAGGCTGTCTGATTGAGGTGCTCTATAAATTAGGCATATGGTAAGTGTGGCGTTAGATATTTTGAGTAGGTCTATGCCTTGAGATGAAGTGGATTCAATGGTGGAGAAGTTTAGTTCTTTCTTTTCTAGTATTGAGACTCCGCCACCTCTGCTGGTTGTTCTTATACTGTTGTAGATTGAATGGGTGGAGGGACAGAGTTAGTTTATAAGGACGGAGTCTGTATCATGAAACCAGGTCTCTGTGATACAGAGTATGTCAAGGTTGTGATCAGTTATGAGTTCCGTAATTAGTGGGAATTTATTCCTGGCTGAACATGTATTGATCAGGGCACACATTAGTGAAGGGGAGATCGGCTCTGTGTGTTGTGTGAGTGAGGGTGGGGATCCTAGGCTGATAGATGCGAGTTTACATTGCCGGTGGGCTTGATGTGGGTGGGGGTAGTGCCAGGAGTTGGAACTGAGGGGTGTTCTGTGTGAGTAGATTATTGGTATGTAATTTGCTGTGGTCTGGTTCAGTTGGAGGGCATTTGATAGGAGGGCTGAGACCATGTAGAGGTTTTTGCATCAGAGTCTAATAGATATTGGAGAGGATGTGGGCAGAGTGAAACTTTTCTGCACGTTTTGGTGGTCATGCCCAGAAGTAGTAATATTCTGGACTCAAATAATGGAAGAAATGGAGGAGTGGATGTGGGAGCAAGGCCGGGAAGGGATTTAAAAGTATTCTAGTTAGGGCTAATTCCAAGGATATGGGGAAGGGGGCAGCAGAGGTTGTTAAAATGGGGCTAGTAGCTGCTCGTTGTAAGATAGTTAGCCATTGGGGAAAACGTTGGAGGTTCCCAATGGTGAAATGGAAGAATGGTGTAATAGAAAAACTCACAGATATGTGTAATAAGTGATATAATCCAGAGTCACAGGAGCAGGAAAGGCTGGCTCTTTTTTTGGGATAGACTAATGATCACTCAGAAGGGCTTATGTGGTTCATTGTTAGAAACTTTAAGCTTATAACAAGCATCTGTATACTCTGGGTAAGTTTGACTCTAACTGTGAGGGTTGGGGTGTAACTTGGACCTAGAGAGTGAAATGGAGAGGGGGTATTGGGTTATTTCAACATAAAATAATATTACTATCACTCTCTTTAAGACACTGAAGTTTAGTGCAAGATGTGGAATATTGATCTGTGATAAGTTGTTAATTAATGCTGGGTTTATGAATATGACTGAATGTTCAAAAGTAGGGGGAAAATACTATTTAGGCACCAGATGGGCATGTTTACTAAGGGGCACGCAGTTAGTGTGTAGTTGGGCTGCAAAGCCATTGTGAAGGCCTACACGGACTTTAGGGGAGTGGGAGTTATATCTGTCCCCCTCCTGTTAGCAAGTTGCTAATCATGACACTGCAGAAACTAGCATGCAGGTGCACTTACTGACAACAATCACATCTGGCATGCACCCATAATACCCATGCCAACTGCGATGCCATGTCAATGCCCTTGTTCAACCTCAACCCCCCCCCCCTCTCCACTCAATTGCATGCTAACCTGTGACTGCAGAGTTTTTAGTGCAGGGACCCGAGCTAATGGTTAGCACAGTTTAGTAAACATGTCCCAGAGTGTTGAATGCTTATTTTAATGGTTTGCCTGCTTATATATTGTAAAATGTTCAATTTCTCTGTTCACACAGGCAGATTCTAGGATCATGTACTTGCAACAGATTTTTGGTTAGTTTTCAGATTTTCAGACTTTCCACATTTTCTTATTATTTTCATTTAATTTCAGGCTTTTATTTTAATAAAAAAAAAAGTATTGACTTGCAATAGTAAAATCAGTATGCATTAAGTCGATTTTGTGAGCACTACATTTTTTAAGGCATGCTAATTAACCAAATGCGTGCTAATTAATGTACATCCTTAGTGGATTCAGCAGTAAAAATTAGTAATCACATGGTTCCATTAAACATTCAAGCCAGCCACTTGCTTGGGTATTTGTAGTGCTTGGTTTTGACAACATGGTGTACATTGTAGGAAGAAAAAAACCCTGTGATGGACTTTTTTGAAGTATGTTTAAGTCAAAAGCAATAACTTGTCTTCAACAATGATGCTACTGCAAAATTTCTTTATATTCTGTAATTTTTATGCTGTTTCTAGTAGCTTAAACCTGTATCGCAATAACTATTTAAACCAAATAGTTGTTATTATAAGCAACAAGTTCTCAGACTTAGATGGTGCTATAATCCAGACTTAAACAGGTTTAGTCTGTACGCACATTTTTGCATCAACGACCTTATAATGTTGCTTGATATTAGAACATGAAGGAGTATATTAATTGCAAATTATTTTCCCAGTATCACGTGCATAAAAATATGTATTAGAAAAAGTGGTGCTTATCATAATTGAATCTCCCCAACGCCATACTTCAGCGCCGTTGCGTTTCACTATCAAAGCGTTTCTTCAGGGGGTCTTTTTTATATATGCACCTCAAAATGTGCGTTGTGAATCTTAATCTGTGAACACTGGTAACAGAAAGAAATCCGATATACTCATCACAATCTCATTACAAATGCTATGAATTTGAAACTATCGACCATAATCTTAAATCTTCATACCTTCATGATGTCGCTTGCCATTTCTTAAGGCTGATGATTCTTCAAAAGACAGTCCATTTGCCAACCAACGCTGCGCTTGCGGGCTGCTTATCGTGAGCAGTTTTATACGTGATTAAACAGCACGATGACAGGCACCTGTGAGAAATGCGACTAACCCAATAGCCTTCTCATAACAATGTTAGATCTTAATACTGTGTGCAAAGATTTGCAGCTCTTCACTAGAACTATACATATATAAAAAAGACCCCCTGAAGAAACGCTTTGATAGTGAAACGCAACGGCGCTGAATTATGGCGTTGGGGAGATTCAATTAAGATAAGCACCATTTTTTCTAATACATATTTTTATGCACGTGATACTGGGAAAATAATTTGCAATTAATATACTCCTTCACGTTCTAATATCAAGCAACATTATAAGGTCGTTGATGCAAAAGGGTGCGTACAGACTAAACCTGTTTAAGTCTGGACTATAGCCCCATCTAAGTCTGAGACCTTGTTGCTTATAATAACAACTATTTGGTTTAAATAGTTATTGCGATACAGGTTTAAGCTACTAGAAACAGCATAAAAATTGCAATCTCTAGGTTGAAGGTTGGAGCAGATCTTTGTATATACTCACTAGCTGAATTGCTCTAAGAAGTGACCGTCAGAATAGTTTTGTGCTTGATGTGCATTTAGCACAAAATATAATGTGCATGATGTACAAAGCCTCCATGGTAACTGTCTGAGGCATGGTCAGCATGTTGCCAGCAGTAAATGCATGGACGGGTACCCTAATGCCCAGTCCTGTTACTATGGGTGCACTTATATACACCTATTGATGGCATTCGATATTTCCCTATGTTAACTACAGTGTGCCCTCCACACCCACTCTCCACTTCACCCCTCCTATTTAGCACTCTAAAGCTCAATTGGCAGTTTGCAGTAAAATCAGTGTGTACTAACTGCCATGACCCCATGGTTACTCTTACCGTGGACCTGAGCATGTAGTAGTTAATGTGTGCCAAATTGTGCCCTAACTGCATAACACACTTTAGTAAAAGAATCCCAAAGTGTGTTCAAATATTGATGAATGTGCAAAAATTTTGTAGATTAATCACATTTGTTTGAAGTCTATTCATCGATGAGCTTCAGATATTCAAAACATTTAAGGCCAGTTTCTTTAAAATGTATACCTGTTTTGGATTTTTTTTTTTTTTTTTTTTTGTGGTTGGAGGGGAGGTGGAATCTGGTTCAGGTTGTTTTTATTAGAGAGCTTTTGATTATTTTTTTTTCCAAATTTACTGCCAGAATCTGAAATATCCATCATACTCAAACCGCCTGTCTTAAATTCAGCTTTGAATGCTTACATTTGAATGGTGCCTTATTTTTCTGGCATACAAAGATACATCCTTGAACGCAGATCAGCTTTCTGACACATGATAATATAAGGGTATTTGGTACCATTTCTGTATCGATTCTGTATAGGGCGCATAGAAAGGTATGTGCTTGAAAAGTGAATAAGTCCCTATTTTAAAGAACTTACATGTTTGGATGGGCAATTATGCATGTGCTTTGGGTGGTCACTAGTCTGCAAGTCAATACATAAGTCACATCGCACCTATACTGAGTTGGGGTGTGCATGGGTGCATAACCTGGGCGGAGAATAGGCAGGACCTAAATCTACATGTGTGAGTCATAGAATACTATGATTTACGTGAACCACTGCCATGCACTTTGAAAGTGAGCTAATACACTCTAACAAAACAAAAAAACAACCCTTCAATTCTGAAGAACACTCTCATGCAATTCTTGGAAAATGCTGCTAGCATCAGAGTAAGAGCCGAAGGATGAATCATGGACTGGATAAGATAAGACCATTTGGTTTTTATAAAATGTGTTATGGGATAATTAAAAATTGATTGGCGGATAGAAGGATTTTTATGGCTAGTGATGGTAATACTGTACATTTATGCCATTGATATGGATACTCAGTACGGAGTTCTTTTTCCTTCCAAAATTACTTTGCAAGACTGTGTGAAGAACAGGAATCAACTTGATGATTTCTGCACAGAGGAAATCTCTCTTATAATTTGGCTTCTTTGACTCCTTTGGAGTTCTTTTTGAATATAGTGTACGTATAATAACTGGCAGGCATAATCAATGTTTAGAGAGACCCTTCGTTAATTACATGAGATGGCATTTTTGGGGCCCTTTTACTAAAGTAAAAAAAGGTTTGATAAATGAAAATAAAAATTGCACTTAACGTAAGCTAAATGCAAAATTAACATCTGATAAGTGCAAAGCCTGTGCACTAAATATTGGGGACATTCACAACACATTTCTCATAAAGTTACTGCACAAAACAGTTCTCTAGTGTACAGTAAAGGACATGTTGACTAAGCAGCGTTACCTGTTTATGCCATGGGTAGCGCATGCTATCTGGGTGAAACTGAAGATAATGCAGAGATTTCTGCCACTTTATGTAGATCCCCTGCTAACTGCTGGAGTGGACAGAATATGGGTGGAGAGTGGACATGTCTGCAATGCATAGTTACCACAGGCAAACTGAGCCCATGGTAACCGGCAAAGCTGCAGACAGCACAAGAGCTCAGAATGACACCTCGATGGGTGGCAGTAGCTGCATCCACAATGCTGCCGTGGCGTGTTCTCTGCTGGGGAAATGCTGTGCACACCCCCAACAGATAACGCATACCTTTTGCTGCTAACATCATGCTATTTACACTCATTTGCTGCATTAGCTGCAAAAGCCTAATTGCAACAGTGATGGCCATGTGCTATCTGCATGCACAGTCCAAACCCATTTCCTGCCCCATGACATGAATTAGCACATTAACCACTCTCATGCACTAACATTCAGTGCATGCTAATTCATGGAAAAGGACCCCTTCGAAGGAGGTGTAGCATACTATAACTCATTACCTCGTGTGAGTTCTAGAATGGGTAAGGTTGAGGAGAGAATACAAGGGGGGGGGGGGGGAAGAGGTTAAAAAAGGATAAGGCTAGCTTATTTTGTTGTAAATAACTCTTTTTGATACTTAACCAAGATTATAAATGTATTTTTTATGTCAAATAAAAATGAAAATTAAAGTGCATGTTAGTACTTTATAGCATACATTTAATTCCAATATAAAGTAATGAAATAAAAGGGAAAAATAGAGTGCTTGATACGAAAGGGTTAAGATTGTCCTAGATTTTATGGAAGATCAATTAAAAAAACTTGATGTGCATGAAACATCTTGTATGAGTCTTAAATTAAGAAAATCTCTCTTTGTACAGTGCAATAAAAATGTAAGATTTTGAGTACTAGAAATATAATGATAATTTATTGCTAGTTACAAACCTTTCCCTTTGTAGGAACACTTAAGACCAATTAGTACCACCTGTTCCTTGACAGAAGAGCGCATATTTACAGCTGTGTTTGCGATTTTTAATGTTTGTGGCAGGAGAGAAAACAGAAAAGTGGAAATATTTTTGTGGCGTAGTATGCTTATTTGTACACACAAAGATATAAATAAAACAATTATTGTGTATCCCACATGCATAAGTGTCGTAAAATTCCTCGCTCAGAGCAGTCGGTGTGCTGTTTAAATGAGAGTGATGGATCAGACATCTTCAAAGAATAAATCAAATCTGCTTTATAAAAAAAACCCTGCACTTCAGTTGGAATTGGGAACTTTTTTTGAAAAAAAAGTGTTTCCACATAACATCAGAAACTTGCAGTATGTTATTCCTTTAGAGCTAGAACTGCAGACAGAACTTGGCTACTTGTCCCTAGATCAGATTTCTGGAGGACATGGTAGTTGCAGGGCCTGCTCAATCATTAGGCAAGATTAGGGGGTATGTTTACTAAGCAGAGGTAGTGACTTCCATATGATATCGGAGCCGCGGCCCCATTAAAGTCAATAGGCCCGCGGCTCCAATATCGTGTGAAAGCTGCTACCCCAGCTTACTAAACATACCCCTAGGTGTTCAGGCCCATAAAAGTCAATTTTGCATTAATTGCCTAGATTGGGAATATGCAGAAACTGAGGAGGATAAAGCAGAATTGCTTAACAAATATTTCTGTTCTGTGTTCACAGATGAAGGGCCAGAAGTAGGACCTTAGAAAACACCCACAAATAGTAACAGACTTGATGAGGATCTCAAACTATTTTCAGCTTACCATGTTCGTGAGGAACTAGCTAAACTAAAAGTAGACAAAGCTATGGGTCCAGATGGGATACATCCAAGAATACTGGGGGATGTTCTAGCAGCTCCACTGTCTGGTTTTTTTTAATGTCTCTTTGGAGTCAGGAATGGTGCCAAGGATTGAGAAAGGCACATATGGTCCCTTTACACAAACGTAGACGTAAGGATGACATTAAGAACTACAGGCCAATTAGTCTAACCTCTGTGGTTAGTAAATTATTGGAAAGTCTACTAAAAGAGAGAATAGTGAGGTTTCTGGAGTCCAATTGCTTGACAGAACCGAAGCAGCATGGATTCAGCAGAGGCAGGTCTTGTCAGACAAATCTGATTGATTTCTTTGACTGGGTGACCAGGGAGTTGGACCAAGGGAGAGCACTAGATGTGGTGTATTTAGATTTCAGTAAAGCCTTTGACACCATACCTCACAGGTGACTTATAAACAAACTGAGCACCCTAGGGATGGACCCTAAATTTACTACTTGGGTTAGAAATTGGTTGAGTGGGAGGTAACAAAGTTTATAGGTAAATGGAGCTCACGCTGAAGAGAAGGGGATTACCAGTGGTGTGCTGCAGACATCTGTCCTTGGTCCGATTCTTTTTAACATCTTTTTCAGTGATATTGCAGAAGGGCTGTTGAGTAAGGTTTGCTTGTTTGCAGATGATACCAAAATCTGCAATAGAGTAGTCATTCAGGAAGGAGTAGATAACATGAAGAGGGATCTAGCTAAACTTTAAGAATGGTCTAGAATTTGGCAGCTGAAATTTAATGCTGAAAAATGCAGGGTCATACATTTGGGCTGCAAAAATCCAAAGCAGCAGTACAGTGTAGGGGGTGAGGTACTTCTGTCCACAAAAGAGGAGCGGGACCTGGGCACAGCTGTGTCTGATGATCTTAAAGTTGCTAAACAGGTAGAAAAAACAGCTGTGAAAGCCAGAAGAATGCTTGGGTGTGTAGGGAGAGGAATGGCCAGCAGAAAAAAGGAGGTAATAGTGCCTCTGTATAAGTCTCCGGCGTGACCTCATTTGGAGTATTGTGTGCAATTCTGGAGACAGCACCTTCAAAAGGATATAAGGAGGCTGGAGTCAATGCATAGGGTGGCTACTAAAAGGGTTAATAGTCTTCGTTATGAAGCATATGAGGACAGACGTAAAGATCTTAATATGTATACTTTAGAGGAAAGGTGGGATAGGGGCAATGAGATAGAAACATTTAAATACCTCCGTGTCATAAATGCACAGGAGGGTCTCTTTCAATTGAAGGCATGCTCTGCTATGGGGGGACATAGTATGAGAGTGAAAGGGGACAGACTAAGGTGTAATAAGAGGAAATATTTCTTTAAAGAAAGAGTGGTAGATGCGTAGAATAGTCTCCCAGCAGAGGTGTTGGATGAGTGGACAGTATCTGAATTCAAAAAAGCATGGGACAAACACAGATGATCTCTGAAAGTAAAGAGAGGATTATTGTAGTTAATATGAAAGGGCAGACTAGATAGGCCATATGATCTTTTTCTGCCATCATGTTTCTTTTTCTATGTGTCCAAAGTATTAAAGTCGAAGTCTTGTCATCTGAACTTCTAAAGAAAGTTTAGGTTTGATCTCCTTTAGTACTGACTGGTATGTTCTTCGAGTAGTCCATGGTATACATAGTATTTGTCGCCAGAACCATAATTCAAAGGCATCGGTTTTCTTCCTGTCTATTATTTTCACTGTCCAACTTTCACATCCATATGATGTTATTGAAAATACCATGGTTTGAACAAGTCAAATCTTTATATGAAGAGAAGCATCTCTGCTCTTAAGAATCTTGTCTAGGTCCTTCATCGACATTCTACCAAGAGCAATGCATCATCTGATTTCTTGACTGCTTGTCGTTTCTTTATTGATAGTTGATCCAAGTAGATTAAAGTTTTCAACTATTTCCATTTTTTTAACAATGAACTTAATGATTTTGCCAGTTGCCAGGATCTTTGTCTTCTTTACATTAAGGTGCAGGCCCATTTTAAGACTATGTTCCTTGATCTTGAGAAGCAAATGTTTCAGATCGTCTTCACGTTCAGCCAGTAATGTGATACATCAGCACAACAAAGGTGGTTGATGGGCCTTCTACCAATCTTCTCACCTCATTTGTCTTCATACAGTCCTGCTTCTCTGATGATTTTTTTCTGCATATAAATTAAACAGGCGGGGGAAAGTATACAGCCTTGTCATGCACCTTTGCTTATTTTAAACCATTCTGTTACTACTTGTTCCATTCAAATGTTGCTTCTTGATCAATGTAAAAGCTGTGCAAGAGAACTAGCAGGTGTTCTAGTATACCCATCCTCCTTAATGTGGCCCAGAATTTCTCATGGTTTACAGAGTCAAAAGTCTCGCTGAAGTCAATAAAGTACATATAGATATCCTTTTGGTATATATGACAATGGCAACAACACTAAACTTAAACTGCGCAGAGGAAAGGCCCGGCAGTCTACTTCTGTATCTTGCTATAAAAACCCATCTGGGCAGCAGCAGAATGGGACGGTGTTGGCAGTGGAGGATCACATTTCTGTGACAATGGCAACAACACTAAAACTGCGCGGAGGAAAGGCCCGGCAATCTACTTCTGTATCTTGCCATGAAAACCCAATGGATAGTCACAACAAAACTAATTGCGCTATAGTGCTGGAAGATGAGACCCCCAGTTGGAAGGCACTCAACTAGCTACTGGGGGAAGATCTGAAGACTTTTCAGAGTAAAGCCAGCATTTATGATGTGGTGGGATCAAAACCCTCAGGATGTCTGACTGCTGATGTAGCTGCGCATGAAATGAGAGTCAGAAGCTGTAAAGATGTCTTACATATTGGAACATACAAAGCATGAACCAAGGGAAGTCGGAGGTGGTCAAGAATAAAATGGAACATGTACAACTTGATCTGTTGGGTGTCAGCGAACTGAAATGGACTGGCATCGGGCACTTTGCATCAGATGATCACATGGTCTACTATGCTGGAAATGAAAGACAAAGAAGAAATGGTGTTGCATTTATAATAAAGAAGAAACTTGCAAGAACTGTAATGAAATGCATTGCAGTCAGTGAACACTTAATCTGTCTTCGCTTACGAGGAATGCCTATCAACACAACTATAATTCAAGTACATGCCCCAACAACAGCTACAGAAGATGATGAAATTGAAGAGTTCTATGAAAAAGTTCAAGCTAAAATTGACAGAACGTGCAAGCAGGATATCCTGATAGTCATGGGTGACTGGAATGCAAAAGTTGACAACAAAGAAGGGAAAGTGGTTGGAAAATAATGACTTGGCAACAGAAATGAAGCTGGAGAAAGACTGATTGAATTCTGCAAGACCAACAATCTATTCATCTCAAACACCATCTTTCAGCAACACAAGCGGTGACTGTACACATGGACTTCACACAATGGATTGTATAAAAATCAAATTGACTACATCTGTGGAAGTCAATGATGGAAAAGCTCTATAACATCAACAGAGACAAAATCTGGAGCTGACTGTGTTACAGATCATCAACTACTAGTATGCAAACTCAAGCTAAAGTTGAAAAAGAGTAAACCACTCATGAATGCAGCAAAATATGACCTTGAGAATATACCACTGGAATTTAAAGACTGCCTGCAAAATTGATTTGCTGCTTTAGATACATCTGACAGAGCTTCAGAAGAGTTATGGAATGACATCAAGAAGGTTGTGTTGGAAGAAAGCGAGAAGTCTCTACAAAAGTTGAAAAAGCAAAAATGACCAAAATGGATGACAGAAGAAACTCTGAAAATTGCCCAGAAACACAGAGAAGCTAAAGCCAGATGAGAAAGAGAGGCAATCACAGAACTCAAGAAATATTTCCAACATGCAGCAAGACAAGACAAGGAGAAGTACTACAATGATGCATGCAAGGAAATAGAATCAGAAACTATTAGAGGAAGAATAATATCTGCTTTCCTAAAGCTACTAGAGTTAAAGAAAAAATTCCATCCTCGAACTGGAATGCTATAAAATGCTCAATGATCCATGTTGAATGATGCTGAGAAGATCAAGAAAAGGTGGAAAGAAAATACAGTCATTATACCATAGAGGTCAAGTGGACCAACAGTCATTTCAACCTACACCTTATGATTGGGAACTATTGGTGATGAAAAAAAGAAGTTGAAGCAGTATTGAAAGCCTTATCAAAGAACAAAGCACCAGGCATTGATGGCATTCCCATAGAAGTATTACAGCAATTTGATGCAGCTGTTACTGTATTTACAATGCTGTGCCAAGAAATTTGGAAGACAACATCATGGCCAACAGACTGGAAAAGATCTGTGTTTATACCAAAACTAAAGAAAATTTCCACAGTCAATTGAATCACCTATTGCACAATTGCTCTGATCCCACATGCCAGAAAGATTTTACTAAAGATTTTTCAAAAAAGACTATAACAATACCTGGAACAAGAACTACCTGAAGTGCAAGCAGGGTTCAGGAAAGGGCGAGGAATGAGAGACATCATCACGGATGTGAGATGGATCCTTGAAAAGACTAAAGAATGCCAAAAGGATATCTATTTGTGCTTTATCGACTATAGCAAGGCTTTTGACTGTGTAAACCATGAGAAATGCTGGGCCACATTAAGAAGCATGGGTATACCAGAACACTGATCGCTGTCTTGCACAATCTGTACATTGATCAAGAAGCAACAGTTCGAACGGAACAAGGAGAAACAGAATGGTTTAAAATAAGCAAAGGTGTAAGACAAGGCTGCATACTTTCCTCCTACCTGTTTAATTTATATGTAGAACAAATAATCAAAGAAGCAGGATTGTATGAATACAACAGAGGTGTGAGGATTGGTGTAAGACTCAAAAACAAACTTCGCTATGCTGATGATGCCACATTACTGGCTGAAAGTGAAGATGATCTGAAACATTTGCTTCTTATGATCAAACAACATAGTCTTAGAATGGGCCTGCACCTTAATGTAAAGAAGACAAAGATCATGACAACTGGCAAAATCAACAGGTTCATCATTGAAGGAGAAGACATTGAAATCGTGAACAACTTCAATCGTGATCAACTATCAATAAAGAAGCAACAAGCAGTCAAGAAATCCGATGACACATTGCTCTTGGCAGAACGGCTATGAAAGACCTAGACAAGATTCTCAAGAGCAGAATTGTCTCTCTCCATACAAGATTTGACTTGTTCAAGCCACGGTATTTTCAATAACATCATATGGATGTTAAAGCTGGGCAGTGAAAAAGGTAGACAGGAAGAAAATTGATGCCCTTGAATTATGGTGTTGGTGGCAAATACTATGTATACAATGGACTGCCCAAAAAACAAACCAGTCAGTACTAGAGGAGAACAAACCTGAGCTTTCTTTAGAAGCTCAGATGACAAGACTTTGACTTTCAAACCTTTCTTTATTATTGGTATAAACACAGATTGTTTCCAGTCAGTTGGCCATGAATTTGTCTTCCAATTTCCTGGCAGAGCCTTGTAAGTATGGTAACAGCTACATCCGATTGCTGTTATACTTCAATGGGAATGCCATCAGTGCCCAGTGCTTTCTTCTTTAATAAGGCTTTCAATGCTGCTTCAACTTCTTTTTTTCATCACCAGTAGTTCCCGATCATAAGGTATAGGTTGAAATGACTGTTTGTCCACTTGATCTCTATGGTATAATGACCCTGTATTTTCTTTCCACCTTTTCTTGATCTTCTCAGCATCATTCAAATGATCAGTCTTTAAATTCCAAAGATATATTCTCAATGTCATATTTTGCTACATTCATGAGTAGCTTGCTCTTTTTCAACTTTAGCTTGAGTTTGCATACTAATTGTTGGTGATCTGTACCCTAGTCAGCTCCAGGTTTTGCCTTTGTTGTTGATAGAAAAGCTCTTTATCATTGACTTCGACAGATGTAGTCAGTTTGATTTTTGCACAATAAATTGGGTGAAGCCCATGTGTAGAGTCACCACTTGTGTTGCTGAAAAAAGGTTCAGATGAATAGATTGTTGGTCTTACAGAATTCTATCACTGTTTCTTCAGCTTCATTTCTGTTGCCAAGTCCATATTTTCCAACCACTCTGCCGCCTTCTTTGTTGCAAGCTTTTGCGTTCAGTCACTCATGACTATCAGGATATCCTGTTTGCATGTTCTTTCAATTTCAGTTTGTACTTGTTCATAGAACTCATCAACTTCATCCTCTATTGCAGTAGTTGTTGGGGCATATAACTGAATTATAGTTGTGGTGATGGGCATTCCTTGTAGATGAATAGGAATTAAGCGTTCACTAATTACATTGTATTTCATTACAGTTCTTGCAAGTTTCTTCTTGATTATAAATGCAACACTGCTTCTTTGTCTTTCATTTCCAGCATAGTAGGCCATGTGATCATCAGAGGCAAAATGCCCAATGCTGCTCCATTTCAGTTCACTGATATCCAACAGGTTGAGTTGTACACATTCCATTTTATTCTTGACCACCTCCATCTTCTCTTGGTTCATGCTTTGTATGGTCTATGTCCCAATATGTAAGACATCTTTTCAGCTTCTGACTATCATTTCATGCACAGCTACATCAGCAGTCAGATGTCCTGAGGGCTTTGATCCAATCACATCATAATTGCTGGTTTTACCCTGCAAAGTCTGCAGCTCCTCTCCCGTAGCCAGTTGAGTGCCTTCTGACTTGGGGGTCTCATCTTCTAGCGCTATAGTGCAATTTGGCAGATAAAATGTAATGTGGACAAGTGCAAATTTATACACCTAGGACAGAACAACCTAAACTATGGTTACACAATGCAAGGTACTACCTTAGAAACCACTACTTAGGAAAAAGATTTAGGCGTCGTCATGGATAATACATTGAAACCCTCCACCCAGTGTGCAGCAGTGGCCAAGAAAGCAAAGATTGCTAGGAATCATAAGGAAAGAAATGGAGAATACAACAAAGGATATTATAATGCTTCTGTACTGTTCTGTGGTGCGACGGCATCTTGAATATTGTGTACAATTCTGGTTGCCATATCTTAAAAAGGATATAGCAGAATTAGAAAAGGTACAGAGAAGAGTGACAAAAATGGTAAAGGGGGATGCAAGGATACGCCTATGAGGAAAGGCTCAAAAGGTTGGGGATCTTCAATTTGGAAAAGAGACAGCTGAGAGGGGATATGATAGAGGTCTATAAATTAATGAATGGGGTAGAACAGGTAAACATAGATCAATTGTTTACACCATCAAAAAGTAGAAAGACTAGAGGACATGTAATGAAACTACAATGTAACTCATTTAAGACTATTAAGAGGAATTTTTTTTTCATACTCAATGCGTAATCAAACTCTGGAATTCATTACCGGAGGATGTAGTAAAAGCTATTAGTGTAGCTGAGTTTAAAAAAGGTTTGCACAAATTCCTGGAGGAAAAATTCATAAACCATTATTACTGTAAAGAGGACCCTAGAAATGCACTACTTATCCTGGGATGAGCATTGTGGAACCTATGTGCTTTTTTGTGAATTAGGAACCTGCCAGGTACTTGTGACCTGGATCGGCCACCATTGAAAACAGGATACTATGCGTGATGTACCCTGGTCTTACCCAGTATGTCATTTCTACTGTTCATTTTATAAACTCCAGAAGGAGGCTTTCTTTGGCACAATGTAAGTACAACGCCGAGCATTAGCAGTACATTTGTGAGACTAAGATCATACACTGGCTTAGGAATGAGGTTCATGACTGTCATGGTATGCACAAAATTAAACATTTATAGAAATTTCCCTTGAGGTCCCTTTAAGGAGGGAGGGAAGAAGGAGTCGGGGAACAGCCAAGGCCATAACTACAGTAAGTCAGTGTGGTAGATGTGGCCAGCGTGAGATATGACATAGGACTCCATAGCCAAAAGAGGTTTAAAGAAAATATACTTTATTTGGGGATAAGCATTCAGACAACAGCATTAGCCCTCCTTGGCACCCTTAGAGTTAAACCTTCTGTTACCCTAGGCTTTTTTGCAGCTGTTACAAGTCCTTAATTGGCCTCATCAAGGCTACTCTGCTGAATAGCTGAACACTGCTCCAGCACAGACCACACTTCCAAAATAAACAAAACTGGCTCATCAAAGTTTCCTCACTTCAGGCAGCACAACCCAGCAAAAAGTCTCTCCAACCAAACAGAACTCCAGCAGTAAGGCTGAGCAGACAGTAATAAATTCAAATGCTTCCTACCTCCACAGCAGGTAAGTAGTCTTCAGTTATGCTCCAGAACCCCCAGACTCCTCTCTCTTCTAGGTCTCCTCCTTCCTGGTTTAAACCCGGGGACCAGGCCACACCCTGCCCAGACATTTTCCAGCCTAATTTCTTATAAGAGCCGGGGGTTTTGCTCTTACAAGGAAAATGCCTCACCTGATGTGAGCTTGGCTGGGAAGTGTCTGTGGGGGATGGGGAGTTTCCTATACACTCCATCACAGTCAGTTATGTAAAAGTCACTCAAGATAGCCAGAGCACAGCCCAGCCCAAAGGGGAGGGGGACATGTCCCCCAGCAGACCAGATACCATGGGAGCCAACTGACTCAGAAAAAACCCAAGAGGGCATGGAAATAGAAATAAAAAGTGATAGTCCTGGTGCTTTGGACATAGAACTCATCAAAGTAATTGAACAAGGATCATGAGTCAGAAGTTCATGAACTGAGTTTAAGCTGTGAGTTATTTTTCATTTTCCCTTTCCTCTAAGATAAGGCAGGTGGGAGGCTGTTGCAAGCAGATGTATGCTTTGTAGAGGGTGATGCTACCCCCCCCCCCCCCCCCGGGCTGAAATAAAGAGAATCAAAGGGAAGATGGATGCTACATAGTGCAGAGTGGTGGTGTTGTTTTGTCTAAGCTAAAAAGTGAATGCTAATGCAGCCTGCAGTGGCTAAAAGCTGAAGAGTTTATTTTAAAAGTGGACTGGGATGTCAGAGTGCTACTTAAACAGAACAGAGAGAGAAAGAGACCGTTTTACTTTTGCACCCAGCAGTGCTGGTGAACTGGCCAGGGTTGCTTCAAACTCTGTAAGGGGAAATAAAGAGACCAGGTATATAAAAATAAATATTGGTACCAAATAAAACAACAACTGCAAAGAGATCATTCAGACCTCTTGAACTGAAGTGTGCCCGTAGTTTACTGTTTCGTTACAAGGCCAGAGACCTATCAGCCCCCCTTGTAATCTGGCACACATGGACCTGGCTGGCTAGAGACGACACTGCTGCATAGCAGGAAGTAGCCACATGGATAGTAGAAAGGCCGCCAAGCTAATGAAACCCAAGAAGCAAAAGACTATCAAGATTTAAAGGGTCAGTAGTCCAGAAATATGTGTTCTGTTAGGAACAGCTTGAATGGACTCCAGGCAAACAGATTTTTGCTGAGTTCCATGTTCTCAGAGTCCCAACCTGAATAACTTTACTACCAGGAGGCTTGGACAAGTTCCTGTAGAAAAAGTCCATAAACCATTATTAAAGTGAATGGGGGGAAATCCTCTTCTTACCCCTAGAATAAGCAGCATGGAAATGATACATGTTTTGGGCACCGGACAGGTAGTGTGACCGTGATTGGCCACTTTTGAAAACAGGATACTGGGCTTGATGGATATTTGGTCTGACCTAGTATGGCATATCTTATGTTCTTGTGGCTTTATAGAATAGGCATCATTTTAACATGCGAAAATGCACCTGTTAATCTAGCTGCAATTTACAGAATTACCCTGTGACTGTTTAGCTTGGGATCAGGGCCGGCCCATCCATTGAGCAAGAATGTTTTTTGCACAGGGCCCCGCGTTTCAGGGGGCCCCGCGCAAAGAACATTCTGCTTTTCTGAAAATGACATTTATTTATTTTATTTATTTATTTTAATTTCTTTTATACCGCACTCTTCGACATCAGCGCGGTTTACAGAGAACAAAAACAAAAACCAGAACAACAGGCTGTTCGGAGTTACATATAACAGGATTATCAACTTGGAAAACAAGGGAGAACTATTTACATGGAAAATGTAATCTGTTAACTAGATCACATGCTCGAACTATGTACATGAATTAGCACGATTGTTGGGAGCAAGGGAAAAAAAAACTGAAGTTGGATATGTAGTGGGACTAGATGTTATCTTCATATGGGGTAGTATCTGGTGAATAGGGTGAATTTAAGGGCCTTTCTGAACTGGGTTAAGTCGGTTATGGTACGGATGTCGGCAGGGAGCGAGTTCCAGCATTTTGGTGCGCAACACAAGAAGGCTCTGTTAGCTGTTGATAGATTGTATGTTGTAATGGCCTTTGGTGTTGATAAGGAGTTTAATGTTGCCTGTCTTCTGTTTCTGTTTCGTGGTACAGTTTGGATGAGCTCAGAAAGTGAGTTGGAAGATAGTCCCTTTATGGCCTTGAATGTTAGAATCAGGATTTTGAACATCAGCCTTCCGTGTATGGGGAGCCAGTGGAGCTGTTTGAGGATTGGTGTAATATGTTCACTCTTGGACGCTCCTTGAAGAACCCTTGCGGCAGTGTTCATAGCGAGCTGTAATGGGCTCAAGGTGGATTGTGGGAGTCCTTGAAGAATTGAGTTGGCGAAATCAAAATGTGGTAGGATTAGGGCTTGGTAAATGGTTCTGAAGTCTTCTGGGTCAAGTAGGGAGCGTAGGTGCTTGAGCGTGCGTATCTTGAAGTAGACAGCTTTTACGATATTATTTATGTGTGGTTTCATGTTGAGCCGGTGGTCCAGTGTGACTCCAAGGTATTTTATTGCTTCCTTAGTGCATAGTTCCGCTCCTTTGACTTTTAAATGTGAAGGTGGGGTGAAGTTGGTGTCTCTGGTGATAAAGAGAACCTCGGTTTTCTTGTGTTGAATGCGGAGGTTCTGTGACAGGAGCCATTCTGAGACTGCATCGAAGCAGTTTGTTATAGGTAGTAAATCCATTTGCTTTGTGGAAAAAGGCATGTAGAGTAGGATATCGTCTGCGTATACCATACATTTCACATTGAATGACCTGATGATATTGCAGATCGGCTGCATATAGATGTTGAACATGAGGGATGAGAGAGAGGACCCTTGCGGAACCCCTTGTTTTTGATGGAAGAGTTCGGATTCTCCTGTTGCAGTTTTTACATATTGCATTCTGGTATCAAGGTATGATCTGCACCATTCAAGTGCTGAGTTATGGACGCCTTTTTCTTTCAGTCGAACGAGGAGAATCTCATGGTTTACCGAATCAAACGCTGCTGCTATATCTAGGAAGATTAGCACAACGCCTTGCTGTAAGTTGTCTATAGTGGTGAGAACATCATTGAATAGGGTGGTGAGCAGTGTCTCAACCCCGTGGAATTCTCTGAAGCCGTGTTGAGAATGGTCAAGGGGGGCTGCGGAATCTATATGGTCTTGGATTTGCCGTTGTGCCTCTTTCTCAAAAATCTTTGCTAGAAGGGGGATGCTGGCTATAGGCCTGTAGGAGTCGGGCCGTTTAGGGTCTAGTTTCGCGTTCTTTAGCAGAGGTCTAATGGATGTGAACTTTAATGCAGATGGGAAGGATCCAGATGTAAAGGAGAGGTTAATGATTCTTGCAATGAAGGGGCTAAATGCACTTCGAAGATCCTTTATCCAAAAGGCTGGGCAAGGGTCGGTTTGTGCAGTTGTGGTGTTGAGTGAGGCGATTGTGTCTTCAATGTGTTTAGCAGAGGGTGTGGTAAGTACAGACAGGGATGTTAGACAGGTTGTTGCTTGTACAGTGGTTTTTGAGAGCTCATCTGTTTGAAAAAAAAAGCTGGCTCTCTGGCTGCTGCCGCCGCGGCAGAGTGCAGTGTCCCGCGGGGCCCCCTCTGCGCCGGCTGAGCCCTCTGCCTGGCTTTCAGATTCGCGAAGGGAGAGTGTCTCTCCCTCGCGTCTCTGTTAAGCCCGCAGGGGCTAATGGGAAATTTCCCATCAGCCCCTTTAGACGCGAGGGGTTGATGGGAAATTTCCCATTAGCCCCTGCGGGCTTAAAAGAGATGCGAGGGAGAGACACTCTCCCTTCGCGAATCTGTAAGCCGGGCAGAGGGCTCAGCCGGCGCAGAGGGGGCCCCCCGGGACACTGCACTCTGCCGCGGCGGCAGCAGCCAGAGAGCCAGCTTTTGTTTTTTGGACTGCTAATGGGCTGGGCTGGGCTGGGCTGGGGGGGGGGCTGTTTGGACTGCTAATGGGCTTGGGGGGGGCTGTTTGGACTGCTAATGGGCTTGGGGGGGTGGGTTAGGACTGCTAATGGGCTGGGGGGGCTGTTTGGACTGCTAATGGGCTTGGGGGGGCTGTTTGGACTGCTAATGGGCTTGGGGGGTGGGTTAGGACTGCTAATGGGCTATGGGGGGTGGTTAGGACTGATAATGGGCTATGGGGGGGCTAGGACAGGAAATGGGCTGATGGGGAGGGGTTAGAACTTGAGGTGGGCTGATGTGGTTAGGACTGGTAATGGGCTGTGGGCTGATGGGGGGGTTAGGACTGGCAATGGGCTGATGGGGTTAAGACTGGAAGTGGGCTGATGGGGGGGTTAGGACTGGTAATGGGTTATAGGGGGGGCTTAAACTGAAAATGGGGTGATGGGGGGTTAGGACTGGAAGTGGGTTGATGGGGGGCTAGGACTGGTAATGGGTTATAGGGGGGGCTTAAACTGAAAATGGGGTGATGGGGGGTTAGGACTGGAAGTGGGTTGATGGGGGGCTAGGACTGGTAATGGGTTGGGGTTGCTATGACTGGAAATGGGCTGAGTGGAAGGGGAGGCTTGAACTGCAAATAGCTGATGGGGAGGGAGCTTGGAATGGAAATGGGCTGTGAGGGAAGGGAGCTAGGACTGAAAATGGGCTGATGGAGCAGCTAGGATAGGACTGGAAATGGGCTGTTGGGGGGAGCTAAGATTGGAAATGGGCTGTGGTGGGGGCTTGAATTGAAATGGACTCATGGAGGGGCTAGAACTGAAAGTAGGCTCATGGGGGGGCTTGGACTGGAATTGGACTGAGTGGAGGGGAGCTATGATTTGACATGGGTTGATGATGGGGCTAGGAAATGACTAGAAGTGGGCTGATGGGGGGCTAGGCTTGGAAATGAGCTGATGAAGGGACTCAGACTGAAAATGGATGGGGGAGCTAGGACTGGAAATGGGTTGATGGTGGGCTAGGACTGGAAATGGGTTGATGGTGGGCTAGGACTGGAAATGGGCTGATGCAGGGACTAGAAGGGAATGGATGCTGGGTGAGACTGGAACTAGAAGGGAGCTGATGTTGGGGGAGGATTAGAATGGGATGGGGCTGGGAGAGTAAAATGGAGAGGGGAAAAATATTTTGTGTGGGAGGGATGAAAAATCTACAATTGGCCTGGTATTGGGAGAGTAAGTGGGGATTGAGGATGGAGGGGTAAAATTTGTGTGGATGAAATAGGAATGAGGAAAGAGCAAAAGGAGAAAGATTAGTATGTTAAAGCAGATGTAGAGAGAGAGAATGGAAAAAAAAACTAGAAGAGAGAAGAAAGAACAAATGGACAGCAGACGATGGACAGCAGAAAACATGAAGAAACCAGAAGAAAGTGGCTGGAGCAATTGCAACTGAAAAAAAATGCACAAAAGGTAGAAATATCTCTTTTTTTTAAATTTATTAACTGGAATATGAAACCTCTGGGAAATGTGCATCATTAACGTCTGTGCTTTGTTTGGTACAAGAGGAAATTAATTTATAGTTTTATTTCTACAGTGTTGTTGTACATTCCAAGTTTGGCTTTTGGGGTTCCCAGTTTAATTATTGCCTTCCTGTTTCTAAATTGTGATTCCTTGTTTGGTGATGGTCTATGTTCTGCATGTGTAACTGAGCTGAGGTATTCTGTTTATGTAATTCCTATTTGACATTGCCACTTGTTCTCTTTCCCCAGTATTCTCTGAAATGTATTGGTTTAATATTTGCAGTGTTGCCTTTTGATAGTTAGAGTATGGTGCTTTGTGAGTCCTGGTAATGCTGTCAGGATACGGCGGGTTTGCTATGGGTTCTAAATGGGCAGCGTTTGTAGTAGTTTCTAATGTGCCTGGCGGTTGGCACTGGATTATAGTAATGTAGAAATCTTTTAGTCTTTCTTTATCCATACACTCATTAAGAGACATGTTTACTAAAAGTTAGTGTATGGTAACATTATGCAAATATTTATGCAAATAAGGCCACTTATGCAAATGAGGCCCCGCACCGAGTCTCCGCACATGGCCCCGCACCCCCCTTGGGCCGCCCCTGCTTGGGATTAGGCAGGTTTGGGGTAGAGTGGATATGGCAGCTGGTGGTATTACACACTAGCTGTCATGACTACCAATAGTGTGGTTGCACTGATGGTGTTAAGTACAGCAGTGCTACCAGCATTCCAGTAACATGGTAGCTGCCAGGACCTGGGAATTAAAAAAAAAAAGGCTGTGTTGGGGCAATCTGACCCCTGTACACCAACATAGACCCCCTGCAAGAACTGTATTTTCCACTCTTCCCAGCACCCCCCCCCCCTTGCTTCTTTAGCATTCACCAGGACAGTTCCATCAACAAAATCCACACCCAGTACGTCTCCCCTAGCCAACTCCCCCAATAGAATCTCTTCCTGAAACAGACCTCCACAATAGAAGCATCCCTCTAGAAGCAGACCCTTCAACATAAGCCTACCCTAACATTCACACCCCTGCCGACCCAACCTGGGTCCTACCCCAAGAGTCCCTGGTGTCTAGTTTAACTCTTTTCCCAAGCTGCTCTCGAGGAAAGTTACAATTCAGACCCCAGTAGGTAGGTGCCTGCCCCAGAGAGGGCTTACTACTAAGTTGAAATCTGGAGCAATGGACAGCAAATTTGCAAGAAGCATCAGTCGTAGGTGCTGGATTTGAATCCTGAATTCCCTCATTTACAACCCACTATTCTAACTTCTAGACCACTCCTCTGCTGGGACAAGAACTGCTTTTACATAACCTATTGATTTTTACAATTGCACTCTGTTGGCGCATTTTATAATGTCACCTTTTATAATTATAGAGATACTAATAAAACATCTCCCATTCATTTTTACAGCCTTTTCATAAGGTACTGGCCTTCTCACAAAACCACATTGAAACCACAGCATTCACAGTTTTTGTGTGTGTTTTGTTGTCTATAAACCAAAATAGAATCTGCTTTCTCTACACACTGACTCAAACATATATTATCTGCATACTTACAAGGCTGCAACATGCACCTGTAATAGATATGATATTTATTCCACTAAGAAGCCCAGGCCAATTATTCCTAGAGTGACAAGTGAGTTATGAAGTCATTACTTTCTTAGAATGGTGAATATAATATCCCTGAGTAGGCCCATTGTTTATTCTATTTATACCACAAAAGTTGTAGCTATAATATTTTTTTTTTGGGTGGGGGGAATTGTGTAGTTTCCAGAAGAGAGGGCGACTTAACTCTGAAAGTTCATTTAACTAAAATCTAGGTCAAACCATGGAGCATCGAGCCCTATAAATTCAGCACAGTATTTCTTGTAGCTAATTAATTACTTGACATAGTCGATTAATTACCTACCTTACTGCAAGCTGGATCCGAAAGATACCTTGGAAGTTGTGAAATTTTTAATGGACCAATAAAAATGTTTGTGTTTTTTTGTTGATCCAATAAAAAATCACGACTCCAAAATATCTAATTGTTCCTGAAAGCAGAATGGCAAAAAACATTTTTAAATATGAACATTATTCATTAGACATTTAGCATGACAAAGAAGGATAAGTCTCATAAACCTGCCAGTGAGGAAACAGACGTGAAGTGGCATTTTAGAAAGAATGTCCAAAGTCAAATCGGAGACATCCAGGGTGGAGTATGCAGAAAAGTTTCAGGGCTGTCTATTTCTCTGGATGATTTGAGGAACATAGACATCCCCAACATGGATGTCCATGCTGGCGGCCACATAGCTATCCCCCTTAGGAACACGTAGAATATAATTCAATTATATTTTGACATGTATAAATATGCATCTACCCATGTTAAACATTTTGGATTATTGCCCCCTGGGTGTTCATAACTGGAGCTAACAGGAGTGAGAAATCAACCAAGGGAAAAATTGAAGCCCACCCATTAGTATAATCTTATTTTCTTTGGATTTCTTTATGGGTTTAATCCCAGTAACAAACGATTGGCATGGTTAGCTGAGAGGTGAACAAATAGCACAGGTACACTAAAAAAAAATTTTTTTAAACTGCCTCTAATGTTTCGATTGATTTTTACATTTTTTGGTGCGCTGAATCCAAATCTGGTAACCAATTTGCTCCATCACGTACAGATTTTTTGCTACATTGGGTTAGCAGTTTGAGGTGAACGTTTCAGATTGAGTGCGATCGAGTAAAAAGTTTCTTGGATGAATTCTTTATACTAATTGTTTAGTAGTTATTCAAATAAGAATAAAGAAAATTGTAACAAGGCAGCACATAAGAATAGAGTAATGTCAACAAAACACACTGTGATGGTAGCAAAATTGTCTGCACTTAAAACAGCCACATACATGTGCACAAACATTGAGCATATAAGAGCGAGGTTAGACACAAAGCAAAGCAAAGAAATGTGCAAAAAATGTTGTACAGGTATGTATGTAAGAATAGAAAACGCAAACCGCACCATTGCAATACATGAAGACAAACACCCGATGGTGTGAAAATAAAATTCTAATAAATGAGATCCGACACTGTGGTAATCACTAGCAAATTTTTATTTCAAAGTTTAGTAAAAACACGATATTTGTCAACACAGTTTAGATTTTAAAGTCATTCTTGGGTCAATCAATCTCCTGGTGGGCCCGTTTCTTCTTCCCCCGAATGCTTCTCTTGGTGCGCTGCTTGGCGTATTTTTCATCTGGGGTTTCCCGCAGCAGCAACCAGCAGAAATCAGCCATCATAGTGGTGTTCCATCTTCCTTGGTACCTTCTCTCTGCGTCCTTGATGTCCTGGTGAAACCTTTCACCTTGTTCTTCACTGTACGCCCCCAAGTTTTCGGGAAAGTAGTTCACATGGGAGTGCAAGAAATGGACTTTCAGGCTCATGTTACAGCCTTGTTCTTTGAAGGCATTGAGCATCCTGGCAACAATATCCTTATAGTTCTCATCCCGCCTGTTCCCCAAGAATTTGAGAACAACATCCTTGAAGGAATCCCAGGCTTCTTTTTCCTTCTCAGACATCGTTTCAGCGAATGCTCCATCTGAAATGAGTTTCCTTATATCAGGGCCAACAAACACTCCTTCCTTTAGCTTTGCTTCAGAAAGTCGGGGGAACTTTGAGCAAAGGTACCGAAAGCACTCACCATCTTTTGGAAGGGACTTGATGAATTGCTTAATGAGACCCAACTTAATGTGGAGAGGTGGTAATAGAATTTTATCACGAGGTACCAAGCTCTCATGAACATTTTTCTCACCGGGTCTCAAATACTCCCGAATTGGCCAGTCTTTTTTCCCCCAGTGTAGGTCGCGGGCCCGGCTATCCCACAAGCAAAGGAAGCAGGGATATTTGGTGAAACCAGATTGCTGCCCTAATAGCATGGATAGAATTTTAAAGTCTCCACAAATCATCCACTTATGCTCATCATAACGAATCTTCTGAAGAATCAGGGCCAAATTCTCGTATTTTTCTTGGAGAATAACAGAGTGAGCAATAGGAACTGAAGTGAATGTGTTGCCATTATGAAGAACACCTTTTATGCTGTCTTTTGACGAATCAATGAACAGCCGCCATTCAGCAGGATCATACTTGAGTTTAAACTTTTCCATCACTCTGTATATATCGTTGCAAAATACCAAATCTTCCTCTTTGCTGAAATACTTCAAAAATTGTGTCTCGCGGTTGCGGTACCAATAAAAAGTTGTTCCTGGTGACAATAGATTTTTCTGTTTAAGCCGAGAACCGAGCAGGTGGGCAGCATCTTTTGGGAGTCCTAAATACCGGACTAAATCATTCAATTCAGCTTGAGAGAAAAGTTCAGGTTTCGGATCTGGTTCAGTTTCAAACTCGGAAGTACTGGACTCATCGGGAAAAGCCATCTGATGAGTCTCATCATGATCAGAACCGTCCACACAAATATGATCCAAAGATTTTGGTGGTTCAGGCACAGGTACTTCATTGCTATGAGGCATAGGCCTAATTGCTGAGGGAAGGTTGGGGTAACTTATTACGTTCTTATTTTTTAAGTTGTATCCCTTCTCAATGCAAGAGCAAAAATAGCAGTCACTGCTGTGGTCTCTTTGTTCACGCCACATCATAGGTATTCCGAAACGAAATGCTTGTTTTTTACCTTTCATCCATAAGCGTAGATCTTCCTCACATGTCTTGCACACTTTGTGAGGAGCCCACGGTTTGTCTTGATCGCCTAACTTCAAACCGAAATAGGCGAAATATACTTTTTTAATAAATGCAGAAATGTTCCTCTGCCACTTTTTCACGGTATATTCCCCACAAATAAAACAAAAACTGTCCAGAGAGTTGACGCAACCTCTGGCTCTGTGAGCCATCACAAATACACAGCACTGCAAACTACAACTGTAGTGAACCACTTCGGAATAAAGCTGGATTACGACTGAGCAAACAAAAGGTAATAATGAACTTGCAAGAAACTGAAATTTGACAGGAACGTTCATGTCGCAACCACCGTGTTTGAGCGAGCGAACGAGGTGAGGCGAACAGGAAAGAACATGCGCCAGCGCGAGTACTGGATTTAGCCCCCCGCCTCCCAATTGTCCTGTTAATGTATAAAATGAATACAAAACACTCTAAAATATCATGAGGGAGTGTTTCTAGTTAGTTAACCATTACAACCTCTATTTTGGGCCAAGAAAATAAACTGCAGTCGGCTAAAAAGAAATTATGTGAACATTCCTTATATGGGTAAGAAATCTAATTTTGCAAGAAAACGTGACGTGATGGAACATTTTGGCTATTTTTCCTGGATTCAGCACCTCAAAATCTATAGGAATCAGTTGCAAAACTGGAGGCAGTTTTTTGGTAGTGTACCTGTGTAGTCAGGATTCTGAATTAAAGACCAGGGCCACATCATCTGGGTTAAATTAGCAGGAATATTCAAGCTTTGCAGTTGGATATAAGAGACAAGTGGAAATATAAATTGGATTAATTACATGTCCCTGAATCTAGAAGCCGAGGAGACTGTTTGGCCTGGAGTATGGGCTTTGTATCAATTCATTGGGTAAACAGATACCAACGGTTTTATTCTAATGTTCCTTCAATATATCACTATGAGCTATGACAACCAAAATTTCAATGCAACCAGGATCACAAAATGCAGACAATCAACTGAAGTCAAGTCCTTTTAGTCTCTTTAGTTTCTATTCATTAATTTGCTTTGATATACTTGCAGTTCATTGCTGGCATAGTTCTGTAGTCCAGATGTCTTGTATTGGCACTGAGTTGGTGCTTCAGACTGTCATTTTGACAGAAAACATTTCCACCTGTCAGAAGTTATATCTTGGTTGTAAATCTCCTGGTTTCTGAAGGGTCTTCTTGATGTACTATAGTATCTTTTTATTTTCTCTGCCTTTGGAAAGGGAAGATTTAGCGGGACTGGTTGGATGAATTCTCTGAACCTGATTGTTTCTTTTGCTTGATCCAGCAGAATCAGAATCAATGTTCTGTATGTTTTCAGCAAAGGAAAATCTATCAAGTAGCAATGGTTAAAGCGGCTAATTCGGTTCTTTAAAATAGCCACAGACGTTGCCAGGACTGATGTTTCCTCAGTCTTGTTTCCATGCTCACTTGCTTTTCTTGATATATTGATTTCTTATATACCTTTGGAAGAAACAGAGTTTTGTTTTATTTTTTTAAATTATGACCACACCTATTTTTTAAATCTCCTCCTGTAAGTTTATCCTTCAGCTGTATATCTCATACCGACGGCACGATCTAATGGCTAGCAGCATCCAGCTTTACAGTAAGTCATAGTAATGAATGCAGGCCATAAGGAGGTGCTTTGCAAAACATAAAATAATATAAAAACCAGAATAAAATGATAGGACCCGATATTCAAAGGATTTATGCTCCTAACTTTGAATTATGCTCCTAAATTGGCCTTTTTGAAAATTTACTAGGACACAGAGTCTACATATTTTCTTACAATTTCACTAAACTCCTAAATTTGGGAGCATAAAAAGTGGGTGGAGTGGATATATGGGTGGGGAAAAGATGTTTGGAGTTTGGAACTGATTTTCAGCCCTAGGTACCAAAATTAGGCTCATAAATCTAGGCAAATGAATGGCATTCTAAATTTAGGAGCATTATTATTTAAGCTCCTAAATTAGGATGGATTTTTAGTTGGAAATTTAGGCTCCTAAGTGTGGCTGAAAATAGGGCTCAAATTTAGGACCCTAACTTCAGGAGCCTACAATGAGATGTGGATTTCCTATGTGAAACGGGGAATCCATATCGACATCATAGGCCCGCCCAAACCACTCGTCAAGGGTTTTTTGTTGAGGTGAGCATTCCCATGTCTGAAAGGCCCCTGTTCTAAAATGGCATTTACACAAATATGCCAATCTACACTTGTAAATGCTGCTTTTCAGACATTGAAATGCTTATACCCTCCCCCCCGCCCCATTGATTTTTCCCTTTTAAATGAAAGAAAAGATTCACAGATCTCATGGACAGAAATATGGTTATTTTTCACTCAGAAAGGGCTTTGTCCAAGAGGATATTGGATCTCTTGGACAAAGCCCTCTTCTGGGTAAAATCTGGCTGTGATTCTAAGAGTAGTTATTAACTTTTCAACATCTTTGTTAGTGTTACTGCGGAAGGGCTGTCAGGTAGGGGTTGTCTCTTTGCAGATGATACCAAATTCTGCAACAGAGTAGAGGAGGGATCTAGCTAAGCTTGGAGAATGGTCTAGAATTTGGCAGCTGAAATTTAATGCTAAAAAATGTAAGATCATGCATTTGAACTGCAACAAACCAAGGGTATACAGTAGCATAGAGGATGATATACTTCTGTCCACAAAAGAAGAGCGGGACCTAGGTGTGATTGTGTCTGACAATCTCATAGCAGCTAAACAGGTAGAAAAGGTGATGGCAAAAGCTAGAAGGATGCTTGAGTGCATAGGGAAAGGAATGACCAGCAGAAGAAAGGAGGTGATAGTGCCTCTGTATAAGTCTTTGGTGTGACCCGGTGCAGAGGGTGGCTACTAAAATGATTAATGGTCTTCGTTATAAAGCATTATGAGGACAGACTTAAGGACCTTAATTTATTTATTTAGCTGTATTTATATCCTGCTTTTCACTCGGTCATTTAATAATAATAAGTTTTTAAATAAAGATAAAGAAAACACAAGGGGATATGAAACACATATGCTAATACTTACAGGGAACATGGGCAATGGAGGGTTAAGTGGCTTGTCCAAGACCACAAGGAGTGCCTATAGGACTAGAAATCCCAGTCCCTCTGGCCTGAGATTGCTGTCCCCAGGTGGGACTTGAACCCCCGGCCCTTTGGCCTGAAGTACCTTGTCTTAACGACTAGACCACACCTCCCTAGTGGTTACTATGTATACTTTAGAGGAAAGGTGGGACAGAGGTGATATGATTGAGATATTTAATACCTCTGTGGCATGGGGGTGGAGCCTAACTTTGGGCAAGATGGGCATGTAAGAGTTTTGCTCCAGAGGAGTAGTTTAAGAATCCTGTCTATTGCTGTTTTTATTGGAGCAGATCCTCTCTGTCTTTGTAGCAGTCAACTTCAGATTTGTCTGGCCCAAAACCGATGCGACTGGAATATCAAAGAGCACAAAGTGCCAGTGCAAAATGATCTAAAACTGAGCCACTCTCACCTCACAAAATGGCGGTGATCCGAGATTACCCCGAGGCCTTGCAGGAGCTTCTGTCTGAGATATGTGCTGTTAAAGACTTAGTTAAATTGAACAGAGACTCGCTGCTCACAATGCAAGAAGACATTTGTTCTTTAAAAAACAGTCTGGAATCGATCACGGTGAGAATAGAGAAGGTGGAGAACATTGTTGCAACACACATGGAGCGTTTCAGGGCCGTTGAGAAGCAAGCAAAGCTGATCTGGTCATTGCAGAGGGACCTGGAAGATGACAACAATCACGCTCGAAGAAACAATGTCAGGATCCTGGGAGTCCCTGAAGGAGCTGAAGGTACAGACATGATAGCCTTTTTGCAGGCAATGATCCTAAGTGGGCTCAAAGTCAAGTTTGCCATGCCATTTGAGATTGAGCATGCCCATCGGGTGCCCACACAGTCTTTGGTTTCGGGCAAGCGTCCATGCTCAATCATACTAAACGTTCTGCGGTTTCAGCAAGTCACGCAAATCATGGAAGCAGCCAGACTGCACTCTCCACTGGAATATCAAGGGCACAAACTTCTCTTCTTTCCTGACTTTTCAAAAGTAACTATAGACCGTAGAAAATGTTTTTTAGCATTGCGTCTGCGATTGATGCAGTTACAGGCCCATTTCGGGCTGCTGTATACTGCCCACATGAGAGTCACACTGCATAATCAAACCAAGACATTCGACGACGCAGAGGAGCTACATGCTTTCTTGGAAGATAAAGAATTGGAGTTAATGCGATGAAAATCCTGCTTTGCGCACGGCGGTGGATCTGAGCTTGCAGAGTACATTGATCTTCTTTCAGTGGGAGTCATAACTGGGTTACAAACTCGTGAAGTCGTGATTTGATTTGTAGTAGAGTTTTTATACATTCTGGCCCTTTCATGGCAACTTCAGACTTTTACTCTGGGCGCATTGTTCTTTTTTTCTTTTGTCTGTGGCTTTTGGGCTGGATCAGAAGGTGTCAGGGCATGGATTGATAAGAAGGCCCTCATATATTTATATTTATCTTTTTGCAACAATGCAATGCTTTGGGAGGGGCTATTCTGCTCTAGTGTTCTAGAGCTTTGGTATGTGGGGAAGATATCCTAGATGTGGGCAATCGTTGTTTAAGGTTAAAAGTGGGGGGAAACAAAAAGGGGAAAAAATAAATAAATGAAAAAAGGGAGTCTTACTAGGCAGAGGAGAAGAAGTGAATCACATGGTATACCCTCCATGCCTGTCTTGTCCTTTTTTGGGCTCACCCGCTAAGTTTAGAGTTTGGCATAGCCCCCCAGGGTTTTGGTGGCATTCTGTATTTAGAACCATATTCTTTCTTGGGCGGTCCTTTATAAGGGCTATGGTCAAGGTGTGGTATTTCTGCTTGTGTTATTTCCTTTGGGATATCATTGCTGCTTTAATTCTGTTTTTTTTTCAGAGATGTGGATTGACAATGTAAGGATTTATGTTACAACCTGGTATGTTTCTGTAGCAATTGTATATTATTGTGTGCTATATTGTCTCTATGTCTCCCTTTAAGATAGTGTCACTGAATGTTAAGGGCATTAACAATCACATTAAGAGAAAACATATACTTTTATATGGGCACAAAGAATGTGCTGATATCCTATTTCTACAAGAAACACATTTGAATGCAAGGGAGTCTTTAAAACTAGATATGAAACCCTTTACACTCATAGCTTTCTCAGCTGCAAATCATAAAAAAAATGGAGTAGCTATACTAGTAAGGAAATCTCTCTCCCCTATCGTGCTGCAGTCTCCATCTGATATCGAAGGGCGCTGGGAAATGGCTCTTATCAGGATAGGCCTTACAGAATTGGCCTTCATTAATATTTATGCCCCAAACTTAGATTGCCCTGCTTTCTTTAGT
Source organism: Ichthyophis bannanicus (assembly GCA_033557465.1). NCBI lineage: Eukaryota > Metazoa > Chordata > Amphibia > Gymnophiona > Ichthyophiidae > Ichthyophis > Ichthyophis bannanicus. Next base: position 223,131,555 of record CM066043.1, on the reverse strand, counting down.
TCTTTAGCGGCTGAGGTGCAAGAGGTATCTAGATATCTGACTATTCTGGGGGGAGACTTCAACTTCACGCTAGACCCCTTACTAGACAGGAAACCTGTGAAAACTATTAAGCCCCCCAAGGCACACCCTGTACTTTTGTCAATAATGCAAGATTTAGGTTTAGTAGATATATGGCGGTTACAGCATCCTGTTGATAAGGAATACACTTTTTTCTCGCCTCCTCATAATTCGGTATCACGCATAGATTTTTTCCTAGTTTCCAAGGGATTGTGTTCCAGAATCAGTGAATCCAATATTCATGCTGCTCATATATCTGATCATGCCTCAATTTCATTGTCCCTATTAGACTCTTCGATCTGCCCATCTCATACATGATGGTATTTCAATAGAACTCTTCTTAGCAATCAGGAATTTCGTGAAACCATTCTAGTGGCCATAGAGGAGTATTTTCAGTTTAACTCGCCCCAGGACACTTCGGGATGCACGTGGTGGGAGAGTTTCAAAGCTAACATGCGGGACACCATCTCCAGCTTTGTTATACGTCATGCCAAACAACGTAAAGCAGAACTAGAAGCTTTGGATAAGCAGATAAAAGCTGGGGAATGCATCCTAGGCCGGAAAACTGATCCTAATATTTTGATACGTCTACAACGTCTTAGATTTAGGTATAATACGATTTTAGCTACTGAGGCTTCACAGAATATTCAGGTACAGAAAAGGCGGTATTATCTGGAAGGCAATAGGGCAGGATGTTTACTAGCTAACTTGTTAAAAGGTCACAAAGAAACGTCTTGTATTGCCGCTTTACGAGACTCTCAAATGCAAAAGTTGATTGTCCCAGACACTGAAATTGCAGACACCTTCCGTCTTTTTTACGCTCAGTTGTACTTTTCAGAGATAGAATTCTCTGAGGAAGCTTTTGAGAGATTACTGGCCAATGTTCAGAAGCCTATTCTTGATCAGGAAACAGCTGCAGTTTTGGATAGCCAGATCACAGTCATGGAAATTAACCAGGCCATCGATACTATGCAAATAAGCAAGGCCAGATGGCCTTCCAGTTGAGTTTTACATAGTAACATAGTAAATGACAACAGATAAAGATCAGTATGGTCCATTTAGTCTGCCCAGTAAGATGGCAAGAGTAGATGCACCTGCAGCTCCGTACAGGCCACCTCTCCCCATGTCTTTGTTTTAGGGGTGAACCCACTGCTCTGTGTAGGACACCCCTGTATGTTGAGAAATTAGTTAAGTTTATTTTGATTTTATCCTGTTGCTTTAAAGGGATCCACTATGTCTGTCCCATGCCATTTTGAATTCTGTCATTGTATTTGCCCCCACCACTTCCATCGGGAGGGCACTCCAAGCATCCACCACCCTTTTAGTGAAAAAGTATTTCCTGACATTGCTTTTCAATTTACCGTCTTGCAGCTTCATGTTATGCCCTCTAGTTTTACAATTTCCCCATCTTTGGAAGAGGTTTGTTTGTTCATTATTTCTCTTTAAGTTTTTAAAGGTCTGAATCATATCTTCCCTGTCCCTCCTCTCCTCCAGAGTGTACATATTTAGTAACCGTGGTAACCAGATGCCCGGCTTCTCGTGGACCCCTTTGGGCCCCCAACCCCCCGCCTAACCTCTTATCCCCCACCTAACCTCTTATCCCCCACTTCCCAATAACATACAGACACCGAAATCTGGAACAACATTTGGTTGCAGCTTTATTAACCAAGTTTTAACACCGGCTCAACATGAGCCAACACAACATTCATATTTGCCAAAGAAACTGCCACCCCCCACCACCCCCATTCCGGATAATGCCCCCCACCAGCCATATTATTAGCAAGGTGGTGCATCATCCTCCCCCCCTTTCCCCCCGCCTTGCCATATTATTAGCAAAGGCCGGCTCCACTTGCCTTCAAACCGGGCAGAGACCTCAACGGAGACGTCTCTCCCACCCCGAGGAGCACTCCGCTCCCCTCAATGCGGCTTCAGCCTTATATGCCCCGCCATGCTGGTGAGTGCTAGCTCACTACCCCGCCACCGGCACAAGGTAGCCTCCCTATCCTTGTGTCGCCCCCCCCCCAAAGAAATCTGCGACCAACACAATCCCTCCAGCACTTCCTGCCAATCATTCAGTAACAAGTCCTGTCCCACCAGAGCTAAGTGTACTCCATCCGTGCAGTATAACCCCCCACACTTTGCCGCGGCCCAAGGGTGCAACACCTGCAGCCCACCGGTCTGCTGTACCCAGCGCCTAATCTGCCTATTGATCTTAACCAGGCCACGAGACCACCTCCGCTGTAGCCGGCAGGCGGGACGTTGGATGATATCAGACCAGGCCATCACAACCCCAGGTAACAAGTCCCTTATGAGTCCAATATCCCTCTGAATAGCCCGAATGAGCTGCCTGCACGACCAGCTGGAAAGGTCATTGCCGCCCAGGTGGATCAGCAATCCGCCTGGCTGCTGCCGCTGTCCGTTCTTCGACTGCACCAAGGATATCAGCTGCCACCATCGCATGCCGCGTTGTCCCATCCAACACAGTCAAACGCCAGCTGTTGCCAGCCCAAGGTGAACTCCCAGCGGGTGAGACATGGCCCTGCATTCTGCCCAGTTAACGAATGAATGGCCGATGATCCACCACTCTCCAGCAGACGAACCATCTGCAAGAAGACAATTTACTGCCACCACTCTCCAAGATTAAGCAAACTGTTAGAAACCCCCCCCCCCACCCCAGCCTCAGACTTCAGGAGTCCAACAGGCGCACATATCTCACATAGGTGCCAGAGCGCCACCTCCCAATCTGCTGAATTACCGCACCTTCCAGCCCCGCTGCCGCCGCACTAGTAGCAGCACCGATCCTAAAAGAGTGTGATGCGAATAGCCTCTCATCGCAGCCCAAACGCTGCAAAGCCAAACGCAGCACAGCAGTAAACTGAAACTGCATCACCGGTGTACCATTCTCATAAATAAATGCCAAACCCGCCGCCACTGGTCACCGCTGCAGATACTCCTGCAAGTTGCGCACTGGACAAGAATGCAAAGGAAAAATTGCCTTCCGTATCACCTTTCCCATCTGATCTATTTTGGATTGTGGGAGAAAGATGTGAGCCTGCGCCACCTCCACCATCAAATGCTTGACGTCACAAACAATGCCCGAAACAGGACGACTCGAATTCTGAGACAGCAATTAGCGGCATCACTTTGCAAATTCATAGCAAAAGCTCATGCGACACCGGGAGACGCCCATCTGGCGATTTGGGGCGCACCCTGGCCCAACCCGCCAACATACGCTTCACCAGAAACGACGCACGGTGGTTACCCCACCCCCCTCCTTAGCAAAGAATGAAAACCCTGCAATCACAGACGTGGCTGACGACCTGGACCAGCCCTCCCTTTTTGCCCATGACACAAATTGGGCAACCAGCTCATTCACAACATTCCCCCTTTCCAACCTCTTCCGCTCAAAAAGTCACCCACCTGAGCATATCCACGCCGATACTTCACCTAAGTACCTTGCGCCACCGATGCAGACAACAACGCCATCACTTCAGTGTCCCAATCTGCCAGAGATGATCCGGAACCACCGAGGCCGTCTCCTCCGCATCCGGAGCCAACCGACGAAACTGAGTCCACTGAAAACAGGATAAAGCATCAGCAATTAGGGGGCGGAGCCTGATGTCCAGCGGGATGGTCGCATAACGCTGAGGCTCCCGAGAGGCCTACTCAGAATCCTGAATTAACACCGGACATTCTTGAATTTCTGCTCTGATCTTACCGGGGCACATCGGTGAGATGGCGGGGACCAAACCTACACGCCTGGAATTTGGATCTCCAGCGGCTTCTCACGGCAAACGCTCCAAAACTGAACCCCCGTCCCCGCAGAAGGGGCTGGCTCTACGCGAGGGCCCCGAAATGCAGCAGGAGATCCTCGCAGAGATCAGAGGGGTTAAAGACCTCGTGCAGTCAAACGGGGAAGCACTCCGAGCGCTGCGGGAAGACCTTGGTGTGTTGCAAGGCAGGCTAGAGGGGCTCTCCTCGCGTCAGGACAAAATGGAGAGCATATTAGATTCCCATGTGGTCCGGCTGTCCAAACTCGACAAAGTTGAACGTCAGGTGCGGGCCTTGCAGAAAGAAGTGGAAGATGGCAATAACAGAGCGCGCCGCAACAACCTGCGACTAGTGGGCATACCGGAGGGAGCGGAATCGGGAGATATGAAGGAGTTTCTACATAAAATCCTCCCTTCTCTGCTCCAAATCACCTTTACCAAAGAATTGGAGATCGATCGCGCTCATCGTGTACCCACAAACATAACGCTCAATCGGAAGACCCCGCGGCCTATCATCTTTCGACTTTTGAGATATCAACATGTGGAGCAAATTCTCAGCGCCTCTCGGGCAAAGGGCCATATGGAGTTTGAGAGCCACAAGATCTCCTTCTATCCTGACTTGGCTAAACCCACGGTTTGATCGCCGAAAGCGCTTTCTGGAATTCCGGCCGAGGCTTCAACAATTACAAGCACGCTATGGCCTGATGTACCCGGCCAAGCTCCGAGTCACGCTACACAATCAGACAAGAACATTTGAGGACCCTGATCTACTAGCGGAGTTTTTGGATGCTAAAGAAGCCGACTTGATGCGCTGACTTCCAGAGTGTTCCTACCAGTGTTCTCCTATCCGCTGTACCCGCCATCTTGGATTTGCCACGGTCCAGCGCGGAGTCTGTCGAGGGCGGTTTGTTGCCTTCTTTTGATGATGTTTGTGACCCGACTCCATCTACCCGGAGTGCTTCGCTGAATATCAGAGACAGTGTTAATTATGGACTCTGGTGTTTCTTCTCTTTTTTTTCATGTCTTCATCCTCCTCTCTAGGGCCTCCTCCCGCAGACATATGGTCGCCATATTCTTTGGGGGTTTTGCTTCTTCTCTAAGTTACTTTGGTACATGCTTTTCAATATGGGGTGTATTAGCCAGCATACTCGGTGATTATGTCATTGCTGTACAGATTCTGCTTATGTTGTATGTTCTCAAGCGCCCTTACCTAAAATGTCTATTACCGATTGATGGCACCATGTAAGATTTTGTCATTGAACGTAAAAGGCATCAATAATCCGATAAAACGGAAGAAAATCCTGAGCTACCTAAGTCATGAAACTGCGGACCTGATTTTCCTCCAAGAAACGCATTTAAATTCGAAGGAAACTCTTAAACTCAATGTTAAACCTTACATGGTGGCCGCCTATTCCCCAGCTGTTTCTAAGAAATGTGGGGTTGCCATACTGGTTAGGAAATCTCTGCATGCTACTATTATTGCGACTAGCTCAGATACAGCAGGCAGATGGTCCAGGGCTCACCTCAAGATAGGTAACCTTGAAGTTACATGTATATGCCTTTATGCTCCTAATGTAGATGACCCTGCCTTCTTTGCTACCATTGCTCAGGTTGCGCAGGCCTCTGCTACTACTTCATTGATAATTGGGGGGGATTTCAATTTAGTTCTTGATCCCCTGATTGACAAACAGCCGCCTAGGACGAGTGGTCCCCCCAAGAGTCACACTACGCTTACCTCTATGATCAAAGATCTTGCTTTAGTCGATCTATGGAGGTTACTACACCCCAATGAGCTTGACTTCACCTTCTTCTCTTCCCCTCATAAATCCCAGTCTCGCATAGATTTCTTTCTAATATCAAAACTGTTAGTTCCTCAGGTAGACACTGCAAAGATTCACTCCCAACATATCTCAGATCACGCTGCTATTTCTTTTCAATTACACACCACTGCGCCCCAAGGGAATTCGGGGGCCTGGTTCTTTGATAGAGCCCTATTAACTCAACCAGAGTTCCAGTTAGAAATTCGTGCAGCCATACAGGACTACTTTCACTTTAATCTACCCCAGGACACTGCAAATTGGGCTTGGTGGGAGGGTTTTAAGGCGGCCATTCGTGCAACGATCACTGGTTATCAAATTCGCCTGCGAAAACAACGCAAACAGAAGCTCCTTACACTAGACCAACAAATCAAAGCAGGCGAACGAGTTCTAACTTCACGTACTGATCCATGCGTCTTAGTTCGCTTACAGCGTCTCCGTTTTCAATATAATGCAATCCTCTCAACTGCAGCTTCTCAGAGTATTGCACTTCAGCAAGGGACATATTACCGTGAAAGCAACCGAGCCGGTCGACTTTTAGCCAACGCCTTGAAAGGTCAAAAAGAAGCCAAACGCGTAGCGGCCCTTCGCGCCCCACAGGGAGGGGGCATACTGACCACAGACTCCGATATCGTAGAACTTTTTCGGGATTTCTATACCCATCTATATCAATCTGAATGTGAGTTCTCATCCGAGACCTTCGAGCGCTTGTTTTCTGGTATTCAGCGGCCGACCCTTTCTGAAGCTGATAGGGATGCGCTGGATGAACCCTTCTCTACTTCAGAGATCCATTCTGCCCTAAAACGAACAGCCTCGGGTCGAGCCGCTGGGCCTGATGGTCTCCCGACAGAATTCTACAGAACGTTCAGTGCAGATTTAGTTCCCTACTTAAAACTTTATTTTTACTGCCCTTGCGGTAGATACATCCTCTTTGGGATCCTTTTCTGCAGCTAATGTGGTAGTTTTTGAGAAAGAAGGCAGAGACCCGCTGCTAACCGCCAACTACCGTCCAATCTCCCTACTTAATGCCGATTATAAGATCTTCGCAACGATCTTGGCCACCCGGCTATCTGACAGGATGGCCACCTTAGTCCATCCCGACCAATGTGGTTTTATACCCGGCCGCTCCACCGCTGACAATGCTCGGACCTTGTGCCATGTGCTATCCAGTGCTGCCAATTTAGACCACCCATGGGTGGGTCTTTCCCTAGATTCTGAAAAAGCCTTTGATCGCCTGGAATGGCCCTTCTTATTTGCAGTTCTCCGATGGTATGGCTTTGGGGAGGGCTTCCTCCGATACCTCCAAGTCATGTATTCTCAACCCGTTGCCAGTATTTGTGTAAATGCCATTAAGTCTCGGCCTCTTAATCTTCAAAGATTGCCCCCTATCACCAATGCTCTTTGATCTAGCTCTTGAACCCCTCGCCCTCCTTATTAGACAGTCCGCACGTATTCGAGGTGTCCCCTTCAGTCACAGAGAGATTAAACTCTCTGCATATGCAGATGACCTTATGCTCTTTGTATCCCTTGATTCGGTCCCGGCTGTCTTGGACCTGATTGATGGATAATCGCAATTATCGGGCTATAAAATAAACTGGACCAAATCCGTAGCATTCCCACTGAACCGCTGGGTACATGAGGCTGACATGCAGGCCTTTCCTTTCCTTTGGCAATCCCGCATGGTGAAATATCTTGGCGTCCACTACTGTTCTCCTTTAGAAGACACTATTAGTTTTAATGCCAAGGAGGTAGTCTCCAAAGTCCGTGAGCTCACAAATCGGTGGTCTCCCTTATCCCTTACATGGTGGGGCCGCCTAGAAACCGTCAAAATGATGATAGTCCCCAAAGTGAACTATATTTTAGAAATGCTGCCCTGCTTCCTCCCGCTACACACCTACAAAGACATAGAGGGCCTTCTCATCCGTTATCTCTGGCAGGGAAAACCACCAAGAGTAGCTAAACGAAAACTACAGTCTGCGAAGGAACTAGGGGGTACCCGCTTTCCTGATTTTCTTAGATATCATCAAGCCTTCCTACTTAAACAAGGTGCCCGATGGCTAGCTGCCCCAACAGACAACAGACCAGTTTGGCTTGACATTGAAGAGGAGCTAAGTAGCCCAATTCCGTTGATCCATCTCCCCGGCATGTCCCATCAAGTAGACACACGCCATCCCCCAATGATTGTCGATACTCTTGCGGCCTTTAACACTCTCATTCTGTCACTGGGTCCAAACGTATGTCCTCCGGACGGACTCCCGCTGTGGAATAACCCCAGAATTCAAGTCCTAAATAAAACGATTGCATGGAAACCCTGGTACTCTAGGGGGATCTGGACACCCCAACAACTCTTCTCTGCAGCTCGTTGGAAGACCTTTTCTGATTTACAAAAGGAATTTGCGTTACCAGCGAAACATTACTTTCAATTGATGCAGCTTCAACACTGCCTCAAAAGTGCTCAAATCCTGCCGCCCTCTGTCCCTACTGAGGACGGGCTATTAGAACTAATTCACTCTGTTAGTAGTACACATGGGGTAGCTTCTAACTTTTATAAATTATTATGTCAGGGTACCGATACTGCTACTTGTAGAGCTCAACAAGCCTGGGAACGCGAACTGCAAACCACCTTAACCCCTGTGCAATGGAGCGTTTTCTGGAGCAAAGTAGTGCGGGTTTCCCGATCTGCCTCTGTAACCCAAACTCTATTCTTTTTTGCACATAGATGCTTTTATACTCCAGAAAGAATAGCCAAATGGAACACAACTGCTAGGGACCAGTGTTGGTCTTGCCATACTGCTGTGGGAACCCTTGCTCATGTTCTTTATGAATGTCCTCAACTGCAGGTTTACTGGGGGCGGGTCTGGGGTCGTATTCAATCTATCTTACACCTCCACGAGCCTCTTTCTTGGAAGATTGTGGGACTCCGCTCAGTGGCGGAGGTCCCCTCTCTTCCTAAGAGGGGTCGCTTTCTCCTTGATTTCATGCTGGGTATAGCCATATGTTTAATCACGAGGAATTGGAAGGATAGCTCTCGAATTACTGCCAATGAATGGTGGAACCTCGTCTGCTTATATAGTAAATATGAGCAGATATCTCGGAGAGCTATTCCCCATATCCAAACTCACTCTCGCTTGTCTAAATGGCAGATGCTCAATGATTATGTACACTCTGCTCATTGCTCCGGCATGTCTGTTTAATGTATACTCATCATGTTTCAGATCACCGTTAGGTCTTGTACCACAATAATGTTAGTACACGCCCGTTTTCGGGAATGATTAGTTTCTAGAGAAGAAGCAGGGGGGAGGGGGGTGGTAGGGGTTTACTTTGGTGTATGTATTACATTCTATGTATGTATTTGTCTTTTAGCTGTATGTCTTCCTTTCCTTTGTTGTTATAAAATGAAAATAAAGCATTAAAAAAAAAAAAAAGCATCAGCAATTAAATTCTGTGTACCCGGCACATGGCGCGCACTTGCGGTAACATTCTGATGCAGGCAAGCCAACACAAATACCCTCATCAACGCCGCCACGCGCGGACACTTGGGCGCATGCCGATTAATCACTTCCACTACCCCGCATTGTCACACCAGAATACTGCCCTCCTATTCTGTAAATGCTCAGGCCACACCCACAAAGCAACCACGATGGGGAATAACTCAAGAAAAACAATGTTGCGGGTCAACCCTGACACCCCCATTCCGCCGGCCAGGCCTCTGCACACTAAGCCCCCTGACAATAGGCACTGAAACCCGAGCTGACTGCAGCGTCCTAAAACAACTGCAGGTCCGCATTGGATACTTCCGGGAACTGCAATATCGTGCAGCCATTAAAATCAGCCAAAAAAGCATCCCAGATATGCAAGCCTTCTCGCATCCCAGATGAGACACGGATATGGTGATATGGGCGAGACACCCCTGCCATTGCCAGGGACAGTCGCCGCACAAAGGGGCGCCCCATGGGAATGACCCGACAAGCAAAATTGAGATGCCCCACTAGCGACTGCAGAACCCTAAGCGTCGTCTTGGCGGAAGATCCGACCGTCGCGACCAACTCCCTTAGATGTTCAACTTTTTGCGCTGGTAAACGCACCACCATAATTTATCTCCACTCCTAAAAAGGTGAGGCACGTGACAGGACCCCCCGTCTTGTCGCCCGCTATGGGAATGCCGAAGTCACTTGCCAAACCATGAAAGGAGTCCAGCAAGGTGGAACAAGTCCCCACCTGTCTGGGCCCCACGAATAAAAAATCATCCAAGTAATGCACTATTGGTGTCGAATCCGGTGCGCTGTTCTAAGACCCAATGTGAAAAGGTACTAAAGGCCTCGAAATAAGAGCAGGATATCGCACAACCCATAGGCATACACTTATCAAAGTAGAACAGAGAACGAAACTGAAATCCCAATAGCGGCAATGCCAAAAGGTGAACCGGCAACAATCAGAACGCGGATTCGATGTCCACCTTCACCAACAGCACACCTGAACCGTACTGCCGTACCAACGCTACTGCAGCATCAAAGGAAACATAACGAACCGTACACAACTCGTGTGGGATGTGATCGTTCACGGATTTTCCCAGTGGGAAAGACAAGTTATGAATCAACATAGAACTACCCGGCTCCTTTTGGGGAACTACTCCCAATAGGGAAACAATAAACGGTGAAAATGGGGGTTTTAGAAAAGGGTCAGCTATTCTACTCAGTGCACATTCGGCCTCGATTTTCTTTTGCACAAACGCAACCAAAGGCCGTACTGAGCTGGAATTCCAAGACAATCCATCCACCACTACACCTTGAAACGGAATACAGAAACCTTCCAAAAAACCTAACAAAATCACCCTCCACGCCCTGCCCTGCCGGAACCCCCCAAAACGAAGCAACCACGGACGCAACGCGTCAACCTTTATGGGCTTAGGGGCCAATGCACGCCAATCTCCCTCACTTAGACCCCCCTGGGGCTCCTGCCACCCCTTTCCGGCTACACTTTGTGGCTGCGAGCCCACCCCCACAAAGGGAACAGGCATGTCTAAACTTACAATCCAGGAAAGGGCAGGAAGCTTTGTTCAACCACCAACACACATCTCCCCCTCCTGCCCCTCCCTTCGGCTGCGAAGTGGGAATGACTGGCGCACGAAAGGACCGTGTTCCCACCCCTGCCGATTGAGGCCCTGCCCGCAATCCGACTCTCCCTGCTCCTCCTGACTTACTCTTGGCAGACATTTGGGTCAGCCAAAGGTTAATGTCCTTTGTCCCCCACGACAGTTGGACATTCTCCTTCATCATGTCCCTGAATTCCTCATCATAGTTAAGCCATGCCCAGCCCTCATGAGCCTGCGACGCTGCCAATATCGCATCCGCATAAGCCAACAATGCATCATATTGTCCTGGAAAATAATGCCCCCAAATGCTTGCTAGCCTCAAGAACGCTCGTGTCCGATTCAGCGTATTATGGGAGACCTTCCTCACCCGGCCCGCATTTTCATTTTCCTTGCGTTTCTTCCTACTCTCCCCCGAGCACTTCCTCCCATCCAAGAGGCGAAATATATCGATATACATCCGCCGTCTAATCTAACGTCTCAACTTCTGAGGGACCCCCTCCCACAGCTCAGCACAATGGATTACTGTGGGCCCAGCCCCTTCGCCCCTCTCAGCTGCCCGTGCTACAGAGCCCCCCCCCCCCGAAGAGTTCCCCGAGGATGACGGCGAAGAGGAACCACGCCGACACCGGCGACCGCATCTATGCTTCGCCTTAGCCTTCTTCCCACCCTCGAGACCCATCCCCAATGACTGAGCTCTGCCTCCTGCACTGGTCACACTGCCCCCATACTCACTGGCCTCAGGGTTGGACGCCGCTACCTCGCTAGCAATCTGGGATCCAGCCGCCAGACTGGGTTGCACCAGCAATGAGCCTGAAGACACCGCTCCACCTGCTCGTCCAGGATCTGCCATACTTGCTCTTGTACCCACACTCTCTGGCACCTGTATAGACAAAGAAGGAGAAACACCAGCAGCCACAGCCCCAACAGCCCTCGCAACCCTACTCTCCTCCCCTCCCCAGCTCCAAGCTGACGATTCCATACCCCCGTACTCCCAACCACCTATGCCCCTCCCCGGTGTCCCCCTTACCCCACCACACCCTATTCCAGACCAATCACCCCACCTGCATCCCCACGGTCCCATACCCCCGTATTGCACTGCCCCAAAAGACCAAGGGCCAGGGGTCCCATGAAATGCTGGGTGAGGGAAGCGCCTGCCCAGAGGGCATGGGGAATAGTAGCCGAGAAAGGGGGATGTATACGCAGCTCCGGCTGCCCCGAGCCCACCCATGTCAGCACTCTGCCCGACCACCGCTGGCCCCGTCACCACCAACTCCCCGGCGGGGTGCGCTGCTCCCCCTGCCCCCCGAGACTGCTCCGAACTGCTACCCACATTAGAACCTCCCAGACCTGCTCCCACCGCCTCAAAGTGTAACATCCCGGCCACTTCTGCCCCTGGAATCGCAGCCACTAAACCCCCAGTCCTGCCTCTTTGCCCCACCCCCTCCCCCGACCCCCACTTTGCCCAGACCTTACACCCTTTCCTGCGCCCCTTACTGCCGGTAATCCCCTTCCCAGTGACTCCCTGGGCCCTACCACTGCGTGCCCCCCCACACCGGCCCTCGGCCTCTAGCTCTGTCTTTAGAGCATCCCTACCCTGAGCCGCCACCTTCCCTAGCTGCCCCCGCCCTTTTGGGGTCCATGCCATGCTTCAGGACCTCTGTGGGACCACAGAATCCCCACCAACAGGTAACAAACTTAACTGCCAGTAAACAACCCACCCAGAGAGATTACTTCCTTTCTCTTTTTTTTTTTTAACTATACCCTTGAGTCACTGCTGACTCCTGACAGCCCAGCTCTGGGTATTCTTGTCAGAGTGCCAAGAAGATTGCCAGGCCTTCCTATAGGGGCCATGCAAGGCCAGGTGACTTGCCCACGGACCCACAATAGCACCAGAGAATCAAACCATGGTCGCTTGCCCTCTAAATTTATTTAATCGCTGCGGTATCGTTCCACTAAACCCCCCCGATAAACCCTCCCTTCAAAATGAGCCACGCTCCCACGATCGCTGAGACACAAACGCCCCCCCGAATCCCCCCTTTACACACCCACTACAGCCCCCCGAAGCCCAAAAAAGTGTTCCTGAGCCCCCCTCCACGCCTCAGCAGACCCGACCCCCGAGCACACACCTTATCCTTAGCAGAGCCCAGCGGGAAGAGGCAGACCGCGCACCTCCGGTCTCTCACATTTCCCACTTGCCCTACTCCCCAGACCGCAGCCAACCAATCAAATCACCCCACGCGCCTGACGTGGGGTGATTGAAGAATGCTCTGGCGCTCCTCACACAACCCCCCACCCCCGTGCAACCGCCAGTTAGACCCGGGCCCCGAGCACCCGGTTACTAAGCTGACCTCTGGACCCGGCCCTGCGGTGAGGTGGGATGTCTTCAAGTCTCTTCTCATAAGGCTTCTGACGCAGACTCCAAATCATTTTGGTCACCTTCCTTTGAACGGTTTCCAGTCTTTTTATATCCTTTGTAAGATATGGTCTCCAAAACTGAACACAGTATTCCAAATGATGCCTCACCAGTGACTTATACAGTGGCATTAGTACCTCTTCCTTTCTGCTGGTAATTCCTCTTTGTATGCAACCCAACATCCTCCTGACCTTTGCCACCGCCTTGTCACACTGTTTTGCCAACTTGAGATCCGCAGAAATAATCACACCAAGGTCCTTCTCCTGGTCCGTGCACACCAATCTCTCTCCCCCCTATGGCATACATTTCACCTGGATTTCTGCTTCCCAAGTGCATGACACTGCACTTCTTCGCATTAAATCTTAACTGCCAAGCATTAGACCATTCTTCCAGCTTTTGTAGATCTTTCCTTGTGTTATCCACTCCCTCAGGGGATTCCACTCTTTTGCAAATTTTTGTGTCATCTGCAAAAAGACAGACTTTTCCATGCAGTCCTTCAGCAGTATCACTCACAAATACAAAACCTTTTCTAAAGGGTTAGGTCCTCATCTTCAACAATATTATCTGCTCCTTTTGGAAGCGGATGCCCAGACTGGTGCATTCGCCTCTGCGAATGTTGTGGTTCTTGAAAAACTAGGGAGGGACCCTTAGTTGGTCAATAACTACCATCCAATTTCATTACTAAACGCAAACTATAAAATATTTGCTGCCTCCTTGGCTGGTCATCTTACTAAATTAATCCATTCTTTGTTCTACCCGGATCAGTGTGGCTTTACAGAGGGGCACTGTACAGCTGATAATGCCAGAGTGTTTTGCCATGTTTGGAAGGAGCGGAAAGGGTGGGAGGCCCTTTGGTGGGGTTGTCATTGGATGCAGAGAAAGCATTTGATCGACTAGAGTGGCCTTTCTTGTTTGCTGTTCTTAGGTGGTTTGGCTTCGGTGAAGGGTTTCTCAAACTAATTAAACTCATGTATGCGAGACCAAGTGCCAATATTTTTGTGAATGTGACTCAATCCAGAGATTTTCCCTTAGGACGCGGTACCCATCAGGACTGCCCCCTTTCACCTATCCTATTCAGTCTTGTCTTGGAACCTTTGGCTCTGATTTTGAGAAAGAGTTCTGCTGTTAAAGGTGTGCCCATTGCTGGTATGGAAATCAAACTTTCTGCTTATGCTGACGATTTGTTGCTGTTCACTACGCCCAGTTCAATTCTAGCTGTTCTAGAGCTGATAAATCAGTACTCAGGGTTATCAGGATATAAAATTAATTGGACAAAGTCTGTAGTATTCCCCTTGAACTCACAAGTTTGCAGTGCAGACTTGACTAATTACCCTTTTGTATGGGAACCCAAAATGATAAAATATTTAGGAGTTCATTATTGTCATCCACTTATTGAAACACTGCAATATAATGAAGAGACTCTCCTCACCACTGTACGAAATATGACTGTGAAATGTTCGCCAGCCTACTTATCCTGGTGGGGACGTCTTGAAGCGATAAAGATGACTATCACTCTTAAGGTAAACTATGTACTAGAAATGCTGCTGGTTTTCTTCTCGGATAAAACATATCAGCAAGTGGAAAGGACTCTTGTACAGTTTTTATGGAAAAATAAACCACCTAGGATAGCTCTTATGAAGCTTGTCCAAAAAAGAGGAGGGGGGTGTGAACTTTCCTGATTTTCAGGCTTATAACTGTGCTTTTCTGTTAAAGCAGGGGTCAAGATGGGTTGAGAAATCAGAGTCAATGTCCAGTGTGGCTTGATTTGGAAGAGAGACTGATGGCTCCTTTCCCCCTGAAGATCCTCCTGGGCATGGTGTCTTCAGAGAGGTTGAAGTTCCCTAGGGTTATCATAGATACCCAAAAGGCTTTCCAGCAGTTAGCGTGTATAATTCCTTGAGAAAAATGCTTGTTGATACTTACTCCCATTTGGTATAGCCCTTTTTTAAAAATTCAACAAAAGCCGATCGCCTGGAAGCAGTGGTTTCACAGGGGTATTTGGTCTACAGGGCAGTTGATATTTGATGGTAAGTGGAAGCCTTTTGTGTATTTGCAGAGTGAATTAGACTTGCCTAGATCCTTATACTTTCAGTGGATTCAGCTGAGACACTGTATAGGGAAATCCCGTATCGATATCAGATCTTTACCTGAGGAATGGGGTCTACTTAACATAATTGGAAAAGCCCAACAGGCCCCAAGGGTGCTTCTTATTATTATAAGTTAGTAACCCATAGGCCTTTTTCTCATTCCATTGGCATTCAGCGGATATGGGAACACGACACTGGGGCTACTCTCCAGATTTGTGGGGGAAATTTTGGGGTGAATTCATTAGAATTTCTCAATCTGCCTCTATCTCCCAGCACTATATTTTTTGCGCACAGAGCTCATTTTACCCCTAAAAAGGTTTCTAAATGGGACAAGTCAATTAGCAATGTATGTTGGTCTTGTCAGAGGGATGTTGGCACCTTAAGACATGTGGTCTATGATTGCCCTAATGTTCAGTCCTACTGGGTTCCGATTTGGAAGCAAATTCAAGATGTCTTGGGATTCAGGGTCACTCTCTCTTGGTATAATTTTATTTTTATTTATATTCTCTTACATACCATGCTATTCTGCATCAGTGCAGTTTACATTGAACAGGGCATTATAACTTGGAGATAACTATTTTACAGGGAACATGGGCTATGGAGGGTTAAATGGCTTGCCCAAGACCACAAGGAACACCTGTGGGACTAGAAACCCCAGTCATTCTGGCCCAAGTTTGCCATCCTCTAGTGGGATTTGAACCCCTGACCTTCTGGCCTGAAGTACCCTGCCCCAACCACTAGGCCACTCCTCCACACCGATATTATTGTTTTTCGTTCAGCAACTGACATTCCGTCGTTACTGAGGGAATGCCATTTCTTGTTTGACTTTATGGTGGGAGTGACGCTGCATCTCGTAATTGCCAATTGGAAACATACGGTAGATCTCAGTTGGCACGCATGGTGGAATCGATTATGTTTATGTTATAAATATGAGCAGATGCCACAACATGGTTCATTTCATATGCCTTCTACCTTGCTTAAGTGGAAACACCTATATATGATTATATGTCGAAAGCACACTATGCCGTGACTTAGGGGCAATCAATCAATCAATCATGTATATGCATGGTATAGGGCAGTTTTTGTGACATATCATAGTCCTTGTAAGTCTCTTCTTCCTTTTTCCTTTTTTATTTTTTTAGGATGGCTGCCTGAACTGGGGGGGGGGGGGGGCTGTTGAGGTTCTTTCCTTATGTTTTTTCAATTGTATCCTTTTCTTTTTTTTTTGTTGTAATTCTTTTGAAAACTTAAATAAATAATAAAAAAAAAACCTCTGTGGCATTAATGCACAGGAGGAGAGTCTCTTTCGATTGCAAGCAATCTCTGCTATGAGGGGACATAGGATGAGGGTGAAAGGGGATAGACTCAGGAGTAATATGTAGAAATATTTCTTTATGGAAAGAGTGGTAGATGCGTGGAATAGTCTCCCAGTGGAGGTGATAGAGATGAGGACAGTATGTAAATTCAAAAAAGCATTGAATAAACACAGAGGCTCTCTAAAGGAAAAAAGGGGACTCTTGTAGTGGTTGATATGGAAGGGCAGATTAGATAGGCCATGTGGTCTTTTTCTGCTGTCATGTTTTTATTTCTTGGGAATAATGCATATTTCAGTCAAATAAGGACAAATAATACATGAATTTACTTTTGAACATTAACATATTATTTTAGAGCAATACAAACTAAATAATAATGGATGCAAAGCATACAAATGCATGCAATCCAACTCATTATTATGCAAAATGAATAACACAGTTTGCAGTTGACCTTGGAAGTTGCATTGTTCATGGAATGATAGATAAGTTGGCATTTTTTCCTCCCCCAAACACAAAGTCCTCATTTCTAATTCCCTCCAGGTTCCCTGGTGGCTAGTGATGGGACAGGAGCGAACCCTAGGCACTTTTGCTTCATTGGTGCCTGGATTCAAAATGAGAGAGCCCCTGAGCAGGTGTCTTATGGTGCTATAACTATGAGTCAAGTTACCAAATAAGGGCTTTAAGTGCACTTTTGAACTTATGTGCCAATGGGGCAGGAGTAACCTAGGATTACTCATCGCTCCTCCTACTAGCCATCAGGGAAACCCCTGGTAAGGGCTAGGAGGGAATTCCTTCTGGCAAACTGCTTCTATCTATGGGAATTCTTCTGGCAAACTGCTTCTATCTGTGCCCTTCTCTTCTATTGCTAACTCCAGACTTTGCTCCTTTCACCTTGCTGCACCTTACGCCTGGAACAAACTACCTGAGTCTGCACGTCAGGCGTCTTCTCTGACCCTTTTCAAATCCAGGCTGAAAACTCACCTCTTCACTGCCGCTTTCGGATCTTGACTCACCTGATCATCTTGTGTGTTTCTCTTGTGTTGTCTCTTGACTAGATTGTAGGCTCTGATGAGCAGGGACTGTTTCTTACATGTCTGTGCTGCGCTGCGTATGTCTTGTAGCGCTATACAAATGCTCAGTAGTAGTAGTAGGGTGGGGTTCTTAGGGGGGAAGGGGTAGGCTGTTTCGTACATCACCAGCTCTTTTAAAATTTTGCTGCTTGTTTTTCATCATTTTTGGTTTTTAACTTTGCGCAATATAGACTCTCTGTCTGCTTCTGTTCATTTAGTGATTCATTAGACTGGGATGCCTAAACCTTTGCATCCCACTGCATATGAAAACAACAAATAGAGGTGCTGTCTCCTTGTCACAGCTTAATTAAATTTAATAACAAATTTATAGCCTGCCTTTTCAATTTGACTGAATGTACATAGCAGATTATACCATATTTAAAACATTTCTTAAACTAAAACTGAATAGCTAAGGTCCAATATGCCTTGCTGCATTCAGATTGACTTCTTTATTCAATTAGCAATGCCTATCAGACATTATGGTTGTTGTCTCAACACATTATCTCTATTTTTTTTGTCTCTTGTCTTACCCTTGATAGTCTTATTTACCTCTCTCTTTATCCAAAGAAATGTTATTTATATTTGCAGGGGCCGTGGAACACTTTTTTGGCTGGAGGGGACAAACAATCCAATCTCCTGCCCTGCCCCCAAGCTCTCTATTCCTGATTCTATATCGAGCAAAATGTTGGTGGGGCCTTAGCCCCTGTGACCTTCCCCTTTCCACTGCCTATGTATATTTGTGCATATTATTGGATTAAAGAATTCCATGTTATTACCACTTTCCAGCTGCTTATGATGCACGAGGCTGGTACAGATTAGATTATGCGCATTCTAAAGCTAGCATAAATCTATAGAAAAACGAGTGACCAGATTTGGGGGGGGGGGGTGCTTTTGTTTGTTTCTCATTAAAAATAACAGAAAACAAATTTGCAGTCTTGATGATTTTGTTCTACTGCACCTGAGATATTAAGAAATTATTTTACAATTTCTGTCTTAAACGAGCCAGTCTCCTTTAATAAAATCCATATGAATAGATCAACAGCGCTGATGCCGAATAGTGCGGTATAGAAAAGCGTTAAATAAAATAAAAAATAAAAACAGAATTCAATTTTTGAATTAGTGTGTAGCCACACTACTCAGAGAAAACATCTCTGGTTACTAGGCCACTTTAACATCCCTTCGCTGCCATCAAAGCAATCCAAATCCTTCCTCGAAGCAATGGATGCACTAGAATACGAGCAAATAATAAACATGCCTACCCTTGAAAAGGGAAACACTCTAGACTTCATCTTTGCTCCCACATTTAAGCTCAAACAGAATAACCAGGCTTCACCCAAAATATCCCCAGTACCATGGTCAGACCACAATGCTATTACATGCCACATTCTATATGAAACAAGCAAATCTAGGGATACTCAAAACCTATCAATAGTTTGTTGGTTCCGGCGCTTTGAGAAATGAGCATTCTTGGAAAAAATTCTGCCAAAACCTGACACAGAAAGAGCTAACATTGATACACTCATAAACATCTGGAACAAGACCATAAGCAAAGCATTGCTACCACCACACTCTTCAGGAAGCTCCAAGAGACAGTACACAGCCATTTGATACAGTACAGAGTTAAGGGATTCTAAACTAAAGCTCAGAAAATTAGAGCAAAAGTGGTGTCAAACAAGAGATTTGCAGGATCGAAACACCTACATGACCGATCTTTAAGAACACTGTAAAATGATTGATGAAAATAAAAAGGAATACCACAAGAAACTCTTAATGTGCTCACTAAACCAACCATGAAAACCATTTGAAATAGTCAAATCTCTATTGAAAAACCCCAACATCAATGTCCCACACCCATAGACTTTTGCAAATCACTATCCAAACAAGCATAAAGGAAGCAAATACAATTCAGAAAATATTAAAAATGCCAATACCTCCATCCTCGAATTATCCTCTTTCAACTTAGTCCCTACAGACCACCTAGAAAATATTCAAGATCTCAACACCGCCACATCCCCAATTGGCCTATTCCCAACAAGCTGGATCAAAATAGCTCAAACTGAACTAAGTACAATCATTAGGAGAATCGTACACCTCTCTCTAAATCTTGGCATTGTATCCACCTCTCTTAAAACTGTCTCTATAAGACCATTATTAAAAAGCACAAACTCTGACATTCATAGCCCAAGCTCATACAGACCTATATCCAGCCTTCCACTCCTGGCAAAAAATATAGAAAAGATAGTCCAGCAACAACTCCAACACCACATTGATTCTCATGCTCTACTACACTCACAACATAGATTCAGGCAGCATCATGGAATTGAAACACTCATAACCTCCCTCTTGGACATGCTCATAAAAGGCATTGGGAAGTTCATTCTGATATAATCATGGATATAGTATCAGCATTTGACTCAATATGTCACAATACCTTATTATGGGGCAGGGGGGGAATGGGTTTATTCCCTGCAGCCTGACCCTGGCCTTAGGAGACTGAATCAGGGGTTGGGCTGCGGGGAATAAACACATTAACTGGGTGGCCGGCATTGTGTCTTTTAAATGGAGCCACGGTGCCATGGCAACATGATGCCATGGGGCTGTTGCTCCATTTAACAGGCCTGACTGAGTTAGTCGGGCTACTAATGTACATGCAGGCCAGGACTGAATCACAGTCCCGGCCTGCACGTACATGCTTGTTCACGATTCTGATCCTGTGGGGCTAGATATGCCCTGCAGGATCAGAATCGTGATCCCCTCTGTGCATCCGGTTCAGACCGGATGCACAGAAGGGATCTACGTCCGAGACAGAATCGGGCCCAAGGTGTTCCTCAGGGATCAGCATTATCTTCATTATTATTTAAAATCTACGTACAGCCAAACACTCTGGTTGCCATATCACTGGTCTTCTATTGCTATGTTCTCATCTCCGTCACGCAGGAAGGCTCTGGTGGAAAAGCCATATCTCTGATTCACTCCAACATTTTAAAGACTTACATCACTGCTATTGTTCCTCCCTCCACAATGCAAAAAAATCATATTACTCCAATCTGATCTCCACTTTCTCAAATTCCTCTCGCCATCTTTACACTGTCCTCACCTCCTGGCCCAGCTCTGTCTCTCCCCTGTCAGATACTATTTCCCTTCCAGACACTGCCCTTCTCACGCAATTCTTTACTGACAAAGTTCTGACTTTTCGGGCCACCTTTTTTGACTGCCCCCTTCCCCCTTGTTTTCCACTCTATCTGATTCCCCAACTTTGCCCACAATGACATTACTTATACTTGGTCTTTTTACATCCCATCTCCCCAGCAGAACTACTCAGACTTCTGTCTTCTTCCCATAAAATCACTTGTTCCATTGATCTTATACCCTCCTCTTGTCTGTCTGTACCATCTCTGTCCCTCTCTCCTGCAATCATTTCCTTCTTCACCAATAGCTTAATGTCTGGTACCTTTCCATCACTCTGGAAGCACACCTTAATTTGACCCATCTTGAAAAAAGTCTTCCCTAGACCTCACCTGCTCACTATAGACCTGTCTCGACCCTTCCAATTCTCTCTAAAATCCTTGAGAAGTTAGTCTTTGTTCAACTCTCTGCCCAACTTGATATCACTCATGCTTTTCACCCCCCACTAATCTGGCTTCTGCCCTGGTCACAACACGGAAACTATCCTTTTCTCTTTTCTAAATGAAATTAATGAATCACATGATAGATCCAAAGACACTGCTAAAGGGAGATTGTCCCTATCTTCTGCTTTCATTCCTGTCTCCATGACCTTGGGAACTGTGGAATTGTGCTTCACTGGTTTCATTCTTATCTTTCACAGTGGGATCTTCTTCATCCTCTCCTGTCCCACTTTCCTGTGGTGTCCACTAGGGATTGGTGCTGGTTCTCCTAATCTTTAACATCTTTCTGGTTTCACTCATTCAACTGATTTAACAACACACTATCTCAGCATATTACTATGTTGATGATATTGTCCTTCTCTACCACACAAATACAGCCACCCCCGGTCTCTCACCCCTTAACACTCGCTTGGCCCACATATCTTCCTGGTTATCTGCCAATCATCTTCACCTTAACTCCTCCAAGACAGCTGCCATCTGGTTCCCAGCTGGGGGTACCTGCCCCTTCCTCGCTCCTGTGCTCTTGGATTCCCCCATCCCCCTTGTTAGCTCCCTCCATTACTTAGGCGTCATTTTTTATTCTTCTTTGTCTTTCCATGACCACATCTCCATACTTGTCCACAGATCATTCTTTTCCCTTTTTCAGATTGCACTGTTCATCCCTTTCTCTCATCTTCCTCTTCTATCCACACTCCTCCTTACAATTGTCATGTCCAAGCTT
Source organism: Ichthyophis bannanicus (assembly GCA_033557465.1). Taxonomy (NCBI): domain Eukaryota; kingdom Metazoa; phylum Chordata; class Amphibia; order Gymnophiona; family Ichthyophiidae; genus Ichthyophis; species Ichthyophis bannanicus. Next base: position 223,109,589 of record CM066043.1, on the reverse strand, counting down.
GATTATTGTAATGCTGTTCTTCTGGGTCTCCCTCAATATCAATTGCACCACCTTTAACTTGTCCAAAACATGATGGTTTGTATCCTCACTCATGCTTCCCTCTTTGACCATGTCACCCCACTCCTGATTCACTACTACTGACTTCCCCTCAGGTACTGCATATAGTTTAAACCCCTTACTCTTGTTCATAGAGCATTGCATTCCAGCATCCCAAGATACTTTTCCAGACTTTATGCATCTCCACTCCACTCCCCACACCATGTCCTTCGTACCTTCCCACCTATGTCCACTCCTCAGTGCCCATGATTACTCTACTGTTTTCCAAACTCTTATCTTTCTGCATTTCGACTATTGCAACATTATCTACCAAGGCTTTACCTTGTGAGGAGTGGCCCAGTGGTTAGGACACAATACCTCAGGGGGCTGGGGGTTCAAGTCCCACCTGGGGACAGCAATCTCATGTCAGAGGGACTGGGGTTTCCAGTCCTATAGGCATGCCTTCCCAAGCCACTTCATCCTCTGTTGCCTCAGACACATATAGATTGTGAGCCCTTTGGGGACAAGGGACTATATCCAGTACCTGTTTGTAGTAATTACATAATGTAAACCACTTTAATTGAAGGATAAGGAAGTATAGAAAACTGTTTTAATAAATAAAAGAAAATAAATAAATAAAAATACCTTGAAACCACTACTGATGGTACAAAACACTGCTGCCCAGGCCCTACATGGAGCCTGGAGGTCAGAACATATCACACCAATAATAATGCACCTGCATTGGCTACCAATAGCTAGTTGTATAAAATGCAAAGTACTACTGATGATATTTAAAATAATGCACAATTTTTCTGCAGACTCTCTCCTATGTATCATACACATGACACCTGACATGACACCTATTAGAAAGAGAAGATAAAGCATGCAAAACATACTTATGATCCCAACCACAAGAGTAAAAAGCACTCAAACTGTCTGTCTTTGAGCATTTTCATTATATGCACTAGCCCTCTGGAACACACTACCAGAGAAGATGCATGCCAATACTGACCTCACAAGGTTCCACAAGGTACTAAAGACCCACTTATTCTGGCAATACTATTTATTTATTTATTTATTTAGCTGTTTTTTTATACTGCTTTTCACTGGGTCAAAGGGGTGTACATTTAATGAAGATTATATTTTGGTTACATTTAGCAATTACTTATGTGCAGAGGAGAGGGGAGAGTAGATGAATGTAGGGATTAGATATTTACATTAACTGGGTAATTGCAAAGCACATTGAATATGTACTAGTCAAATGTCAACAGAGGGGGTGGTAGAGAGCGGAGAACGGTGAAGGCAGGAGAGTGGAGGGAGGAGTTAAGTGACGGGTCCAAAACATTCTGTAAATAAGTGGTTCTTTCGGTGTTTCAGGAAGGTGATCAGCTCAGTGATGTTACTGATTTTCTCAGGTAGGGTGTTCCAGAGCCTCAGTGCATAAAGTTCAAATGATCTTGAGCACGCTTGTTGGTTGCTTTTTTGTTTTTTTCATGTGGTTTGACCAGTGTGTTTTTGGTACATTATCTTCTTGATCTGTTGATTTGAAATGTGTGTAGTAATGCCTGCAGATGGGAGGAGGATTTACCATTGATGATTTTGAAGGTCAGCAGCAGAAGTTTGTATTTTATTCAGCTTAGTAGCGGTAGCTAGTGAAATTGTATGATGTAGGCTGTTGTGTGTAGTGGAAGAAGGGGTGGGGTTGTGGTAGGCCATGATAAATAGAATTACAGTAGTCAAGGTGTGGGATAATTATAGCCTGGAATGCTGTGCAGAAGTTAGATCCAGTAGTGGGCGAAGGTGTTTCAGAGTTGTAGTAGGTTGTGGTGCTCATAGTAACATATAGTAACATAGTAAATGACGGCAGATAAAGACAGTATGGTCCATCTAGTCTGCCCACTAATATGGCAAGAGTAGGTGCACCTGCTGCTCCGTGCAGGCCACCCCTCCCTCATGTGGTGCCTTTACACAAAAGCGGAAGTAAGGATATGGTTGAAAACTACAGGCCGGTTAGTTTAACTTCAGTGGTAAGTAAATTATTGGAAACGCTGCTGAAAGAGAAAATAGTGAGGTTTATGGAGTCCAGTGGATTACAGGATCCAAGGCAGCATGGATTCACCAGAGGCAGGTCTTGTCAGACAAATCTGATTGATTTCTTTGATTGGGTGATCAGGGCGTTGGACTGAGGGAGAGCCCTAGATGTGGTGTATTTAGATTTCAGTAAAGCCTTTGACACCGTTCCTCACAGGCAACTTATAAGCAAACTGAGCATCCTAGGGATAGACCCTAAAGTTACTGTTTGGGTTAGAAATTGGTTGAGTGGGAGGTGACAAAGAGTACAAATAAATGGAGCTCACTTTGAGGAGAAGGAAGTTACCTGTGGTGTGCCCCACGGATCTGTCCTTGGTCCGATTCTTTTTAACATCTTTGTTAGTGATATAGCGGAAGAGCTGTAAGGTTTGCCTCTTTGTGGATGATACCAAAATCTGCAATAGAATAGACACCCAGGAAGGTGTAGATAACATGAGGAGGGATCTAGCTAAGCTTGAAGAATGGTCTAGAATTTGGCAGCTGGGATTTAATGTTAAAAAATGTAAGGTCATGCATTTGGGCTGCAGCAATCCAAGGGAGCAATATAGTATAGGGGGTGAAATACTTTTGTCCACTAAAGAAGAGCAGGACCTAGGCGTGGTTGTGTCTGATGATCTTAAAGTAGCTAAACAGGTAGAAAAGGCGACAGCAAAAGCTAGAAGGATGCTTGGGTGCATACGAAGAGGAATGGCTAGCAGAAAAAAGGAGGCAATAGTGTTTCTTTATAAGTCTTTGGTGCGACCTCATTTGGAGTATTGTGTGCAATTCTGGAGACCGCACTTTCAAAAGGATATAAACAGGATGGAGTCAGTACAGAGGGTGGCTACTAAAATGGTTAGTGGTCTTCATTATAAAGCATATGAGGACAAATTTAAGGATCTTAATATATACACCTTACAGGAAAGGCGGGATAGAGGTGATATGATTGAGACGTTTAAATACCTCCGTGGCATAAATGCACAGGAGGAGAGCCTCTTTCGCTTGAAAGCAAGTTCTGCTACGAGGGGACATGGGATGAGGGTGAAAGGGGATAGATTCAGGAGTGATATGTGGAAATATTTCTTTATGGAAAGAGTGGTGGATCCATGTAATAGTCTCTCAGTGGAGGTGGTAGAGATGAGGACAGTATCTGAATTCAAAAAATCATGGGAAAAACACAGAGGATCTCGAAAGGAAAAAAGGGGACTGTTGTAGTTGTTGATAGGGAGGGACAGACTAGATAGGCCATGTGGTCTTTTTCTGTTATCATTTTTCTATGTTTCTTTGTTCTATTTGTATTATTTATCTGTGTCTTCAGGTTTAGGAGTTGGTCCAGGATGATGCATAGATACTTGGCCTCTGTTTGGACTTTCACATCAATGTTTATTTTGAGGGTGGGTGGAGGGGTGAATGAATCCTCCTTGGTGATGAATGGCACTTCTGTTTTTTTGTAATTTATTGTTAGGGAGTTTGTTGCCAGCCATTGGGTTACATCTGTAAGGTATTGTAGTTTTTCTGTGAAAATGGGTTTGTTTGTGTTGAAGGGTGTGTAGAACATGACATCATCTGCATAGATGTGGCAGAAGATGATTTGGGAATGGATGGTTGAACACAGTGGCTGTAAATAGATATTGAAGAGGAGTGATAAGGTTGAGACTTTTGGTACACCATGGTTTTGGGAGTAAATGGATGATGTATTGAGTCCCATTTTTACTTTTTGTTGACAATTAGCCAGGTTAGTATTGAAACCATTTTAGTACCATATTTTGAATTCCAATAGAGTGGAGCCGTTGTAGGAGAATGCTGTGGCTGGTGCTGTCAAAGGCAGCTGTTATGTCCAGAAATATCAAGATGTATTCTTGTTGTGCATTTTGTATTCCTTTTATTAGTCTGTTCATGAGGAAGGTTATGAAGGTTTCTAGTCTGGTGTGGTTGAAATTTGTGTTGCTGTGGGTCTAGGGGAGTGTGCTGATGATGTGTTCTTAGACTTGTTGGATGTTTTTTTTCTTTGATTTTGGCCAGGAAGGGAAGACTTGGCAATAGGTCTCTAGGAGGTTGGGTCCATGGGGTCAAGGTGTGCATATGGAGGAGTTTTTTAGGCTATCAAACATATAGCCCTGGGGTTAGTGACATCTGGATGATTTTCTTGAGGAATGGGCTGAATTCTGATTTGGTCGTTTAATCCCACATACTGGGCATGGATCCAGAGGGGGGATGTGGTTGTGTTGATGGTCATAATTGTGGCTTCTATATTTTCATTGCTAATGGAGTTAAATGATGTCCATGTGGTGATAGTGGAGACAGTGGGTGGAGTCTGAGCAGTCTGGGATGGTGGTCGAATTTAGGACTTTTTGTAGTGGTTAGCAGTTGTTGGGGACTGATGGCAATATCTGTATTGTCCTCGGTGGGAGTTTTTATCAGGTCTTTTACTATGTCAAATAGCTCCCTTGGCCAGTTGAGCTAGCCACTAATCAGTTTGATGTGGTATACATGTTTACATTTGTCAGTTGTGGGGTTGTATTCTGTTAGTAAAGACATATAGTTGATCTGGTCGGCTGTTAGTATGGCTCTTTGCCGTTTATGCTCTGGTTTTCTGAGTTGTGTTTTGAGATCACAGAGATTAGGAGTGTACCAATGGGGTCTTTGGTGGTTTATTGCTTTTGTGTTGTAGTGGTGGTGTTGCTGCTGCTTCTCCGATGATTTGGTTCCAATTAGATATGAGTGTATCAATGTCATCTCTACTGTGTCCAATGAGGGGATCACATTGATGAGGAAGCTTTTTTTTTAAATTAAATTGTTTAAAGCATCTGTTTGTTTGGTGCTGGTTCATGTGGGTTGTCATTGTGCTGAGTAGAAGCTGGAAGCTTATTAGGTTGTGGTCGGTCCATGGGACTGGTAATAGTTGTGTTGAGGGGGAAATTTGATGTAGAATGTTTTTTTGTTGATAAAGATGAGGTCAAGTGTATTTCTCTTTTCATGTTTAAGCACTTTTATGATTTGGGTGAAGTCCATGGAGGTCATAGCTTCTAAGAAGAATGTTGCGTATTTGATTGGGACAGAAGGAAGGTTGAAATCTCCTAGTAACAGTAGGTCTTTCTTTGTTTTAGTGTTTTCTAGTATGTTTGAGAGGTCATTAGTTGGGGTGGTAGGAGACCTGTATGTCGGCAGATTGTTATGAGTCTGTTTGTTATGAAGAGCATGTCTAATTCTTTTGTGCTCTCTGCAGATTATTTGTTGAAGTGTAGGTGGAATTTTGTTAAGATGAGTATTCTTCCTCCTCTTTGATGGGTTCTTGAACTGCTGAAGAAGAGGCTGCAGGTGGGTAATTTGAGTTGGTTCATTAGTACTGTTTCTGCTTCAGACAGCCAAGATGCTGTTATACATAATATGTCCAAGTTTTGGAATGTAAAGTAGTCTTTGATGATAGGGGTTTTGATTTTTTGCAGCACGCATGTTTGAGTGCACATTTGAGCATATGGGTGCTCTTGGTGGTGACAATAGCAGCCCGAGTGAAGTCATTTTGAAGAGGTATGTTGATTAGGTTATTCATGTTTTGTTGACTGATGTGTTGGTAGAGGTTACCCATGTTGTTGTTGCCATATATGCTGTAAGTTGGGGAATGGGATTTGGGGTTAGTAGGGTTTCAGAGGTGAAGGTTAGTGCCAGTAGGGCAAGTAGTGTGTATAAGGATAAATATAAGGGGAGCATGATTTGTGCGGGGTTGTAGCCATAGGAGCCGTGTTCCGAGGGAAGGGAGAGTTTGTTCTTCTGTGGTGTCTTGTGTGCTTGATGTGATTTGTGGTCAATCTGTATCGGTTGTGTAGAAGAGTGGGAGTGTTCTTTGAGTGAGGTCCATGGGCCCTATGATGCAAGTGTTTCTGAGATGTAAGCTATTGGCTTGCAACAAGTGATGGCACCTATAGTGGTTAGGGCTTGCCTTTGTGTAAGGGAACCAAATTTGGCATTCTCCTGCTGATGTGTTGATCATAAGGCCCCCCAGGTCTAAGTAGCTGTGGATGCGAGGTTGGCTGCATCCGTGGGTCTCCCTTTTCTTGTGGCAGATCTGTTTGCTGGGAGGCCATGGCCTCGTAGGGGGGTTGAGCAATCTAAGTCTTGGAATTATTCACTCTTGTTTGCTGGGTAGCTTCCCGTGTTTGAAGTCTACGGATGGTGATTAGGTTGGTACTTTGTTCAGTTTGTGGATATGGTTGTTGGTCTATAGGGAGCATTGCGATTTCCCGCTACAGTTCCTGTCTAAGGGCCATGACAAAGGCCCTGTTGGCTAGGCCCTTAGGCAAGGGCCCACTTGGGAAAATAGTGACCTTATATAGAAGCTGTGAATTAGGGATGATGCCTCTAAAGGAGGCGGAGCTTACCGGCATGTCTGTATCCTGTTTGCAGCAATCAATTGCGATTAATGCCTGATTCGGAGGCTGTGAGGGCATCTGGGCTGCAGGAGCAGCTTTCGGATGTGCTACACACATGGCTTGGAGGGTCGCACAGTCATCGGCTAGTGATGATGCCTCCAATGAAGGCAGAGCTGTGTCCATGTCCTATTTGCAGCTGCTGATCACGATGAATGCAGGATTGTGAGGCTGTGCAGTCATCTGGGCTGCAAGTGTGGCTTTCAGATGCACTGCACATGCAGTTTGGAGGGTTGCACAGCATGAAAACATACCATGGTATCCATAAAAGACTTGTCAGTAACTATCTGCATAGCATCACATTGGACTAGTTTGCCCCATGTCACCTTCCGTTGAGTTACCCATGTTAACCTTCCTGTTAAATGTATAATTCTTTACTGTTATGCAATGTTATATGTAAACCACGCTGACTGTGAAATAGAGCAGTAGATAAAGTAAAACCAGTTGAATAAAATAAATAAATGATGGAGTTTTCGCTTGGTAAAATCCTGCACTTTTTCCTCCTGTACATCCTGCTGTAAGTGGTGCTATATTTTGCATTCCGGCTGTTCAGTTTCAGGAAAATAACTTGTGACACTCAATTTGTTGAACATTTCTGTGGATTTCACATAGCCTTCTACAGGTGGGCCAGTGTGATTCTACTGCATTTAATTAGAATTCAAGGAGTTGTCTGTATTTTTACCCTTTACTTTAGTTTTATTATTCCTTTGGCTTTTCCTTTATTAGACAACCATAGAACTGAGGGACCTTTATGATCATTAACAAATACCAGCAGATGTGTATGCCTAAAAAAGGTAATTAGGTTATCACCTGAAAATATCGAGGATTATAAAAAAATAATAATTTATAAATATGTACATCTGAAGCTGAATTATGAAACTTACAGTATATATGTGTTGGACCTTGTGATGACCTCAGATTTTAGTTGAAAGACGAAGTCAGAGAAGAGGAGAGTTGCACAGTAGCTAGAGTAATGGACTGGCAACCTGGAAATCAGGATTGGAGTAGGCACCAACCCACGTATTTTTAAAGATATCGCTAACGAATATGCATCACACCGATTTGTATACAATTTGCCACCGCCTTGTCGCACTGTTTTGAGATCTTCAGAAATAATCACTCTAAGGTCTTTCTCCTGATCCGTACACACCTATAGGGAGCGAGAGGTTGGTGTGTACGGATCAGGAGAAAGACCTTGGAGTGATTATTTCTGAAGATCTCAAGGTGGCAAAACAGTGCGACAAGGCGGTGGCAAAAGCCAGGAGGATGTTGGGCTGCATACGAAGAGATATTACCAGCAGAAAAGAAGAGGTAGTTATGCCACTGTACAAGTCACTGGTGAGGCCTCACTTGGAATACTGTGTTCAGTTTTGGAGACTATATCTTGCAAAGGATGTAAAAAGACTGGAAACGGTTCAGAGGAAGGCGACCAAAATGATTTGGAGCCTGCGTCAGAAGCCTTATGAGAAGAGACTTAAAGACCTAAACATGTACACTTTGGAGGCGAGGAGGGACAGGGGAGATATGATTCAGACCTTTAAATACTTAGAGAAATAATGAACAAACCTCTTCCAAAGACAGAGAAGCTGCAAAACTAGAGGGCATAACATGAAGCTACAAGGTGGTAAATTGAAAAGCAATGTCAGGAAATACTTTTTCACTGAAAGGGTGGTGGATGTTTGGAATGCACTTCCGATGGAAGTGATGGGGGCAAATACGGTGACGGAGTTCAAAAGGGCATGGGACAGACACAGTGGATCCCTTTACAGCAACAAGAATATATCAAAATAATCTGAACCATCTAATTCCTTAACAAATAGGGGTATCCTACATGGAGTGGCAGGATCACCCCTGGACAAAGACATGGGGAGGGGGGGCCTGCACGGAGCGGCAGGTGTACCTGCTCTTGGCATCGCACTGGACAGACTAGATGGACCATACTGGTCTTTATCTGCCGTCATTTACTATGTTGCTATGTTACTATGTTAAACCAGTCGGCATGCAAATCTACTTCATGCATATTTGTTAGAGATATCCTGAAAGCCTGAGTGGATTGGTATCCACACAGGGACTTTAGGTCGCATGCCTTTGACCCGGTGTACTAAGGCTACGTACACAAAGACAGTTATATGTTCACTAGCAGGCAGCAAACACAGCACACTTAGAGCTCATTTTTTGTTGTTTATATGTATAACATCACACTATCTGTCTTACTTACTAAATAGCTCAATTTCATCCGAATAAAAAGAGGAAAGCATTTGGACAAGATGAAGGCAGGGCCAGCAATTATATTTTTAGAGGTTCATTTTATAAAAGGCTGCCCAGTCAAAGCACATTTTACTGTGATAAAATTAAGCCTAGTTTTGCTAGATCCCTCCTCATGTTATCTACACCTTCCTAAGTTTCTACTCTATTGCAGATTTTGGTATCATCTGCAAAGAGGCAAATATGAGTGTAAGTGGCAGAGAATGCACCTTAAATTATGAAATGGAGAAAAACAGCATAATGTACTAAAACCATAATTTAGTAATACCTTATGTTCCAAGTAGGACTCTTTGGTCTCAATAACAAAACAGGCTAGTTAGGCTGTCTATTTCCAGGGCATACCTTGATATCACCAGGGAGGCAACATTCTATTATTTAGCCCCAGCATTTTGGAATGCTCTACCCAAGGAAATTAGATTCAAGGCATCTCATTTTTAAAAAAAAGTATTAACATTTTTTTATTTTGAACTGGCATTTTCCAATACATAATTGTTGGGCAGAGTTGTAGGCTGCAATGGAGGCAGGCTGCATTTCAAACAGAATTTGGGATCTACCATATGTTTCAGGAATCTATTCTCAATTGAAAATTGTAGCTTTTATTGATCTTCTTTTTTCTCTTCTGTCCATTTCTTTACCTTTTCTACTGTCTATTTTGGCAGATTTTGAACAGTTCTGGAAAGCAAAAGAAGGGCAGTGTAGCGAGCACCTAATATACATTAAAAAAATGGTCTATCCAGTCTGCCCGTGAATACCAACTACTAAGTTTTACAGTCCCTTTTTCCCCTAGAGATCCTATGTTTTCCCATGTTCTCTTCAATTCAAATACAGCCCTTGTCTGTACTACCTCCATTGGGAGGCTATTTCATGCATTTACCACTCTTCCTGTAAAGAAATATTTCCTCAAATTACTTCTGAGTCTATCCCCTTTCACCTTCACCCTATGCTCCCTCATTGCACTCAGTTGAAAGAGGGCCTCCTCATGTGCATTTGTGCCATAGAAATATTTAAATGTCTCTATTATATCTCCCCTCTCACCTTTCTTTCAAAGTATATTGAGAGATCTTTAAGTCTGTCCCCATATGCCTTATGATCAAGACCATTGGCCATTTTAGTAACCACCCTCTGCACCAACGTCATCCTATTTATATCCTTTTGAGGGTGTGGTCTCCAGAATTGCACGCAATACTCCAAATGAGGTCTCGCCAAAGACTTATATAAAGGTTCTTCCGCCTCCTTCCTGCTGACACATTCCTCTCCCTATGCGCCCAAGCATCCTTCTGGCTTTTACTGTCACCTTTTCTACCTGTTTAGCCACTTTAAGATCATCAGAACCAATCACCCCCAGGTCCCTCACTTCTTTCATGGACAGAAGTACTTCACCCCCTATATTGCACTGCTCCCTTGGATTTTTGCAGTCTAAATGGATGACACTGCATTTTTTGGCATTAAATCTCAGCTGCCAAATTCTTGACCATTCTTCAAGCTTCCACTAGATCCTTACTCATATTATCTACATCTTCCTGGGTGTCTGCCCTATTGCAGATTTTGGTATCATCTGCAGAGGCAAACCTTGTCTGACAAGACCTGCCTATAGTAAAACTATACAGCCTCAGATCCTGCAATCCATTGGATTCCAGAAACTTCACTATCCTCTGTTTTAGCAGTTTTTCTATAAATTTACTTACCACAGATTTCAGACTAACCGGCTGTAGTTTCCAACTTCATCCTTACTTCTGCTTTTGTGTAGAGGGCCTATATGCACCACTTCTCTTGGACTACTCCCACCTCTAAAGAAGCATTGAAAGGGTCAGACAGTCAATTTCCTGCACTATTTGCAGAGTGCGGGTTGGTCGTGTGAGTAGGGACGTGTCGGCAGAGTGTGGGCATGCTTGAATCATGTGCTCACCATGAGGGTTAACAGCATGTTGTGTAGATATTGTGAGTGCAGCTAATACCACCTCAATGGGTGGCATTAGCTGCAACTGCATTTTGATGCCATGTCACATGTTCATCTGTCGGGGATATGCTGTGCAAGCCCCCCGACACATAACGCGCGGCTGTTGCAGCTAACGCAGTGCTGTGTGCACTAACTTGCTGCATTAGCTGCCAGAGCCTATTGCGGTTTAGTAAACATGCCCCGAAATCACATCAGATCTTTTGTGTAAGTTGCTTCTCTAATTTAGGAAGCAGCCAAGGACATAGGTAGTGACTTATGTGTGCAAGGACTTGGCTGCATTTTTTCATAGATATAGCAGTTTTAATATATTTCCAAGTTGTGATTATTATTTGCTTTGTTTATAATGCTAGTCAATAAATCGTAACCTAGCAAATTATGATGTCTGTGCAAAATTAAATGGCACTCGTTTCTATGAATTGCTGTTTTTATTTTGTCATTAATCAGCTGAGGAGAGAATGATATTTCTGTAAAGAGCAAATCTAAATGGCTTGGAAGACTAAAAGAGATACTGTTTGCTGGGTAAAATTGAACAAAAATGCTTTTGTGGTTATTAAAAGGAGGCAGACGTTTGTGGGCTGCACGACATATTCTGATGGGGGGAAAAAGCAGAAAGCCAAGTGGGTTAAGACGCCCTCTCTAGCCCCTGCAATGACTTTGTCCTTGTGTATTTTTTGGGCCGCTTGATTCCTTCTTCGCCTATGCGCAGCAGCAGCTGCCAGTGGTACCGGGGGAGGCAAGCCTGATCGTGCAGCTGTCTGAGTCAGGTGGCTCGGTGTCTGTCTCGGGTATAGACTCTCTCTCTCCCAAATTACAGCATCTTCCAAATGTGGCGCTGTTGCAGACATCTTCTGGAGTACTGTGGCAGGAGGACCTTCCTTTACAAGGTGAGTTACCCAGTCGTCGAGGGCTGGACACAGAGTTGCAAGTGGAAAGTGCCCAAGCTCTCCCAGATCAACATTCTCACAGCAACCTGATGGAGGCGGCAGCAGGAGGACAGGCAACAAGTTTGGCTGTCTTGCAAGGTCTGAGCCAGGCTCCAAACATCATGGAAGGTGAGGAGCTGGTTGTAGGAAGCTCTCTCCTCCTTTTCCCTGGTTGGACCAGAGGTTTTTACACTCAAATTGATATGGTCTGCTATTATGAAACTGGGGGAAGCCCTTGTTCCACAAGTTTCAAGTTTGTTGATGCAAGTTCGAAGTAACAGTTCCTCTATTTGAGAGAAAACCGAAACTGTTAGCAATCCAGAATATATTAGAGATGCAATCCAGGGTTGCTTCTTTGGAAGAACATTGAGACTCCTTTATAATGGACTTTGTAGCTGTTAAAGCACAGTTGGAGCAACATGATCATGCAGCTAGAGCTGCAAATTTAAGACTTATTAATTTTCCAAAGGTAATCACTCTATCACCTAGAGATATATTTCAATCTTATCTCACTGCAATTCTGGGTGTACCCACCGAGTAGCACCCTCTGATGGTCAAGGTTATTACCTGCCTATTGCAAAAACTTTTGTGGGTGTAGAGGAACTTCCTGGATTGCAACAGGTTGATGTGCTTGATGTCTCTGCATTACTAGAAAGTTCTCAGGATGAACCATTTGTGCCTTCTACTTTGCTAGTTTCCTTTACAATGCTTTCAGATAGGGAATGGTTACTGAAAATGTTTTTTAAGAAAAGAAATGTGATGATCAAAGGGCTCCTAGTTCATATGTGTCCAGGGAAACACAGTGGAGTAGATGGGTTTCTTTTCTTCTTTGTCCTAGAGTCCAGCAGCTCAGAGCTCTTTTTCCTCAAATATTCATGTAAATGCATGGTTAAATATCAATCTATATCTTACATTTTCTATGAGCCTTACCAGCTGCTGGCCTTCCTTAGCGCTCGTCTCCCTGTGGCTTCAGAGGTACCTTCTTCTGGTCTTCTGTGATGTTAATAGGGCTGGCTGTTTGGTTCTGTCTCTGTTACTTTCAATTGATATGTTTCCTTTTCTTGTATCCCCTACTTATAGTGGGCTAGAGTAGGTAGGGTTGGATTGTGTTTTTGATTCCTCTGCAGTTGGTCTTTGTGCCATTTTCTTTTGACTTGTTACAAAACTCTGTCTAATTCTGTATAAAATATTATTTTTGGGAGTTATTGTAAAATGCATAAATACAAAATAAAAAAAATATCTTGAGTCAACTAATTGGCTGCAGAAGAACAAATGAAAGAGGAACTAAAAATATATGGATATAGATAACTGCAGTGGTTAAATTACCTTCATGTGAAGACTATTTCTTAGTCAGTTATAACAGCTATGAATGTCTTGCCAATGAGAGATTACTAAAAACAGTTTTGTACTTAGAGGTAGTTGAAGACATTATAAACATACAGTATCAATCAACTGACTCCTTTACCTGTCATGGAGAACACAAAAAGGAGGAGGAACCTCTGCAGAGAAAACAAGTCCACAAAAGTGGAGGTAAGCATAACCACACCACTGGTATTAGTCATTGAAAGAGCCTTTATTACAAAAACTTTCAAGGTCCAAGATCCGACTTGGCCAAGTTTTGACTGTCAGCCTGCATCAGGGGTCTGGAACAAAACATATACATGGACAATATAAAAACAGAAGAATTTAAAAACCTAATAAATACATGCATAAAAGAGGTACAAAATAAAACCTAAATGAAACAATATAGCTAAATATAAACAGAATTAAAAGTGAATAAAAGCAAGAGCAAAAATACCAGTGAAAACTCAGTTGGGAGAAATCTCCAAAGAAGGACCAAGAATGCACAGACATTTTAGTTCTATTTATATTTATTTATATTGTTTCATTTATGTTTTATTTTATACCTCTTTTACCTATGTATTTATTAGGTTTTTAAATTCTTCTGTTTTTATAATGTCAATGTATATGTGTTGTTCCAGACCCCTGATGCAGTCTGACAGCCGAAACATGGCCAAGTCGGGTCTTGGACCTTGAAGGTTGTTGTAGTAAAGGCTCTTTTAATAACTAATATCAGTGTGTGGTTGTGCTTACCTCTGCTTTTTGTGGATATTTTACCTGTCATGCCAACCCGGTGTTTACCATGCTCATGCACTCGTGCGCTAATTCATAGGGACATGCACATGGCTGGTCTAACTGCTAGGCAAACTGGGTGGTGCTTAGGGCAGCAGCTTCTAGAGGGCAGCTACAGTCAAAACAAAGCAAATGTACATGACTTTCCCGACTAACTCAGTCAGGGCTTTTAAATAGCGCCCTAACAGACACACAAGCTCATTAGTGCTTGCTTTTACCTGCAGGAAGAATGAGCAATTTGAAAAGATTTTACTGCTACTTAGTAATTACTCCCTAAATTTTATTTCTATAGGAAGCCAGTGGAATGAGATAAGTATTTGCATAATATGACCACCTGATTTCATGACTGAAACAAAATGGGCTGCTGAGTTTTGAGCAAACTGCAGTGATTTAATTGCAGAAACAGATAGCCGAATACAAAGGAATTATAATAATCCAACAGGGCTAGGACTAGGCAATGTAACACAGTCCAAAAGCCACTTGGCTTCAAATAAGATTTTAATCTGCACAATAATTGCAATTTGAACCATGATTTACTTGTTAACTCCTAAATATCAGACCACTGCTGAAATTATTTTCTGCCCATCAGTTTCCAGGTCTATAGATAAGCTACAGTCAGGACTATAGCTCAAATCAATTGTCACTGCTTTATTTTTCAAATTTAGTGTAAAACCTTGCAAAGACATACTATAGGCTGCAGCTTTAATTCAACTGGCTATGACATAGCAAATTAAAGACATCACCTGTACATGGCATGTACAACATATTATCATCAGCATAAAAACAACAGTTAACTTGTAGTGCCTGCAACAAATCTCACGGCAGATGAATATAGGTATTAAATAATGTGCAATCAGTGATGATCCCTGGGGCAGTCCATGGCTCATTGTGAACCAGTCTGATGATTGTTCTCCCACAAACACATTATTCCCTGCCAGAAAGGTAGGACTTAAACTAATCTAAAACAGACAGCCCATTCCCAGTGTTGTTGTTATTATTATAAAGCATTGTTATGCCACTACAATCCCAATTAAAATTAGTTCAGTGCGGTTTACAGTAAGATTTCTAAAACATTTACAAAAATTGGATATTAAGAGAACAACCAGGATTTAAGTTTTTTATGAAATGTAGTAGTCCAAGAAATCCCCTTTAATGCTACAGGTAACCCACAATTCTGCTGCTTTAAAGCCAATTGAATTACCAAACCTTCTTTGGTTAGTTAAACCCTGACTTTATGGAAAAACCAGCATCAATGAATTACAGCATTTCCCTAACTTAATCAGCCAGTCATTTGTCTAGTATTGCAACCAATAAGGTCCTGACCCTGTTCCATATTCAACACAAAAAAACAAATTAGTATGAATCCGAAACACCATTTAAGGATCCTAAGTATTCTATCAAACCATATTGTCAATTTTTGAGTTAGGTCAATAAATAAGACAAACACTCCACAACTGGAAGGAGAGCACAACAAACTCAGTCAGGAGTTGGGCCTACATGAATATGAGTATTAACACATTTGTTTAAGAATAAAGCTAAAATGGTTGCACCCTGGCACTTTTTTTCTAGGACACGATTAAGAATCATTACATTTCTTTCTAACAACTTGGATTCTGTGGTACATAGGACATCAGGTTTTTCTTCAACCATAACATGATATAAACTTTCATATTTTGTTTGTAGGGATCTTGCATTAATTAAGTAATTAATTAAGTAACTTTTCATTAATTTCTGCCAGGACCCTTTACCAGTGGTACCTGTACTAGATTCTGCAATTAATGATAATGATGGTGATGATTATTTACAAGAGGATATGCAGATGTATACTGTCACCCTCACGGTGGCCAGCCCAATGCCTAGGGCGCTGAGACTTGGTCTGCCTGTGGTGTTCCTGCCTCAGAGAGCGTGGGCTTGCTTTAACTCTAAAAGGCCTTCTGGGAATGTAAGTCCCTTTACCCTTTGAGCACAGATGAGTTGAAGTCGAGTGGTTTCAGGCAATGACAAGAATTTATTTTCCCCTTCCCTGCGGATTAAGTGCAAGTGAATAACTCAGGACAAAACATGCCATAGAATTGGCTTGAGGAAATTATACATGAACTCAGGTAAGTTAGCCTTGTCAGCTTCAGGCTTTAAACGTGCAGTGCTTGATACAAAACAAATCACAACAGCTTCAATTAGCAAAGAAAATGTTCCCTTTTCTTCTGCTGCTTTTACTGTCTCTCACAGACACTGTTCAGCATAGGGAATTCACATGGTCAGCCAAAGATAATGTACAGTCCATCCGATCATCCACTATTTCATTATGGACAGAGTCTATCTGCATTTCCTCAGCATCAGGAATAGCAGGGTGTGGCAGTAAGTTGCTATCCTGATCTTTGAAACAAACGGTTTCTCTGACCTCACGTGGTTTCTCTCTGTAACACTCTCCTGAGCAGGGTTGTAAACTACCATATATGCTGTAGTTTTTGTCCAGGGAGTTTGCTACTTTCTTTCTTTCCAACATAGAGAGACCAAGAGAGGAGGAGGCATTCTCATACTTACCAAGAATGACCTAAATTTCCACACCGTGGACTCCACAAGCTCAAACAGCATGGATGTCTTAACCATCACAAATGAGCAATGCTTCATCAATCTAATATACAGAGCACCCTCACCCTCCACGGACGACCTTCCTAACATTCTAGAACTAGCAGCCAACACACGCAAGCCCAGCATTCCCAACTGGATACTAGGAGACCTCAATCTCCCAACACTGCACCCCAGCCACGCCTCAGCCCTCCTTGAAGTAATCAACGAGCTGGGCTACAAGCAAATTGTTGAAGCCCCCACGCACAAGAGAGGAAATATCCTTGACATGATCTTTGCTCCTCTGACAGCTCTTGATTCCAACAATAGACTTGACACTTCTGTAACCCCAGTACCTTGGTCAGACCATAACTTAATCACCTTCCCCATCCTCATCAACGGCAAGCAGTCATCACACATCAACAAAAACTCCATTGACTCAACAAAAGTAACATCTCGGAAATTCAAAACCTTCAACAAAGAACATATACTTACGGAAACCCTCCCTCTCCTACATGACACCTCTCTCAATCTCTAAAATCTGATCACATCCTGGAACAGCACTATCAGTACCATTGCACTGCAACCAGTCCAGGGTAACAACCCAAAGAAAAGAAAATCCTCTCCTTGGTTCTCCCCTGACCTACGAGCCTCCCTCACACACCTAAGAAGATTGGAGAAATGATGGTGTCGCTCACACTCTTCAGAAGACCAAGCAGCCTACAAAGTACATCTATCTGCGCACAGAGAGTCAGTCATGGCCAAGATGAAACAATTCCATACCGATATGCTGAAAAGATCACTAAATAAACCACGTGATCTTTTCAATTTAGTCAAGATCTTATCTAAGGAACCATCACCAGAACATCCTGAACCCATTCAACCCCAAGCTTTCGCCGATTACCTGCAATCCAAGCTGCTTCAAACCAACAACATTGCAACAATCCCTTCTCAAGACACCGTATGCATATCAAACCTATCTATGTTCTCCACACCATCAAGAAAACATGTTGAGGACACCATCGCTGCCCTTAACACTACCACTGCACAAACTGACCCTTGCCCAGCCCACTGGATAAAGGAACTACGCCAAGATCTCAGCCCCATCATCACTAGAATGATGAATTTATCCTTTACAACCGGTTCCTTCCCATCAGCCCTCAAGAGAACATCCATCAGACCCCTCTTGAAAAACCACAAACTCGACCCACAAAAGGTTGAATCTTATAGACCCATAGCTAGTATACCCCTGCTAGCTAAAATAATTGAAAAGGAAGCTCAAAGACAAATACAGGACCACATCGACACAGCCTCCCCTCTGGACCACTGCCAACATGGCTTCAGAGAGTTCCACGGTGTCGAAACCCTCCTTACCACTCTCTGCAACAACATCATCACAGGCATTGATAACATCCGCCAAGGCTTTGCTCTTATCTTCTTGGACATTGCTGCAGCTTTTGACTCTGTACATCATGATCTTTTAATAGGGCAACTAAAAGAAAAAGGCATCAATAACACTGCCCTGGAGTGGTGCAAGTCATACCTTGATCAGAGATGGCAGTACGTGACCTCAGGGACTGCAACATCCGCACCTTACCACCAAAAGCAAGGCGTACCACAAGGATCATCCCTATCTTCACTCTTTTTCAATATATACATACAGCCAGTCTGCAATATCATCAGGTCCTTCAAGGTTGAATGCTTGATATACGCGGACAACATCCTTCTATACATGCCTTTCTCCACAGTCCATATGGACCTTTCCCCGCTAGCCAAATGTTTTGATGCAGTATCTGAATGGCTTCAATCCCAGAACCTACGAATTCAACACAAAAAGACTGAAGTTCTCTTCATCACTAGGGACCCACTTTTCACCCCCCCCCCATCCCATATAAAGGTGAAAGAAGCCGAGCTCCAATCAAAACCTTCCATTCGTTACCTTGGGGTCACTTTGGACCAACGCTTGGATTTGAAACTACATATAACCAACGTAGTCAGAGCAATCTACCTCAAGATCCGGACACTCCGCCATCTTTGCCCCCTGCTTGATCCTGATGACTTCCGAACTATATTTCAAGCCTTAACCCTACCACACCTTGACTATGCTAATGCCATTCTCCAAGGCCTCCCACACTCCACATTAAACCCTTTGCAACTCGCCATGAATACCACTGCTAGAGTCCTCTACGGAGCATCAAGAAGGGACCATGTAACACCCATCCTAGAGCAACTCCACTGGCTCCCCATACATGGCAGAATATTGTTCAAAACATTATTACTAACCTTCAAGGCCACTAAAAGCATCACCTCCTCCTCTTTAATAGACCTCATTCAGGCCGTTCCACCCAACAGATCCAGGAGAACGATATCAACTAATGTTCTAATTATCCCTAAAGCAGCGACAAAATGCCTATCAGCGACATCTAACAGGGCCTTCAGATTCTATGCCCCTAAGTGCTGGAACGCCCTACCTCCAGAGATTCGGGCTATCTCTGATCTATCCCTTTTCAGAAAGGCACTCAAATCCCACCTTTTCCCCCAATATTACTAGACCAGCTAACCAATCTCGATCACTACCCAAACTAAGAACAAATCCTGTTATGTATATACATGTATATACTCATGTAAATAGTTGCAGTAATGACGTCCCATGTTTTATCCAAGTTCTCTGACCTGTTCTCTGTAAAACCAAACAGTTTGTTGTTCTGGTCTGTTGTTATATTGTGAACCGCGCTGATGCTGAATAGAGCGGTATATAAGAGCCTGTAATAAATAAATAAACTATAGGGAACTGCTTTATAGCTAGGTTCAAACTTGTATGAATTATTAAGCCTACCTTTTGGCTTTGAAAGGGAAGGAACTCTCCACTCTGCAGGGTTAGACTGGTTCTCAAACATCGCTGGTGTTTGCTTGCCTCTCAGCCTATTAACTTTCCCCTCAGACGTACCGGTATTCTCCTGCCAGCCTGTCTCTCTCCTCGGAGCTTGTGAGCTTTGCCAAGCCTGCCTCTCAGGAAGATTCTTCTCTCTCCTGCCTTTACCAGACAACCCCTGTCCTGGGTTGCTTCCTTCTAGCCTCAGGAATATGCCTCCCTTGGTTCTCACTCCTCTTTGATTCCTTCTAGTCAGCGTGCTCCTTTGCTGGCTTCCTTTCTCATCCTGGTTCTTTTCCCAGTTCCCCCTCTGGCTCTGCCTCTCGTTCTGCATCTGCTTCTCGTTCTGCATCTGCTTCTCCCTGGTCCAAGCTAATGACCAGTTTTTATCATTGTAACTCTCAGGGCTTAGCTGTGCCCTGCCCTGAAACAGGTGAACCTCATTACCTCCTGAGCTAGGGCATACGTCACAGCAGGGGCGTGTCTCTCCAGCTCGTGACTCTCTTTGTTTACTTGTTCTTTGAAAACACTGAGCCATGTGCTCAGACTGCCTGTCAGTTTCTGAAAGCAAATCCTCATCTTGCCCTAACTCCATAGGCTCAGAAGGGTCTTCTTCATGACAATACTCCCTCAACCAATAATTACTGGGATAGATAACACTGTCATGGCTATTTCTATACAACTCGTAATCATCAATTATCAGAAGGAACTGGACAATGGATGCTTCATTTGGCATAGACTTGTGTACATGATGGTATGCATAAAGGAGCATAACATGCTCTTTTGACACAACACTTGATGTGATGTCACCTAAGAACATAAGAAATGCCATACTGGATCAGATCAAGGTCCATCAAGCCCTGTATCCTGTTTCCAACAGTGGTCAATCCAGGTCACAAGTACCTGGCATAATCCCAAAAAGGTATATAAGTTCCACAGTACTTGTCCTGGGGTGTAAGCAGTAGATTTCCCAGGTCCTTTTTAATAATGGTTTATGGACCATTCCTCCAGGAACTTGTCCAAACCTTTTTTTAAATCCAGCTACACTAACAGCTTTTACTATATCCTCCGGTAATGAATTACAGAGTTTGATTATGCATTTATGTGCATGTACAGTACACTTAGTGCATCCTATGCCATTAGTGTAGTGCCATGTGACTGCAACATGTTAACTGCAGAGGGGTGTGCCAGGCACACTCCCAACATTTAGCAGGGGCCACCATGCTAATTCCAGGCCCTGATCACATGCTATAGCATGCCAGTTAGTAAACATGCCTCAATGTTGATTAAAGTGTAAGCAATGTGATTGATGAAAAGCGATTGAGTCTTGACGGACTAGAAAAGGGGACTGTTACTTCTGGAGAGAGATCTGCAATTGTGAGTATATACTTCTTGGAATTTTCTGAAAGGAATTCTTTGTATTAAAGCTAATTAATCTGTGAACCCACTATTTTTTGTTAAATCAGTCAGGGCCTAGTAGCAGCAGTTTAAGTTTAAATTTAAAACACAGAAGAGAGCCTTCTGGTTAAATTTGGAACCCAGCAGAGAGCTTGTAGTTTAAATTTCATAATAAGTTAGAGCCTAGCAGCAGCAAAGAGCTATAATTTAAATCAAATCAGAATATAGCTTACCTCAGCAGCACAAGACAGGGTACTGTGTAGCAGCCCTCTTTTAAAAAGTGTTATTTCCCTCCCTCCCTCCCCAACACCCACCTACTCCTGGGATAATCGTAGCTTTATAAGTACACATCTTAAAAGAAAGGAGGTGCTTTCAGGTGAAGCTCGTTACCCTAATCAGTCATACACTAAGGACCTGAGATTAGTTAAGCTTTAGGTGAGCAAGGTATATTAAACATATTAGGTACAGTTTTATTAGAATAAATATCCATAGCAACCCTTAGTAAGTAAAGAACTTAAAGATTTAAACACAAACAAAACTAAGATGCAGACAGCAGTCCAGCAGTGAGATGGGGGCTTTCCAGTCTTTTGCATTGAGTGTCACATGTATGATTTTCTCCCAGTTGGTGAGAGGTCTTACGTGTGCACTAGGTGCAAGGAGCTCTTTGCTCTCTGGGAACAAGTCCATTGTCTAGAGGCTTAAGTAGCAGACTTGGAAAACATAAAGACAGAGAGGTACATAGACAAGACCTACAGGGATATAGTCCTGAAGTCCCACCTCCAGTCTGGCAGCATCCCTGTTGCCATGGAGGAGAGAGGTCACGTGACAGGAGAGCATCACCCTGGTGTGGCAGGAAGTGATCCTGTAACTAGGACCTGTCCTCCAGGTGATGTAAAACCCTCTCGCACCGAGGGAGTTTCTCCAGGGCCATGTGCCCATGAGGGAAGGGTTAGGATAGCCATTATAGTTGGTGATTCAATCATTAGACATGTAGATAGCTGGATGGCTGGTGGACGTGAGGATCGCCTGGTAACATGCCTGCCTGGTGCGAAGGTAGCGGACCTCATGCGCCACCTAGATAAGGTCTTAGATAGTGCTGGGGAGGAGTCTGCTGTCTTCGGTACATGTCGGTACCAATGACAGAGGAAAATGTGGTAGGGAAGTTCTGGAGGCAAAATTTAGGCTTTTAGGTAGGAATTTGAAATCCAGAACTTCCAGGGTAGCGTTCTCCGAAATGCTTCCCATTCTACGCGCAGGACCAAAAAGGCAGGCAGAGCTCCGGAGTCTCAATGCGTGGATGAGACAATGGTGCAGAGATGAGGGTTTTGGATTTGTTAGGAACTGGGGAACATTCTGGGGAAAGGAGGGGCTCTTCCGAATGGATGGGCTTCACCTTAACCGGGATGGAACCAGGCTGCTGGCATTAACCTTTAAAAAGGAGATAGAGCAGCTTTTAAACTAGATAATAGGGGAAAGCCGACAGTCACACAAGAACAGATGGTTCGAAAGAATGTATCCTTGAAGGATACTACCAAAAGCAGAGAGGTTCCAAAAAAGAGTAAAGTAGCCCAAATGCCCTCGAGTATTGAGCAGACAGAGCTTAAAGATCCCAAATTACCCATGTCTACCAATAGCCAAATTAATATGAATAAATTACAGTCTCTAAAATACTTGTATGCAAACGCTAGAAGTCTAAAAAATAAAATGGGAGAGTTAGAATATATAGCACTAAATGAAAGGTTAGATATGATTGGAATATCTGAGATATGGTGGAAGGAGAACAACCAGTGGGACACTGTGATACCTGTGTACAAACTATATTGTAATGGTAGAGCTGATCAAATTAGTGGAGGGGTTGCGCTCTATGTTAGATAGGGCATTGAGTCAGAAAGGAATGAAGTTTTCCAGGAAACAAAATTTGCTGTAGAATCTCTATGGATTGAAATTCCATGTAAAAAGGGGAAGGCGATGGCGGTGGGGGTGTACTATCGACCGCCTGGCCAGAATGAACAAATGGATGATGAAATGCTCAAAGAAATCAAGGAAGCTAATAAAAGCTACAGTGCAGTAATAATACTGGGTGATTTCAATTACCCTGGTATCGACTGGGTCAGAGTCACGGCAGGACATGCTAGGGAGATAAAGTTCCTAGATGAAATAAATGACTGCTTCTTGGAGCAGCTGGTTCATGAGCCGACCAGAGGGGAAGCCATATTAGACCAAGTCCTTAGTGGAACACCAGATCTAGTGCAAGGGATAAGGTTGTTGGGGTCACTTAGCAATAGTGATCATAGCATGATCGCCTTTGATTTAATTAGTGGAGGAGGGATAATAAGGAAATCCACAGTACTACATTTTAACTTTTGAAAGGGAGACTATGATAAAATGAGGAAAATAGTTAAGAAAAAACTAAAACGAGCAGTTGCAAAGGTTAAAGACTTACATCAAGCTTGGGTGTTGTTGAAAAATACTATCTTGGAAGCCCAGAGCAGCTGTATTCCACGCTTTAAGAAAAGTGGAAGGAAGTCCAAAAAACTGCCAGCATGGTTTAAAGTTGAGGTCAGAGAGGCTGTTGTTGCCAAAAAAGCATCTTTCAGGAAATGGAAAAAAGAGCCAAACGACGAAACCTGGAAACAGCACAAGCACTGGCAAGTCAAACGCTAGGCATTGATAAGGCAGGCAAAGGGAGAATTTGAGAAGAAGCTTGCTGCAGAAGCAAAAACGCGAAATAAAGACTTTTTCAAGTACATTCACAGCAAAAAACCTGTGAGAGAGTC
Organism: Ichthyophis bannanicus; assembly: GCA_033557465.1. Lineage (NCBI taxonomy): Eukaryota > Metazoa > Chordata > Amphibia > Gymnophiona > Ichthyophiidae > Ichthyophis > Ichthyophis bannanicus. The sequence goes on along the minus strand of CM066043.1, from coordinate 223,086,169 downwards.
AGTTGGTCCATTAGATGATAGATGGGTTAAAGGGGCACTAAGAGGTGACAAGGCGATAGCGGAGAGACTGAATGAATTCTTTGCTTCGGTCTTTACTGAGGAATATGTAGGGATGTTACCCATGACTGAAGTGGTATTTTAAGGTGTGTAAGAATTGAAGGAAATATTGATACATCAGGAAGATGTATTACAACTATTAGATAAACTAAAGAGTAGCAAATCACCTGGGCCGGATGGTATACACCCAAGGGTGTTGAAAGAACTGAAATATGAGATTGCAGACCTGCTATTAGTAATCTGTGAACTATCACTAAAATCATCTCTAATAGCTGAAGATTGGAGGATCGCCAATGTAACACCAATTTTTAAAAAGGGTTCTAGGGGTGATCCGGGAAACTACAGACCGGTGAGCCTGACGTAGGTACTGGTAAAAATGGTAGAAACCATCATAAAGAATAAAATTACAGAGCATGTAGATAGTCATGGCCTAATGGGAGATAGCCAACATGGCTTTAGACAAGGAAGATCTTGTCTTACTAATCTGTTATGTTTTTTTGAAGGTGTGAATAAACAGGTGGACAAAGGTGAGTCAGTTGATATAGTGTATCTGGACTTTCAGAAAGCCTTTGACAAGGTCCCTCATCAGAGACTTTTGGCAAAACTAAAGAGTCATGGGATAGGAGGCAGTGTACTACTGTGGATCAGGAACTGGTTAAAAGAAAGCAGAGGGTAGGGCTAAATGGCCAATTTTCCCAATGGAGAAAGGTGAATAGTGGTGTACCCCAGGGATCTGTGCTGGGTCCGCTGCTTTTTGACATATTCATAAATGACCTGGAAAGTGGAATAACGAGTGAGGTTATCAAATTTGCAGATGACACAAAACTATTTAAAGTTGTTAAAGCCCAAGAGGATTGTGGAAAATTGCAAGAGGATTGATAAATTGGAAGACTGAGCATCAAAATGGCATATGAAATTTAATGTGGACAAGTGCAAAGTTATGCACCTAGGGAAGAACAACCCAAATTATGGTTACACGATGCAAGGTTCCACATTAGTAACCACCACCGAGGAAAACGTTTTAGGCGTCATTGTGTATACCATGTTAAAACCCTCGGCCCAGTGTGCAGCAGCGGCCAAGAGAGCAAATAGAATGTTAGGTATCATAAGGAAAGGAATGGAAAATAAAACAAAAGATATTATAATGCTTCTATATCGTTCCATGGTGAGACCGCACCTTGAATATTGTGTGCAATTCTGGTCGCCGTATCTTAAAAAAGGATATAGCGATTTTAGAAAAGGTTCAGAGAAGAGCCACCAAAAGGTAAAGGGGATGTAAGGATACTCCTATGAAGAAAGGCTAAAAAGGTTAGGGCTCTTTAACCTGGAAAAGAGATGGCTGAGGGGAGATATGATAGAAGTCTATAAATTAATGAATGTAGTGGAACAGGTAAACGTAGATCGATTGTTTACGTTATCAGAATATAGAAAGACTAGGGGACATGCAATGAAGCAACAGGGTAAACTATTTAAGACTAATAAAAGAAAATATTTTTTTCACTCAACGTGTAATCAAACTCTGGAATTTGTTAACGGAGGATGTGGTAAAGGCTGTTAGTGTAGCTGGGTTTAAAAAAGGTTTGGACAAGTTCCTGGAGGAAAGGTCCATAAACCATTATTAAGAAGGGACCCAGGATATCAATGCTTGACCCAGTACAAGCATTGTGAAACCTGTGTCTTTTGGGGACACTGCTAGGTACGTATGACCTAGATTGGCCACTGTTGGAAACAGGATACTGGGCTTGATTAAGCTTGGTCTGACCCAGTATGGCATGTCTTATGTTCTTATGATTTCCAAGCACACCTTGATAAGTTGCGTAGACATACAGTATTGCATCCTATGAACTCCAGAAGGAAGCTCTCTTTGGCAAGACATAGCAGTACATTTTAGAGACTGAGATCATATCCAGCATACCCTGGCTTAGGAGAGAGGTTCACCATTGTCATGCTTTGTTCTAAATTAACACATTTAGACACATTTAAACACATTGCCCACAAGGCATTAATAATAAAAAATATGTGTCTATCTATTTTTATTTTATCTATTACTACTTATGTAGTAGTAGTAATTTTGATGAGGAAAATAATGGCTTAATTCTGGTTAAAATACCACATCTTATGACAAGTAAAAAATATTGTGAAAAATTATGTGAATTTGTTTTGCAAGCTATTGTTTCTAATTCTCAGTAGTTATATACAAGAACAGCACATTTGAAATATCTTCCATTATTGCACTAATAAGAATGAGGGAACAGGTAAGAAGAAACCTTCAAGTTAAATAACTGGCATCAAAATATTAAAATATTGGGTTTTTTTTAAAGATTGCTAAAAGTAAAAAATACATGAAAGAGCATGAAAATGGACAATAACAAGTCCAGGATATTTTGATTCCCATGGCAACTGTGACAATCATACTGTATTGCCCCACTACTTAAATTAACTCTACAAATGTTAAGAAAGAATGAAGTCTCTTTCAAATATTGCTTTGTCTTACGACTCTAAGGGTTCATTTTCTCTCTTGACTTTATTAATATGGGGCTAAGGGGCCTCCTGAAGCCATTAGTTAAATTGAATTTTTTTTGTATTGAAGGAAAAAGTTAGAGTTGGAAAACATATAACCTTGGAAGGTTTAAAATAGTGTCGAGAAGGCTCTGAGTTGAATAAAGAGAAATGTCCATAGACCAGGGGTTCTCAACCCAGTCCTCGGGATGCACCTAGCTAATCAGGATTTCAGGATAGTCACAGTGAATATGCATGAGAGAAATTTGCATACACTGCCTCCATTCTCTACAAATCTCTCTCATGCATATTCATTGAGACTATCCTGAAAACCTGACTGGATAGGTGTATACTGAGGACTAGGTTGAGAACCCCTTGTCATAGGCTAAAGGTCATATTTGCTAAAGGGCACACTGTTAGCACATGGTGGGGCCGCAAAACCAGTATGGAGGCCCATGCCAACTTCAAGGGGCATGTGCATCTATCTGCCTGCACATGGCCTGTTGCTAACACATGACACTGTGAAAACTGGCATGCAAGAGCATTTAATGCCACCTTTTGAAGTGGCATTAAGTGACCCGTGCTAATGCAAAAATTGCAGTTAGTGCAGACATGAGCATGCACTATCTGCAATGCACCATAAACACCACATTGCAATGCAACCTGCTCTATCTCCACCAAACTACAAGCTAGTTAAACAAGGGCTTTTTGGCATGGGTCCCTGCACTAACCTTTACGCAGCGTGCTCACCACAGGCTGAAGCCCACACTAACGGTTAGTGTGGTTTAGTAAACATGCCCCTAAGAGTGTAAATGTAAATCTTTAAGCAGTCCAGTATAACTGACACTATAACCCTGCTTTCTTGAGGGTGTATCCATATCTCTGTCTATTACAACCAGAGTCTGAGAAGTATAAGGGTGTGCTCCAAGTCTACAAACAACTTGCACCGTTTTTAATAAAGTCAGTGTTTCTGCTGATGTGCATCAGCTCTTGCAAGAAAAAGAGTTTTGGAAGGCTGGCCAAGTTAGCTATAAGAAACCTCATCTCTGTATATAAGACTTTCAAAAATAAATGCACTGAATACATTAATGGCATTAGGAGCTGGACTTAGCGAGCAGCTGAATCTTCCATCATTCAGCTCTCGGCAGTGCTTAGGTCAAAAAGTAGAGATTAATAGGATAGAAAATGTGTTTCTACTCGGCAGTCAGTGAAGGAAATTTGCTGGAACTAAATTAATCATGAAGCAGATGCAGAGAAAAGGAATAGATTAGCAGGGAATTAACTTATTAATTAGACTTGAACTACAGTTCAGAAAGAGTTTCTAGTGAATCAGAATTTTGAGCTTTGTTTAGGATATAGATTTGAACAGTTTAACTGGAGGTCTATATTCACAGTGCACACCTGCGTGCAGGTGCTTAGCTTGGGACAAATTTGTAGATTTGCTTTATCAGCACATGGGGCTATTGGCAGTTTTTAGCTTATTAGCAATGTAGAAATTACAGAACCTCAGCTCCATTTCATTTGAACTTTTATTGAATTCTGCACACTATAATTAGTTCTTGTAACATTCAACAGAATGAACAAACTCTTGATAGATAGATACAGCCTAACAGAAATGAAGCATTATGGCAGCAATCCACTTTTGGGTGGTAGGTTTGGTGCAATAAGGAACCCTTTTTCCAATGCTCATGGTACCTAAAAAAGGATTTCCCCATCTAGTTTCCCTGTTTGAGCAGCTCTCTCCCTGGCGCCTAGCACCTTCGATAGGCACACAATTTCCCATCGTCCAAGTCCACACATTTCCTCAATCTCTTTCTCACCGCCATAGGCGTCTCTGTGATTTCTTCTTGATCCAAGCATTCTTAAAGTCCATTATGGTTTTGGTGGCCACTACTGCAGGTAAGCTATGCCAAGCATCAGCCTTCCTCCTGTTAAAAAAAAAAAGAAAAAAAAGTATTTTCTTATTTTCTCTATATCTTCATCCCACCAAGTTCTTCTTCCGTGCAAGATTTCACCTTCTCACATCTTAGTGAAGATGTGCTAGGTCATCCAGTAAGGGTAGGAAGGATAGGAGCAAGCCAGAGGTGCTAGATTTTTTAAAAATTTGGTTCATGTAGTCCAGTGGGGGGAGGGGGAGGTGTTATAAATGAAACAGAAAAATTGATCAAAATATTTGAGTTTTCTTTCATTCAGGGGTCATTTTACTAATGGCAGTGAGTTTTTGCATGTTATGCACATTAGGAGCAAAACCCAATGCATGACATGTGTAAAGCTGTGTTGTAGCTATGGGAAGCATGTTCAACATTTCCCCTGCATAGAAAAGCCCCTTACTGCTTATTAAGTTCACTCACAATAAACATGTCTGCACTTGATGCATCCTCTTGAGATGACATTTAGGGTGCCCGTGCTGAGTGTGGAAATTACTATACACCAAGCACAATGTACAGTTCATACTCACTCCCTGCCCAGGATTTGTATCACGCTGACTGCTTTTAACACACAGTAACTGTTATCACAAACCTATGCAAACTGCTTAGCTCACTTTAGGAAAAGGGCCCCTTTGTGTCATTTCAAACAAAAGCACGTTTTCAGTTTTCAGTGCTCCTGGAATTTACTGTGTGCTAACATCCCTCCATCTTCTAACAAACTGTATTACAAGACTGGGTATCTGTAAGGCTAGCAGTTTACTACAGCACCAGACCCAGGAGATTGGTAACTAACGCTCCTGCTCTGGAGCTCTTGGAGGCCAATTCTGAAAACGTGCACGTCTGGACAGTGGGCACGTCCAAATGGAAACATGCAGAAATAGAACCCAGTTGAATATTGAACATGTATTCATCCTACCCATGAATACATGTTCAATATTCACTCGAGTTTAAATATGGTACATAATTAAAGCATATAAATAGTATATTGTTTATTGTACATAGTTATCCCTGTTATTCCATGTTTTATATTCCCTTGTTCTCTGTAAACTCGATGTTACCTGTACACATTGCAGTATATTTTGTTCGATGTACACCGCGCTGATTTTAATAGCGCGGTATATAAGAGATGTTAAATAAATAAATAAATAAATAGTTCCACACATGTGGGGATAAATGAAGCCATATGCACAGAATCGCCCACGCAGACATGCTAGGCACGGCTCACACACAGTGTTACGTTGTACGAAGACAGGTATATGCTGACAACGGTATGCGCTCACCATATTACGAAAAGAGGTACGTCTGTGACCCTGCCCATTTCCACAATATACCTGTGAACGGCCACAACCCCTTTCAAAACGGGCAGCTGTGAAGCTGCTGTGGGCATGGACAGAGCTGTTCTGATGCTGAATGACAATGCGAGATGACAAGACTCACAGGTGGATGCAAGTTAGACAATAGAAACCAGTCCATGGCATGCCCAGACCACTACAAAGCACTCGCAGTATACAGTGCTGTAGCAGGAAAATTGATAGAGAGTGAACCTACTGGCACAAGATGCAGTGTAGCGCTACAGATATGGCAGTAAATGCCCTCCTGAGATATGCACGTTTTGAATGGCTCAGGAACATGACTGTACAATGCTAAGTAAGGACACTAAGAATCCAAGAAGAAGGCCAGACCCTCTATATGTGGTTACCAAAAAAGAGGGTCTGGCTTTCTCTTTGCTCCTTAGTGTTCTTAGTCCCCTTTTGCAAGGACTTGTGCTTAAGTTAGACTCCTCTCCAATGCTAAGTAAGGACATGATCCCAGCAGAACAGGCCCCCCATAGGGGCCTACCCAAACATGTCCCCTGCACTACTAAAGGGCCATTGGAATAACAGCAGTCAGCAGTGCAAGCACCACACAGACATACCCAGATACACCATCAACGCTCCCTACAAATGTGCACAATTGTAGAGACCAATGCTGGTGCACCTGGGAATACCATTCTGTGCTTTCCACCATTGCACGCCCACCCTCTGAGTCCCCTGAGTAGTGACAGGGAAGTGATTGCGGAACCATCCTGTGCTTTCCTGCCTGTATGCACTGGCACCTGGTGAGGCTGCAGACAGCTCTACGATCCAGATACCTGCCAGGCATACCTGTCCCACCCGGATATGTGGATGAGCAAGCTAAAGCTCATCCCCCACGCGCGCGCACCTGAATGCTCATTTGCAGCCCCACAGAAACAGCCATCTGCCTTAAGAATGTCCAGTACCAAATATCTTAGCTGATGGGTAGGGAATCATAGCAATCAGTATGTCCAACCCAGCATGATACCTGCTCACTACATTTCTATTTGGCTTTCTACATACACAATAACTACAGTGGTGAACCTCAATCTGCTACCGAGCTGCAGTAGGCCCAAACAGCCTTCCAATATATCTGCCTCAAGGGTCAAACCCCATATGCACATTGCACATCATAGGCCCACATATGTAAACAACTGAAGCAGTAACCTGTGCACATGATACATACCATGTAGCCACCAGCATAAGTTACATGAGAACTTATCTGCACCAGGGACTGTGCAGATTTTATAGAGCATATTGCAGACATCCACTCTGTGGAGCGTACCACTCCAGCTGGCTGGGTGCTGCACATAGCACCGATGTTTAAACTTACATTTTCACATGGGGTCCTAGGCCTCTCTCACCAGTATCATACCAGGACATTGGCATTGGTAGGGTGCCCTAGATGTGCCCCTTTAGCAAATGCCATCTTGGCTGGCTTGAGCACCAGTGCTCTACTGCATATAGTTGTGGGGGTGTTTATTTCTGCTGCTTTGATGTACCTCCTCCCTCTCCTCTGCTTTCTGTTCTGTAACACTGTATGCTGTGGTTTTCCAGACTGTAGTCACACCAGTGCACAGCATAGGTTAATCATCCATTCACCATTGTCTGCATTGGGGTGAGGAGCAAAAATATTTCTAAGTCCTGTCTTTATTCCATATTTTTGCAAGTATAACCTGGATCTCCAGGAACAAGCAGGAATGCAGTCTTCACATATGGGTGATGTCAGCACCAATGGAGCTCGCACAGGAATGCTCCCCAGTGTCCTATAGGAAAGTCTTTGGAAATACTCGACTGCGCCTGCGTGACTGCCTTCCCACTCTTTTGACTCCTCCTCCTCAGTAAGTCTTTTTCCAGCAGGATCAGTATCCCGCTTTTTCTGTCACCGCAGAAAATCATCTTCTTTGGAATCACGCTTTTGCCTTCCCGTCTCATTTCCAGCATCGCCTGATTCCAGTATCACCTGTTTTTTCATTTTTCCTTGCATTTTTATTCAATTTTCTATTTTTTCCAAAAAGGGCCTAGTGCCCCACATAGCCCGTAGGCCTATTTTTTCCTCCATCATGGAGAAACATCCTTCATTTTTCAAAAAATGCACCAAGTGTTCCCGTACTATTTCGGTCACGGACACCCATGACTGGTGCTTAAAGTGCCTTGGGCTTGACCGTGACACAAACTCTTTCAGTCTATGCAAACAGATGACCAAGAGAGGTTTAGGTAACCGGGCCAAAAAATTGTCAGAACCTTTCCTGTCGGACTCTGTTGAGCTGGCATTGAAATCCTCACGATCATCACTTTCCAAAGCATCTAAGATTTAAAGCACAGCTCGGACTCCAGTAAGAAGAAAATCTCCAGATCCCTGCAAAAATCACAGAGGGATCATCAGGAGTCTCGAGCTTCATCAAAGGAATCCAAGGAGGCACCAAGAGGATCGAGGGAGAGGTCTCGCTCTAGGCACAGAGACTCCCCAAAAACATCTTCTGATGCTGGATGACAGACCTTTCACCCCTTGTGGGAGGATTGTCCTCCAAAGACTTGGTGGGGGACCAGGAGACCTCTGTAGCATTGACCTTGGGAGAGCCCCCGGCGCTGTGCTCTGGTATGGTGGCTGCTAGCGACCAGGCATAGGTGCTTGGAACAACACTCCACTCATGGCATCATCAAATCCATAGAAGAATACATCAAAAGCACCCGCAGCTATGGTACTCCCAGAGCCTTAGACCAATAAAGAGTACATTTAGGAAAGACGAGAGAAAATGGAGAGCCTCAAAATTCGAATCTGACCGCCTGGAATACTTGGTTACATTAGAACAATACCGTCTAAGAATCAATGCCCTAAAAAAAAAAACTACGCAAAAATACTATCAAAATCACTGAACGACCAAAAAACCAAACTAAGACGCTCCACAAACGAACAATATAAATGCACTATCCAATCACTTCATGGAAAAATCTAGACTCCAAACAAACAGTCTAATGAACACAGTTCCTTATGAACCAACCAATGCCTTATTTTGGGACTCATTCTCACCATGCAGCAATGAAGAGATTGAATAATGTATTAAATCCATCGATACACCACCTCTCCTTGATCCCTGTACTGTTAGATGGATTAAAGTAACTAGAGCTGAGCTAATGTCCCACATCCAAAAAATAGTCAATCTCTCATTACTCCAGGGGTGTACACCAAATGATTTAAAAAGGGCTACCATCTGCCCCATCCTAAAAAATAGCTCACTTAACAAATCCTCCCTCAGCTCTTACAGACCAATATCAAGCCTCCCTTTCTTATCCAAAGTGATAGAAAAATCAGTATTTCAGCGACTCCAAGACTTCATAGATGCAAACACCCCACCAATATGGTTTCCGAGCATACCATGGAGTAGAAACCCTCCTAACATCCCTATTCAACATGATCATTCAAGGAATAGAAAACTCAAAGCAAGCTTACATACTGCTATTTCTAGACTAACTTCAGCATTTGACACCGTATGCCATAAAATACTAATCAACCACCTAAAACATCTTGGAATAGGTGGCAATGTAATTCAATGGTTTGAATCCTACCTCTCGAACAGCATGTAACAGGTTAATTTCAATAATACCATGTCCAGTCAATTTAATCAGACACAAGGTGTTCCGCAGGGCTCAGCACTATCCGCCTTACTTTATAATATATACCTACAGCCTATCTATGATATAATGAAAGTCAACAACGTGGATTATAGAATATATACAGATGACATCATGCTTTTCACATCAATCATATCATTGAACCCAGACTATGAAAAAATAGTCAATTGCTTCAATGAGGTATCGCATTGGCTCAGCTCAGCCAAACCTATCAATAAACCTAAAAAATACAGAAGTCCTAATCATCACCAAAAACAAAACATTCAGTCCACCTCAACATCTGCAAGTAAATAATGTCTCCCTAGAAGTCAAGAAAGAAATGAAATACCTGGGAATTCTACTAGACCAAAACCTCAACATGATCAAACATCACAACACGCACAATTTACAATAAAACAAGAATGATTCAGTATCCACAACCCCTCCTGTCGGCAGAAGATTTCCGCACAATAGCTCAAGCACTGATATGCCCACATTTGATTTTAGTAACATTATCCTACATGGCCTCCCCAAACAAACCTTAAAACCCCTTCAAAGGGCACAGAATACGGTTGCACGCACAATAATGAAAGTAGCCAGATCAGAACACACAACATCCATACTGTGCCACCTATGTTGGTTACCAATGATACAAAAAATCAAATTCAAGGCTCTGATGATCACATTCAAAATAGTAAACAACACTGGACCAACCTATCCTAATATGCTAATAATGAAACAGCAAGAAACAAGAAGAAGAAGGGGTAATATGCAGAATCTACTAATCATCCCTAACAACTTCAGAAAAGCAATCCAATCAACAATTAACAGGGCATTCACGTTCTTTTCCCCAGCCCTATGGAACACATTATCCAACAACCTGCGAGAAATAAAAGACCTAACTACGTTCCAAAAACACCTCAAAACCTTTCTATTTGACGAATATTACCAGTCCACAATATATAAGAAAACTGCATCTCTTATTCTCAAGCTCACCCTCCTACACTTCCATACCCCCTGATGTAAAAGTCAATTATCTGTATTATAACTCTCACAATCTTATTTGTATATATGTTTAATTCTGTTATATTCTTTCTATGATCAATTCATTTTTTGTTATATAAGCTGTTCCTTGTTAACTGTCAAGAGCAATCATTCCATGTTCAATGTGTTTCTTGCTATGTAAGCAGTTCCATGTAAACTGCCGAGAGCAGTAATAACCCTGTAAACTGCCTTGATTACTTGGATAAAGCGGTATATAAAACATGCAAATAAATAAATAAATAAATTGGATCGGCACAATCTATCCATTGAGAAAACCTTAGTGGCGCTGTTGACAGCATCAGTACCCAGACCACCGATGACTCCAGCAACGCTACTGTCAGGGGTGAAGGGTCAGCTGGACTGTGGGCCAGACAGTTCCCAAGCCGACACCTTTCTCCGTCCAGAAGGGGAACCACTCAGGGAGAACATATCACTTCCCAATAAAAGAAACATCACAGAGAGGACCTACTCTTCCCAATAACATCTCAACTTATGCAGTACAAAACGCTAGTACATGGTAATAACCATCTCACAGATATTTCTTCCAAAAGGATCCTTTTATTATTCCTTATCTTACAGAAACAGAAAACTAAAAACAAAGGAAAACAGTCCAGTAGAACTACAGATCTTGCCACCTCTCACAGCAGGCAAACAGGGTCATTCTGTCTTATCTCAGATGCAGATCTCTAAACAACCACAAGTCAGAATGTCTTGTCCTGCCTGCATGATTCTGTCTTACTTCCTGACTGAACAGCCAGTCTGACAGGCTTTCCTGGACACAAGAGATCAGTGTAAGGGACGTACACAAGGCAAAACAGCATGAACACAAAACTCTCAGACATGACAACAGGGATACTGGGGCCATAGGGAACCCAGGGAATCCATACCCCACACAGCCTTCACTGCGCAGGAGATGCTCATCGTGTATCTGGTCCTGTCACATTATATACCCTTGCTCAGGACTATTCTTACTGTTCAGACATTCTTCTCTAATTAGCTAATTCTTGTTCCAGCTGTCTGGGGCCCCACTTGTGTGATCTGTCATGTTAATTCTGCTCATGTCTGTACCCCTCTCCGTTGGCCTTCTTTGTGAGGCCCATGTCTACGATTATCACTCTGGGCCTTGTCAGATTTATATTGTTAACTGACCTATGCCCCCCTCACTCACTTCTTCACCTGGTTCTTTTGCTTGGTTCTCTCCCACCCCTCAGTTCCCAAGAAATATATCTCTTCAACTCTGTGTTCTGACAACTATATTGGGGGCTATATGTTGTTCTTCATGCTAAGCTGGCATGTTTATCTCTCATGATTGCCTTTCTACCCTCTCTCAAGGTCCACCATTTACTGATAAATGTGTGTTCACATCGTTTCCATATGATGTCATATACCTCTGAAAGCTTCATGTACGCATCTCAGTACAATTCCAGCATTCAGACATTTCGATGATTCTTTTTGTGTTACTGTGTTAACCCCTTCTTCTCTGGCTCTCACAGGCAGTATATCAAATGACAATGAAGACAAAGATAAAGTGCAGCACACTGTCTAATCGTTATAGTGCCACAGCAAAATTTAAAATATGTAAAGTATTATAAATGCTAAAAATAGCCCCTAAAAATAGAATGAGGTATTCCATCAGGGTGAGGACCCTTGGACATAATAAAAAGGAGTCCTGTGTGAGTTAACATTGGATGTTTATCTCTATAAAAGCTTAGGAAGCCTCTTAATGTAGACACCATTGCAAACTGTGCAAGGAAATTCTGCATATATGCTTTGAGATCCCTAGTGTTAAAACTATATAGAAAAAAACAAGAAGAAAGGTGAATACCTTACCAGAGTTGCTCCTGAACTAGCTTGGAAAATTCTAGCTCCTTGCCCTATTTCTAAAGGGGGAGGGGCTTATTCTAATGTCCCTCTAAAGCCAATGCAGCTCTATCAGCAAAATTACCTCCTTCCGGAACTTTTTATGATGCCAGTATTGGAGGACCATTGGTAAATATTTGTTCCCATACTGGGTACTCTGAGCACAAAAGTCTTAATGGCTTCTGTGTGATATCGGTGGCCCCATTGACTTCAATGGGACCGCGGCTCTACTATCGTACAGAAGCTGCTACCGCCGATTTTTAAACATATCTCTAAGTTTCTCTATATATTTACTTCTCCATCAACGATGGTGTCCAATAAAATTTAGAGACTCACAGCAGCTTCGAGAATCCAGAGAAGAAGGTGTTTCTGTATGGGAACCTGGTATTTCAGGGAATGCCAATATTTCTGAAGGTACTAATTTACCAGCAATGCTTCTTGTTCATCTTGAAACCATTGCATTTGGGATGCTATTGTTGGATTAAGGAATGCCTTAGTACTTTCTCTTGCCTCTCTTCAGTTGAGGTGCAGAAATTGCAGGACAGAAACAAACAGTGGATATTCAGCAAATTCAATAGGCCATGGTTAAAGACAACCTTTTTGAGGTCCAAGGTGGAATTCATGGAAAATAATGCCAAGAGTTGAAATATCTGTGTTTTGAATTTTCCTTTCCTGAAAATTGTTACGCTTTGAGATATGTTTGAAAAATATTTTTGCAGAGGTGATGGCGACTCCTCTTGTTAATATCCATCCTCTTTCCTGTGTGTAGTACCCTTCTAAACTGAACCACCTGGACCTTCAAGCTAGACATGAGAGTAACCGAGAACAACCTTTCGATGCTTCTGCATTGTTAGAGACACAAAATTAGAAACATTTAATATATTTTTAGTCATTTTTGCCATATCCTGTAATAGAGATTGGTTTGTTAGATGGTATTTTAGGAAGCGGAATCAAATGTTTTATAATTAAAGAATTCAGATATTTCCTGGACATCTCCAGGGATACCTAGAAGAGGCAACAATTTCTGCTTATGAAGCCAGTCTTTTTACAATAAGGAGTGATGTTTATTCTTAGGGGTTTTTTTTCATTAAGCTGAGATAAGTCGTCACTGTGGGTTTAATGTGCATTAAGGCCCCCGGTAACCGCTATCATGGGCTGATTGCAGACCACGTGTCAAAAATTGTGCTGTCTGCATTTTCAGAAGATGGATGGGATCGACTGATTACAGCAAGCGCACCCCAAAGGCACATGCTAGCTGTCATAACTGTTGATAGCATGGTTACACTTACCACAATCCAAAGAGGGGGCGATAAGTGTAGCCACAGCACCAGCAGTGCAATAGCGGACCTGCAGCCGAAGTGTCTGGCTTCCGATCAGCGTCCCTCCATGATTGGTTTCACGATCCACCCTCTTCTACTGCATATGCCCTGACATCATGGCCAGACCTAGCTATAGAGGCCCTGCAAAGGGACCCAACAACTGCCCTGAAGAAAGCCCTCTTCCTCAAAACAGACCCACACCCTTTCCCCCACTCAGCACTTACCTGGTGCCCAGCTGGGTCTTCCCTGGTGGTCTCATGGTGATTGGGGCAGGAGCAATTCCCCTCCACTCCTGTACCTGCTTCAGCAGCCTTCAAGATGGTGCCAGAGTCACCTCATGCTACTCTCATGACTCTAGGCCTTAGTAATTCTGCTGCTTTTCTAGTCTTCATTGCTTAAGCACACACTCAGCATACCACTGTCATTAAACACGGCAAAGAACTTGCATGACATTGTCCGTTTTCATGCAGGTTAGTATACTTCCCAAAGGATTTCTAACATACACACATGCTGACTTTCTCATTTTTCTGCAAGAAAAAGCTGTACTGTAATTAATTGTGCTAGCATAACACATTTTAAATTCTGCATTTACAACCTGATAAAGACCAGCTGTTTAGAATGTCTACGTCTTTCCTTTGGATTATTTACAACTCTAGTCAGTTCTTATGTGAATTCAGAGTATGTCATTCGTATCCATGTGTAGTCATTTGTTTTACTAGATTGCAGTATGTGTGTGTGTTGGGGGAAGGGGGTGGAGAGATTCTTTAAAGATGTGCCAAGTTGTTAAAAATATGGGTAGCAGGCATCAAATAGCACAGCCGTACAGTGTCTTTAGGCTAGGACAGATGTTTTATGTGGTTATTATGTTTTTTAAGTTTTGTCTGTGATTTAGACTGACAGCTTGGACCAAGATACATTAAATGCCATTTTGCTTTCAATTTTATTCATATTAGATCATAACAAGTATGACTGAATTCCATACATTAGTCCTTCACATTCAGACCGAGGTAAATGTTTTCAGGTTGCTATTTAAACTGATCTATACAGTTAACTTCAAAATTAACTGCCTAAAACTTTGGCTTTGCAAATTCTCGATGTCTGGCCAAAAGTTGCATGATTACGTTCGGGAAGGATCATAGCATTTCATGGACAAAGCTGAAAGGTAACCAGATAAAGTTGTTAGTGCTGAATATCGATGTAATCAGCTTAAGTAGACCCATATAAACAGCTGTCCTAAATGTACGCAGATAACTTGTACAGTTAGAGGCATATTTAATAAAAACCTGTACCAGTTATGTGTGTGGGCGCCATGTTCCCAGCGTGGGGGAACCACCCTAACTTCAGGGGGCATGGATGTCCACCCCCTTAAAATTAGCGTGGGCCCAAAATGCTGCACCGGGCTATCCAGCATGTGAGTGCACTTAATGCCACCCACCGAGTTGATATTAAATGTACCCACACTAAGGGTGGCAAATGCAATGAGTGCAGGCTACTAACACCTTTGCTAGCCATGATGCACTGGCAATGCCTTCATTCTGCCCCTGTCCTGCCAAGTCCCTGCCCCATAGCGCACAACCTGGGCAGTGTGGGGGGTTTTTGTGTGGCGAGGGGCCTGTGCTACTTTTTGGCATGGCGCCCAAACCATGTGCTAAACCATGTGCTACCTGGTAGTGCTCATTAGTAAACATGCCCCTAAGGGCTGTATATTCAGCAGTCTGACATAAGAGAATAAATCACTGCAAAATCTGCTTAAAATCAGCCAGATAAGCAATTTGGGTAACTTCAAACAGTTGTTCCTTCTGAATATTGTCCTCTTTATTTCTTTGCTTCCAGTTTCGCATAGGGTTGCCAACTGGCTCCAGATGCGCCAGACATTGTCAATCCAGTCCTGGGTTTACCCCATTGCATGCAGGGATATGTAGTTCTGATTTCTCCATTGCACCCCATAAGAAATGAAAAACTACAAGTCGCTGCATGCAATGGGGTAAACACAGGACTGGATCAAGTCTGTCGGGCGCATCTGGAGCCAGTTGGCAACCCTAGTTTCGCATATGATGAGATAAAACTTGGCATTCATGGATTAAAAATGAATGGGGGGAGATTCAGTGATGATGAGCAGCACTTTTAAAGGGCCTGGCTGCTGCTACTACTGAAATTAAAGCTGAATATTCAGCGCCAAAGCCTGTCTAGCGCTGAATACCCAGTTTTGCCGACTATCACTGCATCTGTTCAGTCAGTGGTGATATTCAGCCATTAACTGAATAGCTAAACTGCATAAAGTTAGGACAGCCATTGACCTATCCTAACTCTATGCAATTTAGTTATCCGGTTAATGACTGGATATTACTGCTGACCGGATAGCTGCTGTAACCATCTCTGCTCCACCCACTGACTGCCCCGGATTTAACTGGGCATCTTCCCCGCAGTCTGTTTTCATATTCAGCAACGCTATCTGGATCGCAGGGGTTTCTGCAGTTCGCATGCCCTGCTAATTGACTTAACCCTTTTGAATATCACCCCAAATGTTTATTCTCTGGATAGGCTTTTTTTGGTGTGCTAGCTTCCAAGAGCAAGGTTTAAGCTTGGCAGGAAAAAATATTTTTTAAATTTAATTTAACATCTTTTTTATACTGTCTTTCTACAAGTCAAGATGGTATCCAGAGAACTCTGTGCATTCAACATGTTAACTGAACTGGTGCAGATATATAAAACATTGAGAGAGGAGAGAGGTAAAAATCATGGTTACTACTGGTAAAGAGTGGATTAGTGTGAAATGTGGTTAGGAGGACTAACATAACTTATGTACAATAAAGTGACAAGCAATGGTAGTATTTAGTATGTAAGGGGTTTGCTTAGAGGGGGTCAATTCCATAGAATATCAGGAAAAGCAGGGTCTTCAATCTCTTCCAAAATGCTCCCAGCATTTTGATGGTTCTTATCTGTGATTGGACGGCGTCCCATAGAGTAGGGGCGTAGAGGGAAAACATGCTATTTGTTCTTTGGCTTTTGGAGAGCTTTCCGGGGGAGTAGGTCCAGGAGGTAGAGGGTGTTGCGTCTCCTGGGCCTGCTATTGGTGGATCTTCTTAATTCCTGGATGCACTCTGCTGTCTGGTTGTTCAGTATTTTGTATGTGTTAATGATACCTTGAATTTAATTCTGGACATGATGAGTAGCCAGTGGAGCTGTTTGAGGATTGGGGTGATATGCACCTGACGTGAGGCTCCATGTATAACTCTTGCTGTTGTATTCTGAGTGAGCTGTAGAGGATATAGAGTGTGCTTGGGCAAAACTTGGTAGATTGAGTTGGAGTAATCTAATAGTGGAGCAATGATCGCCTGGCAGACTGTGCGGAAATCATCAGGGTTTAGGAGGGGTTGGAGGTTCCTTAGTAGTTTAAGTTTGTAGTAGATGGATTTAGTTGTTTGATTTTTTTGAGTTTGTAGATTTAAGCACTGATCAAGCGTGACTCCAAGATATCTGACTTCCGTTTTGACTGTGAGATCTATGTTGTCTATTGTGATGGTTGCTGGAGGTTTGAAGAGGGGGTCTCTTATTATGTGGAGGACCTCACCGAGCGAGTGCACATACTTTACAACAGAGCGCACAAAAATTACGGTTCTGATTCTGATAGAAAACAACACAGACGTCTTAAAATTTAAAAGTTGTTATGTATTTACGGTTTTCACAAGTTCTACAATGTTTTCTAGTGCAATCAATGTGGTGTACATACTGTATTCTGATGTGTAGTCAAATTTTAAAGTATATAACTCTGAGTGTCATTATGTGGCACACAAAAATTTAACCACAGCTGATATTTTATGCGCACACAGCCTACAGAAAATTAGAGGGAACATTGGTTGCGAGCTCCTACTTTAATTTGTTGTGTGCAAGTGGATAGATAAGAGTGAAACCATTCAATGGTAGTGTCCCGGAGTCCAATATCATGGAGTCTGTTGAGTAGTAGTTGGTGTGATATGGAATCAAAAGCAGCTGATATGTCCAGGAATAATATGATGAAGCCTTGTGATGTGCATTCTGTTCTAGCAATGAGTGTGTCAAATAATGAGGTGAGGAGGGTTTTGATGCTATTGTATGTTGATGGCAGAAGCCATGCTGCTGTTGGTCTAATGGTGAATGATTATCTACATGGCATTGTAGCTGTATTTGGACTGCTTTTTCAATTATTTTAGCAATAAAGGGGATACTGGCAATTCATCTGTATGAAGATGAGGAGCATGAGTCGAACTTGGGCTTTTTTAGTATTAGCCTGATGGATGACTGTTAGAGTATGGGTGGGGAGGAATCCTCATGTAAGCAAGTCATTGATCATGTTGGCTATAAATGGTATCAGCTGGGGTCTTGCAATCTTGATCCATGAGACTGGGTATGGATCCAGGGGTGAAGTAGCTGTGTTTATGGAGGTGTTGATGCTTGTGATTGATGTTGTCCAAGGTAGGCCAGGGTGTGATGTTCCAGGTTCAAATAGACGAGTAATAGATTGAAGGATTATATTCTGTGACAAATAAAATTAAAACTGTAGTGTGGAATGTTTGGGACAACCATTTTTATGGATATAGTTGTTCATACAAATTGAGGTAGGTAATAATGAATATTATGCTACCCCGCTAAATTTAAAAAGTCCTCATCAGGAACACCCTGACCTGGCCTCATTCTTATCCAGCTAAATCTGTAAAGGCAGAAATTTTATCAGCACAAATTTAACCAGGTAAAGGGGAGCATTTGACTAGGTAAAACTACCAGGCTAAAACCAAAGGTTTACCAGGTAAATCCTTTGATAATTGACCCCTTGGTGCTATATATCGGGATTGTCTACAAAATGTACTGTGAAATAAGTAGAGAGTTAAAGCCTATCTGATCACGAAGCAGTAACAAGTGAATTAACCTCAGAGTACATTTGCAGGCACAAAGTGAGCCCACTAAAAAGGTCTGCATACTTTTCACCTTCTATTTGTGTCCTCTTCATGTAAATATCTAATGAGGAATAATACCACATTTAAAAAGGCCCATCCAGAGATCAAGTCAAAGAATTTAGGACATTTCTAGTGACTGCAGCAAGACTGAGGGGATAAGGGAAGTGGAATTGCAGTGGGCTAAACTAAAGGAGGAAATAAAAGGGGCAACAGATACATACATAAGGAAAGTAAATAAAAACAAGAGGAAAAGGAAACCTATTTGGTTCTCCAAAGAAGTGACTGCTCTAATAAAGGCAAAAACCACAGCTTTCACAAAATTCAGAAGATTGCAAACAGAGGAACACAGAAAGGAATACAGGATCAAACAAAAAGAGACAAAAAGAGAAATAAGGATAGCAAAATGAAAGGCAGAAGAAAAGATGGCTAAAGATGTGAAATGCGGTGACAAAACTTTCTTCAGGTATATTCGGGAGAGGAGGAAAATCAGAGGTGGAATTGCAGGACTCAAAAGTGCTGGGAACAGATTTGTGGAAAGTGACGTTGAAAAAGCGAAAATGCTAAACAAATACTTCTGCTCTGTTTTTACTAAAGAAAATCCTGGAGAAGGACCACCTGTAAATCTCAAATATAAAAATGGGAATGGAGTAGATACCACACCATTCATAGAAGATAATGTGTTAGAACAGCTTGCAAAACTGCCCCATATCTCAGATCCTCCAATACCTATCTTCCCTCTCTCACACCAGACTCCAGACCTCATCCATCAGGGTCCACCTGGCTGCAATCGCAGCCTTCCATGACCACCTGGATGGCAACCCCATTTCATCGCACCCACTGGTGTCACGCTTCATGAAAGGCCTTGCGAACCTACGTCCCCCCATAAGCAAACCTATGCCCTCCTGGGACCTCAACGTAGTGCTCGAGCATCTCACATGAGACCCCTTCGAGCCAATGGATCAAGCCCCTCTCAAGTTTGTCACTTGGAAGATGTTGTTTCTAGTCTCCATCACCTCCGCCAGAAGAATAAGCAAGCTCCAAGCACTGGTAGCCCAACCTCCTTACACCACGCTCTACCCTGGACACGCATCCCTGTGTACCCACCCCAAGTTTCTACCCAAAGTGGCATCAGCCTTCCATATCAATCAAACAATAGAACTCCCGGCCTTCTACTCAGAGCCGCATAACAACCAGGAGGAGCGCCGCCTGCACACCCTGGACTGCGTACACGCTTTGCGCACATATCTAACCCAGACGGCAACCACCCACTGAGCCAACCAACTCTTTGTGTCCTTCGATCCCAACAGATCAGGACAACCAGTCACCAAGCGAACCCTGTCTCAGTGGATCACAGCCTGCATCTCCCACTGCTATTCAAGTGCTGGCGCTACCGCCCCGGCCCACATACACGCCCACCAACTACAAGCCATGGCGGCCACGCTAGCAGACCTCAACGCGGTGCCGCTCAATCACATCTGTAAAGCCGCAACCTAAGCAGTGGCTCCTTTGGCCATTCCGTGCTAAGTGCAGGAATACAGCCCTCGACCTCGACCACAACCTGAAGACTGTGACTTTGATGGTTACGCTGGAGGAGGACTGCCTCCTCAAATGCAGAGTGTTATGTTGATCTCACAAGATGTTTGATGTTGATCTCACTAGTTGTTTGATATTGATTTCACCACTGTTGGCTCACTGTTGTTGGAAACCAAGTGCCTGCTCACACTCCCGGAGCTGCTGTTATGCACTATTGTGATGCTAGTACAATCAATAAAGCCGAATTGCATCCTAAGTGCTCTTGTCATCTCTTGCAAACCGCAGGCCTCCGCCTTCCACAGCGACAGCGGCTATGCCGCGTTGGCGAGTCACCAGGTGTGGCTGACGCATTCTGCTTGTTCTAGGAGAAAATGGGGTTACTTACCTGTAACAGGAGTTCTCCGTGGACAGCAGGATAAGTCAGCCACACGTTCCCTCCCTCCTCCCCTACGCCGAAGGCATGCAGTCCACGATACTCCTCAGTGGGCGGGCCACAAGCTAGATACTAACTGAGCCAGGTAGGGGCAGGCCCAGGGGTGGAGACTACCATGTGCTCAGAAAGGTCTACCTTTCTGAGCTCTAGGAGAGCACTTCCGGACCAGTGGCGCCATCGGATGACATCACCAGGTGTGGCTGACTTATCCTGCTGTCCACGGAGAACTCCCGTTACAGGTAAGTAGCTCTGTTTTTTGCAATAAACATTTTCTTCTACTCATTATTATGCCCTCATTGTCTGATACTTGGGTGATGCTATTTTTCATAATTTAAGAGGAGACTAATACATTTTATTAAAAAGCAAGGAAACTACTCTGGAATTAGGTGATATTATTCATAATACGACCGCAAGAACTATGAAGGAAACTTTCACATAACTCAGCAACAGAGAGCTAGGCGCAAAGAGACAATGTAACAGACAAGTAGAAAATCATTAGCTATGATACCATCAATCTGTTATTATCTCATTCATCAAGGCAGCCACTGGTTTCCCTTCCGACTCTTAACTTTTTTAAAATGATCTTCCAAGTACAGGACAATAAAATTCAAAGCATTTGAGAGTATTATAGAAGCAAGACGAAAAGGTACAGTTGTTTCATTCCTTTTCTTTCTTTTTTGCATATAAATGCAAATTTTCCAAACTGGAATAGAAATAATCAATAATTTGGTAGTCAGACAGCTGGAGAACTTGCACTGTAAAATCTAAGCCTGGCTTCTTCATCACTTCACAGTTTTAGATGGTCTCTGATCCTGTCTGTCACTGTGATTTTATGGCATTTCAGTTGTAAGTGACCTGGGGCGACTGGATTTTCATGTCATATGTAATAAGCAATATAATTAGTGAACATGTTGGAGGGTAATGGCGCTCTGCTGATTGCATTAGGTATTCTTCTGATGTTATTCTGTGACAGCTGTGTCCAAAAATACTCCCAATGGTACCAAATTCCTCCAGATAGCGAGAGGTCGTATCCTAAATTTTACCCCATAGGCCTAATGCAGGTTTTGACTAGTTGTAACAATGTTAAGTAAAATGAAGATTTTTCCTCTAGTATGTTGCGTATACTGGTGAAAAGCTGTACCCAAAAATGGAGCAGTTTGCCTTATTTTTAACAGGAAATTTCACTGAGAAATTTTCACCACTACTACAAAAGCAATGTAGTCCTGTGAGTATAAAGCACCTTTTTTTAAACTGATGCCAGGCACAAGATCTCTTGCAAGCTTGCCCTTTTGTGGGGGTGAATAGAGGCAATTCCTTTGCATTCCTTCCTTCTGAGAAACTTTCACTGCTGTGGTAATCCCACCCAAACTCAGATTTAGGCATATGCAGCATAGGCAACCTCCTAGGGAATCACATGTTGAAAGTATCAAAGTACCCAGCCTTCTCCCAGTTTAGGGCTGTCCACCAGTGCCAGTTCAAAGAGAGACTACCATAGCAGCCTCGCTCCTGTTTTCTGATTTCTGAGCTACAGTGGAGGATCCATGCTCTCAGCCTCCAGTCCTACCTACAGGAACTAAAGTTTAAATCCAGCTATGACCTGCCTCTGATGTCCGATAGAACTCAAGAGTTTGGGTGGGCCAAGAGCTGCAGCAGTCTGCATGATAGAATTTTCAGTGCCAGGCTAAGAGATACCCCATCCACACGGTTTCGGTACTTGGGGGAGAGGGAGAGGGCACACCACCTGAATTGCCCTGGACTCTGCATCCTTGATTTCAGTTTCCTTGGGTTTCCACTTAGAGGCCGATGCAGAAAGCCAGTGTTAGAGCTGTGTACTAAAAGCCATGCACAGGAGTTTCTAGCACAGGTGTAATGCAGATGTCATACACCTGTATGCAGCAAGCACATGGCATGCAAATGAGATAGGCGCAGAAAGTCTGCGCTAAACCGGCAGGCACATATGCGCAGGCATCTGCATTAGCAGGTCCTTGATCCTTTGTACAAAAATGCACTTGGAATTTTATGTGGCGCATATCTCTGCTCAGAAGTTTTACTCTGAACAACATCAGTGTCTTTGAACAGCGATATTATTCTGAGCAATATCCCAAGCAAAATGGTTGCTGTTATGTGCTACATATGATTCAATTGTATGTACATACATTCATTCCAGCACAATTCCCCTGTCTTTTTTTTCAGAACTCATTTCAGCAAAACCCAGAAAATGCTACCAGTGGCTGTCCGCCACAAATCAAATTACTCCTTGGCAATGAGCGTAGACTCCTTACTTCTCCTTCGAATAGGCATTAATGTTTCAGCGTTAAGTTCAGTCTTTGCTCTTCTGCATACTTTTTCACATCTGGGCAGAATAACTAATGACTTGATCACATAATCTGAATGGATTTACATGGGCTGTGTGCTAGCATTGGTGCTGATATTTGCACAGCATTGCACAATCGGGCAAGTAGTATCCAGGCCCAGGCCATGTTCCCTGCTCCTCCCCCCTTCCCCTACTGCCCCCACCCCTTCTCCCCCCCTTTTGCCCTGCCCCGCGTTCCTCTGCTTAAAGTCATCCCTTACCGCTGACAGAATGCACAGACAACCAATTTTGCCACAAAAGTTTAGAGTTTATTGGATAATGTTGACCACAGTATAGCCTTAAACATATAACTAAAATTCATAGTCTACAATTCTCAAACATATATACAACATTAAATTGCCCTAAACCTCATTGACAGTTATCCTCAAGATGCACAGCCCATACTCTCCAAAGGGAGGTACCGTCAAAGCCTGCCCCTTGACATGGAAACACTTCTTAACCATTGCTGTCATAACTGATGCACATTATCCGTAATATGCTGTATGGGGCAGCATGCCTTTTAAAGTGTGCACTATACCTCTGGTTGCAGCACCATCCTTCTCTGCTTCTGACCTGGCCTGTCAAAGGTTGGGATTGATGCATAATTAATATATGGCAATGAGGTATCTCCCTCCCTCCCCCCACCGTCAAAGTGTGGGGAGGCACATTACCCAATGATGCTGCTGTGAATCCAGTGACCCTGTCAGAGTGAGGACAATTTCTTTGTGGCCACTCTCCCTATATCCCTGCGCTCAGTCCGATGGCCCTTAACGTCTGGCTATGCTGTGAAGAGAAACCCCCAAGATGATGGGTCGGTAGGTGTATAGTCCTTCTCTGTCCCAATCAGAGGAGCAAGAGGGCCGCCCATGGCCCTCAGGCCCCTCTTAAGACTGGCCATGGCCCGTCCCCCTGCCCCTCCATCCCCACTGCACATTAACCCCTGCCTGTGGCCCCTGCCCTCTTGTGCCCAGCAGCTGATAATCCAGCTGGCCGGTTCTGTGCAACGTTTATGCATGAAAAATATGTGCAGATCTTGTGCCTCATATATGCTAATATTTCTGCGTTGGCCCCATAGATTGCAAGCTCTTTTGGCAAAGGACCCCAATCTGGGTAACACTGTAAGCCACCTTGAGCAACGTTTGGGAAAAGTGGGCTAAAAATCCAAATTAAATTATTACAATTTACTATTCAGTTGAAAGTTCTTACAAAGGGCACAAAGTTTGGAAAATTTTCAATATGTGGATTCAACTATAAAAAAGAGGTTGCAAGCCAGACTAATGGAATGAGGCAAAATTTCAGCATTGCCATTTCGAGGCATCCTGAAATCTTTAGCAGAAGGAGAGGTAGGCCCAAAGCTTTTTTTAAAATTAATCAATTGAAAACACTTGAAATTTTGTTCACTTTTCTTTCCATTTATTTAAAAATCAATTGACATTAGAAATGCCATAAAAATTTCCCATGTTATTTCATAGAAACATAGAAACATGACAGCAGAAAAAAAACATGTGGCCTATCCAATCTGCCCTTCCATACCAACTATTATAGTCCCTTTTTTTCCTTTAGGGATCTTCTTTGTTGGTCCCATGCTTTCTTGAATTCAGATGGAGCCCGATTCCAAAACATATATGTCTGGCCCACTGGCATATCCAAATTGAAAACAGGTCCGATTTAAACGTGATTCCGTAACGATGGGGATAGACGCACCCACAGTTACGGAATTGGGGACTTCTCCAGGACCAAGCAGGAAGTCAGTCCTCACATATGGGTGATGTCGGCGCCGATGGAGCCCTCGTGCGGAGCATTTCCCCAGCTTTCAAAGAAAGCCTTTGGGAATGCAGCACGCATGCGCAGTCCCCTTCCCACCCAAGGGTGCCATTTTGTCCAGTCTTTCTTTTTCCGTGGAGCCCAATGGACGTGAGTTCATGTCACCCAGGAAAAGTAGATTTTTTTCAGCTATTTTGGCTTTTTCTGATCCAGTTCGACGCCGGTTCCCCTTCCCTGGGCTGGGTACACCGGTATCGAGTCCGGAATTTTGATTTTTGATTTTTGTCTTTTGTGATTAGCGTTCGCACTCTTTTTGTGTTTTCACTGGCCCGGTCTTTTGACCTTGCAGGAGCCCTTTTTCCCCCCAATGGCTGCCAGCGGGTTCAAAAAGTGTGATCGGTGCAAGAAACTTATGTCTCTCACCGACACACATGACTGCTGCCTCGGGCCCGACCATGACCTGCTGGTCTGTGGACCGTGCGGCAAAATGTCATCGAAGGCACTTCGGAGCCATCAGCATCAACATGAGAGAATTTTCTCAGAGTCCGCATCCGGCTGGGCCCGGACTTCATCAGAGGCCTCGACATCTCGGGAGTCTGACCCCGAGCACCATTGGGGTTCCTCTGAGAGGGAGTCTCCCACCCGGGAGCACAAAAGGAAAAAAAAGCTTGTGAGGGCGGCATCGGTGGAGGCTCCTGGGTCCTCGAGGGCCAGGTCGCATAGCCCTAACCACCGCCCCGGGCTCTCCAAGTCAGAGAGGCCGTCCAAGTTACCTCGCATGGAGCCGGAGTCTCCGAGTCACGTAAGTGCTGTTGTCTTCGTGGACGCTCCTCCGGGAGAGTCGATGTCGGGCCGATGCCATCAGGGCCCAAGTCGGGGGCTGCTGAGTCTCCTGAGCTTGGACTCAGGTTGATGGCCTTGGAGATCAGCTTGGCTGCCTTCATGGAACAGCAGCAGGGGCTGATCGCCGGTCTGACCGGTGCATCTTCCCCGACCACCGGGACCTCGACGTCCAAGTCGACCCCGGAGACCGAGCCAATCCTCGAGTCAATGAAGTCTCGAGTCGATCCTTGGTCAAGGTCCCCCTCGACCTCCCGTGCGGGGCTGAGGTCGTCGATGCCAATACCCTCAGCTTCAGGGCAGGTGGCACCGAGGCCCGCATGGCCGGAACCGTTTGATTCCTCCTTGGAGGAGTCGGCGTAGGAGACGGAGGACGAGGAGTCCCCGGACACCTTCCGGACCAGGTGCGTCCCTTCAGACTCACCAGAGTCCGAGCCTCAGAGAAGGTCCCCCCCAGATGATACCTGGTTCTCGGACTTCTTGAGGGACATGGCCAAAGCCTTGGCCTTCCTTGCGGACGCCGAGGAGCTCAATGCCCTCCAGTATGACTTTCCTCCGAAGAAAGCCTTTACTGTACCGGTTCCTCCGATGCTGGAACGGCTACTCTTCTGTATGTGGGAGGCACCGGCCTCGACGCCGGTTCTTAGCAAATGGGTCAATTCCATTTATTGAGTCCGTAAGAGCCCTGGGTTCCAAGACACAGCTACTGCATAACTCCATGGTTGTGGAATCGGCCATGCACCACCTGAAGAGTCAGAAGATGCACACCTTGGTGCCCCCCAGCCGGGAGGCCCGAAACCTGGATGCCCTCGGTAGACAGTGCTTCCAGGGCTCTATGCTATCTTGCCGTGTCCAGACCTACCAGCTGTACATGGACATGTACCTACAGACCTGGCAAAGGAGATTGGCGGGTTCTCAGCTGGCCTCTCCGAGGAACCTTTGCAGAGGTTCAAGGCTTTGTCAACAGGGATCCGAGAGTGCTCAAATTTTATCTCTCGAGCAGCCTATGATGGCTTCGAGGCTTTGGCCCAAGTAGCCACAGCTGGCATCAGTGCACGCCGTCAGGCCTGGCTACAGTCATCAGACCTGGAGTCATGGGTGCAGGACAAGTTGGTCGATGTCCCCTGCCGAGGTGAAAACCTTTTTCAGTAAGCCCATGACTGAAAAGGCTGAAGAAATTGAGACTGAGACTCTCACCAGGACAAGGCTGTCCAGGAAGACTTCTGCCCCTTCTGAAAAAAAGAAGGGCTCGGGAAAGAAGCCCTTTTTCCCAATGAAGGGTGCTGCCTACAAATCCTACCCTCAATATCAGGCCTTTTCAGCTCCCCAACAGGGCCAGTAGGCCAAGGGGCAGGGGCATGGGCCCCATAGGCAGAAGGCCCCCAAGCCGCCAGTTCCGGCTCCTGTACAGCAGGGAGCGGGATTTTGATTCCTACAGCATAGCCTCTCCTCCGCCGGTGGCTCCATTCAGCACAGGGTTTCGGCTGACCCTGTACGCCTACAGGTGGCCAGCCATCACAGGGGATTCCTGGGTACTGAGCATAGTCCAGCAGGGCTACATGCTCCAAGTCCACCAGCTACCTCCCTCCTATTTTTCAGGGGAGCCTCCTAGACTCCCTCTACACAGGAACCTCCTCCTTCAGGAGTTGGCAAGTCTTCTAAAGGAACAGGCGGTGGAACCGGTGCCTCACCACCTGGAAGGGCAAGGCTTCTATTCCAGGTACTTCCTGGTACCAAAAAGGACAGGAGGCCTCCGGTCTATCCTAGACTTGCGAAACCTAAACAAGTTTCTGGAGAGGGAAAAGTTCAAGATGCTTACCCTTGGGATACTGCTGCCTTACCTCCAGCAGGGAGACTGGCTATGCTCCTTAGACCTAAAGAATGCATATACTCACATCCTCATTCATCCAGACCACAGACAATATCTCAGATTTGTGGTGGAAGGAAACCATTTTCAGTACAGGGTACTTCTCTTTGGCCTAACCTCTGCCCCCAGGGTTTTCACCAAATGCCTGGCGGTGGTGGCGGCTTTTCTCAGGAATCAGGGAGTTTTCGTCTTCCCATACCTGGATGACTAGCTCATCAGGGGCCAGTCTTCCCAGGAAGCATGACAAGCCACTCTTTGCACTGTCTCTCTTCTTCAGCATCTGGGCTTTGTCATAAACTACGCAAAGTCCACTTTGCTCCCCTCTCAGAACCTAGAGTTTATAGGAGCAAGATTGGACACCCTTCAGGCAAGGGCCTATTTGCCTGAGGATAGGGCTCACAGACTGATGGACTTGGCCAACCAGATCCACAGCACTTCTCATGTGTCCGCCAGGCAATACCTGCAGCTACTGGGCCACATGGCATCCACGGTGCATGTGACTCCCAATGCCCGCCTGCACATGCGGCCTGCTCAATGGTGCCTCAGAGCTCGGTGGACGCAGGCCACAGGCGGCCTCCGAGACAGAGTAGAGGTGTCCAAACCACTTTTGGACTCCTTACAGTGGTGGCTACATCTCCAAAACCTTCTCAGGGGGGTACCTTTTCAGGCTCCAGCACACACAAGGGTGCTGACGACCGATGCTTCCTTAATGGGCTGGGGTGCACATTGTCAGGGCATGTACACTCAAGGCTGGTGGTCTCCTCGGGAGGCCACGCAACAAATCAATCTTTTGGAGCTGCGAGCAATCTGCTTAGCGCTACAAACATTTTATCATGCCCTATCTCACCAGTCTGTCCTAGTTCAGATGGACAATCAAGTGGCAATGTTCTACATGAACAAACAAGGGGGCACGGGGTCCAGGCTGCTGTGTCGGGAGGCACTGGCCCTCTGTTCCTTTGCAGTCAATCAAGGCATGTTTCTCAAAGCTGTTTATCTACCTGGTCAGGGGAATTTCCTAGCAGACAAGCTAAGCAGGATTCTCCAGCCTCACGAATGGCAGTTGAATCCATTGGTGGTCCAGCAAATCTTCCTCCACTGGGGACTTCCAGCCATCGATCTCTTTGTAAGTCCACTAAACTGTCAGCTGCCCAGGTTCTGCTCCAGACAGCCACATCCCCTGCGGATAGCAGCGGATGCTTTCCTGATCTCTTGGTCTACGGGCCTCCTGTATGCGTTTCTTCCCACTCTGTTCAAGATTCTCCAGGACAAGGCCTCGGTGATTCTGGTAGCTCCCAGATGGCCGAGGCAGCCGTGGTTTCCACTTCTGCTGCAGTTGGCGGTGGAAACCCCATTCCCTCTGGGGTTGCAACATGATCTCCTGTCTCAAGATCAGGGTTCCCTTCTGCACCCCAATCTCAGGTCCCTCAATCTGATGGCCTGGCTGCTGAAAGGATAGTACTAGCTCCCTCACTTCTACCTAAGGAAGTTGAAGAGGTAGTCTTGGCCTCTAGGAGGCAGTCCACCAGAAAGTCCTATGCCCTCAAGTGGCGTAGGTTTACAGTATGGTGTGCTCAGCGCAATGAAGATCCTTTCTCTTGCCTTGTGCCAGTAGTACTGCAGTATCTATTTCACCTGTCAGACCTAGGCCTTAAGTCTAACTCTGTTTGGGTCCACCTCAGTGCTCTGTCAGTGCACCACTCACCGGTAGAAGGACAGTCTCTGTCCGTTCACCCCTTGGTGTCCAGATTTCTCAGAGGTCTGCTTCTACTCAAGCCTACGGTTCGTCCACCGGCGACTGAGTGGGATTTGAATGTGGTCTTGCAGCAACTTACTCGCCCACCGTTTGAGCCGATGGCTACTTATTTATTTATTTATTTATTTAACAGTATTTCTAAACCACCTTATCTTAATAATCAAGGTGGTATCACAGCAAGCAATCAGGTAAAGTGTGTGTGTTGTACATGCAGTGAGGATAAAACTTAGTTGTGTGAGGGATGTGTTGGGTGCTTGATTTGTTTGAGCTATATACAGGGTGGGCTATTTACAGTACAGTACTTGCCATTTGCGCTTCCTCTCTTGGAAAGCGCTCTTTCTGGTGGCTCTTACCTTGGCCAGATGTGTGAGTGAACTACAAGCTCTGGTTTCAGATAGACCGTATACACGGTTCTATAGGAACAGGGTGGTCCTATGGACCCATCCAAAGTTCCTTCCAGAAGTGGTCTCCTCTTTTCACCTCAACCAGGAGGTGGTTCTTCTGACTTTCTTTCCCAGGCCGCATACCAGCCAGGCTGAAAAAGTCTTGCATACCCTGGACTGTAAGAGGGCGTTGTCTTTTTACATAGAACGTACGCAGGGGCATCGAAGGGCAACTCAGCTCTTCATCTCTTTTGACTCTAATAAGATGGGGTTACCTGTCTCCAAGCGTACGTTGTCCACATGGGTAGTAGATTGTATCGTCTGGGCGTACAAGGCAGCCGACCTCCCCTTGCAGGGTCGAGTCACGGCCCACTGTGTCAGGGCGAAAGCCATGTCAGTAGCTCATCTCCACTCTGTTCTGCTGGCAGACATCTGCCGGGTTGCTACTTGGTCTTCAAGCCAGACCTTTGCAGCTCATTACTGCCTCAAGAGAGAGAGTCCTGAAGGAACAATGCTTTTGGACAGGGGGTACTCCGTAATCTCTTTGAGGTTTAGGCAACTCCTACCCTCCGGCCCTTGTGTTGGGCTACCGTACGGGGGCGTTCTCAGAGGATATTCTTCTCACGAATGCTGAGGCTCTTGAGAGGGAGCCATTTTTCAGCTGAGGGTTCCCGGTAGCCTAGAGCTGGGGAGTCCCATAAGTGAGGACTGACTTCTTGCTTGGTCCTGGAGAAAGAGTAGTTACTCACCTGTAACAGGTGTTCTCCAGGAGCAGCAGGAATCAGTCCTCACGATCCTCCCTCCTCCCCTGGAGTTGCAGTCATATACTTCATTTTGTTTTTTTGCTGTCTTTTAGCTATGTCATGAGACTGAGCAAGATGGCACCCTTGGGCGGGAAGGGGACCGCGCATGCACGCTGCATTCCCAAAGGCTTTCTTTGAAAGCTGGGGAAATGCTCCGCATGAGGGCTCTGTCGGCACCGACGTCACCCATATGTGAGGACTGATTCCTGCTGCTCCTGGAGAACACCTGTTACAGGTGAGTAACTACTCTATTGATGTGCAGCATGAACAAAGCACTATGGAGAACAAGACACGGCTATATGCAGCAAAGGGCTTTGTATGTCCCCTTGCTCAACATATTCTGAAATAATGGGCGTTTTCAATCTCGCCCATCTCTGCTATATACCCAAGAACGGCCATGTCCCTCTGTAAAACATGCATCTCCTAAGCTATTCCACTCACTGACAGTGTTATGCTGATCATACATAAATGTTGATGAAAACTAGACTATATATAGCAGTCTGTTGCATGCCCAGAACACTGTAAAGTAATCTCAGTGCACTCTTTTAGTATAAAAGCAGGTAGAAAGTGATTTGTTTTCATGACATACCTTGTATCACATCATACATGGCAGTAGAAAAAATCCTTGGTTATGCTTGCATTGGTCATCTCTGAAAACAGTCTGTACAATGCTTACGGACCAGAAAAAATCAGAAGAGGTTCTCCATAGTGAAATGTCAAAACGTATCCCTGTCACTAATAACTAACCCTCAGAATGGGAGCAGCACCATCATTGGTCTCTAAAAATGTGCACATTTGTAGAGAGCAATGATGGTTCCTTTGGGTATGTATTAGTGCTGTCTGCACTGTTGAATGCTCCCATTCTGAGGGTCCCTTATTAGCGATAGGGATATGTCTTGACATTTCGCTATAGGTAACCTATTCCACCCGATCACACTGGCAGCTGGTGATGCTGCAAAGACATAATGGCATGACATCTCAGAACACCACATCTGATCTGCATTTCTCAGCCAAACACAATTCTGCTCCATACTACCTCACCTACCATCCCTACATCTACATTCCCATTTTTCCAAACACTGGAATTGTTAGAGAAGCCGAGACTAGCCCCTTTAGTGCAAACAGCAAATGTCAGCATAGCCAGAATAACGATTATTGCAGTGCTTTATATTTCTTTAAGGGTGTTTTATTGTTCCTTAATCTTTCAAACATCTCTCACCTGTGCATTCTATTCTTTGCAAATGCATTTTGTGCCCTTCTAGACAACAGTTCAATACAGCCATGTCACAGCCATTCATTTCTATGAAACAAGTTGAAGATGAGAGCTGAAATATTTTTAAGTCCTGGTCTTATTCCACGTTGCTGGTGGTATAATGTAGGTGTCCGCGGGAACCACTCAGGATGTATGTTAGCCTTTCCTAAATACACTTTCTGCATCTCCATGGCTTGCCATGCCCCCATTCCTCCCCCTCCTACCCACGTTCTAAAATCCCCATGCTAGCGATGTGTATGTGCAAGGCCATGAGGTTTTGGTTCTAGATATTTTAGCGAGAAAAAGTCTCTCCCACATGTCTACCCAGCTTATTTATGTTTTGGAATGACCTTCATACTATCTGCATTTCTACTACCTCCATTGGGAGACTTCCATGCATCTTCCACTCTTTTCATAAAGACATATTTCCACATATTACTCCTGAGTCTATCCCCTTTCACCCTCATCCTATGTCCCCTCATTGCAGAGCTTTCTTTCAATTGAAAGAGGCTCTCCTTCTGTGCATTTACACCATGGAGGTATTTAAACATCTATGATATCATCACCTTATCGCATGGTGCTACACAGTATTATCAGATGTGTGGTGAATTTTAGGATTGCTTGCCCAACAATATGGACTGAGGCCTGTTTATTAACATGTGCTAAGCAGTTAGCCTGTGAATTAGTGTGTGTTACCAGCACATGAGCACAATCATTGTTACTGTGCAGGCATGACGGCGCATGCTAATTTGCGCATTAACTGCATGCTGTGTTATGGGAGTGGAACTGGGCGGGTTATGGTAGGAGAATGAGAATGGACTGTACTTTCCGTGTGCTAACTCTCGTGACTGTCAATAGCAGGAGTGCTCTTAGCATCTCCTCAAGAGGAGACGTTAAGTGCCCCCATGCCACCAGCAAACAGTTACTGCAGCTGCTGCATAAAATGGAACCCTGATCTCCTATGGTTAGCCTCTGACTATCTCTTCCAACCTCCACACTTTTGCATCTCTTTCTACCCCTTTGCTGAGGTACCAGACTCCCCTACCTCCTGACCCCTCTTCCCGGCAAGCAGCAATCCCCTGCTCTGTGGCTAGTCTGGATTCAAAATGACAGCTTTGATCCTTAGTAACAGGCTTATATTAGTTCCATTAGGCAGGGCCAACTTCAGAATTGGTTTAAGGTGTTGGCACCCTAGGCAAACCTTAATATGCCCCCTGGCTGACAGAATCTGTGGTTCAGCTTCGAATGCCTTTCTCTTTGCCACCACTCAGAAGCTGCTACCAAAGGTGTCTGGTTAGTTTGCCTAATAGTTGTCCTGATCCTACCACCAGGGGTCAGGCTGAAAATATGGGCACATGTTCCTTATTTGACAGCTTGACCCCTAGCAGAAGTACCTCAAGACTACCACTAGGGGTCAGAGCTGCCAAGATACCTCAAGAAATAGTAATACAGTCAAACCTCGGTTTTCATGATTAATCCGTTCAAAAAAGTCTGACTATAACCGAAACGGACTAAAACCGAAGCAAGATTTCCCATAAGAAATAATGTAAATTCAATTAATCCGTTCCAGACACCCAAAAATATTGACAAAAAATACATTTTATAGAGAATAACTATCTTTTTACATACAGAAAACAATGAGAAATACATATAAATGACTAATGAAATGGATAAATGAGCATGTAACATCACTTTTACCTTTATTGAAGACTTTTGTTGGCATACACAGTGTCGGGAGAGGTGGAGAGGCAGTGTCAGCCAAGCAGCAGGCAGTTGAGAAACAGTGGGACAGAGAGTCTTAGGCTGCCTCCGGCCCCCCTAAGGTAGCAGCCTGACACAGGTGAGAGTCAGAGAACAGCGTGGGGCTGTGCCAGCAGGAGCCTGCAGCTGCAGACTGCAAGGTTTCAAGGAGAGGCCGCGTGTGCAGGCCTGCAGGACACCCAGAATCCAATCGGGAGGGCAGGGGCCCCGGCGGGAGACTGGGCCGCCAAGGAGAAGCAGATTCGGTCACCAGCTCCTGTCCCGGTTCAAGGGATGTGCAGGGGAAGAGGCAGCAGGCAGACGTCAATCGGGGGAGAGTCCGGGGCAGGAAGCAGTTTCGGGCAGGCCACGCTGGAGCGTTGAACTCCTCGGCTCCCCAGAGGTCCCGCAGAATCGCTGGCTCAAGCTCCGTGGGAGATCGCTGGCTCACGCTAATCCATGGCAGGTACGGGGGGGGGGGGGGGGGGTAAAATGCTGTACGAAAACTGAGACAACGTACGAAAACCGAAACACAATCTTGATGAAAAAAATCAACGAAAACCGAATCGTACGAAAACCAGGGCATACGAAAACCGAGGTTTGACTGTATGTATAAAAGCAGAGATAATTGCATTAGTCTTAAGTGAAACTACAGCATGAGTACTCATAACACATTTTTAGAGTGCTACATCAGCTCTTGTAGTTGCATTGATAATTTATTCTTAAAAAACTTGGTTAACTTTAGCTGACTCCTTCATCAAAATCTGTTGGTGTCTGCATTTGAGTAATACTGATCCACAGTGCCCTGGGAAGCTGCTGGTTAAGATAACGTAGCAAACCAGAAAGAAGACATTTTGTATAAGGAAGAATAATTTCTCTAAACTCTGGAGTTTGTGCTGGTATAATGCACTTTTTTTCCTAATCATGAATTTTGTTTAATTAAGAGTCAGTGTTGCGGTGATAAGAGAAAAAGGAGAAAAGCCAAGCTGGTCGCGGAGGGAATAGTCGTTATCTATGATGGGATCAAGGAGGTGAATCTCGTTAGGCGCTTTGAAAGTTGTGTTATCAGTATGGGGTCACAGCTGTGGAAGGCTCTCCCAAGTGTGCTTCGAAAGGAGTCTGGGATTTTGTGAGGTCTAGGAAAGCTTTAAAAACTCATTTATTTAGAAGCATTTTAACTTAGTGTAGGGAGTGCGAGACTGGGTATTGGGATATGTTAAATGCTATTTTGGTTGTTTTTGTCTTTGTTTCTGTACTGCACTCTGTACAGTTTGTGGTTTATTTTCTTTATATACTGCAGGGAGTAGTTCCTGGAGCTGAGGTATTGAAATGTGAATAAATAAATAAACTAAATAATGACACAGTGTAAAGCTTCTACAGGAGTTCTCTTAAAAATGTTAGTTAAAAAAAAATACACAGACTCCAAACTCTACTGCAGCAGCTCTCGACCCTGTCCTTGAGATAGTGTTAAGTGCACCTGCGCTAATGGAAGTTCTGACAGTGCACGATAATGTACCACTAGCTGTCGGTGCTGCCCACACCCTCTCTCTGCTCATAACCCATCCTGTTCCTGCCCAACCTGCATAAGCAGTTAGCACAGGATTTTTACTGCCTGGCTGTTTTTAGGTTGGAGTAATCATTAACATGGGTCTGCACTAACAGCACATGCTAAAACCCGCACTAACTGCTTAATTCGCTTTAGTAAATATACTCCTTAGTCTTCTAAGTTTTACTAGGTGGCTGCATTTACTCAGCCAAATGCTTATCAGTCCTGGGAGTACAATTAGATCAAGGGTAGAAAGATAACTTGTGCTTATTTTCAGTGCTAGCTGCCTAATTTGGCCAGTTAAATCCAGGTACTGCCAGAGCTGTCTTATATCTGGCCGGCCTCCCTTCCGCTTGGCATGAAAAACAGTGTCCAGGAAGCCTAAGCCTTGGTCTGATCCTCCTTTCCCACCAAGAAAAATAAAGTGGCATGCTGAGCAGTACTCCCAAATCTCTCTTCCTTTCTCCTCCAAGATAATAAAGTAGTGGGCTAAATAGCACCTTGATTCTACCTCCCATTTGTGCTGTCCTCAACGAAAAATGTAGCTAGTGAGATGGTACCCTAATCCACTTTTTCTCCTGCCCAGGGCTGGCACATGGTAGGCAGACCTTTAGCCTTAGGCAACCCCCATCCAATTGTGAAAATGAAATTCAACAATCAGGATAATCTGAACACCACTTTTCCCAAAAACAATCCATTAACAATGCATCATTTTATGTGCCTGCTGTTCCTGAAGCTAAAAGAATGTGCTGATGATTCTTGTGTCGGATTGCTTTGACTGCATTCCACAAAAGCTGCTTCCCTAGGTGACCGTCTGTATGCCTAATGTTTGGGCTGACCCTTCTTTCACCTTGAGTGTATCTCTGCATGGAAATGCCAGGCTGCAATCGTATCTCCGCTCCCCATCTAAAATAGTTTAGCTCCAGCTAGATATAGGACAATGTTCTGCTAAATCCTAAGGGGCTGATATTCACTGTCTGCGACGAGCACATTTAAATTCTCTAGCCATCATTGCTTTAACATAGACCTAGATATTCAATGTCCGGTTCATATCCAGCCACCGGCATTGTATATCTGGTTTGCCTGGTTAACGCTTTAGCTAACCAGGCAGTGGCGATATTCAACTAAACCAACTAAAGTTAGGCCAGTCTTTAAAGTTCCTAACTTTAGCCAGTTTAAGATGACTAGCCGGTGGCTGTTGACCGGTTATCTTGAATTCCGCCTCCCAAACGCCCCAATGCTCCACAGTTAGCATCTGGCTTTAAGTGACATTAGAACGGACAAAACAGCTATGTGCCTCTGAACATCCCGTTCACTGCGATTAATGCTTTTAGTAGGTGTGCTGACCATGTTAATGGTTTTGAATATGCCTCCCTAGTTATTTAGGTTATACTTGAATGGTCATGTAAAAATAACTGGCTTATATTAGCCAATTATTTTATTCTTCGCTGGTCTTTGGATATCTCGTTCAGTGGGTGTTCATACCATGCTTATTCATTATAGATATTTTGCAGATCAGATGAGTTAAGTATGCCTCTTGGATAATGTGAGAACTACTGATCTATGTTTCTTGCAAACAATTTTTCACATTTCTTGGTATCTCTAGATTTCCTGCCTCGGGATAATAGCTTCAGCAGGGTTATACATATTACTAGCCTGCATTTTCACTGTTGCTGTTTTTCATTTCACCTTTGCAAGCAATCCTGCAACAAAGCACAAAACAGCTGATATTAAATGGTACCTTCAGAACTGGTGTAATGGGCATTAGACAAACCTTCAGCCTTGTGCTCCCCCCCCCCCCCACCAATTTATCTTTAAAATCCCTAAGCCTTGATAATTAAACTCAATGATCATGATTACCACCAACATTATAATTCTGTAAAAAATACATAATTGGACATCCCAGTTTTAAACATTACACTTCCTTTCATATTTATTGATACATAATGAGGACAATTTCCAAAATCCATTAACCCGGACAAATGACATTAAAAATCGTCCATCCTCCCTGCAGGTTAAAATGTGGTGCTGGTGGTTCTTTGAGGCTGCAGGACTATCAGGATGTATTGTTTTTTGCTTTGACTGCAGCTGCTATTTGCCACCCCCTAGAAACATTGCCCTAGGAGACCACCTAGTCTGACTAATGGTTAAGCTGGTCCTGACCATCTTCTGGCTCCCAGCCCCAGGCATTGTGACTCTGTCAAGCAAGAAGTAATAACCTTTGCAACTGTAGCCGTTCCTTGCACACTTACCTCTTGAGTTGACTCTTGTTAGAAAATTTTAGAATAGCCCAGATTTCTTGGATGATGGTTCAATTTTACTGCAATAAATAACTGGGTTGGGGATAACTCCAAAATAAAATATCACATGTATTTATATTTGAATTACCTTCATTTTTTATATGATTGCAGCATGCTTTATAGAACCAGGCATGCATTTTACACCAGTGTGATCACACAGATATGGTAGTCTTTTTATGCAGGACGAGCAGTGGACCCATTGGATCACTAATGGGGGCATATTCTTTGGCTGCCCCTTTGATTTGGAACTCTCTCCCTCCTGATTTACGTGCAATTGATGTTTTAAGTGACTTTCGTAAGCAATTAAAAACTTTACTTTTCATTGAGCACTATGGATCAACAAATGACTAAGATATCATCTATTGTATATTTTAAAAATAATCCACTATATTGTTAACCCTTGTTATTTTTCCTACATTACCATATGTTGTCATGTCTATACTGTTTATGTTTCCCTTGTTTATACCTTGTATTTCTTGTGACCGCTTTGATTGAAGGAAAAGGCGGTATAAAAAACTTGTTAAATAAATAAATAAATAAATAAATAAATAAATATTCAATGTGTTTAGTTGGTTAGCAGACCTGCTCACTGGCTAAAATGCACTCAGCCTGAAATTCAGCAGCGCTAACCAGTTAGTGTCGCACAATAGTCCCACCAATTGGATAGTTTATTTATTTATTTAGACAGATTTGTATGCCACCTTATCCTTCAATCAAGGTGGTCACGTCACATCACTATTGGAGGGTTACATTTAACATTAAGGTACGTGTAAACATTTAGACAGTACAGTTACTTATCAGCATTTACACAGTACAATTGAAGGTAACATTTAACATGAGGGTATTTAATAACGCGGTATGATAAACATGTGTGTGTGGATAGGAGGGGTGCGTGCTTAGTTGGCGGCGGAAGTAGTATTTCAGTATGGGTATGGCATGTTGCCTGGATGCTAATATGTTTCTATAAATAAATTGTTTTGAGGTCTTTGCGGAAGTCTGTGAGGTCATCTAATGCCCTCAGGCTCGTTGGGAGGGAGTTCCATAGTGTTGAACTGATTCAAATTATGATAGGTGAATGGCTGCCCTAACTTTAACTAGTTAGTGCTATCTGGTTAGGGACTGAATACTGGACAGTGGCGCTGTTGTCCAGTGAACCCAGATATTCAGTGCTGGAAACCGGATAAGTTCTGGTGCTGCATATCGGTGTTTTAT
Source organism: Ichthyophis bannanicus (assembly GCA_033557465.1). Lineage (NCBI taxonomy): Eukaryota > Metazoa > Chordata > Amphibia > Gymnophiona > Ichthyophiidae > Ichthyophis > Ichthyophis bannanicus. The sequence continues at coordinate 223,047,806 of CM066043.1, read as the reverse complement.
TAATGTGGCAGTGGCTAGGGTCTTTAAATGGCCTTACCACTGCCGTCACTGAATAGGCTTCCCTAAACTCACAAACTGAATAGAATAATAGCACCTGTACAGCTGCAAACTATAGAAAGGGCCAAGCACATATGTAGTTTCTGTTTGAACTTTGTCATTGTTCTGTGGCGATACCTAGAAGACAGAACTACAAGTTGGGATTGAGGGTTACTGAAAGGAGCTAGTGCATGGCCTCTGGCCAAGGACCCTTGTCGCTTTAATGCAGTGGTTCTCAACCCCGTCCTGGTGTAGTCCCTAGCCAGTCAGATTTTCAGGATATCCCGAATGACTATGCATGAGAGAGATTTGCTTTCTTACTGATTCTGTTGAATGTGAATCTTCTGAAAATCTAACTGACTAGGGGGGGTACACCAGGAAAGGGTTGTGAACCACTGCTCTAGTGCATGGACTGGAGGTAAATTGGAAGGAGATATAAAATGAGGGGAGGGAGAATTCCCAATTAGTTGTTAATGAAGGCCCATAGTCTGGGTTTGGTGTAAGACTATTGAGAGTCTAGGTCAGCGATGGCGAACCTATGGCACGCGTGCCAGCTGTGGCACGCGAAGGCCTTGCAGCTGGCACGCGGGAAGGTCGCACATTAAAAAAAAAAAAAAAGCTGCCCGCTGCCGCCGCGGCGGCATGGAGTGTCCCGCGGGGCTCCCTCTGCCCGGCGGGACTCTCCCGGCGCTGCTCAGCCCCTCTCTGCCGGCTTGCAGAGACGCGAAGGGAGAGTCTCCCTTCGCGTCTCTGTTAAGCCCGCAGGAGCTGATGGGAAATTTCCCATCTGCCCCTGCGGGCTTAAGAGAGACGCGAGGGAGACTCTCTCTCCCTTCGCGTCTCTGCAAGCCGGCAGAGAGGGGCTGAGCAGCGCCGGGAGAGTCCCGCCGGGCAGAGGGAGCCCCGCGGGACACTCCATGCTGCCGCGGCGGAAGCGGGCAGCTTTTTTTTTTTTTATTGCCATGAGCCGAGGGAGGGGGGTTGAGACTGGCAATGGGCTAGGGAGGGAGAGAGGGGGGTTAAGACTGGCAATGGGCTAGGGAGGGAGAGAGGGGGGTTAAGACTGGCAATGGGCTAGGGAGGGAGAGAGGGAGGGGGGTTAAGACTGGCAATGGGCTAGGGAGGCAGGGAGGTTAAGACTGGCAATGGGCTAGGGAGGGAGGGGGGTTGAGACTGGCAATGGGCTAGGGAGGGAGGGAGGGAGGGGGTTGAGACTGGCAATGGGCTAGGGAGGGAGGGGGGTTTAGACTGGCAATGGGCTAGGGAGGGAGGGAGGGGGTTGAGACTGGCAATGGGCTAGGGAGGGAGGGAGGGAGGTTAAGACTGGCAATGGGCTAGGGAGGGAGGGAGGTTAAGACTGGCAATGGGCTAGGGAGGGGGGGAGGGGGGTTGAGACTGGCAATGGGCTAGGGAGGGAGGGGGGAAGAGACTGGCAATGGGCTAGGGAGGGAGGGAGGGAGGGGGGGTTGAGACTGGCAATGGGCTAGGGAGGGGGGGTTAAGACTGGCAGTGGGCTGGGGAGGGGGGTTAAGACGCAGTGGGCTATGGGGGGGAGTTAAGACTAGCAATGGGCTGTGGGCTGATGAGGGCTGGCAATGGGCTATGAGCTGATGAGGGCTGTCTGGAAATGGGGTGATGGGGGGGTTAGGACTGGTAATGGGCTATGGGGGGGTTAAGACTGGTAGTGGGCTGATGGGGGGGGTTAGGACTGGTAATGGGCTATGGGGGGGTTAAGACTGGTAGTGGGCTGATGGGGGTGTAGGACTGATAATGGGTTATGGGGGGGGGGCTAGGACAGGAAATGGGCTGATGGGGAGGGGTTAGGACTTGAGGTGGGCTGATGTGGTTAGGACTGGTAATGGGCTGTGGGCTGATGGGGGGTTTAGGACTGGCAATGGGCTATGGGGGGCTGACTGGAAATGGGCTGATGGGGGGTTAGGACTGGTAAAGGGTTATAGGGGGGGGGCTTAAATTGAAAATGGGGTGATGGGGGTTAGGACTGGAAGTTGATTGACGGGGGGCTAGGACTGGTAATGGGTTGGGGTGTTGCTAGGACTGGAAATGGGCTGAGTGGAAGGGGAGGCTTGAACTGCAAATAGCTGATGGGGAGGGGGCTTGGAATGGAAATGGGCTGTGAGGGAAGGGAGCTAGGACTGAAAATGGGCTGATGGAAAAGCTAGGATAGGACTGGAAATGGGCTGTTGGGGGGAGCTAAGATTGGAAATGGGCTGTGGTGGGGGCTTGAATTGAAATGGACTCATGGAGGGGCTAGAACTGGAAGTAGGCTCATGGGGGGGCTTGGACTGGAATTGGGCTGAGTGGAGGGGAGCTATGATTTGACATGGGCTGATGGTGGGGCTAGGAAATGAGTAGAAATGGGCTGATGGGGGGGCTAGGATTGAAAATGAGCTGATGAAGGGACTTGGACTGGAAATGGGCTGATGCAGGGACTAGAAGGGAATGGATGCTGGGTGAGACTGGAACTAGAAGGGAGCTGATGTTGGGGGAGGATTAGAATGGGATGGGGCTGGGAGAGTAAAATGGAGAGAGGGGAAAAATATTTTGTGTAGGAGGGATGAAAAATCTACAATTGGCCAGGTATTGGGAGAGTAATTGGGGATTGAGGATGGAGGGGTAAAATTTGTGTGGATGAAATAGGAATGAGGAAAGAGCAAAAGGAGAAAGATTAGTATGTTAAAGCAGATGTAGAGAGAGAGAGAGAATGGAAAAAAAACTAGAAGAGAGAAGAAAGGACAAATGGACAGCAGACGATGGAGAGTTAGCAGAAAACATGAAGAAACCAGAAGAAGGTGGCTGGACCAATTGCAACTGAAAAAAAAAATGCACAAAAGGTAGAAAGATATCTCTTTATTTTGAATTTATTAACTGGAATATGTCAGCTCTGGGAAATGTGCATCATTAACATCTGCGCTTTGTTTGGTACAAGAGGAAATTCCTATTTGACGTTGCCACTTGTTCTCTTTCCCCAGTATTCTCTGAAATGTATTGGTTTAATATTTGCAGTGTTGCCTTTTGATAGGTAGGGTATGGTGCTTTGTGAGTCCTGGTAATGCTGTCAGGATACGGCGGGTTTGCTATGGGTTCTAAATGGGCAACGTTTGTAGTAGTTCCTAATGTGCCTGGCGGTTGGCACTGGATTATAGTAATGTAGAAATCTTTTAGTCTTTCTTTATCCATACACTCATTAAGAGACATGTTTACTAAAAGTTAGTGTATGGTAACATTATGCAAATATTTATGCAAATAAGACCACTTATGCAAATGACGTGCTGGCACTTTGAGGAAATTCTTTGGTTTTGTGCGGCAGTTTGGGCACTCGGGCTCAAAAAGGTTAGCCATCACTGGTCTAGGTGAATCTTCAGTCTCCCCCCACCCCGAGATTTTGATTATTAAACGTAACAATCCCGATCATTTGAAAATCACCCTAACAACTACCCTGTAAAAATACATCATACTTGTAAATATGAAACTTTGCATTGTATCTAAGTATGGGCCCTGCTCTTACTGCAGGTGCAAGAGTGTGCTGATGGCTCTTTGAGTTTGGCTGTCTGTCAGGAGCTCTTGTTTTGCTTTGACAACGGCTGCTCTTTGTTGCATCTCAGAGGCTGCTACCCTAGGCGCCTATCTAATCTTGCCTAATGATTGGGTTGGCCCTGCCCATAGTACCAGATATCTACTCTGGTTCCAATTGAGTTAAAAGCCTAAAGGATGAGGTGGAAAGTTGTAGTTTAAAATAAAACAGAACTGCTCTGAGATTGACTTCATTTGAGGAAGTTCATGGTTCCGTTTCTAGCCCATTTTCCTGCAGTCACTGAAGCTTGGATTTTTCTCATTTCCACAGAAGGGAACTGTAACAGGCCAAGTTATGGCTAGGCATTTGCTGCTCTTCTAGGTCCCAAGATGCCCATGGCAGAAAATCTAGCTGTACTCGAGCACTAACTAAATTCTCACTGGCAGATGCCTAACTATGTGAGGCTAAGCTAAAATTTTAGCTTTAAGCACAACTGAAGTTCCTGCCCTCTTGTTACCAGCTCCCATACTCTTCATCTAGGGACATAGACTCCCTCATAGGAACCTATGATAAAGGAGAAGAACGCCAGAACGGCATTGCTAATGCAAGTGTCAGTACTGAGTGATTATTCTGTGACTCGCTTGGAGAGGCAGAAGATCTTGAAGTACCAAGAAATGCAGTGATAGACGAACAAAATGTGGCAGTAAGATAACAGAAATATGTCCCATTGTACTGGGAGCGACAGGCTTGATAAAGAAGAATTTCCAAGCACATCTTACAAACTCCAGAAGGAAGCTCTCTGGCACGAAACAAGTACTACCCCGAGCATTAGCAGTAAATTTGAGAGACTGAGATCATACTCCACATACCCTGGCTTAGAAGTGAGGCTCATGACTGTCATGGTATGCACAAAATTAAAAAATCTAAAAATTACACGAACCGCCCTTGAAAAATAGATTCACTCCCAAACAACTCAATAATTTCAACGATAAATTAACACATCACATTGGCACCAATTGACCTCAGGATGGCTAGAGCCCTACATTTAGTGATAAATCACTATAGGGAACAGCTGACGCTCACATCACAGGTCAAGTAGCCAATCTTTCAATCCTTACTTTAAACACAATAACCAATTCAACAACCTCAGCATTTACTTCTGGGAAAATAAATACTCTAAACCACATTCACCAATAATCTCAATCATACAACTCACACACCATCCATTCATACAAAAAGCGTCATAGGCATCCCAGCAATAGGATGAACGTTGCAAAGGCAATCATTAATATCCTAAAAAGGAAAAGAGAATAAATATAAGAAGCGGTTAGCCAAACCTGCTAATAGCATTAATAAACACTTATCTTCAAGAGTGCTGTGCATCACTCCATTCTTGCAGTGAAAGTCCAACGTCCAACCGATATGCTGCAAAGGGCACCAACAGACAGCGCTATGCAGAGAACTCTATAACTAATTCGTCAATTCAATTCGCCTTCACCAAAAAACCCTACGAAAGCTCTCGTTTCGCCACTAAGGCTTCATCAGGGGAAAGATGGCAAGTTTAAAAATCCGCTGACTTCCTAAAGGCTGTCTGTTGGTGCCCTTTGCAGCATATCGGTTGGACGTTGGACTTTCATTGCAAGAATGGAGTGATGCACAGCACTCTTGAAGATAAGTGTTTATTAATGCTATTAGCAGGTTTGGCTAACCGCTTCTTATATTTATTCTCTTTTCCTTTTTAGGATATTAATGATTGCCTTTGCAACGTTCATCCTATTGCTGGGATGCCTATGACGCTTTTTGTATGAATGGATGGTGTGTGAGTTGTATGATTGAGATTATTGGCGAATGTGGTTTAGAGTATTTATTTTCCCAGAAGTAAATGCTGAGGTTGTTGAATTGGTTATTGTATTTAAAGTAAGGATTGAAAGATTGGCTACTTGACCTGTGATGTGAGCGTCAGCTGTTCCCTATAGTGATTTATCACTAAATGTAGGGATCTAGCCATCCTGAGGTCAATTGGTGCCAATGTGATGTGTTAATTTATCGTTGAAATTATTGAGTTATTTGGGAGTGAATCTATTTTTCAAGGGCGGTTCGTGTAATTTTTAGATTTCATTTTGCTCTTGGACAGTTGTTTGTTGATGCACAAAATTAACCCATTTGGAGAAACTACCCCAAGTGAACTTTCAACATTTGATTTTGATTTCTAACTAGATACTGTGTATTTTAGGGCTGGGTTAAATGAGACCCTCAAATCAAAATCATTGGCTGGTAAACTGGTTCTGAAAACTAAAATTCATATTAGATGGGAAGAAAATTGTGATAAATAGCCACACATGACTTATATGGTGTTAACTTCAAATCTCATTCTCCATTTGCCAGTTTATGAGGTTAGGGCAGGGCTCTAGGGGGAACCTTATAATTTAATAATGTACCATAACAACATAATAGATGACAGCAGAAAGGACTAATTGGTCCACTGAGTCTATGCAGTACCAGGGCCAGCACTATCAGCAAGCGAACTAGGCAGCTGCCTATAGCACCTGTTCTCCAGGGGATGCCCATTTCCACTCCTGCCCCTCCCCCCCCCCCCCCCCCCCGGGGCCTGCAGCAGCAGCAATGGTTCTGAAAATTCAGGGCAGCTCTTACCTCAACCCGCCGGTGCAGCCCTGTGACCTCTAACCTCTAGTGTGTCTTTTTCACCCCCCTCAGATGCAGACTTCAACACTGGAAGTCTGCATCAGAGGAGGGCGAAAGAGATAGAAGAGGGCAGAAGTCACGAGGCTGCACCTGCGAGTTGAGGTAAGTGTGGTCCCTGCCTTTTCTGAGCTGCTGCAGGCCTTGGAGAGGGGCAGAATGGAGGAGGCCACCTAGGGTGACTCCAATCCTTCCACCGACCCTGTGCAGTGCATTTGCTCTCTGCTATTAAGGATGTATCCCAGCTATTAGCTGTAGTTGTATGATTGCTTGTAGGATATTTCTCCTTATCCAAGTCAGGTTTTGTTGTCTTACCTTTCTGGGTAGATGAGCACATGATTCAGCAGAAAGGATAAAAGTGGCCTGGTCAAAAAATAGGTGAAGCAGGCCGAATCATGCCAGCACTAGGAAAACTTTACTTTTTCAGGCATATACATTTCATACTGTATTGATTGAAGGTCTGGCAGTCAGGAAACTAATGTGCAATTAATGTGGTTATTACACAAGGAACTAATCTGACCATTCATCATGAATCTGTTATCAAAATCAAGTTAAAAATCTTCTGCAGGCTAGCAAGTGGACGAAAGCTTTAATCATCCTGCACTTCCCTGAAACTTAATCAATTCTTCTTACTTGGTGGCTCCAGAGCATATTTCTATTTTGTATGTATTTCTGCTCCTGCTTAAAGAAGGAACCTACACGGTATTGACTGCTCATGTTCTACAGCGTCTCTGGAATCATGCTGGCCCAATGAAAGGTCTCAGAGTCTGCAAAGAAATTATTTTTTGCACTGCTCTTGGTATTATGCTGTGATGCATTAGTATTTCATGTTTGTCTATAGCAGCGGTTCTCAACCTGTGGGTCGCGACCCCCATGGGGGTCGCCACAGGATTTAGCGTGGGTCGCCTCACTCCGCCGTTTAAAAAAAAAAAAAAAAGCGCACAAGTTGCACGGCAAACTCACCGCCTCCCTTCTAATGCAGCCGGGGCTCCCTGCCTC